>JAGXOD010000011.1:0-600000 GCA_020368025.1 Brachyhypopomus occidentalis | reverse complement strand
CAGAGCCCCCCCTTCTAGGCCCGAGACCTCGCGGGCCCAGAGCAACAGCCCTATCCCGATAAAAATGTGATGAGGGCAAGATCCAGGATGCGCGATGCAGGCACCCAGCTACGTTCCTCCGGACCATACCCCTCCCAATCCACTAAGAACTGCTCCCGACCTCTAACGCGACGGACGTCGAGAAGCCGGCGAACAGTAGCCCCATCAATAATACGCGGAGCCGGGGGGGTAGGAGCACTAGGGGACCCGCACAAAAACGGCCGGAGGCGGGAGACATGAAACACCGGATGAACTCGCATAGAAGGCGGGAGCACCAGGCGATACGCCACCGGATTAATTCTACGTGCGACCTTAAACGGACCCAGAAATCGCGGCGCCAACTTCTGGGTGCCCCCACGGACCGGTAAGTCCTTGGATGACAACCACATGCGTTGCCCGGGGCGGAATGACAGAGCTGGGAGACGGTGTTTATCAGCTCTGCGTCTGTAACAATCAGAAGCCTTAATTAAAGCTTTGCGTGCACGAACCCAGGCCCCGCGACATCGTCGGACTTGAGCCTCCACCCCAGGGACCGCCACAGATTTCTCCTGGTCAGCGAACAGTGGAGGTGAGTATCCAAACAGACCCTCAAACGGGGACATCCCAGGGAAGAATGCCACAGGGTGTTGTGCGCGTATTCCGCCCAAACTAAATGATCAGCCCATGAAGCCGGGTTAGAGGAGGCGAGACAGCGCAAGGTCTGCTCTAGGTCTTGGTTGACCCGTTCCGTCTGGCCATTAGACTGGGGATGAAACCCGGAAGACAGACTGGCCTTAGCACCTAGAAGATCTAGGAACGCCCCCCAAAATCTACTGGAAAACTGGGGACCCCAATCAGACACCACATCTCGAGGGAATCCATAATTATGAACAATGTGGTTTAACAGTAGCGTGGCGGTCTCGCGAGCAGACGGCAGCTTAGGCAGAGCGACGAACTTGCTAAATTTAGTGAACCGATCCACTATAACTAAAATAGCAGTATTGCCTTTAGAGGCAGGCAACCCAGTGACGAAGTCCAGCGAGATATGAGACCACGGTCTGGAGGGGACCGGCAAAGGGTGAAGGAGACCACTGGGTTTCACTCGCGGAACCTTACCCCGATTACACACGTCGCACCTAGTAACAAAGGTCTGAACCTCCTGATCCATGTCGGGCCACCAGAACCTACGTTTAATGAATTCTAACGTACGGCGAGCACCGGGATGGGCCACAAAACGGGACGAGTGCCCCCACTCTAATACTTTCTGACGTACACCGGATGGGACATAAAGGCAACCATCAGGATCCCCGCCAGGACTAGGCTCAGCCACCGAGGCTTGCTTTACCGCCTGTTCTACTTCCCACTGGATAGGGGCAATGATCATTTCAGGGGGAATGATCGTGCTGGGGGAACAGGGCGTGACAGCAGGCTACCATTGCCGCGATAGGACGTCAGGTTTGGTGTTTTTTTAACCCGGCCGGTAGGAAATCGTAAAATCGAATCTGCCGAAAAACAGCGACCACCTAGCCTGACGGGAATTAAGGCGTTTAGCCTGTTGCAGATAGGAAAGGGTTTTATGATCCGTCCAAACTAAAAACGGATACCGCGCCCCCTCGAGCCAATGTCTCCACTCCTCTAGGGCTAACTTAACAGCTAATAACTCCTTATCACCGACACCGACCGGCTCTCAGTAGGCGTAAAACGGTGGGAGTAAAAAGCGCAGGGGTGTAAGAGCGGTGGTTGTCCCACACGTTGGGACAGCACAGCACCAGCTCCCAAGTCAGAAGCATCCGTCTCCATAATAAATGGAATCTCAGGATTAGGCACACGTAACACCGGGGCAGAAACAAAACGTTGTTTTAAGCCATCAAAAGCCACCTGAGCTTCTGGGGTCCATACAAACTTTCCTAGCGTCTTCTTGGTAAGAGCAGACAAAGGAGCCGCTAAGGTACTAAACCCCTTGATGAAGGGTCGGTAAAAATTGGCAAACCCTAGAAAACGCTGCACCAATCGCACCGATGTGGGCGTAGGCCATTGAGCCACGGCTCGGGTCTTAGCTGGATCCATAGCCAACTGATCCTGAGAAACTACGAAACCCAGGAAGGAAACTTCCGGCACATGAAAAAGCGATTTTTCCAATTTGACATACAAGTGGTTCTCCAATAAAAGTTGGAGTACCCGGCGGACGTGACTAACGTGATCTTCCAAGGAGCGACTATAAATGAGGATATCGTCAAGGTAGACGAAGGCAAAATTATCCAAGGCCTCCCTAAGAACCTCGTTAACATAGCGCTGAAACACTGCGGGTGCATTCATTAAGCCGAATGGCATAACTAAGTACTCGTAATGCCCAGACGGGGTGATGAACGCGGTTTTCCATTCGTCCCCTTCTCTTACCCGTAACAAATTGTAAGCGCTGCGCAAATTCAACTTGGTTAAAACCGTAGCATGCTGTAGTGCCTCGAACGCCGAAGACATGAGAGGGAGAGGGTGGCGGTCTTTGACAGTGATTTTATTAAGACCCCGATAATCAATACATGGCCTAAGATCCCCATCCTTTTTTCCCACAAAAAAACCCCTGCTCCAGCAGGAGAGTTGGAAGGACGAATAAACCCCGCCGCTAGGGCTTCCTGAATATATTCCTCCATGGCTTTGCATGGCCAACGAAAACAAACGCCCCCTGGGGGGAGACGTACCGGGGAGAAGCTCGATGGCAATATCATGAGCACGATGAGGAGGTAAATGACTGGCCCGTTGCTTATTAAAGACCTCCCTAAGGTCGTGATAATCGGAAGGGACTTTGTCCAAGCTAATCTCCTCTACGGGATCCTTAGTTAATTTGTTTACCCGAGGATTAAGGCATGATCCCTCACACACCTTACCCCAGCGTCGGATAGACAGATTGAGCCAGTCCACTTCCGGGTTATGACGCTGGAGCCACGGGAACCCGAGGATGAGCTGGAGATTGGGAGCAACGATAACGTATGGAGTTAAGGATTCGACATGATTTCCTATCTGGAGCCTGAGAGGAGTAGTCTGGTGGGTAACCTCGCCGGAAGAGAGTAGTCTCCCGACCATGGCCGAAACAGAAAGAGGTCTATCTAGAGGGACTAGGGGAATTTTAAGAGCTTTCACGAGATCGATGTCAATAAAATTCCCTGCGGCTCCCGAATCAACTAGCGCAGTTAGACGATGATCACTAGACCCTCGCCATGACAAGACCACCTGGGGAGTTAAACCCACAGCCGGGGAGAAAACACCAGGACCCGTCGGCAATACCCCATTCACCGACGGGTCTCCCATTTTCCCTGTAACAGTGGGCATAGACGGATAAGATGTCCCGGTTGACCACAATAAAGACACCTTCCCTCACGAAGACGTGTGAGTCGCTCTTGCTTTGACAGGCGTGTACGATCCAACTGCATGGGTTGATCTCGCGTCTCTTCAGTAGCGGGAGGCTCGTGGTAAGGCAAAACAGGGTCCTTACTAGCTTTCATGCGCGTGACGCTGGCTTTTGCGATCGCACATTCTGTTGTCTAATTTTATGGTTAATTCTATGAGCTCGTCTAAACAGGCAGGCTGGTCCCTAACCGCGAGCTCATCCTTAAGGTCTTCGTTTAACCCTTCTAAATAAAGAAGGGAGCGAGACCTCCTGGGCTCCAGTCACTCTCGGCTGCCAAAGTGCGGAACTCCAAAGAGTAATCCGCCACCGTTAACCTCCCCTGCTTTATGCGAAGTAATTTAGAGCCCATAGAACCGCCAATGGCCGGGTGGAAGAATGCCTGACGCATGGCAGGCGAGAATCGCTTGTATGAAGCGCAAGTGTCAGGTTGATTCTCCCAGACAGGAGTAGCCCAACGTAAGGCTTTGCCCGTGAGCAGGGTCATAACGTACGCCACCTTAGATCTATCTGAGGGAAAGCGCGAGGGTTGTTGTTCGAAAATTAATGAACATTGCAGAAGGAACCCTCTGCATTCCTCGGCGACGCCGCTGAATCGCATGGGAGAAGGTAGGCTAGGTTCTGAACGAATAACAGGGGGAGAACCCGACGTGACCGGGGGAACCGGAGGACTGGGTGAGGCGCTCGGCAGGCAGGCTGTCTGGACTGTGCTGGCAATGGTCTGCATCTGCCCAAGCATTTGTTGCAGGGCTTGTTCGTGCCTGCCAATGGCATGTCCTTGCAGGGCCAGAACGTATTTAAGCTCACCTATCGCTTGCGGTATGGCTACGTCCATAGTTTAAGGCTGAGTTGTACTGTAACGCGGGTAGTCTGGGTTGGACTGCTCACGGGGGTTTTGGGGAATAGAGGACGTAAGTGCCACAACACAACCAATGAACTAAGACCTCCGTAACTAGGACGGGAAACGACACAAAAGAAAACTAATAAACCAAACAATAAGCACGCGGAATAACTGGCGTGTATAGCAAGGAGAAAACGGGAAACAAAAAACAAACGGATGAAACTCGACGTGTCTAGCACCTTACATAACCCAGGAATCATAAAAGGTAACCAAAAAATAATAAACGATAGGAATAACAATAGAACAAAGAAAACTTGAGATGGGCCAGGTAAGGGCGTAGGAGTAGAGGACTCGAAAAGGATAGGGAGCAATGGTAGCGAAGCACCATATAACGCAACACGTTTCCTTCAAGGAGTATAGGGAGGAATGGTGATGAAGCACCAATAACGCAACACGTTTCCGAAGGCTGGTAGAAAGCGGAATGAACAACTAACAACTCAGCAGTGAGAGCCTGCAGTCATCCACCTTAAGTAGTAAGGCGGACGGCTGCAGGCCATCACTGCTGATTGCACAAATTAACAGGAGTTAATTAGGAATTAACTCGCGCTCCCCCTCTAGAGGTGGCAGGAGGAGCGGACCTGGTGCCAAACCTGACACATACAATTTAAGAACAACGACAAGTGCTATCTGCGAGTTAGTGCTCATCTAAGAACTCAACAAACAGGTGAGTCTTCAGTCTACGTTTCAAGACAGCAAGAGACTGCAGTCTGAGCAGCTAATGGAAGATCGTTCCACCATCTTGGACACAGGACAGAGAATAGTCTTCCATGAGAATTTAAGCATGGAGTTTCAAGTCGAGCCATGCTTGAGATTCGGAGTGCTCGTGGTACGGATCGAGCTTTGACTATGGACATCATGTAGGGAGGGGCTACTCCATTTTTGCCGTTGTAGGCAAGCATAAAGGTTTTATATCTGATGCGTGCCGCTACTGGAAGCTTGGTTTTGCTAGGGTTGAACTTCAAGTGGTGAGCAGTCGTCCATGAAGCAATATCCTCCAAGCATGCCGAGATACACCCCACAAACCTGGGTGTCAGAATGTGGGAAAGAAAGTATTAGCTGGGTGTCATCAGCATAGCAATGATAGGAGAAATCATGAGACAAAATAATGTCTCAAAGGGAACAGGTATATAAAGAGAAGAGAAGAGGGGCTAGGACTGAGCCTTGGGGGACTCCAGTGAAGAGTTTATATGGATTGGATGTACATCCTTTCTATGTTATCTTCTAGATATGACTGGAACCTTTTCCAAGCAGAGCCAGTCACGCCGAGGCTAGAAAGAACACAGAGGAGGATGTTGTGATTGACCGTGTCAAAGATCCAGAAGTCACTGCTTTGAGGACCATTTCTGTTGAGTGTGCCTGTTTGAAGCCAGACTGATTAGGATCATGGAGTTGGTTCTGGGTGAGGAAGAGAATTGGTCATAGACTGCTCATTCCAGAGTTTTTGATAGAAAAGAAAGAAGTGATACCGGTCTGTAGTTGTTTATGTCATAACTGTCAAGTGTTGCCTTCTTCAAGATTCGTACCACCCTTGCTGCCTTGAACACGAGAGGTACATGAACCGAAACTAAGGAGTTGTTAATAATTGCCGAGATAAATGGAAGGAGATCTCTTGACATATTCTGGAAAAGAGTGGATGGAATTGGATCCAGCGAGCAGGAGAGACAGGAGAAAGAAGCCAGGGAATTGCGTGTTGTGTTAGAGATACTAGTAGGAAGGTTGGGAACAGGGGAAAAGGACTCACGGAATGCTGAAATCTTCTCTTCATAGAAGATGACAAAATCCTCAGGAGTGAGCGAAGATGGAGGAGGGGGTGGGGGAGGGTTAAGGAGAGAGGAAAACATACCGAATATGCTTGCATGGGTTGGATGTGGATGATTCCAATTTCTCTCTGTAGTAGGCTGAATTTGCCGACTTTCAGTAGCGGTCCTGTGGTTAGTAGTGGTCATGTGATCAGTAGTGGTCCTGTGGTAAGTGGTGGTCCTGTGGTTAGTAGTGGTCCTGTGATCAGTAGTGGTCCTGTGGTTAATGGTTGTCCTGTGGTAAATAGTGGTCCTGTATTCAGTAGTGGTCAGTAGTAGCCCTGTGGTTAGTAGTGATTCTGTGATAAGTAGTGTTCTGTAGTAGTCCTGTAGTTAGTAGTGATCCTGTGGTAAGTAGTGTTCTATAGTAGTCTTGTGTTCAGTAGTGTGCAGTAGAAGTCCTGTGAGCAGTAGTGGTCTATAGTGGTCCGGTGGAAAGTAGTGGTCCTGTGGTCAATAGTGAGTGTAGTAGCTTTTTCCAATGTTCCTTTTCAACTACTACTAGTGACTGAGCTGGATTTGTCTTGACACATGCAGGTGAATGATGAGGAGAAGTTGATGTTTTTGTTTGCCCATTTAATGCAGATAATGATGGTTTACAAATAAAGTTATGAAAAATAAAGACATTACTTTGAGAGTGTAACTATAATTCAATCCAGTAAGCACAATCCACACACTCCCCACAGTCAAAAGACTGTCTGACCTCTCAGCCCAACCGCCTGTTTGCCCTCTCAGCCCCTTAAGGCCTTCCCCTTGGGCTCCACCTTCAATATTACAGTCTTCCTCTAGGTGGGGGAAAACCCACCTGTGGCCAAGGTCACCTCACTTCCTCACTCACTCTCTCAGTCAGTCACACTAAAAACAGGAAATGGTGAGAATCAACATGCAACTCATTTTGGCTCCTACAGTGAGTCAGGGCTACAGTTCAGAGTCAGGGTTAAAGTTCAGAATCAGGGCTACCCAACACACAGCAGATTGCACACACAGCAATTTGATTTAATTGAGATTTATTACTGTTTTTGGCATGATCTGTGGCAATGTCATGTAATGTAATCATGGAATGTAATGTATGGAATGTAATGGAATGTAATGGAATGTAATCATGATTTTGACACCTACCACCACACAGAGCTGGATTAAGGATTGTAATCATGATTCTGACACAGACCACCACACAGAGTTGGATTAAGGATTGTAATCATGATTCTGCCAAACGTGGCTCAGCAGTAATATCTCGGTGAATCTGGACGGGTGTAGTTTGTTTCGAGCGGGCAGAGTGGCAGATGACTCTGGTAAGACCAAAGGAGGAGGTTTGTTTACTTATGTAAACAAACTGTGGTGTACAGACTTCACTATAACCAAACTGCTCTGCTAACCTGGAGTATTTGCTGATTAATTAATATTAAAGTATAGACCTTTAATGTTCCTGGAGACTTCTCACCTGTTATTTCTGCAGTCTACACTCCTCCTGATGATGATGTTCAGCTAGCCATGGAAGAGCTGCAATCAGCATGACATAAGCTGCACATCCAGACGGGGTTTTTATTGCCGCGGGAGACTTGAATCACTCTAGTTTATGTACTGTACTGTAACTTCACCAGCATGTGTCCTGCTCCATCAGGGGAGACAGCATCTTGAACCATGTATATACATGAACATTACAGACACATACAGAACGGCCCCCTCCACCACATGGGACAGTCTCATCACCTCCCATTGTTCCTGCTCCCCAAATATCTGCCAATCATAAAACATGTGAAAATGCCAACAAGGACAGTAAAAGAGTGGCCAGAAGGGCTGTCTTCCCCCAATAGTGGCAGTATCAGAACACTTATTGGACTCTCACACTCACCTGGACACACACACCTCAGCTATTATGACCTATATAAGCATGTGCATCTTCCCCAATCAGAGCCCATGGATGAATGCCAAGGTTCACATACAGCTAAAGGCCAGTCACACTGATGCATATAGTCTAGCCAAGGCAAACCAGAGAAGAGGCATTAGGAGAGCTAGACACACCTACGAGCTGACTGTTGAGGAACACTTCACAACTCAGAGCCCTCAGAGCCATGCAGACTCACAGGCTACAAATCCCCAGCTATTTACAGCTTTTTTGTATGAGGAGTTAATAGGTCAGGAGTTTCATGTGAACCCTACATCTGACTAACAGACCACCAGATCAACAAACCACAAGACCACTAAATTACCAGATCACCAGATGGCATCAAGAAAATAAATGATGGAGATGGAGAGAAAATATCTGTAGTAGATAGAGACACTATCTCTAATACACTCAGCCCTCTTCTCACTATATAATAACTATCTTTATCCTTGAAATATATTTACTGTTTTTAATACTGAATTTGGTTTATTTAGTTTGTGGGTTATCGTCATGCTCTGCTCCAAACTATTTGCTCTGGCAAATTGCAAACTGGCCTGAGAGAAAATAAATAAACTAATAACATATTAACATAACCACAATATATTAACATGATTGTATGTCATTGTTATTGTTGTTACTTTTATTGTTATAGTTTTTACTATTATAATTTGTACTACCAGTACTACTATTATTACTACTACAAATGTGAATAGCTTTGGCTATACAAATGTAAATATTTATCATGGCAATAAAGCACTATTGAATTGAATTGAGGGAGAGAGTACAGCGATAGAAAGATGGGGAAAGATTAGAGTTTGAAAGAGATGGAGATAGAGAGGGGGAGAGAAAGAGAGATGAGAGAGAGATAGAGGTAGAGAGGGGGAGAAAAATAGAGATGAGAGAGCATCAAGCACGTGAGGAATGTACTTCCAGCAGAGAGACCAGCAGAGAGACCAGCAGAGAGACCAGCGGCTGGGCAGCCAGGAAGGGGCTGAGGCCAGTGGTGAAGACTTAGAGTATAAACAGCAGGAAGCTGGAGACCTGACCAGAAACATACCGATCTGCAAGCTATCCATGCAAGAGAAAGAGAGGCCTGAGGCAGAGAGGGAGCAGAGGGAGTGCGTGGAGAGCAGTGCACAGACACAAGAGCATGCAGCACACGCGTCAGGGTCATGAGAGCACGCAGCACACGTGTCAGGGTCATCTACATGTCACAGTGTGTGACATCGCTGTAACCTCCTGCAAATCAATGTGACTACCACAGGTAACGCATGACACTTGCATTATGGGAAAGCAGAGGACGTGGCCTGCTGTATCTGCACGTCATTACTCTACTGGCCCAACACTCCCCTGTCCTAGAGCAAACAGTAACCACCCTTATCATTTATGACAGCATATGACTGGAGCCTTTTGCAGATTATCCCAAATAACTGTTGATGACAACAGTTGTGGTTGAATTTACTGTGTAAATTTACAGTGTGAGTTTAATAATAATACATGAGCTGACACTCAGGTATTATTATTATATCAATTTAACACATCTTGATGTTCATAAGTTCAATATACAGTCTGTCACTAACAAAAGACATGACACATCCTAAACATAAACTCAATCATAAACTAAAGAATTTACACACAGACACATGGATGCACACCCTAACTCACACCCACACATACACACACACACACACTCACTCACACTCACACACATACCTTCACTCATACCCAAACACACAAACACACACTCATTCAGTCACTCACTCACTCACACACACATCTTCACTCACATGCACACTCACATGCACAGTTGCTTACTTGTGACGACTTAGTGGCTTTTCAGAACTGTAATGTGGGTTGACTCCAGCCTTGTACAGGTTGTATCTGTAAGGGTTTCCAAAGAAAGTTCCCCTGCTGTCCACTAAAGTCAGAAAGAGTCCCAACAGCACAGGAAGCAGTGCAGGCTCCATCATTCAGCTGGATGAAGCACAGTAGAGAGCAGGAGGACAGAAGAGACGGACGTGTGAGGACCAGCTAGTACTGGAAAGACAGCCTGATATCCCTGAAGTCCTGCAGCGTCTCGGCTAGGGCGTTCAGCTGCTGGCAGAGGACAACGTCTTCAGTTCAAACATCTGTGCCTCTCAGTTCATCCTGCTCCTGCAACACAGGAGCCAGAGAATGTGGTGAGAAAGAGACCAGAAAGATGTACTTCACATATTAGAGAAAGAGAGGAGGAGAGACAGAGAAAGGCAGAGAGAGAGAGAGAAAGAGAAAGAGAGAGAGGGAGAGAAAGAGAGAGAGAGGGAGAGAGATATAGAAAAAGAAAATAATCTTTAGACACATACACTGGAAGAGCAGAATAGGAGCTGTATAGGTGCAATCTCCTCTCAGTCATCTGTGTGTATGAAGGAGTGTACACCAACAGCAGCAGTGTGCTAGAGTCTCCCAAGTAGGGGCCGTCTGCCAGAGCAGGAGGGTTTGAATAGCCTCCTCCCTCTAAAACCAACGGCTTGAAATGCAAGCCCTCCTCTCTCTCTCTCTCCCCCTCCCCCAACTGTTCCTCATTCTCTCTGTCTCTCTTACTCTTTTTCTCTCTTTCACCCTTTTCTTCTTTACAGTTTTCTGTGTATTTTTCTCTCTTTTATTCTGTCTATGACTGAGAGCATAATAGCCACAATTATGTGTTAAGAATGAACAACACCTGGCTCTTTAACACACACACACACACACATGCACACACACACACACAGCCCCAACACACATGCACCCTTAATAAATTAGTAATTCATACGTCTTTTCTCATACCTCTGAGACGATGCAATGAGGATCTCAGGGTTATTCAAATGGGTTATTCTCAAAGTGTCAGAATGCTAACATTAACTCCAACAACTGCTGAGAGAATGTGTGACTGTGTGATCTAGTTCTGCTGTTAGACTGTGTATCAGTGATCTAGTTCTCCTCACTGTTCCTCTCACTACCTCCTCACTGCCTTCAAGAATATACACACTGACCCACTGTGTCCAGAAATACACACTAACTCACTGTGTCCACGAATACACACTAACCCACTGAGTGTCCAGGAATACACACTAACCCACAGGAATACTCACTAACCCACAGTGTGTCCAGGAATAAACACTAACCCACAGGAATACACACTAACCCACTGTGTTCAGGAATACACACTAACCAACTGTATGTCCAGGAATACACACTAACCCAGTGTGTCCAGAAATACAGACTAACACACTGTGTGTTCAGGAATACTCACTAACCCACAGTGTGTCAAGGAATACACACTGACCCACTGTGTGTCCAGGAATACACACTAATCCACTGAGTGTACAGGAATACACAGCAACCCACAGTGTGTCCAGGAATACACACTAACCCACAGGAATATACACTAACCCACTGTGTCTAGGAATACACACTAACCCACTGTGTGTCCAGGAATACACACTAATCCACTGAGTGTACAGGAATACACAGCAACCCACAGTGTGTTCAGGAATACTCACTAACCCACAGTGTGTCAAGGAATACACACTAACCCACTGTGTGTCCAGGAATACACACTAATCCACTTAGTGTACAGGAATACACAGCAACCCACAGTGTGTTCAGGAATACACACAAATACAGTGTGTCCAGGAGTACACACTAACCCAGTGTGTCCAGAAATACAGACTAATACACTGTGTGTTCAGGAATACTTACTAACCCACAATGTGTCCAGGAAAACACACTAACCCACAGTGTGTCCAGGAATACACACTAACCCACTGTGTGTCCAAGGGCCAGGTGGTCCTTCACATTAGCTCACACAACAAAAACAAGAACTTACCACCCTTACTAACCTCCAGACAGGGACCAGGGAGGGAAACGTGCATCTATGGGGGGAGCTGTTTTCACTGGGATGTTTACTTTGCATTCACAAGTCACTGTCATGAACAAACATGGCCAATTACAACAAGCCTCCTGTGCAGCCATGAGCATTTTATTGTAGTTTGACTGAAATATCACATTCTTTAGTTTTAATTATAATGTGTGTGTGAGCAAGCACATACACACAGAGGAGATCAGGGATCACATCTGGCCTGTTTCAGACTATATATATTATTTCCATTTTCTAAGTGGAAAAACATTTTGTGATACCATTTTGTGATGCCAATTTGCTATGAGGACAGGTCAGAAAATAAGGATCAATCTTACATCTGGACCTAACTTTACATAATGCAGAAATAACTATATATTATGCTGGAATAATTTTACAGGCGTAGGTCATACCAGAAATGGAATCCAAACACGAAACATAACCAATACTTAGAGACATAGTTAAACAAAGACAACTCGCATGAACAGAACACTGAAGAGAACTTTAAACATACACGGGGCTGAAGCGGAGACACGACGATATACTAAACGTGTATACATATATAGAAACACGACAAAGGCTTTAGGCAAAGGCTTTAGACAAAATAACCAGCAACGTAACAAACCAAACAGGGGATATAAATAGCACAGAACTAACATGAGACACCTGAAATAGTTAACGAGGGGCAGGGAATACAAAACACAAGAACACACGTGGCTACCAAAACAACACAGGCACGACATGACAGGGGGAGCAGGGCAGACCGTGACAGAACCCCCCCCAAAAGCGCACCACACCCGGAAGGCGCAAACCAAAAACTTCAACCAAACATACATGGAAAACCAGAAACAGAGGACAACGGAAGACGAATACCCAAAACAGACCAGGCAACCAACAGGGGGACTGGCACAAACACAGGAACAGACACTGGAACAGAAACAGACACAAGCACTGGCACAGGCAAAAACAGAACCGAAACAAGAACAGACACGGGCACAGAAACAGGCACCACAACACGAGCAAAAACAACACCAGGGACAGCCGAGGGCAAAATCAACGAATCAGAAGTCACAAAAGAGGGCAGGGAGGGCGCGACACAAGGAGCAACAGGAGGCACATCGCAGGACGGGATGGGCGGGGGCCACGGCACAGCCAGGCCCGGGACCACAGGGGGCGCTGCATGGACGTCCAGCTGCGGCAGGCCAGTGATCACCGGGGGCGCAGCGTCTGGCTGCGGCAGGCCCGTGGTTGCCGGGGGGGCAGCGTCTGATGTCGGCGGTGACCCACGCTGGGTCGCAGGAGACGTGGAAGACCCACGCTGGGTCACAGGAGACGTGGACCCCTTCCGGGTCTGGGAAACTGGAACTGCAGATGACCCCTTCCGGGTCGCGGGAACAGGAACTGCAGATAACCCCTTCTGGGTCACGGGAACAGGAACTGCAGATGACCCCTTCCGGGTCGCGGGAACAGGAACAAAGGACGACTTCTTCCGGGTCACGGGAACAGGAGCGACAGGCCCCTCCTGGGCCTCCGGTACGCTAGCAGGCCCCTCATGGGCCTTCGGTACGCTAGCTGGCCACTCCTGGGCCTGCGGGCCTAGACAGGCTCATGGTGCTCTTCCGGGTACTCACGGCAATATACAGCTAAATTGAAGATGTCCATAATAGCCTGTCTATCCCGTAGAGAACCCTCTGTACCCACAGCGCCAGGGCAATTCCTGTCTCCGGTTCGTTCGCGCTGTAACACCGGAGATTTGAACTGCACGGGAGCAGCCAACATCTCATTACAGCGACGGAACTTACCAGAGTCTCGCTCTCTCGCTGTGTCCTTGTAAGGCTGGTTATTATGTAACGCCGGGCACGCCGTGGATTTAGAGGACGGACACAAGCGCTGAGGAGAGCAAGATTCATTGAAGGGCATTCCAGAAGAAGAGTCGTGAGAACGGGTGTATGTCATACCAGAAAGGGAAACCAAACACGAAACATAACCAGTAGTTAGAGACATAGTTAAACAAAGACAACTCGCATGAACAGAACACGGAAGAGAACTTTACACATACACGGGGCTGAAGCGGAGACATGACGATATACTAAACACGTATATGTATAGAAACATGACAAAGGCTTTAGACAAAGTACAATGACAAAATAACCAGCAACGTAACAAACCAAAGGGGATATAAATAGCACATAACTAACACGAGACACCTGAAATAGTTAACGAGGGGCAGGGAATACAAAACACAAGGCGGGGCTAAGAACACACGTGGCTACCAAAACAACACAGGCATGAAATGACTGGAGGAGCAGGGCAGACCGTGACAGCAGTGTAATTTTGTTCTGCATTCACTTATATACTGAATGACAATAGAATGTGTCTATGTCTCTAAGAAATAAGAATATGTACATAATGCTGAAATCATTTTACATAATACTGAAACCAATTTACATAATGCTGAAAACATGTGTTGCTCTGTGCTGATAGTTTTATGTTTTGATAGAGACCAGTAAGACACTCCTGTGAATGTAAATGTTATTGTTAATGTTAATATAAATGTAAACCTAAATGTAAATGTAGTGGCAGGCACAAAACAAGGTTTTCAGCACAGTCTAAACCTCCTAGAGCATACTGCTATACATGAACTTAATTAAATTACTTACAGTACTGTTTGTCTGCATAGAGATTAGTAAAAATTGAGTCAACCAAGTAAAATCTAATTAAAAACCAAACAGCTTCATTTCAATTCCATCCTAGACCACAGAACATCTGCAAATGGTTTAAGGTTTACTCTTATCTAACTTACCAAATAGCTTCAAATAGCTACCAAACATATATATATATATATATATATATATATATATATATATATATATATATATATATATATATATATATATATATATACAGTATATACAGTATATATATATATATATATATATATATATATATATATATATATATATATATATATATATATATATATACAGTATATATATATATATATATATATATATATATATATATATATATATATATATATATATATATATATATATATATATATATATATATATATATATATGTTTTGATGTTTCTGAAAATTCTTTACAGACGTGTGTGTGTACTGCAAAGATGAAACAGTGTGCTGTGTCAGTGCTCGTGGAGGAAAAGATTAACATGAGCAATTTGATTTAAAGTTATGGCCCTCAATTATGGCCCAAATACTCCCCAATTACTACCCAAATACTGCTCAAATACTGCCCCATTACTGCCCAATTACTGCCCAAATACTGCCCAATTACTGCAATATTACTGCCAAAATACTACCCAAATACTGGCCTTTTGAAGCGGGACGGCATTCACCCTTCTTGGGAGGGTGCTGCTCTCATATCTACTAGTATATCCGCTAGGCTTAATAGCGGTAGTGTAGGAGTAGATAATGGGGATTGACAAACCAGGCCAGGCAGCAGACACACAGGCTAAACCGACTGTCTGCGAGCTGTGAGGAGACGTCACCTAGGTCACAATGGATTGAAACTGTGTCTGTTCCTCGAGTTTCAAAAAGCAGTTCTCGTTAAATTTGTAGACAAAATTTGATCCCTGTCATCTAAAGCACTGCTTGTGAGAGGACGAGGATGCGGAGTCGAGCATTGTATTTTTGTAGACAAGTTTATTCAACATATAACGATGTAGCACAACAGCGCGTTCAAACATTTAACTTACACGGAGACTCAAACAAAGACGAGCACGGGACACTGCCTAAACGCACATTAAATAGATGAACAACACTATCTCCTTGTGATAACGAGACAAGCCAGAGGTGAGACTGATGAACACACCCACAATGACACACACCCACGGAACTACACATATGGACTTAGACGACATAAACACACGCCCAAACACACCATGACAGAGCCCTCCACCAAGGACAACTCTCCATCCCGGGTTGCCCAGCGCAGCTGTAAAACCCCGGACCCACCTCTACAGACAGGCCCGGGACTGCCGGGAACCTCGGCTCGCGGGAGTCGACTCCTCTGCGAGGGGCTCCACCGCGACAACGCTCAAAACACCCTCCCTGGGAAGACGGGAGAACATGTTAGCCAATGGCAAAAACACTGGCACGAACACACACATAGGCACACAAAAACATAGGCACAAAAGGGAAGAGGGGATTAGGGATAAACACAGGGACGGACACAAAAACAGGCACAGACAGCTGAGCCAACGGGCCAGGCTTCCACGCCTGGTTCCCCGTGAACGCGAATGGGGACTGTCTTGGAACCGGCGGCGTGAACCCCCTCTTTCCGCCTCCTGGCGCAGCACCCGAGGGTCCTTGTCCCGCCGCGGTAGGAGCAGGGGCTGGAGCCGGTTCCTGGCTCCGGGTTTGGCGATTCGCCCTCCTCCTCGGTGCCACCGGAGGGTGCGTACGCGAGGGAGGTAGGCTAGATGACCCAGTCTCTCCCCTCCACGCCTCCGTGGGTTCACCCCGCGGCCACGCTCCTCTCGGGATAGCCTCGGGGAGGACGTCACTGTGCTCCTCTTCTGGATCCCCTCCTACCTCTGAGGAGCAGCCACTCTGCATACTGGCGGTCCTGGCCGTACTGTCCTCCTCACAGTCCATCCCCTCCCCCTCAGAGAGCGGTAGAGAACGGCCCCTGGCAGCGCCATCTCGCTGCTATAGAAAAAGCCTGCCGGAGCCACATGCTAATGACTGGCACGTGAGCTATGTATGTCTGTTAAATCGATGATTGTCAAAATTGATGTTCACATACTCAACCAGTATTTTATATCTTGATTGCATGCTTCTACAAAAGACAACGCCATACAAGCACCTAGCAGATGGTCTGGCTTGCCAGTGGATGTGCCGATGCTGTGGCTGGATGTGTCATTGCCGCAAGAGGACGCGCTGATGCCAACTCCTGAGGCTCACCATCCGAATTGAAGGGACTGTGACTACTCGGCCTGGAATTAGAACTATAACTATAGAACTATATTTGAACTATAAATGCGGACTTCTGCTAGCGGGCCGCCCTTTTGAGTCTTGGTCCTCCCACTTTCTTCCTAAATTCCTGCCATCTTAGGGAGTTTTTCCTTGCCACTGTCGCCTCTGGCTTGCTCATTAAGGATCTGGACCCATACGATTGTAAAGCTGCTTTGTGACAACATGTGTTGTAAAAAGCGCTATATAAATAAATTTGATTTTGACACTTCTGTCTGTAAAACTATTTTGAAGGTGCACAGGAACACCACAAACAATGCATGCAGGGCAGACTTAGGCAGATATTCTTTACTAAGATACAAAAAAAGGCAATAAAATTCTGGTCGCATTTACAACACAGCGACCCCTCTCATATCATTCTAAAGCCCTGCAGTACCAAGAGCTGAGTAAAGAAAACAGGTCCTGACACACAGTTCAGAACTAACACACACTAACACTACACATACCCATTGGTACGCCCAGGACCAGAGTGTTATAAAAACAAAACCAATCACAAAACAACTCAAACAAAACTATTTAACTTATTGGGACAATGGAAATGGAATGTTATTTGGCCCTACATCGACAGTACAGCATAGCAGAATAGAATACCTAAGCACAATGACTGATCCAAAAATGAGATCCACCCTGAAGAAGTACAGACTCAGCGACAACCACCTGGTCATAGAAACAGGCAGACACAAACAGTGTTGGCTTCCTAAAGAGCAGAGACTCTGCCAGCAGTGCCAGAAAAATAAGATCGAGACAGAGCTGCACTTCCTAATTAGATCCATATTAGATCTAGATTCTATAGCAAAATTAGTAGTATATTCCTTGAATTTCAAAGTCTCCCTGATGAAGAGAAGCTGCCGCATGTTCTTGGTAAACATGGTGAGTTCAGCACACTGGCAGGGCTATACGTTTACTCCTGCCACACTCTGAAGGACAGTGGGTGAGAATGCCAGATACCAGCTACAAAGCCCTGTCATTATTGTTATCATTATTATTATAGTTGTATGGGTATATGTGTGTATATGTATATATGTTTGTATGTATATGTACATAATAGAAATATGATATGATTATAACTGCATTTTGTATTCACTCGGGTTATCTTTGATATTGAAATCTGTTTGATAATCTGAAAACTGTTGTGGTTATCGTTACCGTTGTTATTGTCGTTACTGATATTATTGTTATGGTTACTCTAATGTGCCTCCGGTCGCCTCTATGACCCCGTTACATAATCTTTACTATTATTACCATTATTATTATGGTTATTATTATTATACTATATTATACTTTTACTATTATTATTACCACTATTATTAGTATTACCTTTTTTAATTATTATTATTATTACTATATTATTATTATTATTAACTTTATTGTTTTTTTTTTATTATTTTATTATATTTTACTATTGTTGTGTATCCTATGCTAGATAGATAGATAGATAGATAGATAGATAGATAGATAGATAGAGATAGATAGATAGATAGATAGAGAAGAAAGACAGAGAGAGAGAAAGAGAGAGGGAGGGATTGCTGGGGGGCACTACTGCAAGGGCAATTAAGATGCTACAGTGATTTAAAGGAAGCGTTTTGTCACTGGTTTTAAAAGGTACTTCTGCACTACTTCTGCACTCACTTCAGTGAGTTAACTGCTCCAGTCACTGACACACACCATACTGAACTGGAATAGCAACATCTGAGCTTGAACAAAACTAGTAATTTTCTCTTACTGGCCATTCTGAAGTCAAATCCTTTGACATTTTTCAGTACAATATTTGTTTCCCTTCAAAAACTGAACTTACTGTCCTCTAAGGGCCTGTGACCTCACGGTAACCTCTGAGGAGAGGACACCTTAAAAGGGTTAACAAAGCATTTACATCCATACAGTATATGACTGGCCTCTCAGCCCAGCCTGAACAGATGTCACTATATCACTGGCAACCAAGACAATATAACCACTTAACATCTGAGAGAGAGAGGTGGGAGAGAAACAGAGGGGGAGAGAAAGGGAGGGGGAGAGAAAGAGAAGAAGAGGACAGGGAGGGAGAGACAGATAGAGAGGGAGGTAAGTCTACTAATTTCCTCATTTCACTCATATAAGGAATGTGCAGAGTCTGTGAGATGTGTGTTGAGTCTGTGATAATATAAGGAATGTGCAGAGTCTGTGAGATGTGTGTTGAGTCTGTGAGAAGTGTGTAGAGTCACTTAGAGTATACTGTGTGTGTGTGTGAGTGTGTGCACGCATGCATTTGCATAATCTGAAATCACTGAGCGTCCTTAAATAAGTGCTCCCTGTGAACCTTTATTTTGAAACATAAGGATTCAGGAAACAAAGATCTATCACACACAAACCCATGTTAATGCACATTCTAGACTCTGATCCTGGTGTATATACCACCATCTTTACACACATCTGGTCAATCTCTGTTCTCATTTTCCTAGGGAGCTCGTCTCATGTTTAATATCATGTTTAGCTTGGTGACGTGGCTCATCCACCAAGGCCAAACAAGTGGCCCTTTGTTCCCGTACTGCAGCCTGCACAGAATGCCTAGCTAGTGAAGGTTGAGCTCATATGTTCAACTAGGGAGTCTTTGTTTTAAACAGAAAGAGCGAAGGCTGTCTCTCTTTAACATACTCAACACCAAACTGCTTTAACATACAGCCAAATCCCTCTCCAACTCAATGAGAAAGAACTAAAATCTGTTCCAATTATGGGAGTAATGCAAGCACGCATCACTGAATATGGCATGTATGTGTGTGCATGGTGCATGTGTGTGTGTGTGTGTGTATTTGCACCTGTGTATGTGAATGTGTGTGTGCATGTGTGTGTGTGTGTGAGTAGTCTGACCAGGTGCTTTAGACAGTAGATTGTGTAACACATATGAACGATGAGATCATAGTGTATACAGCAGTTCATTTGTCTTGATGAGGTTTATTGTGTTTTCAATCAAAGCTGCCTCCACGTACACACAAATGTACACACACAAATGTAATTGTACACAAACACACATATACACAGACACATATACACACGTGCATACACACACACACACACACACACACAAACACACACAGTGTCCCAGTTGTCTCCTGACCCCGGGACACTTGAGACACTGACTGAACCTGCTCCTCACTCCACAGTGTCCCAGTTGTCTACGGACCCCAGGACACATGAGACACTGAGACGCTTCTCAACAGCAGCTCATCTTCCTCTTCTCATCTAAACACATCTTCGTCTTGGCAGCTGAGCTCACACACTTTCAGTGTCTGCTATAGTCTTGTGGTATAGGTGTTTATCACCTGCTTATCACTTCAGGGGTTTCAGTGTGTAGTGCTAGATAGACCCTTGGGAAGGTCTCCTACCTGCAGTGTTAGATACAGACACCTGGGTAGGTCTCCTACCTGCAGTGTTAGATACGGACCCTTGGGTAGGTCTCCTACCTGCAGTGCTAGATACAGACCCCTGGGTAGGTCTCCTACCTGCAGTGTTAGATACGGACCCCTGGGTAGGTCTCCTACCTGCAGTGCTAGATACAGACCCCTGGGTAGGTCTCCTACCTGCAGTGTTAGATACAGACCCTTGGGAGGGTCTCCTACCTGCAGTGTTAGATACAGACCCCTAGGAAGGTCTCCAACCTGCAGTGTTAGATACAGGCCCCTGGGAAGGTCTCCTACCTGAAGTCTCCTACCTGAAGTGTCTAACTGCAGAGTTAGATACATTAAGCTGACCATACACAAGCAGTAATTCCTCCCCTGCAGTCCAGAGGTGGTGCTGGTGCAGTTGGTAGTACTGTAAATTTGCCATGCCTACATAACTTGCTTTACACCTTTAAACAGTTCTGCACTGCCTGCGAGATCTAACCTTGTGAGATCTTCTCTTCATCTGAATTCCAGCCCTGTGACTCATGTCAGGACTTTCCATATGGCTTTATATAGAAGTTCACAGGCAACACTAAATTAAGAAGTGTTAAATTAAGAAGCTTAGTGATTTCAAATCATGCGCATGTGCACACACAAACACACACACATACATTCACTGCAGGGTCATCATTATTCAGTATGCATAACAAATGTTTTTGTCTGGTTGCTTTGTAAAAACCATTCAACATTTGGAACACCTAATACTCCTTTCTTACTCTGAAAAAGGCTCTTGTTAAATTTTTGTTAAGTTCCACCCACTTTCACACACACACACACACACACACACTTACATACATATATCCACCACCCAACACACACACATACACACTCCTATTCCTTCTTTTCAGGCCTTTAAAGGCACAGCAGTATCAGTACAATGTTCATGGATTAGGAAGCTCTTTTAACAGATTGAAACAGATAGAACAGATACAAAGTCTTTATTAGGCATTGTTTTGAATGAATGATCAAATATCAAAAAAATAGTCTTTATGTGGATTGTATTTACAATACACTTTACACTTTCTGTTGTTTCCAGTCCTGGAATCCTAGCAGTCCAGAACAAGGAATAAAGGCTGTGGTGGAAAATTTTATTATTTAATTATATTCCATGAGTCATAATCATTGATCACTATTATTTTGCATAAGAGATATGTAATCACTTTATTAACCATTGTATTAGATATGTAAACTAATGATGCCCACACATATGTAACCTTTCACTAACACACACATAATATTCATGTGGTCTTTAACATGAGACTCATGCGGTCTTTACCATGACGCTCATGTGATCTTTTCTGTATGGGTTTAATACCATTTGATGCACATGCTGTCTTTAGTTTTACTTATCCTAGACCTTGATGTATGTGAGTACTCTGTGTGACGCTAATCACGGACAATTTTAGGCAGCCTGTAGTGAAGAAAAATATTCTGTATTCCTTATGTATCCAAATGACAAAGAACCACTGTGTGATGAGGGAGAAGACAGGGCATCCTTGAACTTGTGTGACTCACATGAGTTGAGAAGGGACCATGGGGGGGAGCCTGTCACTCATCACTCATCGGTAACAATGAGGTAGTCAGCAGTTTTTCACTATTAAAGAGTCATGGTTATGGAGGGCGGGCAGCTCTCTCTTACAGACACTGGGCGTGTAGGTAACGGAGACCTCTGGATCGATCCATTATTGCTGACAGTTTTGGTTTGTTTTATTTCCTTCCTTGTACTTTAATAAATTTACTATTGCTTTGATATCTTACCCAACTGGTTTTGACTATTTTTCTTGCTCACCGCCAAGGTTCACAAATTTTAACGACAAACTTGGCGCCCACCGTGGGGCTCCGTGACTGAGGACGGCACACCTGAGGGGAAGGTCAAGTGCGCTGACTCCTGAAGGCATTACTTCAGCAAGCCAACGACAAATTGCTTTGAGCAGGACTCGCGGGGGATCGTTTCTTCAGCGCTGGAGTTTTCCCGAACAAAAACAAGTTGCAAAATTAGAACCTGGTGAGTACAAGAAGATTTTGAGTAAAATCTCAGATCTGGGGTTTTCTCCTCGTGTGTAGTGTTGACAACCTGGCAGTTAGCCCAAAGACTTCGGTCTTCCCCTAGACGTGCCTGCTGGTCGATCTCCCTGTGTGCACGGTACATGCGACAACCTGGCAGTCTTCTTTCAGACGTGCCTATTGGTCTGATGACAATCAGGGTAAAGATGAATGTCAGGTTGGTGATGATGTGCAAGATAAACGGTTGTGTCAGTTTGCTGATAGCGTGCAGTGTAATTATCCTAAGGTAAAATATATGAAAAAGCACTATGGGCCTGGAAGTTTGGTGCAGTTTTGAGTGTGGGTTTCACTTTGTGGATTTCCTGATGAAGGAAGTTTTAGCATAAACCAGATGGCAGTGTTGAAACTTAGAGAAAGAGCAAGCTAGAGGCTTAAAGGTTGATTGGGAGGCATTTGACATGTGGAGGTAGAGGCAAGAAAACGGGCATACAAGTAACTGTTAAAAATGGAGGGGGAGGCTAGGGAGGAACTTCATATTCTCCACTTTTCTGAGTGTCTTACAGATCCCGACTTGGATGGACGTCCCAGACGGCCCCGACCCATCAATGACACACCGGCACCGACGGAGTCAACGACACCCCCAGACTGCAGCAACCCAGGCTCCTTCCAGCCCCCACCACCGGCACTTCCCGAAACTTCAGCACCACGGCATCGGGTGAAAGTCAGACCAACGACACCATGCACCATGGAGACCCCAACACCACTGCTTCCTGAATCTTGTGGGCCAGCTCAGAGGCAGCGCACAGCGGAGCACAGACTGCGCAGGCTACAGCGCAGGCTTCAAGCCAAGACTGGACGCTCCCCTCTCATGCGCAGCCTCCACCGCCGTACCACCCAGACTGGATGCCCCAACAACAACACCGGGACAAAGCAGACCAACAATGGTCTACACAACATGGACATTTACGGAATTACAAAGGTTGACAAAACAAGTCAGGCACCTGGCAATGGCTCAGATGATGACAAGTCATGAAGCAGCGAGCCGAGACAATCGCACAGACTGGAAGAAGCGAGGAAAGAAGAACAGAGGGGAAGGCCGTGGGAGAGGAAAAAGCCAGAAGAACGATGAGGACGACGCATGTTATGTCTGTGGGGAAAGTGGACATTGGGCACGAGAATGCCTGCAGAAGAAGACCAAGCACGAGAAACAGAGAAACCAGCGGGAGGAAGATGACGGCTGACGGGAGGAGGGGTCAGATGGTGACAGTCAGGAAGGGTCAGGTAGGACACTAGGCAATGAAGAAATGCTTTCGCTAAAACACCTGTTACTGCTGTTGAAGAATATATATATATATATTGAGAGAAAAATGCTTCTTTCAGATCTCACCCCTTTGTCTCTATGGAGATTGTTCTTTGTCTGCTGTCTGTCTATATACAATGAACCCCTGGCAACCATCAAAATCCCTGAGAAGTGTGGGATGGTTGCCCACCTTTGCATGCCCAACACCTCTGTCCTTTGTTTGTATATCCTTTGAAGTCTTAACCCTAAGGTGACGACTATCAACTACCCAACCCAATGTTGATTGCCCAAGTGCCCTCACCTTCATCCCACAGTGACCCCTCCTTAAACTCCTCTTCCTCCTCACCTTCATCCCCCACTTATCCCCCTTAAACTCCTCGTCTTCCTCCTCCTTCCTCCTCCCACATTCCACAATGTATATAAGGTCCTCCCAAATAGACTACAGAAGAACTTATGTTACATGCTCTGTGTGTCAATAAACTTGTCAACACTGAAGCCGTCCAGTCTCCTGACTCCTGAATCTGATTCCTGAAGGCCGAATTTCTAACAATATATATATATATATATATATATATATATATATATATATATATATATATATATATAAATGTTAAAGTAACTGAGCAGACTACTGCATTTTTACTAGTTAAATATGTGTTGACAATGTGAAGAAAATTATGCTGTTTAACAAACCAATGCTGCTGATATTGTTCATTGATGCTTACTGTAATAATAAGGGGAATTGAAATAGCACTTTTTGTGTGTATTCTGGAGCCGGCCATTCTGTTATTAAAGTATCTTGAGTGTAGGGAGTCACCACATGTGAGTGGCAGGTATCTCCAGTCGGTTGGTGTGTCATGGAGTGGTTCTCCACACCCCTCACCTGTTCATTATAGGAGACGGGGACTAAATTTAGGGTTGTGTTGCTGGCATTAAATGTGTGCCTAATAAGTTTGCGAGTGTTCAGAGTAGAATCGGACCGGATGGTCTGAAAGTCCAATTATCTGATTCGGAACAAGCTATGCAGCTGTCATTAGACCCACTCTTTCATGCATATGGATGGCAGCTGAGCACCTGTCCCACAGGAGATATTAAGGCAGAACTGATTCTTGCGCAAAGTCTTACTAACCCCACGGGTACCGATGACTTCATGGACCCGTGCATGCTACACCACACAGCACACATACATGAGGGAGGGCCAGATATGGTATACAAGCAAAATGGTTTAGAGAACTTGACCAGGCCACAATGCAAATACTAAAGTGTGTGCTTTGGAATCAACATGTGGAGGTGGTTGAAGTTGGCTAGAGCAGAGCGTGTTTCATATGGTGAACAGTACTGTGCATGTCTTGCTGGCCAATCCCACAGGTTGGCAGAGTTTGGGGCCGTGGCTAATGCGAATGCTGGATGTGGATGACTGGAAGAATGGGCGGGATGGTGTAAAGTACAGCCAATCACAGGGCATATACCGCAAAACTCTGAACTGGATAGTTAGAGTGAGAAGAGGGGGTAGAACTCCTGGTGGGCGAGCTACCAACATTCCAGTATCCAAAATAATGTGTGTGTGTGCGTGTGTGGAGTTGGAGCGAGTGCTAGAGGTGCTGTGGTCAAAGGCAAATGTGAGATGAGCCTTATCAAAGGATGTGAACCTGTGAGAATTTTTTTTTGTTTGTTTGTTTACAGGCCTTGTAAACCTAAGTACTCCCTGAAGCCCAGTAAAAAAAAAAAAATTGGGGGCTTGGTGGACTGAAATTATGGAGATTGATTAAAAATATCAAGTAGGTAACTTAGTGATGGCATTAAAAGCACCATAGGTGCCTGATCACTATTTATTTATTTATTTATTTTTATCCCAATCTGAGAGTAAATGATTTTTAGTTGTTGATGTGATAAATAACTTTTTTTTCTGTACTGGTACATACAAATTTTTCGTTTTGGTTTATGTTTGAGTTCGACCTTATACTCATATTTATACTTGTAAACATCAAGACTACTAACCATACACAATGAGGCACTGCAATGCAGCATGCAGTCGTTGGAAACAAACCTGAGCTCAGTATTGTTTAATTTGTTTGCCATATGAGGCCTGTGGAAACGCAACATGACCAAGTTGTTAAAGCATTAGCAGCCGAAAAGCACAAAAGTTGTGCAAACCAAATTGCAATGTGTGCAAATTAAAATTAAATTCCTGGGCCATCCAACCACCCCTGAAAAGGAAAATTCAAAAGTCAACAAACAGGCCCAGGACCAAATTGTAATTCATTTTGTTTCAGGAATATGCTCTAACAAGAGAACAGATAAAAAAGTTTGTTGACTTTGAATCTGTGACTATGCATGCCTTGAGGCCCCACTGAGCACAATAGCTCACGGGAGGGGCTTACTAGCCCACAGTGCTCTTAGTTGGATACGAGAAGTGGAAAAGGCCTTCGAACAGCTAAAGAGAGCATTACAGCAAACTCCCACATTGGGATTGTCTAATCCAAATCTCTCATTCATGCAAACAGCAGATGAGAAGCAAGGTTGTATAACTTCTGTATTGTTACAACCCCATGGGGTTGTACTGCGTACTGTACAGTACTGCGTGTAGTAGCTTACTATTCAGCCAAATTAAATCCCGTGGCAGCAGGGCTCCCTCCTTGTCTCAGAGCGGTAGCCGCTGCTGAGAAGCAGTGAACGCATCACGTGATGTTGTAGGTTCACATGACAGCTGCCCACTGGCTGAGATATCACACTGTTTTATTAGGAATGCTGAAAATCACAGTTAAGAGATGTACAGTTCTTAACCCTGCAACTGTTTTGCCAACAGAACAGGATGGTGACCCACACTGCTGTGAGGCGACAGTAGCTGAAATTTGCCCCCCCCCGAGGGAAATTCCTTTAGATAATTCAGACTTGGAGCTGTTTGTGGATGGACCAGCATCGCGAGACACAGCAACAGGGAAAAAATTGTGTAGGATGTGCAGTTGTTTTATAACACAACACAATCAAATCAGGACCATTGCCAGAGCATTATTCAGCACAGGCAGCTGAACTGGTTGCAAAATGCATGCAAAATGGCACAGGGCTATGTCACTATGTACACTGGCAATAGATATGCCTTCGGAGTGGTACATGATTTCGGGGCCACCTAGAAACACCTCTTCAGGCAAGATGATCACATATCACAAATTAATTGCTGAACTTCTTGATGCCATCCTCCTCCCGAAACGAATACCAGTGTGTAAATGTGAAGTACAAACTAACAACAAGGATTTGGTCTCTCTAGGAAATGATCGTGCAGATGAGGCAGCCAACAAAACATGTGTATTAAATGTACTGACAATGATTCCCCCACAGCAGACTGGAATGGGTTCCCTGCATGAAATATTGACACGTGTCAAAAAGGAGGGATGATGCGTATGAATGTGTATGATGTATGTATGGAGGATAACAGTTCACAAATTACCCCACAAACAAAAGTTTTTTCATGAACTTCCAACAGGCATCAGGAGAGAACGACCATTAGTGCCTGCCACGAGCGAGTACAACGAAAATGTTGAATTATTGTGCATACCTGTTGTCTGCTTTATCGCAAGTTCACAGGTCTGTGAAGGAAGCCCTGCCAAGGACATTGGAGGGACTGCAGCACAACCTGAAACCGTGAAGGACTTCAGAAGGAAGAGATGGAAGACACAGAGGGGAGACCTCTGTCTCTTCAAACTTGTAAACCTGAGTTTGGGGAACACGGATGTCTGTGCAGCGATGCGCACAACAACGTCCAGATCTACAAACCGAACATGGTTCAAATCAGTATAGTATAAAAGGAGGGTGTTCGAGTGCCTCAGTTAAGTGGGAGGAGTGCCGATTGGGCGTGCCCGCACTCCAAGCACAGTAACTGTCAAGAAGGGTTAACGTTCACCCCCAAAATCGCGGTTCACCTAGGCATAAAAGGGCAAGAATGAAGATAGTATTTCCACTCATTTTGTGGGGAACACTAATCCTCCAACCAGAAAAGAATGAGGCAAGAAAGACAGGGGTAATAACTTTAGAAGAAGGGGCAAATAACAAGTTTGAATGTCCGGTATTTAAACATGGGCCTGAAGCGTACTCCTGGTTCTCACAGTATAGGAGACATAAGTTCAGAGGGTATAATTTTTACATTTGTAAGGACCCTTGTAACACATGGGGATGGGTTATGGGAGACCTTGGAGGAAGCGTAGGTTCTGGATACAACAAGATAGAAGTAAAACAAATTGGGGATTCATTAAGTTTAAACGTCTCGTGGCCGCGGGCTACTTGGAGCAACTCTGGGAAATTTTGGTGTTGTGTGGAACAGTCCAGCATGGACCATTGTTCACAAGTAACAGCAACAGGACAGCAACAGATACTTTGAAGGACACAGATGATAAAGAGGACCTTAGGAACATAGAAGAGCAACTAAATGACTTCACACATGGTCACACATACTTCCACAGACGTTCACAAAGCAAAAACACATTGTCAAGGCAATGTGGCCTGCGCACTGGCCATACTCCAAAAATAGACTTTAGAGGTTGAAGGACCCTGTTGGATCTGTCAGGCTCTCTCCCGGAGATGGAGCACAGGTCCACTAACACATCACGTTAGATAATGTCACAGGTGCGCATGTACTGCCAACAGGCATGCGGAATCTACTTGCTTACGGCCAACAACTTAGAATTCACACAGTTCCTAGAGATGTAGCTGCAGGAAATCAGAACATCTATCACAATTTAGGAAGGATCGACATACCACAAAGGCGAAGTGATACTTGTCTATGCTCACATGATCCAAAGGGTGTTTGAGTGTTTCACAATGTCTAACCACCATAGTCCTAGACAATACTACAACTAAATGTGCAGCTGCACAGGATAACACAACCATTATATTTCAATGCAATATGTCCCTAGAAGCCTCAGCAGGTTATATGTGGGCGTGTGGACGACACGCATACCACCACCTTCCAAAGAAATGGCATGGGTGCTGGTACCCAGTAATGGTAGCACCCACCTTCCACTTGATGATAGAGAAACAAAC
Source organism: Brachyhypopomus occidentalis (assembly GCA_020368025.1). Classification (NCBI taxonomy): domain Eukaryota; kingdom Metazoa; phylum Chordata; class Actinopteri; order Gymnotiformes; family Hypopomidae; genus Brachyhypopomus; species Brachyhypopomus occidentalis. The sequence continues at coordinate 571,370 of JAGXOD010000011.1, read as the reverse complement.
AGGACACACCGAGAGCACATTTCACAGACAAAGGCAATCAACGTTTGTGGGCCATACACAGATGCCTGGGTGGTACCAAGGATACCACCTCTGGGATCTGTGGACAGGCCCATAGATGGAAACAGGGATTTCACTTGCCTTCCCAGCGGGCGTAGCAACACTGGTTAACAAAGTAAATGGGTTGGCATGGCAGGTACTTTCATTGGCAAATGAAACTGAATTAGCATTGCAAATGATGAACAACGAGCTAAGAGCACTCAGAACATCAGTAATCCAACACCAACTGGGGCTGGACATCCTTCTAGCTGAGAAAGGGGGACTGTGTCGTGTGTTGGATGTCTCTTGCTGCTTCTACATACCAGATTTTTATGGAAATGTTTCCAATATCATAGAACACATGAAACAAGCGGTTTCAGTTCCACCCGAGACAGGGTCAGAGCCATGGACGATTTGGCAGGACATTTGAAAGAATTGGGGAACGTGGTTAATCACAGTATGCACTACCATACTTGTAGTGCTGGTCCTGTTACTGGTATGCGTGCCCTGTCTTCTGGCTCTCTTGAGAGCCGGAACAGCATGAGCCGTCAATTCTCTTTGCAGGTCCAAAGAGTTCCAGATGATGACCAGTGCGGCGGAAGGCTGCGACGAAGATCTACCGAACTCAGTGACAATGATGGACACGGATTGTGATTCATGTTTCAACATTTTGACGATGATATGCTGTAAACTACTGTAAGAGTACCTCTTATACTGATGTTGCGACTGAAATCCTGTAAGGGAATGGTCTGTGATTGATGCACTTTGTCCATAAAGGACAAAAAGGAGGGAAGTGTGGTGGAAAATTTTATTATTTCATTACATTCCATGAGTCATAATCATTTATCATTATTATTTTGCATAAGAGATATGTAATAACTTTATTAACCATTGTATTAGATATGTAAACTAATGATGCCCACACGTATGTAAACTTTCACTAACACACATAATATTCATGTCATCTCTTTAACATGAGACTCATGCGGTCTTTACCATGATGCTCATGTGATCTTTTCTGTTTGGGTTTAATACCATGTGATGCACATGCTGTCTTTAGTTTTACTTATCCTAGACCTTGATGTATGTGAGTACTCTGTGTGACGCTAATCACGGACAATTTTAGGCAGCCTGTAGAGAAGAAAAATATTCTGTATTCCTTATGTATCCAAATGACAAAGAATCACTGTGTGATGAGGGAGAAGACAGGGCATCCTTGAACTTGTGTGACTCACATGAGTTGAGAAGGGACCATGGTGGGGGGGGGGAGCTGGTCACTCATCACTCATCGGTAACAATGAGGGAGTCAGCAGTTTTTCACTATTAAAGAGTCATGGTTATGGAGGGTGTGCAGCTGTCTCTTACAAACACTGGGCGTGTAGGTAACGGAGACCTCTGGATCGATCCATTATTGCTGACAGTTTTGTTTTTTTTTCCTTCCTTGTACTTTAATAAATGTACTATTACTTTGATATCTTACCCAACTGGTTTTGACTATTTTTCTTGCTCACCGCCAAGGTTCACAAATATCAACGACAAGGCCAACCAGGCAGATTTTAAACAGCAGTGCTTGAAAGTTTAAAGTACAATTTTTCGCTTTCAAAGTTTGCAATGAATATTGTGAGGCAAAATGTTATTCAGTAATGTCAGTCCTATTGGTCATATCAGTAATATTGGTAATATCGATCATATCAGTCATATCAGTAATATCGATAAATCGGTTATATCATTCATAACAGTAATACTGGTCATATCAGTCATATCAGTAATATCAATAATATTGCTCATATCGGTCTCTCATCGATCATTGTGAGTAGTTTTCTCAGCATTCTGGGGGTACATGCCAAATCCCACTTGCTGACTCCAGGTCCTTTACTCCTCTGTCTGCGCATGCTTTTCTCCTCTATCTGCACATGCTTTACTCCTCTGTCTGCACATGCTTTACTCCTCTGTCTACACATTCTTTTCTCCTCTGTCTGCGCATGAATTTACTTGCCTTTGAGGGTATTCCTTGAACTTTGTACACTACATCCAATGGACCAAGCCAAGTGTTTTCAGTGGAGGTCTGCCCAAAACCAATTGCCCCAGTAATTAACCCAGGCAAGGCAATGACTGGCACAGCTCTAATAACCAGTGTCCAATCTGTAAAAAAAAATTCGATCATATTAGTCCCACTCTCGCGGCATTACATTGGCTTCCGATTAAACATCAAATTGAATTTAAAATTATTCTCTTGACGCTGCCATCCAACTGTGTCATGGCATCACTCTAGTTGTGACAATGACTTGACTGGAAAGCAATGTCTCAGTGAGCCCTCATGACTGTGGTCACCTCTGGACCCCCCCTTTAGTTATGCTGCTATAGATTAGCCTGCCGGAGCTACATGCTAATCACTGGCACATGAGCTATGTACATTTAAATCAATGGTGGTTAAATTGACATCCTCACACTCAGTCTGTATTGTCCATCTTTTTGCATGCTTCTACCCAAGACGACTGCATGCAAGCACCTACAAGCACCTGGGAGATGGTCTGGCTCGCCGGTGGATGTACTGATGCCGGGGTTGGATGTACCATTGCCGTAAGGGACGTGCTGATGCTGGCTCCTACCTGAGGCGCACCATCTGCACCGAAGGGACTGTAACTACTTGGCCGGGGAACAAGAACTTTAAGCTATAACTGTAGAACCACCTCTTGTTCACAAATATGGACTGGTGCTAACGGGCCGCCCAATGGAGGATGGGTTCCCTTTTGAGTCTTGGTCCTCCCAAGGTTTCTTCCTATTTCCCCGCCATCTTAGGGAGTTTTTCCTTGCCACTGTCGCCTTTGGCTTGCTCATTAGGGATCTGGACCCATACAATTTGTAAAGCTGCTTTGAGACAACATGTGTTGTAAAAAGCGCTATATAAATAAAATTGACTTGACTTGACTAAATCCAGCAGTTGGCACAGCTCAGGGCTGGCATCTCCTCAAAGAGAACTCCACTCAGTCTTATAGCTTCCGGAGCTCTGTTCTCAGATCTGTCTCCTAAAACAGGGCTACCGATAACATACCAAGTAAAAGAAAACAGGACCATCTTAACTGTGTGTGCACGAAATATACAACATGTGAAACCCTTCTTCCTTTTTAAGGTTAACTTTAAAGAAGAAAGTGCTAAAGAAAAAAAGTGACCAGAAGTGGGTGAAGATGCTCCCTTCCCCTCATGGAAATGCTGAAAGTGGTAAAGTCAGATAGCAAACCTTCTAATTAACCCTAACCCTTAACCCCTACCCTTAACTCTAACCCTATTCCTAACTATAACCTAACTAACTCTAACCTCAACCTTATCTATAATCTTCTAACTAACTCTAACCTTAACCGTATCCATAATCTTCTAACTAACATTAACCCAAAATTTTCAATCTACACATCTCACTTTCTTTATTACCAAGTCGCATGACTTTGTAGTGGGTGGTTTGAATACTTTCATTATTCTTCATACTAGTGAATTAAGTCTCTCATCTGTATTAGACTTGTGAGCATACCGTTTGGCTACCCAGCATTTATATAGTCTACCCAGCATTCCTAGGCTGCTGATGCAGGTGCAGGCCTTCCTGCTGATCCTGCTCTGGGGCTCAAACACATGGAGAGGAAGTCTAGGGCAGTGGGGGCAGTGAGCAATGGGCAGGAGGGGAGGAGCTGTGGGGGAGTGGCAGCTTTTCTCAATACCCTGCAGAGCAGATCCTTATGAAGTGAACTCATATGTGCATCAGCTGTGTATTTAAAGTTGAAGGGAAAAAAGAGTGAGAGACAGAGAGGAGAGAGTGAATGAGAGAGAAGGGAAAGAGAGGGAGAAGGAGAGAGGAAGAAGAGAGAGAGAGAGAGAATGGAATAAAGTGCCCCTACCCTAACCTCCCTACCCCAACCCTAAAACCTAAACCTAACCTTAACCTTAATCACTAACTCTAACCCTAAACTCTAAAACCCACCCCCCAACCTTGAACGCTAACCCTAACCTAGCCCTTACTGCCCCACCCGAAACTTAACCATCCTTCCCTCCCAGACCTAAAGCCTAACCTGTCTCCTCCTCCTGGCCCAAGAACCTAACCATCCTTCCTTCCCTGCTCTCAACCCAACTGCCTCCTCCTTAGCCCTGACCTGACCTCTCCCTTCTCCCCCTTGAAAACTTTTTTTATGAGGAGCAATCATTCAAGGGGAGAGTCAGTGTGCCAGTGCACCAAAAGGTCTTGGACTAATCCAGAAACAATAATTCAAAAACCTAACCCTAACCCCTAACCCTAACCCTTGATCCAGATACACTCATGTGCCTATCACTTTCCACTGGCTTCCCAAGCTAACCTTAACATTTTGGATAAAGCATTCCTTAACCCCCACTATAATGCTTTTATATCTCTTTAAACACTGTCACTCCGAGCATTTACTATTTTGTCAGAAAGCTGACTACATTTTGTTCCATTTAGGCTCTGAACAACAGACTGGCAGGTTGAGCCTCAAATGTAACTTTTGACCTTAATGTATGTGAATGAAATTGTAGGTGTGGAGTGTGAAAGCATTTCAAAGTCTACAATTACAGCATGCGGGCACTCTAAAGCTATCGTCAGACGCCTTCTGCGCGAGCTGGAGCCCCCCCCCCCCACACACACACACACACACACACACACTCACATCCCAGCGCAGTGGTCAGGGGGAGAGGCCAATGCAGTGTGTAAATTAGTCTCAGTACAATACTGCTCCTGTTATCCAGGAATGGCCCCTCCGCACCACTCCACATCTGCACGATCATTAGCAGATGTTGCAGAGTGGAGCTTTTCAACACACACACACACACATCCCCCACCCACAAACCCAGCCACCCACACACAAACTCACACACACACATCCCCACACCCACAAATACAGCCACTTACACACACACCCCACCCACACACACACACATGCCCACACATATACACACGCACACATACACACATGCCTTCTGAGCTATGAAACACTAGTAAACCAAAGTAAAGATTATAATCAAACAGATTTTTAATTGATTGATTTTAAAGATCAAAGCAAATCACAGTGTTGTGACTGAAAGTCTGAAAGTCTTAAGTAGTAAATGATCTCTTAATATCCTCTGATAAAGGACACGTTTCTTGTCTTATACTATTAGACCTTAGTGTTGCTTTTGACACCATTGATCACAACATTCTATTGGATAGGCTGGAGACACTCATTGGCATAACAGGTCAAGCACTCTCCTGGTTCAAATCCTACCTGACAGATCGTTACCAATTTGTACTAGTAAATAATGAATGCTCAAAACGCACAAAGGTAAAATATGGTGTCCCACAAGGATCTGTCTTGTGCCCCATATTATTCTCATTATATGTGCTACCGCTGGGCACAATCATTCGTAGGCATGGTATTTCATTGCTTTGCAGATGATACTCAGTTGTATATATTTTCTAATCCAGATGATGTCACTACTAATCCTAAAACTGAGAACTACATCAATAACATAAAGGTTGGCATCTAATTCTCTGTTTATAGACTCTGACTAAAGACTGAGGTGTTGCTTTTTGAACCCAAAGCTGCAAGAAGCAATTGGTTTAATATTCCTCTTACCCTTGATGGCTTTTCAGTAACACCTAAGTCTACCGCAAAAAGCTTAGGTGTCACTATCGATTCTGATCTTTCATTTGACACACACATATGCACTGTCACTATGGCTGTCTTTTTCCATTTACGTAATATTGACAAGCTGAGACATTTACTTTCATTAGCAGATGCAGAGAAGCTCGTCACACTTTTGTCTCATCAAGATTAGACTACTGTAATAGTATTTTAATTGGATGCTCTAAACAATCCCTAAAGAAACTCAGACTCGTACAGAATGCAGCAGCCAGTGTACTAACCAGGGTTATAAAATACGATCACATTAATTCTACTCTCGCTGCGTTGCATTTGGTGTTATTTAACTCCTAGTTAAATATCAAATTCATTTTAAAATTCTTCTGTTGAACAATAAAAGGCTAGTTATCTCCAACAATATCTGAGTGAACTCATTGCATACTATATCCCATCTTGCCTGCTGTCCACTATGGAGGGACTGCTTGGCCTACAAATAGATTTTTAAATATACGCTACTACTATCTGTCTGCCCAATGGAGTCTTGGTCCTCCCGAGGTTTATTCCTAACCCCCATCTAGGAAGTTTCCTTGACACTGTTGCCCCTGTTTTGCTCATTAGGGGTTTGGACCCATGCGCTTGTGAAGCTGCTTTGTGAGAACATATGTTGTAAAAAGTGCTTCATAAATATATTTGACTTTCACTTTGTAGATATTAAGTTCACCTGGTAAATTTTATTTATATCCTTTAAAGAAATTTTGTAAATCTAAATGTAAAACTATGTTGGTTTTTATATTTATGCATTCGTTTCTTTATGCAATTTATACTTTTTTGTTAAATATCAAAACTTTTTGTTCTTTTCACATATAATTTGACTGCCCTGTTTTGGAAAACTTGTTTAATTAGATTCATGCCACTTAAAATTAAATGAATGGAGGGCAGATTGAGAGTGGGAGACAGAGAGGGAGAGGGGTGAGAGAGAGAGAAAGAGGGATGAGAGAGAGAGAAAGAGAGGTGAGAGAGAGAGAGAAGTTCAACCTAGTAAATAACTTGATACTCTTTTGTTTGGCATTCTTGGACAGTTTACTGTTAACACCAGTGCTCTACATTCAAAGCCTGTCTGTAATGCTCATTCTTTGAAACTTTCTATAACAAAAGGAGACATCTGTTTGCTTATGGGGCCCCCAGAACCGCCTGACACCATCCAGGGACTAATTAATCTACCCCAATTTAGTTAAGGCTGGGATCAGGATTAGGGCCAGGGTTAGGATTAGGACCAGGGTGTACTAGTGATCTTAAGCCCTCCCCGTTTTTCAACTAAAAAAAAAAACATTAACCTCAACTTTGCTCTTAAGAAATACCTTGAAACAGACTTCTGTATTTTGAACTTCTCTGGGCCTAATACTACTACTACTACTACTACTACTAATAATAATAATAATAATAATTGTCACGGTGAGGGAGGCTCCCCCTACCGGTCGCCTCCGGCACAGCGGCAGTTGTCCTGTTGTTGTTGCGTTGTGTGCGTCCCTCAGGTGGGTGGGGCTTATTAGCTCCCTCACCTGATGGTCGTTTGTCTGTCTATAAATGCCTTGTCTATGTACCAGTTGACTGCTGGTTATTATATCCTTAATCTGGGTCGAGTGCACGGGTTTTTGGTTTGCGCACGTTATTCATTAAACCCCTCTTTTTCTCTGAGACTTGGCGTGATCGCTTCCATTTCGTTCGCACCTCCTGCCCGTCACAATAATAATAATAATAAGAAGAAGAAGAAGAAGAAGAGGAAGAAGAGCACCACCTAAAGATTAAAGATTTTCCTACATGGCAACATTGCTAATAGACAAATCAAAGTGACAGGAAGCCATGTAAACAAACTCATCTACAATCTGCCAAACAAGATTTAGGTAATTTCTGGTAAAGAACTGATCCCTGATCCTCAATCCACTTTGCAGCTCTATTGAAAGCCTCTTTGTTCTTTTCACATTTCAGCAGGACCTGATCCTCATGGAACAGAAAGTCAGTGTTCCACTGTGGTCATGTTCTTCTTGGTTACTCATCTCCTGCTGTCTGGTACAGTGTGGGCCAAATGTGTGATGGAGCACCACTAGATAGAGTACTGATAGGGCGTGTTTCTAGTGGTGTAGATAAGAACAAGCACACATGCATGCAAATATTGGAGAGATTAAAAGAAAAATGGTTAAGATGGGCTGATTTGATCCACCCCAAGGCCATAGGTTCACAAGCCTACCTGGCCAGTTTTAGATATTATACACAGAGTCTATTTTTGGCCCATGATGTGTAGCTCCACCTTTGCACGATCTGCCTTTACGTCACTGTATTACATTATTAGGGAAATTCGTAACACTTTACATTAAGTGTTGACTAACTAATGTGAAGTAATGCATTAGTTAACATGAACAACACATGAAGTAACACATTAACAATAATTAACTAACGTTAAGTAAACATGTAACAGTTGCATTAGGTAATGCTGTGTTTATATGAAGTGCAGACTAAGTGGTGTTGACTAACTAACGTGAAGTAATTCATTAGTTAACATGAACAACACATGAAGTAACACATTAAGAATAATTAACTAATGTTAAGTAAACATGTTGCGGCTCCTGTTTTGGCTCTTTGTTGTTAGCACCTTTTTAGAGCTTCAGTGTTTTAGTTTGGAGCAAAAGGGACTAAAGAGCTAAAAACAGTATGGACACACTTCAGTTCCTATGCTGATAGATTCTGGATATTTCCAAGTCACCCATTACTTATGTACGTATGTAATATATTCCTTTAAGGTCGCACCAATATGTTACATTCTGATGTATGTTAGACATTCGTCTTGATCCTTGCAAGAAGGACTTGCACATACGATTCTCCACGCTGCAGTCATGCAAATGTGTTACTTCATGTGTTGTTCATGTTAACTAATGCATTACTTCACGTTACTTAGTCAACACCACTTAGTCTGCACTTCATATAAACACAGCATTAACTAATGCAACTAATTACTTAACGTTAATTATTGTTAATGTGTTACTTCATGTGTTCATGTTAATTAATGCATTACTTCACGTTAATGTAAAGTGTTACTGGGAAATTATTACATTTTTGGGGTTTATTACATTTTTGATTAAGTCCACATTTTTATTACATTGATTTTATTTAATTCTTTAGATCACACGGAATGGGCTGAGCATGATTCAGAGTAGTTAACCCTAAACCCTAACCCTAACCCTAAACCCTAACCCTAACCCTAAACCCTAACCACAACCCTAACTACTACAAAAGATTCAAAGTCAAAGTCAAATTTATTTATATAGCGCTTTTTACAACAAGTTGTCACAAAGCAGCTTTACAAATTGTATGGGTCCAGATCCCTAATGAGCAAGCTAAAGGCAAGGAAAAACTCCCTAAGATGGCAGAGATATAGGAAGAAACCTTGGGAGGACCAAGACTCAAAAGGGAACCCATCCTCCATTGGGCGGCCCGTTAGCACCAGTCCGTATTTGTGGATAAAAGGTGGTTCTACAGTTATAGCATAAGGTTCTTGTTCCCCGGCCAAGTAGTCATAGTCCCTTTGGTGCAAATGGTGGGCCTCAGGTAGGAGCCAGCATCAGCACGTCCTCTTGCGGCAATGGCACATCCAACCCCGGTATCAGTACATCCACCGGCAAGCCAGACCATCTCCCAGGTGCTTGTAGGTGCTTGCATGCAGTCGTCTTAATCTATAGCAGCATAACTAAAGGGAGGGGTTCAGAGGTGACCACAGTCATGAGGGCTCACTGAGACATTGCTTTCCAGTCAAGTCATTGTCACAACTAGAGTGATGCCATGGCACAGCTGGATGACAGCATCAACATCTCAGATTACCAGAAATCTCAACGTCTGGGGGCCCCACAGCCCCACACTTTACTAGGGGAATTTTAACTGAAGGCTTGATTAAATAGGTGAGTCTTAAGTCTAGATTTAAAGATTGGAACTGTGTCAGAATCTCGGATTAGAGCTGGAAGGCTATTCCATAATTGAGGGGCTTTAAAGGAGAAAGCTCTGCCCCCGGCTGTAGTCTTACAAATTTGTGGAACTAGGAGAAATCCAGCATTTTGGGAGCGTAAAGGGCGAGATGGGTTGTAGTAAGTAATGAGTTCACTCAAATATTGTGGGGCAAGACCATTTAACGCCTTATAGGTTAAGAGAAGAATTTAAAATTCAATTCGATATTTAATCGGAAGCCAATGTAATGCCGCGAGAGTGGGACTAATATGATCGAATTTTCTAGCCTTAGAAATAGTCTTAAAAAGCCTATTCAGAATAGTTGTACTACTGAAAACAATTCAGAATAGTTCTAGTCCTATATAGGACTCTGAGTAGTTATGCATTTGTTATGACCTTCAGTGAGATCCAATAAAACACCTTCAGTTCCAATAAAACGCCTGTCATTAGGAAGCTACAGCCTCTAAGTAGTGAATAAAGATGAGAAACAGACAGAGAAAGTGAAGGAAAGAGAGAGACAGAGAGAAAGTGAGAGAGACAGAGAGAAAGTGAACGACTGAGAGACAGAGACAGCATTCAAATCAACATGTGGCTCTGTGCAATCAAACAAACTCATGTTATCCATAAGCATGAATGCAGAGCAGTCTGAACGTGATCTCTGTGATAGTCTGGGAAAAGGAATCACAGGATACTGGTGAGAATGTGAATCCACCTCAGATTTGCCAGGGTTGGAAATTGTTTGGGAGATCATATTTTGCTAGGATTAGCAGAGCAACAGATGTGGTGGTGATGAAAGCCGGTGCAGTCCCAACACAAGCAGCTGGATTCTACATGACGAGGGCTGCTCAACTCTACAAATACTGCATTTGTCAACCATGAAGAAATAGCAATAGCTGCTGATTAGCTAAGCTGCATAGCACAATATTAGTTATACTAACTACTGTACTAATATACTAACTACTGTACTAACATACATCATACTAGCAAATGTTCTGAATCGTGTCATTGTGGACCCCTGTGGAGTTTCGGTTCTTGGGTTTGTTCCACCTGGCGCTGCCATCAGGGGAGGTGAAACACAGGGGAGTGAAACACAGGACACATGTAGACTGTGAAGGAGACAGGACTTATATGTGAGATAGGCAAGTACAATGGAAGATGTAGAAGATGTAGATCAAGGATCTATTGTGAAGATGTAGATCAAAGATATATTGTGAAAATGTAGATGAAGGATCTACTGTGAAGATGCTTCTGTGGTAGCTGTACAGTACATGATTTACTACATGTGGAGTAAGACTCAGTTAACATTTAATAAAACAAAAAAGGCCAGAAGTTACAGCACATCCCTGCTGTGCATTCAACCTAAATAAAGCTGTGCATGCCTAGGAAAGCAGATGAACAAAAAACACATCCAAGTTATGTGAGTGTGTGTGTATATGTGTGTGTGTGAGTGGGCGGGCCCTGGTGGCAGTGCACGTGTAAGTGCTCCGTGACACTGAGCGTTCGGAGGCATGAGGTGCGTGTGAACAGTCTGACGGCAGTGGAGGATTTGGAGCGGCGCCGGTGGGGAGGGGCGGAACAGGGCCGCATGCCTTCAGTGGCTCTCAGACTTCAGCACCATTCCCCATGTTCCTGGCCCAGCCCTGCCTTTGTCATTAAAGACATCTGGTGGGACTGAGACACATTTTCCAGATTAAAAGACCTCTATCCATCAGGAAAGTAAGGCAATTAGTTTGAACTTGTTAGGCCAAGGACTGCATACATTACAGAGAATGTACTTGAGAACAGGTCTTAAAGTACCTAAGAACAGGGGTTGTTGTACCTGAGAACGGGGTTAATATTCCTGAGCATGGACAGTGAAGCCAGATATTGTCCTGCTGAGCAGGGAAGTGCAGCTTCAGATCCCTAAACCCTAACCCTAAGTCTAACCCTAACCCTAACTCTAATCCTAACAGTCCATGCCCTCCTATTCATGGCAGACACTGAATTGTTATACTAAAACATTGACACTCACCTGGGCTTAGCAGCAGTACGGGATGCCTTCAGCAGTCACCCGGATCCGTTGTGCCCAGATGAGGTGGTCCTGAGTCTACTGGAATTGGGCCTTACCAGAAATGATTTTATATTTGACTCACAGCACTATCTCCAAGTACATGGTACAGCCATGGGAAAAAACATATACAGTGCCCTCCATAATTATTGGCATCCCTGGTTAAAATCAATTATTATTTTATTGCAGAAGCATAATTTCACTCTGAAAAATTTTTGATAAAAGCAACCTTCAACTCAAGTCAAAAAAAAAAGAAAAAATCCTGACTAAGAAATAGTTATTTCCCATAAAATGACCTGTTCCACAATTATTGGCACCCTTAACAATTTCTTGGAAATAAATGTATTTGAACAAATTATGTCATTTCTACTGTAGTTTATAAAGTAGAACAAAGTATCTAGGAACCTTTGATTAGTAATTCATCTCATCCTGTTTTCCTGGAGTATAAATATGGCATTACTCAGAGGCCTATTTCTCTTACACACTCTTAAACATGGGAAATACAAGAGAACACACTACTCAAGTAAGGCAGATGTGTGTCGATCTTCATAAATCAGGCAATGGCTACAAGAAAATAGCCACTCACCTGCAGATGCCCTTATCTACTGTCAATCATCAAAAAGTTCAAAACCTCTGGAACTGTGACAAACCAAGCCTGGAAGAGGACGCAAGTGTATCTTGCCACTACGCACAGTGAGAAGGATGGTAAAAGAAGTAAAAAGTTCAATGTAAGAGTACTGAATCAAATGGTAGCATCTTGGGGTTGTGAAGTTTCCCAAAAAAAACATCAGGCACTATCTACATGCCAACAAGCTGTTTGGGAGGCATGCATGGAGAAAGCCTTTTCTGAGTTATACTCAAAAGCATAAATGGGTGGAGTTTGCCAAGCAGTACTGGGATTTTATCTGGGACCGTGTGCTTTGGTCAGATTCGACCAAGATAGAGCTTTTTGGCAACAAACATTCTAAGTGGGTCTGGCGTGCCAAGGATGAGTACTCAGAAAAACACCTCATGCCCACTGTTAAGTATGGAGGATGATCGGTGATGCTGTTGGCCTGTTTCTCCTCCAAAGAACCTGGGAACCTTGTAAGGATACATGGGGTCATGAACTCATTGAATTATCAGGACATTTTGAATAATTTCTCCTCCTGGTTGCCCTTGTCAGCAGCAGTGGAAGAACCAGGATGTTTACAAACACACACTTACACTTTCATGTGGCTACCTCAGGGAGTCAGACTGGACCAAAATGGAAATAACTGAAGAAAGGACTGGAAATGGTTCTGCTAGAGTCAACAAGCACAGAAAATACAGCCTTCATCCATTTAACATCCAAGGAAACCCAGTAAGGAAAGATCATAGATTAGAGTAGAAAGAGGCACTTGGAGCACTGCAGTGCTGTGTGAGGCAGTCAATCTGTTAATCAGTTAATCATTCACCTCACATAGTCTCAGCACTCCTGCACCCTTTCACATAGCACATAACCTCTGATGCTATTGGAACAGATACATTTTCCATTTGTCAAGGATGGCTGACTGATGATATCTCCAAAATACACAGCTGTCGTGGATGTGGTTAACTGACCTCGTGTGTCTGTCTTAGTATTCCACATAAGGTTCATATGGTTTGTGTTTCAACTGGAATAAAATTATATTATAGGATTGCAACTGATTTCTCATCCTGAAGGGACAAAAAGTATTCAAAGCAGTAATTTATTGATTAAGGATTTCAAAACTATATTATAAGCTTTATTTTGTCAGGGACCATGCACAAAATATGTGTCACGGTTGGCTCCGCCACCTTCTGTCAATCTTTTGTTTAGTCCTTCCTCTGTCTGTTTTGTTCCCTCCTGCTCATTTCTCGGCTACCTTTTGTTAAATTTGTCATTTGTTCCTGGTTTATGTGCTTTTATTTTGAAATTCCCGGTTGTGTCTGATTTCACACCCCACCCTTGTGCTCTGCCCCCTCGTCATTGTTTTCAGGTGTGTCTTGTTTGATTCTAGGTTCAGTCTGTGTATTTAAGTTCTGTGTTTTGTCATTTGCTTGTTTTGGTCATTGTATTGTCATTTTGTGTTAAGAGCCTTTTGGTGTTAGTTTAAGGTTCTAATAACTTTGTTCACAGTTATTATTGAACTCTACGTCTGTTTTTATGTTTTGTCTCTAGTGCTGTTGAATGGTTCTGTCGTTATGTCTATTCATTCATCTTCTATCCACTCATTCCAGTTCAGGACTGTGGTGGGACAGAGCACAGGATACAAGGTGGGAACCAGTATGGACTGGGCTAAATACAAAACAAATGACAATCAATATAATAACTCGATAAATTCAATATGTAGACAACTCACATCCCCTGCATTTTCTCATTGAAGCAATTAAACCAGGCTCTCAAATGTAGTTACTCCTAACTTGTTAGGGCTCATTAGTCTGATTCCTCTCAGGTGGCTTCACCTTATATGAGCAGATTCGCAAAGCTCAGGCTTGGTGTATGTTCCATGCATGCCAGTTCACTGGTAAATGGTTCCTGGGTCACTTCACTGTTCTGTGAGGCACTGTTGTCCCTTGTATGTCTCAAAGTTGTGCTTTCTGGTGGAAGTTACTATCAGTTATTTGTCTGTCTGCCTTCTCTTGCCAACCACATCTGTGGTTTCAGTCATGACTTCTAGTCTAGTGTGGACCGATGTCCGAGTCCCAGACCTGGCTAGCCACGAGGTTCTTGTGTCTAGTGGATGTGAGTGGGTGTAAGCTCACCTGTAAAGCCTTCCTGTCGGGTTGGGTGAGCCTCCAGTTTCCACAAAGTTCACCCTTACACTAACCTTCAGTCATCCTCCCACTGTTCCCATACTCCCTAGTACTGCTCTGGGCTGAGCCGGGCTCTCCTGCTGCCCTGCTTTGAATTCCTGTTTGCCCCAGTTTGGTTAGTTCCCCTCAGTTGGTCTTCCCTTTTCTTTGAAAGACCTTGCTTGCTCCTTGCTAGGAGGGTCTAGGGACACAGCCTGTTGTGGTTTGTTTGATCACACAAGGGCCCACCCTCATATTTCTTTTCCAGATATCTTGTTTCACATTGTTAAGAACAAATGTTGTAATTTTAATTCCTATTGTCTGTAATTACCCAACTACCACTTAACACTGTGGACTATCATGTGTACCCTATCAGCAGTGTGGACTATCCTGACTACCCATTGTGTATATACATGCTTCTGTGGTTCTACACTCATTGGCCCAGCACATCTGGGAGTCATCCAGAATACCATCCAGAACACCGAGCACATGGAACACATTGAGAGCATCAGCAGAACAGATTGAGCTGTTGTAACAAATGGCATTAGCCAGAACCTCTAAATGCACAGCCTGGCTGGGGAGTTATTGGTCAGGCATGAATGCAAACCCCACAACATAACCCTAACCCCACAATATAAACCTAAACCAAACCCTAACCCCACAACATAAACCTAATTTAACCATAACCTGCAATCCAGGGCCAAGCATTATACACAGACATGGCAGGATAAGTAAAAGTCCCTGTTTGTCTATAAAAGATAAGATGCCTAACAATAACTTGTGTAGGGAGTCATTTAAAATGATCCAAGTCCCCTGTCCATAGGTAGTGCTTCAGATGCATATGGCTGTAGGCCATGGAGCCTGGAGCTTGATTTGAAGCCTAAAGTAGCATGATGGGTCTTCATGCAGGGGGCAGGCCTGGGAACAACACGGCCTTGTTGTACATGACACAACTAGGAAAGACGCTCATGTGCTTGCGATTGTTCTCATTGTTCTCACTTCCTTCACACTTGGCCTTTTCGATTTAGGACAGTGATGGAATGATGAGGCTAGAATGATTTCTGGACAGATAGCATAGCACTCTTTGAAAGTTGCTTTGCAGTGTTTGCCAAATGCTGTAAATGTGAAATGTTTTTGGTCTGGCATACCATTTGGGCTCCTCTCTGGATCCACACTGAGTTCTGGAATTTCGTTGGGCTCCCTGCTGCTTGTAATAAGGACCCCGCCACACTCCCGCTTCACTGCACTGAAAGCTCAGCACTGTCCTGGGGACCTTCTGTCTCCAGCTCACTGTCAACATGTCACTATGTCATTTTCAGGTCCTTCATGTGGCCTCTTTCTCAGCTCATAAAGATGACTGCAGCTACACAGTGTTATATGCCACAGGAATTGCATGTCATCATGCTTGCTGAGTTGAGTTTATACTTCAGTGATTATTAGGGTCGAGGGAAAGGGAGTAGGTTAGTTTGTAGCAGGAAGCTCACAAACGTGCACACACACGAATGCATATGATTGTGAGTGACATGCAGATCCCCTACTAGGGATTTTTTTGCACACTCTTGTGAAAATGGACATTTAATAGCAGCACTTTCAATGAAATCTAATCATTATTAAATGTAATCATTATTAAATCTTATGCAACCCATTATTCGTTTGAAATACCAAAACTATGACGAAAAAACAAAACACAAGACAAACACTTGTCAAAAACACAAGCAACACCACACTGCAAATGGGTTACAGTGCAGTGATGGCAATGAAGATACTCTGTGTACCTCAACGAAATGAAGACAGGCAGACAACCAGACAGACAGAGAAAGAGAAAGTCAAACAGAGGCATAATAATACAGAGAGAGAGAGATGGAGAGACAGGAAGAGAAAGAGACATAACGGGGGGGGAGACAGGTTTCATAAGATGTCATGGTGAGACGGCCGGAAAGCCACCAGAGGGCGCGTGCCCAGCGTGGTTTCCATAACAACACACACATGCCTGTCACTCATACGTCCCTCCGCGACACGCCACTTCCCCTATCCAATTCACCTAACTTCTAACACCTGAACCTAATTTGTGCACGCAGTCTTAACCCCACAGGATCTGCAGTTCAGTGCTGCACATTGAAGCACCTGCAAAGGAACTACTGTGTCTACGCCTGCCTTCGTTAACACTGAACTGTTTCTGAGGACCGTGCATGCAAGTATTACTGGAGTCTGCATCTCTAATGTTGTGTTCTCATTTTTGCTTATATGCCTGAGTTCTTGAGTTTGCATTATGAGTAATAAAGAATACAGTTCTCAACACTTGCCTTCGGCTGCGTCCCTCGAACCGTTACATAAGCAGTGTGTTACCCATCCCTACATCTGTTCCGAACCTTAACCATCCCTAACCCTAACCACAGTCCTGTATTCCTAACTCTAACCCTTTCTATCTCCGTTCATAACCCATAACCACGGTCTTGTATTCCTAATCCTAATCTCAACCCAAAACCCTGTGGCAGTTCTAGACCATCTGAACTGCAGGGGTCTGGTTGAGTGTTTCCATTATAGAGTGTTAATATGAATCAATGCATTCTGAACAGAGTCAGAGTCCTACATCATTCATCATTTTAAATAACGGTTTACGAAGGCATGATTTTATCAAATGGATGTGAATTTTAAAATAATAAAACAAACATTACAAATTATTATGCTTTTGTCTGAGTGAGGAGCAAACTTTTATGGCATTTAAAATGTTATCATATTATTGGACAATTATTGCAATATTGGGTTCTACAGTCTTTTAAACCATATTTAAATCACATTTATTTGTGATCGAACCTCCTGTAAAATGAGTCTGGCTGGAGCACAGTAATGAACTGGCCAGGACAACACAAGAGTGTTAATAATATACCATAACATGGGGATTAATATATCATAATCTGTGGATTAATATACCATAACCTGGGTATTAATGCTCCGAGTCCTGAACTGGGCTAATCAGGAACAAATACCCTCCGTCACACCTTTTGCTTTCATAATGTACCCGTGTAACAGGGTTAGAGTTGTTTTACCACTTCCACAGATCCATTGGGCAGTTCCACTGTAATCTTCGTCAGTGTAAAAACACCAGTGTAAAAAAAGAGAAAGAGTGTAATTATGTGTGTGTTTATATTTATTAAATCTTTGCATCATTTTCTAGGAATTGTGCCTTTACTGAAGCAAAAGGAGATGCATAGAATCCTGAGAAGTTTTTTTGTGTTGTTGATACAGCTGGGTTTTTATTGGGCCTATTGAGCTTAAACAAAACTGTTTAAAAGTCCAACATGTCTGTGACAGCTGGACTGAAACACTTCTATAGGTTTAGCAGAGGTGAAGCCTCTTCTGAAAATTGTGGGTTTATTTTTCTATATATATTTCCTGTATTTTCTAGTTGTATCTTAAAGAGATATATTTATTTAGAAAAATAATTGTACTATTGCTAAAACAACGAATCTAATGGTGGCTTGCGACATTAGCACAGTACTGTGTGTGTTCATATGCATTTGTGCATCAAGGTACCAGTTTTGCCAATTGTGATTTTCACACATCGGAATTCGTGCTCCACATTTAGCCCATCCGTGCAGTAAGAATGCACCTATACACACTAGTGAACGCTATGAGGCTGTGAGTACACACACACAAGTGAACACTACGGGGCTGTGAGTACACACACACATTAGTGAACACTACAGGGCTGTGAGTACACACACACACATACATACACACTAGTGAACACAAGGGGGCCGTATATGCACACATGCCCAGTCTAGAACAGTGAGCAGCCCTAGCTCCGGCGCCCAGGGAGCAGTTGGGGTTCTGTGGGGTAAGTGTCTTGCACAACAGCATTTCAGTTATGCCTAGCTGGGAGTCAAACCCACAACCCTCCAATCACAAGAACCTAACCCTACCCCTAACTACTAGACAATGGCTGCCCATATGTGCCCATGTTGTAATACAACTGATTTTAAGAGGGCGAGGCTTGTACCCTAGATGGACGCACCCGTCTGCTAGGTCCAACGGACTGGGGCTCTAGGATCCCGAGTGGGGATACGTCATTCAGAAATGTACTATTATTGCAAATAAAATTGTTTGATGTTGATGTGGTAACAGAAGTCAATCAGAGTGGATTATTGGGGTGTATGTTGGAGTGTATATTGTGGAGTTTGGGAAGGCCACAGCTGCAAACCTCCAGAGTTCATGTTGTAGGTGCCATGTGTAACGGATGTAAATTCTTCAGCAATCCGTATACAAATAACAGGACTCAGGATGAAACACATTTACTGTGACAGACCTAAAAATCACAATTTTAGTCTTCACACGCATGTCAGGCACACTCTGGCTAACCTCATCAGTGTAAAACACCACTGTGAGCAGGAGGAAGCCTTAACAACTTACAAATACACGCTGGCCACGATATTACACTACACAGTATGTATTATGCTAACTCGTTTTATGTAACTGATAAACCATGTACGAACTTGTAATAATAAATAATTCTATATAAAATTCCCTTGTGTGGAGGTGTGTCGTTTTTAACGATTTTCACATTCAAAATTAAATGAACGTACCTGTGACAGACATAAAAACCACAATTTTAGTCTTCACACGTATGTCGGGCACACTCTATGAAATACGATTGCCGTAAGATGGCTGCCCTATTAGCTTGCAGGTAGCTAGCTAAAATAAAATCAAGGCTGATTAAAAACGTTTTTCCTTTTTCTTTTTAAACTCTCATCAGCCCACCAAAGTACGCAATAACGGTACCACTACAACTTACAATATTTTCTCCATAACATACGTTCGTGCGAAAACAGAACTAATATGTTAAATGAATAAAATAAATATAGCGTTACGAAAGCGAACTTACCCTCATCAGTGTAAAACACCACTGTGATGGGGGGGGAAGGGGAGGCAGCCCAATATAACTTTCGCGAGTGCGCAGAGCATCTCCGAACTTTCAGAAAAAAAGACCAAAAACGATAAAATTCACATTATATTATAAAATAAAGCACAGGCATTGAACAGGAATTATAATAATATATTATTGTATTTTTAACTCCGTTACACATGCCAATCCAGCAGGTGGCAGCAGCACCACCAGCAATACATAGAATATGCTTGCTTCGACAGAAGAGGGTGTATCTAAAGTACGTGGAATGCAGAGCTCCGTCCGAAGTGCCATACTTCACTCCTATTCAGTACGCCAAAGCAGTACGAGATAAAGGGTAGTGTGTCTGAATACACAGTATGCATTAAACAGTAAGCGAAAAGTACCCGGATGGCTTACTGAATCAGGCACCATTTTGAAGTATGCGATTATGGAACACTGTCCTATTCCATAATTCAACTGGAGCAGCGGAGGCGGATGGTAGCGAGTCGGCTGTTTACAAATATAAGATACAACGGTATATGCAGAAATACTGGTTCATTTCAATACCTTTTAAAGACTTTATAAAAGACCTTCCAAAAATGTTTAAGACCTCATCGCCATTTTAACTTGTAATCAGCAACAGATCTTTAACTTACAAAATTATTGTAATTTGCAATTTAATCTTTAAAATATAGCAATACAACAGAACTCTGATACAGTATGATGAAACAAAGTTCAAAAGAATAAATTGAACCAGGGCTTTGGTCATGACAATCTCTTAGCTATTCCTCACCTGGGACAGCTTGGTTAAACTAGTGAATAATAAATAACAATAAACACAGTACTCATGACATGTGCCTCAATGCATTTTTTTTTTTTATTCTATGACTCTTCAGTTTGCATCAACACTGAGTTTTTCTTTATGTCTAGATCGGTATACATTATGTCATTAACGCTGTGACGGTGGTTTTATGACATTTATGTATAAATGTAGCACCTGTAGCCACATGTGTGGTATGTTCGTTATTTCACAATAAACAAGCACCTTCAGTGTGTCAACACCAGCGTCTGTGTCCGAGCTCCCCGCATCGTGGCTACCCCGAAGCACTCACTCACTCCCTCCGGTTACTAAGCTGTACATCGTATTCTTGTACTGATATCACAGTGTGTGTTTGCACGTCACGGGGAGTCATAGGGTTTGAAGGGGAGTTAACCTGCGTGGTGGGTGTGGCCGGACACAGCGAGAAGGGTGGCTGTTGGACTTTGTTGACTTTGTGAGCACGCGAATAAAGAGTTCATATAAAAACTTTCTACAGGGCTGCTGTGTTAATTTCATTACATGGTTGTAGGGGTTTCACCTACTAATCCTTTAAAGTAGATTAATTTGTTTTACCTTAATTATTAATCAGTCTCATTAATTTAGAATCAGTCTCATATTCAAATTATACCAGAACCACAACATTTAGTTCTCAACTAAAGGTGACTAATGGTTTGGTATCTGAAGGATTTAACTATGAATTCTTTGGAGGTTTTGGCAGCAACCACTTTTGAATGACATCAACACAGACAAATTGGTGAAAATAAACAAACAGCATCAACAGGGATAAGTATATTTACAGTGAAGGCTCGGCATCTAGTGTGTGTGAATGTGTAAAAGGGGGAGAGAAATGTGTGTGCGCGCTTGGGCGGTCGTGCTCGTGTGAGGAGGAGGAAGTTGTAATCTCTGTTCTCCTATGGAAATGGTGCGACTTTGAACAGTAGAGTAGCGTGGCTGTATGTTTATGAGCTCAGCTGGTTTATTCTAACGTGGTCAGAACAAAGGATAATGGCGCTGGCTTAATAACTAAAAATTAATGTGGTGTGTCCGAGAATGGGGAAGACTATATCAGTTATAAATTAAACAGAGATCGCATGCACAGCACAGAGAACTTTGTATGAACAAATCTGGATTGTGTTAAAGAAAGCTGAACATAAAAACAGAATATCTTAACTGAAACTTGGTTAAGTCTGTAGTTCAAATAACTATGCCCTTTGAAAAGCTATGCCCAGCGGTTAGACTCTCAGGTGTTGAGGATTTTGGGTGGTTTCGTCGTCCTCACTGAATTCTCCTGGAATTAGTAGGGAGTTTCCACCACAGGTTCCTTGTTGATAAAAGCGACGTCGTCCAGGTGTCCTGGGAATAGTCCTTCTGGATACGGAGTCCAGGAATGTGAGTCTCATCCACAGTTTAACAGGGAATTGATCGCCTTTGTGTCAGTCCGTGTGGCTGCGTTAGCAAGCTTGATAGAAGTAGGTCGGTGAATCTGTTGCTGTGGCGACGTTGATCAGTCGTTTGTTGGATTACACCGTTACTTGGGCTCGTTAATTAAGTAATAGGACTTTCAGCTGTATGCCGTTAGTCGTACCGGAGTTCGCGTGCTCGGAATAAAGAAAACCAGAGAGAGATATGGTAGATCCTCTCTTAACTAGGTCTAACCTCGGTGCGGGTCAAACCAGAGAGAGAGAGCGATGGTAGAGCTGATCAAGGTATTTAAACACCTGAATTTCGCGCACTTTAGGCACGCCCTTTCTTCCGTCGAAGCAAGCTTGTTTGATGTCATTCCAGTGGTACTGCCACCTGCTGGTTTGGCATGGTACCTACATGGTGTCAGAAGTCTAATAGGACCGGTGGATTCCAGAGAATTCAGCCACAAGTATGTCCACGTTTTCACCCCCGGACCCGTTTTACTTTTCCCAGCCGTCGTCATGGCCACTGTGGAGAAAAAGGTTTTCCTGGTTTAGAGTCGCGTCAAAGCTGGACAAAGAGTGTGCAGGTGAATTCACTACTATATGCCATGGGTGTTGAGGCAGAACCAGTGTTTAATTTTTTTGCTTTATGTGAAGACGATGCAGTGAGTTATGACACAGTGGAAGCCAAATTCAACGAGCATTTTGTGCCTAAGCATAACGTGATTCACGAACACTCGTGTTTTCATAGACAAGTTCAGAACAGTGGAGAGCCAGTTGAGTCATTTGTGCACAGCCTCTGTGAGTTGGCTGAATACTGTGAATTTGGCGCAGCAAAAGATGAACACATCAGAGACAGGATAGTGATCGGACTGACCGACATAGAAGTATCACAGAAACAGTTAGAGCCAGAATTAACACTAGAAAAGGCTATAATTACCGCCCACCAATCGGAACAAATTAAGAAGCAGCAAGCAAATTTGAGGGCAGAGCAGCGAGTGGAGGAGGTGAGGTTCAAATCGGTACTGCGTAGAGACACAAGGGTAAACAGCACGAGCCAGGACAAGCAAGGGAGACACATGATGAAAAGAGGGATTTGCATAAGATGCGGCAAGACGCACAGCATACGGGAACAGTGCCCAGCACGAAACAAGTTGTGTAGGAAAGGCAACAAAATGGGACATTTCGAGAGGTTGTTCAAAACTAAGATGGTGAAGGAGGTAACAAGTGATGAACAAGGAGAATTATTCTTAGGCTCAGTGAGTGAAAAACACAATGTTAACCACACCTTGAATGTATGTGTAACGGTGTGAGTAAGCCACAACAACAGAGGATCCAATTGCAGACAGATGAGTTTATTACTTAAACCGGGAGAACAGAGGACGGCATCAGGGGAACTACCAGGGAAGTGGTGCGAGTGTGAGACGTGAAGGTATCCCCCCCCTGAAGGGACGGCTCCCGCCGTTCTAACAGGATTAGTCCTAGGACGCCCTCTCCTTCTCTGCGCTGGCCTATTCGGAAACGAGGCATGGAACTCTGTGATGAGGAGGGGTCTAATATGGCAGCAGCGGGAATCCAAGATTGCTCCTATGGCCCATACCCCTTCCAATCCACCAGATATTGGAGGGTACCACTTCTCCAAGAGCGCACGGACCACATATGTAGGCTGACCACCTACGTCCAAGGGTTCAGGGGCTTCGGCTGAAACGGTGCATTCCACCCAGGGGCTGTAATGGACTGGCTTCAGTAGGGACACGTGGAATATGGGGTTTAGCCTGAAGTGAGTAGGGAGTTTGAGTTGATATGAGACTGCATTGATTCGGCGGAGTACCTTGAACAGGCCTATATAACGAGGGCTAAGTTTCTGGCAGGGCAATCTGAGATTTAAGTGGTGGGTGGACAGCCAGACTCTCTGATACCTCTGATGGTAGATAAGAGTAGGGAGACGACACCTATTGGCGAACTGCCGTTGGGAATTCGACCGCCCGTCTCAGGTGCACATGAGCGACCCTTGTAGCGGATATACTGATAGTTATGAGTTATGAAACGGAGCACCACCCTGATAATTGAGGGAAATATTTAATTGATAACTGTAATAGATGAAATAATGATATATCAGTCTCATTATCGAAGGTTTGAATTCTAAATCCGCGCAGTGACCTAATACCATCGACCAAATTATGCATTTACCACCGTAACCAGGTTAATGAATCAATGTTCACATTTATTGAATGATTAACAATTGAAATATTACAGGGAGTAACACGTGAAAGGTTTGGCTCAGTAATGTAACTAAGTCTACCCTTAAAACTACTAATCTAGACCAAAAGAAGAGTAACAAACAAATAATACCTATTATTTGATAATGAGTGGGTAGTATGGCTAACGGAGTACTTAATGGTATGAGTAGGATCAAGGATAAAGGAAGAGTCTCAGAGAGATTAAGAAAGGTACGAAACTCCAGACAGAGGCTTAAATCTCTTAAATTAAGCCCAAGAGCGATATTTAAGAGCTAGTAGAGCACCCCAGATAGCATGTTATTATCAGTGTCTTACTTTGCCGTAGAGACGCGTTCGTGTACGGTCAGCTGCGAGACGACGATTAAAATCGTAGCGCTAATGAAAGCGTGGTTCTCGTTGGTAGCCGGCGCTTAGACGACGCGGTCACGTGATGTTGCTCAAGCTTCTTTGTAGTCGTGAAGAATAGAGTTGCAATAGCTGTGATCGCGTAAGCATGGAAAAACGTCTTGACAAAACTTAAACAAAGACGAAGACGGGACGAACTAGACTCAAAATGAACCAACTTTCTGACTCCAGACAAATCCTTTTTAACAGGCCGTTTGGGGCGTGGTCGTATTATAATTATTGGTCAACTATACGGTTTACCACTGGGCATTGATCACTGAATATTCATTAGCTCTGTCTGGAGAGGGGGTTCTCTTTGAGGGGGAGAAAGAGAGAGAGAGAGAGAGGAACCCTGATCCGGTGGGGGCACGGTCCTCAAGACAAAGAAATTCCTAGCTCCGAAAGGAATTGATTCGTGTTACTTGATCTAATTAAAACATTAGTTTGGTCCCTTGTCTTTCTAAGAATTGAGCCATTCCATTGTTCTAGATGATAAATGACATGTAATGTATTAGACAGACACGAATTTGATGTTACACGTGAACACATCTGAAACAGTGGCGCGTGCGTTAATAACATGAATAAGTGGCCGTTTAACATAACTCATTCTACGTTGATACTTAGTTATGCATGAATCAAAATAATACTACATTAGGATAAAGGGGTATTTATATGTTTAAAATAGTGAAACACAGGAATATATAGATGGGCATGCATTTCAGATATTATGGTCCAATGATACTGGGACACGTATGTCTAACTAGTGAAATAGTGAAAATTGAAATAACACAGCTTCAGTAACCGAGGGTCGGTATGCCAAGGCCCCTGCCTTCGGCCACTGCCCAAACCACAATGCACCGAACCCTAGTACTACCTCTCCCACAGGTGGTGGGCCCAGGTGGGAGAGTGAACCCATGTAGTTCCTTTGGGCTGTGCCTGGCCGGGCCCCATGGGTAGAGACCCGGCCACCAGGCGCTCGCCGAGGAGCCCCTCCCCCAGGCCTGGCTCCAGGGTGAGGCCCTGGTAACCCTGATCTGGGCAAGGGTATCTGGGTCCTGTTTCTAACGTGGCTCAGGACCCAACCCAAAAAAATACTACGGAGAGGCCCGGGGGGAATTACACACAACAGTTCACGCAGCACTCTAGGACAAATACAAACACGCAAGACAAAACAAACGGCAGACGCGCTTTCATTCTCGCTCGCTCCAGTCCCACGTCACTACATGCACGAACATACATAGACAAATGGCGACGGACGAGCACTCAACTCCAGTCCAGTCGCCACACACACACTTTAAACATGCACATAGACAAAACATATGACGAAGGACGAGCTTATGGCAAGAAAGCGCCACCTCTTTGGAGAGAGCGCTTACAGGACCTCGCTTTAAACATCGCCGGGCTAAACGGTGTTTTAAACATACACACAAACAAGCACACACGGCGGAACAAGTGACACATGACCAGGCTCAATCTCCACAAACATTCAAACAACAAATTTCACACGGACAAACACTTACCACGAGGCATGACCACAAACGAAGGAGAAAATAAAGGAGACTGGCGGCTTCCTGAAAGGTGGCTGGCTATTCTGTGACGGGCAGAGAGTGCGAACAAATAAGGAAGCGATCACGCCAAGTCTCAGAGAAAAGGAGGGGTTTAATATATAACGTGCGCAAACCAAAATCCCGTGCACTGACCCAAATCAAGGATACAATAGCCAGCAATCAACTGACACAAAGACAAGACATATATAGACAGAGAAAAGACCATCAGGTGCGGGGGATGATAAGCCCCGCCCACCTGAGGGACGCACACAACGCAACAACAACAGGACAACTGCCGCTGTACAGTAGGCGACCGGTAGGGGGAGCCTCCCTCACCGTGACAACAACACTCAGACCGAGTGAGTCAGTGCTCTCGATGGAGGTGGATCATAATGGGAGGTGCATACATTGTCACAA
The DNA here is from genome assembly GCA_020368025.1 of Brachyhypopomus occidentalis. Classification (NCBI taxonomy): domain Eukaryota; kingdom Metazoa; phylum Chordata; class Actinopteri; order Gymnotiformes; family Hypopomidae; genus Brachyhypopomus; species Brachyhypopomus occidentalis. The sequence continues at coordinate 545,208 of JAGXOD010000011.1, read as the reverse complement.
GCAGAAGGGGCACCATTTAACTATTTCGCAAACCTTCCAATATATCTGAGGGTTATGTAAGTCTAGCCAGGGAATGCCTAAAATCATATGGTCATGAGACATCGGCATGAGAAAGAATCGAATTTCTTCCACATGAAAGAGACCGATCTGTATAGTGACGGGAATGGTTTGGTGACTAATTAGACCTTTTCCGATAGGTTGACCATTCAATGAATTAACTCATATAGGCGGCTGTAGTTGGACTATGGGGATGTCTAGGAGATGAGCTAGCTCTTTGTCTAAAAAGTTACTGGCCGCACCAGAGTCAATGAGGGCAGCTAGAGGTGTGTTCTTCCCTCCCCACGAGAGCACAATCGGGAGGTTAAACTGGTTATTCATGAAAGAAAGAAGGGAAGAGGGTCTTACGTTGGCTGGTGGCATGAAACGAGTTCCTTGACGAGGCGGTCGAGCCGGACAACGATCGCGGAAGTGGCCCTCCCTCCGCAATACAGGCATAAACCCTCATTAATCCTGCTAGCTCTCCTGGGGGCTTAAAGGTGTGCTTCCCAGTTGCATAGGTTCCACAACGTCCAACACGGGGCCCTCTCGAGGTGTGGAGGCGGAGGGTTCCATTCCCGAAGAAGTCAGGGAGCGAGGAGTCAGGCGATTCGACTGCAGCAGTTGATCCACTGAAATCGCGGTTTGCGTGAAGTCCGTTAAAGAGGAGGCTTCTCCTCTACATGCCAGCTCCATCTGCAATTCCTTCCTTAACCCTCTTCCGAATACAGCCTTCAGCGCAGTTTCGCTCCATCCGCTCCCCACTGCTACCGTCCAAAATTAATAATAATAATAATAATCTTTATTTGTATAGCACCTTTCATGCATACATGCAACTCAAACTGCTTTATAGATTAAATAAATCAAAACATTAAAATGAAGCAAAGATTAAAAGAAATAATAAACAGGCAATAACAGGTAATAAAATAAAGGTAATAAAATGACAAATTCTTAAGATAATAGACAAAATTATGTAATAAAGTACTTTGGTAAATAGAACTATTAAAATAATTAGAACAAACATAAAATGTAACTAAATAAAATAATGAAGAAAGTAAATAAAATGCTCCTCCATGGATCACCACCTTATCGTGGTGGAGGGGTTTGCGTGCCTATGTGATCCTAGGAGCTAGGTTGTCGGGGGCAATGCCCCTGGTGCCCCTGGTGGTCTCCCATGGCAAATTGATCCTAGGTGATGGGCCAGACAAAGAGTGGTCAAAAAAAAAACCCAATGGAATTTAAAAACAGGACCCAGATACCCTTGCCCGGATCAGGTTTACCGGGGCCTCACCCTGGAGCCAGGCCTGGGGGAGGGGGCTCCTCGGCGAGCGCCTGGTGGCCAGGTCTCTACCCATGGGGCCCGGCCGGGCACAGCCCGAAGGAATTACATGGGTTCACTCTCCCATGGGCCCACCACCTGTGGGAGAGGTAGTAATAGGGGTTCGGTGCATTGTGGTTTGGGCAGTGGCCGAAGGCGGGGGCCTTGGCGTACCGACTCTCGGTTACTGAAGCTGGGACATGGAACGTAACCTCTCTGGGTGGGAAGGAGCCTGAGCTGGTGTGTGAGGCTGAGAGATACCAACTAGATATAGTTGGGCTCACCTCCACACACAGTTTGGGTTCTGGAACCAATCCTCTCGAGAGAGGCTGGACTTTATTCTTTTCTGGAGTTGCCCAGGGTGAAAGGCGGAGGGCTGGAGTGGGCTTACTCATAGCTCCCCGGCTCGCTGCCTGTGTGTTGGGGTTTTCCCCAGTAGCTAAGAGGGTTGCTTCCCTGCACCTTAGGGTCGGGGAACGGGCTCTGACTGTTGTTTGTGCTTATGCACTGAATGGCAGTTCGGAGTACCCGGCCTTCTTGGAGTCCTTGGAGGGGGTACTGGAAGGTGCCCCTTCTGGGGATTCCATTGTTCTGCTGGGGGACTTCAATGCTCACGTGGGCAATGACAGTAGGACCTGGAAGGGCGTGATTGGGAGGAACGGCCTCTCCGATCTGAACCCGAGTGGTGTTCTGTTATTGGACTTCTGTGCTCGTCACAGCTTGTCCATAACGAACACCATGTTTGAGCACAGAGGTGTCCATAAGTGCACATGGCACCAGGACACCTTAGGTCACAGTTCGATGATCGATTTTGTAATCGTATCGTCGAACGTGCGACCGTGTGTCTTGGACACTCGGGTAAAGAGAGGAGCTGAGCTGTCAACCGATCACCACCTAGTGGTGAGTTGGATCAGATGGCGGGCGAGGATGCCGGACAGACCTGTCGTGGCAGCAGTCCCCGAACCCGGTGGTGGACACCTCGGGTAAGGGAGGCCGTCATGCTAAAGAAAGAGTCCTATCGGGCCTGGTTGGCCCGTGGGACTTTGGAGGCAGCAGACAGGTACAGGGGGGCCAAGCAGATCGCGGCTTTGACTGTCGCAGAGGCAAAAACTCGGGCGTGGGAAGAGTTTGGTGAGACCATGGAAAGTGACTTTCGATCGGCTCCGAGAAGGTTCTGGCAAACCGTCAGGCAATGCGGGGGGGGGAAAGCGGTTCCCGACCAACACTGTATACAGTGGGGCTGGGGATCTGCTGACCTCGACTGGGGATGTCATTAGGCGGTGGAAGGAATACTTCGAGGATCTTCTCAATCCCACCATCACGTCTTCCATAGAGGAAGCAGAACCAGGACTCGGACGGGGGTTGGCCCATCACTAGGGCTGAGGTGACCAGGGTAGTTGTGAAACTCCTTGGTGCCAAGGCTCCGGGGGTGGATGAGATCCGTCCTGAGTTCCTTAAGGCTCTGGATGTTGTGGGACTGTCTTGGTTGACACGTCTTTGCAACATCGCGTGTACATCGGGGGCAGTGCCTCTGGATTGGCAAACCAGGGTGGTGGTTCCCCTTTTTAAGAAAGGGGACCGGAGAGTGTGCTCCAACTATCGGGGGATCACACTTCTCAGCCTTCCCGGTAAGGTCTATGCAGGGGTTCTGGAGAAGAGAGTCCATTCGATAGTTGAATCTCAGTTACAAGAGGAACAATGTGGGTTCTGTCCTGGTCGTGGAACACTGGACCAACTTTTCACCCTTGCGAGGGTCCTAGAGGGTGCATGGGAGTTTGCTCAACCAGTCCACATGTGCTTTGTGGATTTGGAAAAGGCATTCGACCGTGTCCCTTGGGGATTCTTCTGGGGGGTGCTCAGGGAGTATAGGGTACGTACGGGGCCCGTTGCTACGGGCTATCCAGTCCCTGTACAAACGGAGCAGGAGTTTGGTTCGCATGGCCGGCAGCAAGTCAGACTGGTTTCCAGTGGGAGCTGGACTCCGCCAAGGCTGCCCTTTGTCACCGATTCTGTTCATAACTTTTATGGACTCAGGATTCCACGCCTTCTCTTTGCAGATGATGTGGTCCTGTTGGCATCATCAGGCTGAGACCTACAGCTCTCACTGGATCAGTTTGCAGCCGAGTGCAAGACGGCCGGGATGAGAATCAGCACCTCTAAAACTGAGACCATGGTACTCAGTCGGACAAGGGTGGAGTGCCCTCTCTGGGTCGGGAGTGAGTCCTTGCCTCAAGTGGAGGAGTTTAAGTATCCCGGGTTCTTGTTCACGAGTGAGGGAAGGATAAAACGAGAGATTGACAGGCGGATCGGTGCTGCGGCTGCAGTATTGCGGTCGCTGTACCGGACCGTTGTGGTGAAGAGAGAGCTGAGCCAAAAGGCAAAGCTCTCAATTTACTGGTCAATCTACGTTCCGACTCTTACCTATGGTCACGAGCTTTGGATAGTGACCGAAAGAATGAGATCGCGAATACAAGCGGCCGAAATGAGTTTTCTTTGCAGGGTGTCTGGGCTCTCCCTTAGAGATAAGGTACGGAGCACAGTCATCCGGGAGGGGCTCGGAGTGGAGTCGCTGCTCCTCCACGTAGAGAGGAGCCAGCTGAGGTGGTTCGGGCATCTGGTTCGGATGCCACCTGGGCCCCTGCCTAGGGAGGCGCTCTGGGCATGTCCAACTGGGAGGAGGCCCCGGGGAGACCCAGGACACGCTGGAGAGATTATATCCCTCGGCTGTCCTGGAAACGCCTTGGTATCCCCCCAGAAGAGCTGGAAGAGGTGGCTGGGGAGAGGGAAACCTGGGCCTCTTTGCTTAGGCTACTGCCCCCGCGACCCGGATAAGCGGAAGAAGATGGATGGATGGTAAATAAAATGGAAACCTAGTACAAAAGACATAGCTTAACTAAAAGCAGATCTAAACAAGAAGGTTTTAAGACTCAGGAAGAGAGTTCCAGAGTTTTGGGTCATAGCGGCTGAAGGCACCCTCACCAATCTTTAATCGGCTTTTAGGAATCACCAGTAGATTACTGTTTGACAACCTGCGAGACCTGACTGGAACATATCTAACTATCATTTCACTGAGGTAAAGAGGAGCAAGACCATGAAGACATTTAAAAACCATCACCAGAACCTTAAAATCTATTCTGAAGCTGACAGGTATCCAGTGCAGTGAGTGGAGCGCAGGTGTAATCTGATCCCTCTTTCTCGTGCGGGTCAGGACCCTTGCAGCAGCATTCTGAACTCGCTGTAGCTGAGAAATCGAGCTCTTTGGGAGAGCAGATAAGACAGCGTTACAATAATCAAGCCTTGATGTGATAAATGCATGGACAAGTTTTTCACTATCAGCAGGAGAGAGCATATCTCGGACCTTAGCGATGTTTCGGAGGTGAAAATAAGGTGTCTTGCATGTGGTCATGCTGTGTGATTTAAAGCTTAGCTCATTATCAAAAGTGACGCCCAAGTTCTTAACATATTGTTTGGCTTTCAGATTTGATTTAAATAGGTCTGAAATCACGGAGCTGCCTAGCCCCACCAATATCACTGAACTACGGCAAATGTTAGGCATGGTGAACTACCTAGGAAATGTGAGAGTTCCTGTGAATTCTGCATAGAGAATAAACCATCCTACAGGAGGGAGCCGCTGATTACAACACCTCTTCCCGATCGCTGCAGACCTATGTGAGTGTGGAGGTAAGACATACCTCATCGTAGTGGACTATTTCTCCAGGTTCTTGGAGATAGCTCGAGTGCCCTGCATCAACTGGCAACTCGTCATCGCTAGCTTTAACAATGTTTGCAAGGTGGGGTATTCCCCTGGAGCTAGTATGTGACAATGGAACACAGTTTATCTCTGCAGAATTCAAAAAGTTCCAGGAACAGTATGGGTTTTGTGCATACTACGTCCAGCCCCCGTTACCCACAATCAAATGGTGCAGACGAGAGGACGGTGCAAACTGCCAAACACCCTGAAACAGCCAGATCTGCAACTGGCTCTGATGTGTTAAACATCACTTCCATCACTTCAGTGATGCTGAAGTCAGGTGGAGAGATCAGAAAGCTAAGAGGGCTTACCAGTTCTTTTACGACAGGCTCCATTCTGCTCGCCCACTTCCAGAACTGTGACCAGGGCAAAAAGTAAGGGTCAAACTTGACACTGACAAAAGTTGGAAAACACCTGCCACGGTCATAAGTAAGTCCCTCAAACCTCGATCATACGTCGTCCAGACGGACAACACCACTATAACTAGACACAATTGGCGGCATCTTCAGCCTGTCCTGGAGCCTCGGGGTTCCTCTCAACTTCAACCACCTTGTGGGGAAGAGGAAATAGCTGCAGAGACATGTGAACAGTCTGATCCCCTGATGCCATCTTCACATCAGACTCCTTCTGAGGACATGCCAATGCTGACCTTGAAGCCAGCTTCTCCTCAGACAGTGACTATGACATCCAGAGGCAGGGAAATCAAATTACCTGTCCGCTACAGAGACTCATGATGCAGTAATATCAGCTACAGAAACAGCAGCTGTCACGTTTCTAAGGCTGAAGGGGCGTGACGCAGGCGCAGGAGCGCAAAGTATATTTACATATAAACTAAAACTAGAGCGGAGACTCACACGAACGTAAGAGAGACATATAAACAAATGTTTAATGAATAATACCAAAGCACGAACTGACAATACACAGAGCACAACTAACAACAAGAACGAAGACGAAATGAACAATAACTATAGAGATGAATAAGACCCAGGGATTAACACAACTAACAACGAGAACTAAGACGACGTGATCAAAACCATTTAAATAAATACACAGGAACGAACACAACCAACAACGAGAACTAAGACGACTGAAATGCACTAACTAATGATTATAAGTTACACAGACGGGTGAACCACGAACGAGTAACATAACACAAAACCCGAACGTAAAGACACACGAACACGCGGGTAAACCGAGCCACAGTACATTTAAACACGGGGAGATTAACATGAACACGACGGAAGGAATAGGGGAATAAGACACAAGTCAAGGAATTCACAACGCGAACATGGAACGGAGTTATCGTGCTGAACACGTAATCAAAAATTAGAGCAAAGTATAAACACGAAAGTACACGAACCTAGGCATAACGAAGATAGACATACGTGACCGTAACATAGACACCATGGAATGCGAACAACGTGACAAGCAACAATAACCCACAAAGGACAAGGGACAACCAGGAAATATAAATACACAAAACGAAACGAGACACAGCTGACTATGATCAAGACCAGGGGAATACACAGAAGCGGAAACCATAGAAATCAAAAACAGGGCGTGACAAGACTGACGAAAACCAAAACAGAGGCGGGGGGCGGAGCCCACCGTTACAGCAGCTGTTTTGGGCAAAATAATCCCTATGCAGCTGAGGACAGAAGGGCAGTCTACCCCAATGTCCTAGTTGTAGGAGTTGAATTTCTGGTGCTCTTTCACACATTATGTTGTAGTTATACAGTTATGATGCTCTATAGACGTTATATACTGTTGATGTTCTCAAGGGAATGATAAAGAGATAAAAACAGGCCGAAAAAGGGGGGGGGATGTACTGATATCACAGTGTGCGTTTGCACGTGACAGGGAGTCATAGGGTTTGAAGGGGACAGAGCGGGAATGAGAAGGGTGGCTGTTGGACTTTGTTGGCGAGTGAGCACGCGAATATAGAGTTCATATAAAAACTTTCTACAGGGCTGCTGCGTCACGTTCTTACAATTCTCTAGACTTTGGACTTGATCAGTTGGACCATTAATGACCCTGTAGCGCCAATTACTCTATAGGCTTTAAAGGGCGACGGCATCATGTTATTTTTAATAACAAATACATTCATGCATACTTTTTGTTGTTTAGGCAAAGCTAAAATATCAACGAAAATTCAATACCCCCAAAATCGCGATTAAGGCTTTTTAATCATTTTAAAGGGCCTTAATTTTTACAAAATTGATTGATCAACTTTTAATACTTTTGTAAACCCCGCGGACACCCTATACAACCACAAAATAAAAATAAAAACTATGATGGTGATGATATCTGAAACACTTTTCAACTTTAGACACTTTTGCTTTCTGTGATTTAAAGATTTTACCAACTTTATTTGCCCCCCTTGTAATTCATAACAATTTGGTTTAGGGTTAGGGTTTATTTGGTTAGTAAGTTGAAATCTTTTATGTTCGTTCTGTTTTAGTGTAACGATTTGACCCTCCTCCACCTGTTAGTCATGCCAGTTTTGTTTTGCTAGTGTTGCGCTTGTTCTCCTTCTACCTAGCGCAGCGTGTTCTTTGATGCAAAAGAATATGTCAACAGTCAGTCAATTGACCTTTTTTTGAAGCCGGTTAAATACAGACATGTCCGGAGAGTACACAGCAAAAGCCTGAACTAAACTACTTTGAGTTATTTGTGCAGCTTCATGTGTAGCTCTGAGAGACAAACAAAATAGGCCTGAACTAAATAGGTGAAAGTGAGTGTAGCCCCCACCCTTGCTGACCTTCGCTGGAAACCACCTGTAACTGTCTGCCTGTTCGTCTTGCACCGAGTGAACTCCTTCTGTTCTTATCGAAAGTACGGAAAACTTGTGGACGGTTTCCCAGACCTCCACTACAAGGGGCTACCGCCATTTCCCACATTTTGTTACTTCGCAATAACTGAGCTCATTATACTTTCTCCTAACCACTATAGCAGTTATCAGCTTTCGAGGCCACAGATGCTTTCCTCCTCAAACAGTTTTCCCACCGTGGAATTACACAAGGGTTACAGATATCAAACACACACACTTTGGAGAATATGCTTGTCAGACACTCTTGAGAATATGCTTGTCAGACACTTTGAGAATATGTTTGTTTAATAATGTAATAGTAAAATATAATGCCTAATACTACGCAATTGATTAGTAATGTAATATAATGCTAGCAAAATATAAAGGATTAAAATATAATTCCCAACACTAGCCATGTGTGTTCATAGTCCTGCCTTGTATTTTGTAACCCTTCCCCTCGTTAACGTAGTCAGGTGTCTCTTGTTAGTTATGGTCTATTTATATCCTAAGCTTGGTCTGGTTATTTCGTATCTGGTCATTGTAGTATATTGTATTTCGTTGTATTGTGTTTTGCTTCAACCCTGTGTTAATTCGTGTTTTCATCTGTATTTCTGGCCTAGTCCACACGTAGACGGGTATCTTGTAAAACGAATACATTTTTATGCGTTTGGGGCTTTTGTCCACATGAAAACATAGTTTTGCATCACCAAAAACGAGCAAAGTGGAGATTTTGGAAAATTAGTGTATGCGTGTGTACTTGTAAAACTGAGTTTTTACTGTCTCAAACATCACCGTTTGCGACAAATGCGACAATGCCTTCACACATGCGACACAAAAGTGTTTCAGAGAAGTTCAGCTTCTTTGTCGGTTCACACAAACGAACCTCCCGGCGCCATGTTTTAGACCTTACGGAAGCGACAACAGGATGTTGTTTGTTTTGAGGGATTCTGATTGGCTGACATAGATTTTAGCTTCATGTCATACTGACATCTATGCGCTTGGCGTGTTTACGACAACACTCAATGGCGTATTTGTGCGGGTTCATGTGGATAAAAACTTTTTTAAAAACGATCACGTGTGTATGACATTTTTTTTAAAACTATGTGGGGGAGATATTCGTTTTTATAAATACCCGGCTACGTGTGGACTTGGCCTTTGTTCCTGCTGGTTGGTTCTTGTTTTAGTATGTCTGTACGTATTGGTTATGTTTCTTGTTCGGCTTCCCTTACTGACCTGAATCACGCCTGTCTGTTTGACCCTGAGTTTGAAATGCCCTTCAATAAATCTCGCTCTCTTCAGCGTTTGTGTCCGCCATTATATCCACCGTAGCTCCCGGCGTTACATTTAGTTTATTTTAAATCTTGGTTGCCTAACTGTCATGCTGATATAACAAAGTCACCTTGTCAGTAATGCTAGTGAAATACCAAATATATATATATATATATATTGTTGGGAATCATATTTTAATACTTTATATTTTGCTAGCATTTCATTATTAATCAAACTGCTGAGTGTTAAGAGTGTCATATAGACGGTAAGAGCTGACAAGCACATTCTAAGAGCGTAGATAGAAAGTTGGAAAAACAGGAAAAGGGTCTGCGGACACAGGATGCTGAAAAGGGGTATTTTATCTTTGCAAATGTCAGAGGCATCCTGCAAAAGGTGCTTTTGACAATGGGTAGGAAACAGACCAGCAGTTTTTGGAAAAACAAGTAGACTTTGGGGTATTCCAACAGGGGTGGGGGCCACACTCAGGTTCTGATTATAAAGATAGTGACAGACGCTGACTGGTTCAGAGTTACACTCCGAGCAGCTGGAATAGCTTATGCTGTTCACTCTTGTGGTGTACTCTCCAGAGATCTCTGCATTTATTTTATGCTTCCTTTAATAAAAGATTAAAAGGCACAAGACTGGTGACCGTTTTCTTTTTGCATCAAACGGACGCGCTGTGCTAAGACGAGAGGAGGTGAAGCGCAACAATATATAAATATATCTAGCTAAATTGAGGTTACTGTAACTCTGTTAGTCCTTAATGACGTATTGATGCTGATTCTAAATCCATGACCAAACAAGGTAAATGTTGTGAAAATATAAAATAGAAAAATATGGAATGGCGCTTTTAATGAATAGTGGTCTTTAACTGTGGTAGTGTGACGTCATATGCCATATCATATGACATAGGTAAAATAGCGGACGTAGTATGTCCGAGGTTATGAAAACTGATTAATGTTACCGCGGCAACAGACTCACCCAACTACCTCTATGAAGCTAACGCGGCCACGCAGACTGAAACAAAGGCGATCAATTCCCTGTTAAACCATGGACGAGGCTTACGTTCCTGGACTTCATAACCGTGATCATCTTGTTTTCCGCAGGCTCACACAAGCCACTTTATTTTTAGTTATTAAGCCAGCGCCATTACCCTTTGTTATGACCACGTTAGAACTCATTAACATACATGACCTCATTAACATACTGCCACGCTGCTCTATTGTTTAAACACGGCGCCATTTTAGTTGCTTTGCTCCCCACAGGAGAACTCCACCTCCTCGCTTGCGCGAACACGTCCACATACACGTTTACTCCCCTTTTCTACACATTCACACACACACACACACACACACACACTACCAGATACCAAACAATTAATTACTTTCTTTAGTTGGGAACTAAATATTGATTCTGGTTTGATTTGAACATGAGAAGTGTTTTAGTTAATAATTGAGGTAAAATTATTACCTACATTAAAGGATTAGTAGGTGAAACCGTACACTAATTGTTTTTGGAGGTTGTAATGATTGATTTGATTGATTTGATTGCTTTTTTATTTTGAGCAGAAGATATATACAACCATTGAGACAAAAATATAATATAACAATATTAAATTAACAACAAAATTAAATTAACGACAAAATAAATTTAAATTATCATTAAATTAACACAGGTCGTTTTTTCTCTACTCAAAAAGGAGGGGGAGGAAGAAAACTTATTTAAACCCACCCCTATCTTCAAAATTAACATAAATTACATAGCTTACATAGCCACTTCCCATCCGCTTAAATTAAATGAATTCAAACAAAAGAGAAAATTATACTTGTGAATACTTGTAATCCTCCAACATAAATACCAACAACGGTAGGAAAGAAAGTTCCAAATACTATAAACAAGCAATGATGCACATTACAACAATGGTAAGAGGGCAAGAATACAAGTTACGGTAAAAGAAACAAGCGTACAATCCACATACCAACAATGGTAAGAGAGCAACAATACCAGTTACGGTAAAAGAAACAAACATACAAGACACACACCAACAATGGTAATAGTGCCAGTTACGGTAACATAAAACAAAAACAAACATGCGAAGCACATACCAACAGTGCTAAGAGAACAACAAAACATACAATGAATGGTAAGGAAACAATCATAAGAGACAGATACCAACCATAGTGACACAGCACCATATGTGTAAGATGTTTTTTTTGTGTGTGTTAAGTCCCAATCACTCTATACTGATCCCAAACCATCTGCTTATAATGTAACTTGAATTTATGAATACTATGGCATTGCTTGTGTTTGGAGTCCAAACCGTTCCATAATTTAGCTCCACATACAGACACACAAAATTTTTTCTTGGTAGTTCTAACTTTTAATCATTTAAATGTAGCAAAACCTCTATTATGGGCACACTCTTTAACTATAAAGAACTTTTGTATGTTACTTGGTAGCAAATTATTAAACTATTATTCTATTAAAATAGAATCTGTGCTGTATAATATTTTACGATGTCATGAATTTTAAGTAATTTTGATTGTATGAAAAGTTTATTGCTGTGTTTTAAGAATCCAACTTTGTGTATGATTCTTATTGCTCGGTTTTGTAATTTAAATAATGGTTGTATTGAACATTCATAATTGTTACCCCATACGTCTACACAATATGATAAGTATGGGAGAACAAGGGAACAATATAATGTAAGAAGTGCATTATAATTAAGAAATTGCTTTACTTTGTTCATAATAGAGAGGCTTTGAAATGTTTGTTTTTATGTGTCTGATGTGGGCTTTCCATGTTAATTTACTGTCTATTATTACTCCTAAAAAAAAATTTTCAGCTACAATTTCAATTTGGGCACCATCTATGCTTATTTGTAATTTAGAATTAATCTTATCATTACCAAATATCATGGCTTTTGTTTTACTTAAGTTTAATGATAACTTATTTCTGTCCATCCATTTTTTTATTTTACTTAATTCATCATTTACGGTATTCATGACTTCATTATAATTGTCACTACTATAAAAAATATTACTGTCATCAGCAAATAATATTAGCTTCAGTGATTTTGATACATTAAAAATATCATTGTTGTACATATTAAACAATTTTGAGCCCAGCACGGCCCCACGGGGGACACCACAAGCAATGCCCAGATATTCAGATATATACAGTGGGATGCGAAAGTTTGGGCACCCTTGTTAATTTTCCTGATTTACCTTTATAAATCATTGAATATTTGGATAAAAACATTCAGTTAAATATATCATATAGGGGACAAACACAGTGATATTTGAGAAGTGAAATGAAGTTTATATGATTTACAGAAAGTGCAATAATTGTCTAAAGGAAAAATAGGCAGGTGCCTAAGTTTGGGCACCCAAAAAAAAACCTTAACTCAATATTTAGTAGATCCTCCTTTGGCATAAATAACAGCTCTCTCTAAATGCTTCCTATAGCTTTTAATGAGAGTCTGGATTGTGGCTCAAGGGATTTTAGACCATCCTTCTTTACAAAACATCTCTAGTTCATTCAGGTTTGATGGTTTCCGAGCATGGACAGCTCTCTTTAAGTGACACCACAGATTTTCAATAATATTCAGGTCTGGGGCCTGAGATGGCAATTCCAGAACGTTGTACTTGTTCCTCTGCATGAATGCCTTAGTAGATTTTGAGCAGTGTTTAGGGTCGTTGTCCTGTTGGAAGATCCAGCCCTGGGGCAGCTTCAGTTTTGTCACTGATTCCTGGACATTGGTCTCCAGAATCTGCTGATATTGATTGGAATCCATGTGTCCCTCAACTTTAACAAGATTCCCAGTCCCTGTACTGGCCACACAGCCCCACAGCATGATGGAAACAGCACCAAATTTTACTGTAGGTAGCAGGTGTTTTTCTTGGAGTGCTGTGTTCTTTTTCCTCCATGCATAACGGCCCTTGTTATGGCCAAATAACTCTATTTTAGTTTCATCAGTCCACAGCACCTTGTCCAAATGTGCTTTAGCGTACCTCAAGCGACTCTGTTTGTGATGTGGGCGGAGAAAAGGCTTCCTCTGCATCACTCTCCCATACAGCATCTCCTTGTGTAAAGTGCGCTGAATAGTTGAACGATGCACAGTGAATCCATCAGTAGCAAGATGATGTTGTAGGTCTTTGGTGCTGGTCTGTGGGTTGACTCTGACTCTCAACATCCTTCGCTTCTGTTTATTCGAGATTTTGCTTGGTCTGCCATTTGGAGCCTTGACTTGAACTGTGCCTGTCTTCTTCCATTTTCTCACAATGTTTCTCACAGGGGAGACTGAAAGCTGAAATCTCTGAGATAGCTTTCTGTATCCTTCCCCTAAACCATGACGGTGAACAATCTTTGTTTTCAGGTCATTTGAAAGTTGTTTTGAGACTCCCATGCTGCGACTCTTCAGAGAAGATGCAAAGAGGAGAAAAACGTACAATTGCCACCCTTAACTACACTTTCTCATAATTGGAGTGACCTGCATATGGAGGTCAAGGGTCACTGAACTTACCAAACCAAATTTGAGTTCCAATAATTAGTTCTAAAGGTTTTGAAATCAATAAAATTACAACAGTGGCCAAACTTGCACCTGCCTATTTTTGTTTAGACAATTATTGCACACTTTCTGTAAATCATATAAACTTCATTTCACTTTTCAAATATCACTGGGTTTGTCCCCTATAAGATATATTTAACTGAATTTTTTTATCCAAACATTCAATGATTTATAAAGGTAAATCAGGAAAATTAACAAGGGTGCTCAAACTTTCGCATCCAACTGTAGTTGCCCATTTTCACATATTGGACCCTTTCTGTGAGATAACAAGGATTCAAGGAGACATTATCGTCATTCACATCACATGCGTACATAAGGTGGGAATGAAATTACGTACCCAAGGTCCCGGTTTTAACCCCAGAAGACATAAATAGAATAAGATAAAAAAAATAGAATAGACTAAAATATACTTTAAATGTATAAAATATACAATAATAATAAGGACACTATACAATAATGAATGTGTCAATAGAGACACTAGAAAGTGGCTGTGCTTCAGCTGTATACATAAAGTGGATGTGCATAAGATTCCTGTGCATAAAGGTGGTCGTGCATAGAGTGCCAGGGTCCGGCTGAGTGCTGGTCTCAGTGAGAATTTATGAGTCTCACAGCTTCAGGAAAGAAGCTGTTCCTCAGTCGAGTAGTCCTGGACTTAATGCTCCGCAGCCTCCTGCCTGAGTCTGGAGGTGTAGATGTCCATGGTGGAGGGGAGGCTGACCCCTACAGTCCTCTGTGCAGCCTTCACCACCCTCTGCAGAGCTTTCCTCTCTGCAGCAGAGCAGCTACCATGCCACACACTGATGCTGGAGCACAGAACGCTCTCCACCACGCATCTGTAAAAGGAGACGAGGACAGTGCTCCCCAGGCCAACTCGTCTCAGCCGCCTGAGGAAGTAGAGCCGCTGATGAGCCTTCCTGACCAGACTGGAAGTGTTGTTGCTCAGGTGTACACCCAAGTACCTATAGCTGGAGCCCACTTCCACCGCAGATCCTCCGACGTGGAGAGGGGGGTGGGTGTGTCTGCCCCTTCTGAAGTCCACAATTATCTCCTTTGTCTTCTTAGCGTTGATGCAGAGGTTGTTTTCCTGCACCAACCCTCCAGGTGTTCCACCTCCTGCCTGTAGCCAGTCTCATCACCGTGTGTGATGCAGCCAACCACTGCCGTGTCGTCCGCAAACTTCACAATATGACAGCCCGGGTGGACAGGTGAGCAGTCATATGTGAGCAGTGTGAACAGGAGAGGGCTCAGCACATAGACCTGGGGGGAGCCTGTGCTGAGGGTTAAGGTGGAGCAGGAGACGTTGTGGATCCTCACAGACTGCGGCCTGTTGGTCAGGAAGTCCAGGACCCAATTGCAGGTAGAGGAGCATAGCCCAAGTATCCAGAGTTTGTTGACCAGGGTCTGGGGAATCATGGTGTTAAAAGCAGAAGTGAAGTCCACAAAGAGCAGACGGACGTATGAATTCTTCTGCTCCAGGTGGGTGAGGGTGGTGTGGACCACGGAGGAGATCGCATCCTCTGTGGATCAGTTCCCTCTGTAGGCATACTGGTGTGGGTCCCCAGTGATGTTCATGGTGGCTTTGATGTGGGTCATCACCAGTCTCTCAAAGCATTTTGTGACTATTGGCGTGAGGGCTATTGGCCGGTAGTCATTCAGACCCGTCCCTGCGGAGGTTTTTGGGACCGGGATGATAGTGGCATGTGGGGACAGAGGCTTGGATGAGGGAGGCGTTGAAGATATCTGCCAGGACCTCCGATAGTTCGTTAGCACAGCCCCTCAGCACACGTCCGGGAATGTTGTCCGGGCCAGCAGCTTCCCGGGGGTTGACCCTCTTAAGGGACCGCCATGCGTCTGCAGGGGTCACACTGAAGGGCACTTCTCCAGGTGGTGTGGTGAGTCTGGTGCTGGGGGGTGAGTTAGGATCCTCAAAGCAGGCGTAGAACTTGTTGAGGGCCTCAGGCAGGGAGGGGATCTCTGGGGCACTGTGCATCGCTTCCTTTGTAGTCGGTGATGCACTTGATGCCCCTCCACATGCTCCGTGGATCCTGGGAGGAGAAATGCCTCTGGATCCTCTGTGCATATGCTGCTTTAGCCCTATTTACTCCTGCAGTCAGCTCTCTCCTAGCCCTCCTAAGTGCCTGTGAGTCGCCAGACCTGAAGGCAGCATCCCTGGTTTTCAGCAGAGAATGCAGCTCTGCGTTCAGCCAGGGTTTCCGGTTCGGGTGGCAAGTCACAGTCTTTGTAGTGGTGACATCCTCCACACACTTGCTGATGTACCCCAGCACAGCGGATGAGTAGTCCTCCAGATCCAGCTCTCCCTCATTCTCAGCAGCCTCCCTGAAGACCTGCCAGTCTGTGCAGCTGAAGCAGTCCTGCAGCACCGCATCTGCATCATTGGGCCACACAGTGATGGTCTTCTGTGTGGGACTGGAACGTGACAGAAAACACTGCACAATGAGAAGAGGTGACCGGACTCTGAGGAAGATTGTGGAGAAGGGCCGATTCGAGACCTTGGGGGACCTGCGGAAGCAGTGGACTGAGTCTGGAGTAGAAACATCCAGAGCCACCGTGTACAGGCGTGTGCAGGAAATGGGCTACAGGTGCCGCATTCCCCAGGTCAAGCCACTTTTGAACCAGAAACAGCGGCAGAAGCGCCTTTTTTTCGGATGAAAGCAAATTTTGCATGTCATTCAGAAATCAAGGTTCCAGAGTCTGGAGGAAGACTGGGGAGAAGGAAATGCCAAAATGCCTGAAGTCCAGTGTCAAGTACCCACATTCAGTGATGGTCTGGGGTGCCATGTCAGCTGCTGGTGTTTGTCCACTGTGTTTTATCAAGAGCAGGGTCAATGCAGCTAGCTATCAGGAGATTTTGGAGCACTTCATGCTTCCATCTGCTGAAAAGCTTTATGGAGATGAAGATTTAATTTTTCAGCACGACCTGGCACCTGCTCACAGTGCCAAAACCACTGGTAAATGGTTTACTGACCATGGTATTACTGTGCTCAACACTCTGGATGAGCTTAAGGCCCCTATCGAAGCATCCTGGGCCTCCATAACACCTCAGCAGTGCCACAGGCTGATTGCCTCCATGCCATGCCACATTGAAGCAGTCATTTCTGCAAAAGGATTCCCGACCAAGTATTGAGTGCATAACTGAACATAATTATTTGAAGGTTGACTTTTTTTGTATTAAAAACGCTTTTCTTTTATTGGTCGGATGAAATATGCTAATTTTGTGAGATAGGAATTTTGGGTTTTCATGAGCTGTATGCCAAAATCATCAGAATTAAAACAATTAGACCTGAAATATTTCAGTTGGTGTGCAATGAATCTAAAATATATGAAAGTTTAATTTTTATCATTACATTATGGAAAAGAATGAACTTTATCACAATATGCTATTTTTTTGAGAAGGACCTGTATACACAGATGGTGGTGACCTGCTTTATCTGGGAAGTTTTATAGAACAGTGTGGACAGACACAGATGGAGGTTAGGGGTTAGGGTTACCTGCTTTATGGACTACCTGCCTCCCTCAGGTCCTCTATTCCTAACAGTAATCTAAGTGATTTTACCCAGACAGACAGTTCCAAAACTCCAGGCCATAAAATAATATTTTTATAATAAACAATAAGAGAATGTGGGGAAAAAACTAAGAGAAATAAAGAAAACCCTAGTATTATGGAGCCAGGCTATACATGGGATTAATGATCAACTTTAACTGGTGGAAGAGTGTCAGTGGTTTCTGCATGTTTGGCGTCAACAGCGGCACCCTGCACTCTCACTCTCTCACTTTTGCTTTCTCCCTCTCAGCCTCATGCTCATATTATGTTTCTCCTGTCAGAATGAATAGTGAAACATCACCCCGACAATGTGGATCTCACACCAAGTTATGATCAGTATTTGATGGAAAAAAACACATTACAGCAATTCATACAATATGTCTGGAACTGGTTGTGAATTTCCAAAAAGTCAATATGAGAGCTCAAATGTTAGAGAAGCGCACACACACATCCCCACATGTACACACACACACATCCCTATAGACATGCACACAGACACACATTCCTACAGACACTCACGCTCACACACACAGCATCTGTCTACTATCATATATATTGATACTCAAAGTTGAAGAGGAGAAATAATGAGTGTAATGCCTTATTAACAAAGACATCTGTACGCATCAGCATTTCTACAATTGTCAATCTTACTCCTGTGATAAATATAGGCCTTAGATTTACAATAAAGAGGGTTTGGGTTAGGATTAAGGTTAGCGGTAAATTGCATAGTCAGTCTTGACAGTCTTGATGAGTTGAGTGTGGATGGCTAGAAATGACCTCTGGTGCTCCATTTAAAACCAACTCCTCTCCTAAATAGTCTCCATAACCTCCATAACAGATATCAGATGGGTTACCATAGCCAGCTGCGGCCTGGAACTCATTGTGGATAGAATCTCAACGTTACATACACTGGAACCTCAACATGCCATCAACAGGTGAGAAAAAATGAAATCTTTACAGACCAAAACAAATTGTTCCTCCAAACACTTTCCTTGTAGAATCTGCTCATGTATCCAGTCGTGCAGTATGACGTGATGTGATGCTCATGTATCCAGTCACTGAGTATGATGTAATCCAATCACTGAAAAGTTGAAGGATTGTTGTTTTTTTCAAATACAATTCAATCCCCTCTAGTGACTGTACACCATTCCTCAGCACTAGGTTGAGGATTAGAGTTACAGTTAGGGTTAGCAGTGGTCAGATGTGGGCGTTTAGAGGGGGAGTCTGTCTGGACTCGTGCCTTTCCATGTTGCAAACTGTTGATGACAAATCACTGATAATTTAGGCCTTTTGAGAGACACCAGTCCCATCTCTTACTAGAAGTCTTGTGTGGATCCATCCGACAAAGATAAGGCAGGTATATTGTTATTAATGTTTACATGTCCCATATTTCCATTTCAGTCTCGTTCTGAGTAACCTATTTCTAGTCATTCTAGGACAAGGGCTCACTTCCTTAGCTCTGCATTCCTAGATAGATAGATAGATCAAACTCAGGGATAGATACAAGGCTCTCTCTCTGGCATGACAAGGACCGCAGTGGGTTTGGTCAAATCGAATGTATTCATGTATCGCATTTTTACAACACACATTGTTGCAGTGCAACTTTACAAATGTTTCCAGATCCCTGATGGGCAATCCAGAGACAACAGTAGCAATGGGAAAACTCCCAGGCTGGATTAAGACCGCTTTACACATAGTCCATGCTTTAATACATTATATATAGTAAATCTGTTCAGTGTATGTGCAGGAGTCTTGGCTACTCCATTTGGTCTAGGGTGGATTTTTTATGGGTGAGCCTCATGTTTACAAAAGTGCTCAGTACGTGAAACACATGCTGCTGTGTTGAAGTCAAAATGGTGCCGTTAGTCTACACTCCTATCACAATAGACCCAGTGCAAACAATCAGAGAAAATTTGCCATTTATTGTTCATTTTAATATTATATATAATTTACTGTTGTCACTTTGCCATTATGGGGATATAGATGAGTACTAAAGTCTACCAAGAAAAACTATTTTAGCATTTGAGTTAAATCTTTATTCAATAGGCTGAGAGGCTTTAAGAGAAAACACTTGCTGCTGGTTCCTGAAATATCCAGCATGACGTTCATCCGTTTTCATGAATTCAGTCCAGAAATGTCTCTTGTTTCTGGGCCAGGCTGTCCCAGGAGCTGGAAGAGCAGGATTGCATTATTAACTAGTCAAATCCTGACTGAAAAACATGTGCTGTGGCTTTCCACACATTCCCCTGTGATCACTCCGTCCTGCTTTATATGCACAATGTTCTAATATTTCCAAAGTCAACAAATAAATGTGCTTCATCTGACACACATGCATCTGTAGTAACATTCAAGTGGGCTTTAAATGTAATTTCAACTATATACTGTGTGTACGCAGTAAAACAATGATGCTACATAAGAAAATATACATAATACAGTAGGACTATACAGGACTATATACTATATACATCAAGACCCCCCGCCACGGTCATGATGAACACTTTGGTGAATTCCTGCGGTAAATTAAAAGGTCTGCATCTAATAGTCTTAAACTCCACCAGCAAAAAACAATAACTAGAGACCATTTCAGAGTTTTTGCACTATTCTGTGTTGATGTAAATGCACAAGCCACTCTTACCGCACAGAGCTGGGTTTATGTCGGAGTGAAATGCGGCTAGCCCGCCTAGCTGAATGGTGGTGTTGGGAATGCTATCACTGAGCCATGTTTCCATGAAAACAAACACACAGCAGTCTCTGGGTTCTTGCAGAGTCGTTCGCTGAAGTCGAATGCAGTCCAGTTGATTCTCCAGAGAGCAGACATTTGAGAGCTGGATTGTGGAGTTAGTTTTTAGCGTAGCATGCTCCTGCTCATACTCTGTGCTTCCGTTGTCTTGAGCAGCGCTGGTGGTGGACCCTCCTCTGACTACAGGCATCAGGTAGTGCTGTGGATTTGAGGCGTGGTCTCCGTAGTCAAGACTATGTGGCATCTCCATCAGGTCATCATGTTATTTGTGTGTTTTCGGAGGTGCAGCAGAAATTTCCAGAACTTTCAAAAAGAGTTACAAAAAAATTTTAACAGCACCATTTTAGTCTGAGCAGCCACTGCGAGCCTCCATCTTGAGCACGATTACAACGTACACACTACATACTATAGCCAGTACACAACACCCAATATACCTACTACACACCACACAGTACCCAGTGTACACACTACAGTCACTACTACTCACCACAAACACAGATAGTGGTGGAAAGTTCCTATTCTCTCAGCAACTAAACATTACCATTAACATGTTTCACTTGACTTCCTGCAGCAAAATTTGAGCAAGCATTCAATCATTGACAGTCTCTCAACTGCACCCCCCCCCCCCCCACCATAACTCTGACTGTAACTTTGACTGTAAGCCTCACCGAAACCCTGATTGTAACTGTCACTGTAAGCCTTACTGCAACCCTCAATGTAACTCTCAATGTAACCCTGATGAACTCCATGCAGCACCTAACCCAGCACGTTGTTCATCAGAACCACTACAGATCTCTCTCCTGTAGAACAGTGACTGGTTCTTATTTTACACTGAAATCTCAGCCAGGAGAGGCAGGGCAAAGAAAATGAGTTCTAAGCACTTTGGCTTTCGGTAAGGTCTGCAGTTTATAAGCAGCTAAAGTATGGCTGGTATCCAGAGACCGACTTAACCCAAAGTGTGTTTATTTCTCAGGCATTCCGGGTCAAAGGGAATCCAAACCAGACCAAGCATACAACAAAACAATTGGGCCAATCCCATTCCGAATTCAGAGGGCGAGAGGAGGAGCCAAATGGAGATAAAATCACTAGAAATGAGATGTACAGTACATGAGGGTTTGGGCTACAAATGTACGGCCATATTAAATTTATGTTTAGATCTGGTCAGATATGATGTCCTAAGATATGAGTGATGTCTCTGGACAGGATACAATTTGGTGTATGGAAAAATGTAAAAAAAAAAAAAAAACAATGTAATAAACTTCATGAAGTACACAGTACAATTCCAGTGTGCATGTGTGGATACAGGATCTTCCAGAGTTATATAACCTTTACCAGGTCTGACTGATTCCCTCTGAAAAATAAACAAAACAAATACAAAATATTTGTGGGATGAGACTTTTGAGAAGCATGTGTGATTAAAGCATGCCCCGAAGGCTCATAATGTGTAAACTAACACACAAGACTCTTCAATCTCAGGCTGGGGTCACCCAGGTCTTTTCCACACATGGGCTCTCTCACACACACACAGTCTGTCACACACGGGACAAAAAACAATCATGTGCATTATCAAACCCTGATAAGGGTTTAACCTAATCCTAGATAAGGGACTCCAGTGATCAGAACTGTTCAGACAGCGGAAGGAACATAACTCCCCAGAGTTGTGTCTCTGGCCACTCTAACCCTAACCTCTAATTATTGCACTCTCATTTTTTTGGCTCTAACTCTAACCTCAGGAACCCCAAATATGTAGGATGAGGAGCCCTCCATGGGGCGTTTACGAGGAAACAATCAGTACTGTTAGCTGATATATGTGTAATCTGATGATCATAAGTAGCTCAGGATCCATGGCAGATTAAGTGCATTACTTGAGAATTTTAAAGTCTCTAACTGACACTGGAGCATGATAAAAACTGACACTGGAGCACTGTGAACACTTACAATGGAGCATGATCAACACTGACACTGGAGCACTGTGAACACTTACAATGGAGCATGATCAACACTGACACTGGAGCACTGTGAACACTTACAATGGAGCATGATCAACACTGACACTGGAAAATGGCCATAACTAACTAACTAACTAACACTAGCCATAACCCTAACCCTTGGAAAGAAACCCCAAAGACAACAAGGTGAACAGTGAGGAAAATGGCCCAGGGGGTTTGATTAGGGCAGAAGGAATGAGAGACATCCTTTTTGAACAGATCTGAGAGAAAGGCATTTTCTTCTTCTCAGCAGATGATCTGAAACTGAGAGCAGGTTTGTGCATTTTAATAGCTTTTCTGGACCCAGAGAGTGCAGGTGCAGCCAGGCCTGCGTAGTTCCCCTGAGGGCTCAGTCTAACAGCTGAGCTGTAAAACCAGCATCCTGTCACTGGAGTGTAGAGGCCTCAAAAGTCATTTTAAAGCCCAAAAAAATTGAGGAAAGAAGAAGGTTATTTTCTCACATCCAAAATAAATCTTTTCCAAAAAGTGATACATTTTCCAAAAGTGTGATAAAAGAGTGACCTTTCCACATACACACACACAAATAAAGGCATACATAGAAAGATAGAAATAGAGAGGGATAAAGAGAGTAGAAACAGACAAAAGTAGAGATAGACTGAGAGACAGATTTAGAAATTGGGTGATAGATAGATAGACAGACAGACAGATGAATGGACGGTGCTTTTAACATGCCAGCCATCCTCGACCACGAGATACACTCACATACAGCCATACTGAAAATGACGCACTGCTTTCTGAACCAAGCCTTTGAAAAGGAAACAATGTTGACAATGATTTCACATTGACATAGGAGACACTTCATATAACACAAATACTCTATTCTACCATCCATAAATATTGAATAAGTACAGGAAGACACCAAAATGATAAACACCATGCTGGTGGGAGGAAGAATACGTGCTTGTTGGGAAAGAGGGACTGATATGGCACTACATTGGGATACACTGCAGTATATTGTATAAATTCTTTAGAAAAGGGCACATTGAAAGATGTTTTATGGTGTCAGACACGTGAAACATCAGCATCCAATGATCCATGATCCACAACACATCCACGGTCCACAGTAGATCCATGATCCACAGCAGAAAGTCAGAAAGACTCGAACTTTGTGTCCTTCCTCTCCGCATCTGGTCCTGCCTCTCCCTCAAGGCTCTACAATTTCATTTCTGTGTGTTCAAATGAAAGACTAAAGGCATAAATGCGGTAATATATGAGGAAACAGCACTTCTGTCGAGAATGAGAACACCTAACCTTCAGCTCTAGGGTTAGGGTTCACACACAGCATGAGCAGGAGGTGGAATATAACTGCAAAGCACTCAGAGCTCTTCAGATGAGGAGTGAGAGGTGGTTAGTGGGAGATGGAGAGTGTGAGGTGGGGAGTTGGAGAGTGAAAGGTGGGGAGAGTGATGGGGAGGTGGCAACTGGAGAGTGAGAGGTGGGGACGTGGCAGGTGGGGAATTGGAGAGTGAAAGGTGGGGAGTGAGAGATGAGGAGTGAGAGGTGGGGATGTGGCAGGTGGAAAGTGGGAGGTTGCAGGTGGGGAGGTTTTTTTAACAACATCAACAAGCCCACTCCTTCCATGTGCTTCATGCTTCTCCAGTTCCACTCTATAGAAACAGAGTTTGTCCTGGAAACATTTACGCCCAACCAAGGGAATTCAGCCAAAAATCGTTTACATACTCAGTGACGGCAACTGAGACCTCAGGGCACAATTCATCATGAGCTGCATGAAAATGAAAGGAAAATCTCCACCCGCTTGGCGCTCTTTGAGCAAGACCAGTCCAAATAAGCAGTAAACAGCTGGAGGGTCACCAGTGAAACACAATAGGTCTTTTTTTTCACTGATAATTACATTTATTATATCACTGTAAGATCATTGCAAACTTCAGTGTTGATATCAAAAGCTTCCTTGAGCTAAAACATATCCCAGAGGATGTGTCCAAGTTTTCACCAAAAGCTTTGTTTCATATTGAAATTACACTTACTGTAACGTTAGGAAGACAACTTCCTTCGACACAGAGGTATCCACTTGCAGAGAGATGTATTTATTTGCACCAGTCAGTACAGGATGGTTTGGACCAACTGAAAACCAGGAATGAGCAGCAAAGGCAACTGGCATGGTACACCTGAGACTGAAGCAGGTAGATGTCAGTCCAGGATGGCAGGGCTCAGAACCATTAAGGGGGACAGGCTGGATGCATGGTCTAAGGGAGAAGCACAGGTCGATACACAGACAAATCACACAGAGAAAGAAATGCTCGGTACGTGACATGGTCAGCAATACTTCAAAAAGAGGTAGTGCAGGCTAAAGACTTTTATAGGGGAGGAGAGATGATAATGAGGACCAGGTGAGTCTAGTATTCTGGTGACAGGGATCTGACACTACGTGTCGGTGCTACTCCTCTAGAGGGGGCTATGGAGCTAAGAGAGTGAAGGTGTGAGGCGTGAGTCGTGACGTTATTTAAATTCAACTGACATTTATAAGCAATTTACTATATTTGTATTCAACTGACTACATTAATGTGCAGCTGATTACATTTATATGCAGTTCATTATATTTATAATTAGGTGACACTTTTGTCCAAAAGAAGCTCCCCTTGACCAGCTGCCAAGGTCACGCTTCAGAATACAAAACAGCCTAAGAGCTTCGTAACAGAATCCAGAACAGACTACAAGCTTTGTAAGAGTCGGATGAAAACATCAGCTTTGATGGAACCCTCATCTGCAATATGTATGGAAACCACGAAATATTATCAGTATTGCCATATCAGTTATCAGTATCACAAATATTATCAGTTATATCAATATTATTGTCCTGGTGAGCTGGGCCCAGCGGACAAGGGAGACACCCACACGCACACACACAAGCCCCTTGTCACTCCCTCACTCACCTATTGACATGCCCATGTCACCTGTAGCACATCTTCCTCCTAATCACTCACTGCATTTAATCCCGCAGGTTTCACCATCCAGTGCTGCATACTGAGCCTTGAGGAGTGATGCACTCACCACGTGAACTCTTGCTTTGACGACGCTACTCGCATATCACTGAGACTTTGAGTGCTTAGCCGGTCCAGTTTCACCGGCGCGCCTTCCTTATAGTCTGCTTCAGTTTAGGAGACTGCTTCACTTTAAGAGACACTTTAAGAGACAGCTTTTCTTTTGTGTCACTTATTGTGTGTAACTTCACTGATGGAAAGTATAGCCAGTTAATGATAATGATATAAACAGTTATATTATCAATATCGCAATTATTAGTTATATCAGTTATATTATCAGTTCGTAATCTTGTCAGCATACAGCATTCACAGCCTCCAAAACCACACCTTACAAATCCACACCCACAAAACCACACTCCACAAAACCACACGCGCTGGCAACACAACCAAGATCTACAGTCCATTCAACCGCATGGCATCTCACCCACAAATCAGCTAGCCAACTCGCAGCAGAGTTGTATGATGGTGTGTGATAGTGTACGTATGATCATGTATGATGATAGTGGTGTATGATGGCGTATGCTGGTGTATGATGGTGCAGGATGATGTATGATGAAGTATTATGGTGTATGATGGTGTGTGTATGAAGTATGATGAATTATGATGGTGTATGATGATGTTGCATGATGGTGTATGAAGTATGATGAATTATGATGAAGTATAATGGTGTATGACAGAGTATGATGGTGTATGATGAAGGATGATGGTGTATGATGAAGTACTGTATGATGTACGATGGTGCATAATGGTGCGTGATGGTGTATGATGAAGTATGATGAAGTATGGTGGTACATGATGAAGTATGCTGGTGTATGATGAAGTTTCCTGGTGTATGGTGAAGTATGATGAAGTTTGATGGTGTATGATGAAGTATAATGGAGTATGATGTATGATTGTGTATGATGAAGCATGATGAAGTATTATGGTGTATGATGGTTTTAGTGTTTTCAACAAGGATGTTGGTGACACCAAGATAAACCACAAGCGAAGTCCCTGGAGTTTGGTTGCAGCGTTTACTTGCCTTCATAAACATGTGGTGAAAACTGTAATGTCAGAAAATAAACCCAGTCTCAACAAGGAGGATTACATATGTGTGGATGGATGGTATCGGATTATGCTTCACATACTTGCACATAGAAAGTTGCTTGCTAGTGGAAAAACCAGAAGTACGTCTTAGCATACTTCAAAATAAGGCATACATAAGCAATTAAATATTTATATAAAAATACATAACCACTAACATAACATATTTATGGGAAAAGCCCACTAAGGGCAGCACACTCCCCGACTGGCCTCTGAGAGGCCATGATATCACTCTAAACATTATGTACAGTCCTTTGGCATGAGAAGGATAACTTCTGTAACTGGTCGCACAAAGGTCTTTACACAGCCTTGGTCCCATACCTTTACCTCGATCCTTCTTACTTATTGTCCTTGCCTGGGAATGTGTCAGTGACCCTCGCCATGGGCCAGCTGTTACGTGGGACCTGCTTGTCTTTAAGGAGAACTAGGTCGTCAACATGCAGGTTTCTACGAGATACAACCCATTTCTGCTGTAATGTAGGCAAATACTCTCACCTCCAGCATGTCCAGAACTGGTTGGCTAGAGCCTGGACCTGTCTCCATTGCTTGGTGTAAAGGTCCTTGTCCAAGAAGTCTCCAGGTGTGGGGAAGAGGCCAGATTTCTGTTTAAGGAGCATTGATGGGGATAGAATAAAGGGGTTCTCTGGATCCGAGGACACTGGAAGCAGTGGCCTTGCATTTATGATGGCTGTAATCTCGGCCATGAGTGTGCATAACACTTCGTGAGTCAGCTGTATCTTACTTTGTAATAGCATGGAGTCCAGGATTCTGCGAGCGACACCGATCATGCGCTCCCAAGAGACTCCCATGTGGGAGGCATGTGGCGGATTGAATTCCCTGCTGCAACCCTCATCTGTTAAGTATCTTTGCATTGATTTGTCCATTCCCAATTTGGCGGGACCTCTTACTGCAAAGAAACGGCAAAGGGCGTTTATGCAACAGGACGTGTCTCGAGATTCAATCACCTCGATGTGCACGGCTCTTGAACTCATGCAGGTAAACATAATGGCCCACCACTTACTTTCAGCTTGTCCACCTCTGGTGCGTCTGGTTGCTACTGTCCAAGGCCCAAAAACGTCAAGGCCAACGTAGGTGAAAGGAGGACAAGTTTTGAGGCGCTCAGGTGGTAAATCAGCCATTTGTTGTTGCTCCTGTTTTCCACGCACTTTGCGACAGATTGATTAGTCTCCAATGAGCCATAATCCGGCAGCCCTGATTCCCCCTTTTGTCAGATGACGGCCTTGGTGCTCCACTACTTCGTAGTGATGATGACTGAGCAGAAGAGAAACGTGACTGTCTTTGGGGAGAATGACAGGGCTGTTTTCAAAGCTCTCAATTTCGAAATGTTTGAGTCGGCCTCCAACGGAAATTAAACCGTTCTGTAGGACTGGGCTGAGCCTTTGCAGGGGACTCTGTTTGCCTGGCCTTTTGAGTTTCTTTAAGGATAAGGTTTCTTGCTTGAGCCATTTCCTCTAGCGTACAGGGATCCATTCCTGCACAAGTCCTGTCCTTGTCTTCTGTCTACCTTGTCTGTATCCGTTCCCCGGTTAGTCCTGTCCGTGTCTTCTGTTTTTCTTTGCCTTATCTGTCCCTCTGTCACGCCCCTCTCATTATTCGCCTCCAGCTCTGTCTTGTTTGAATCCCCTTGTTTCCAGTGTTTTAAAAGCCCCATGTCTGCCCTGTTCCCTGGTCGGTTGTTTCTGGTATTTTGTAAGTATTCCTGTCTACATGCTGTCTGTTTGCTCCCAGTTATTTCATGTATTCCATTCATGTTTGTTAGTTTAGTTGGTTTGTATTTGGTTTGCCTTTGTATTGTTAGTGTATTTCTGTAAACCCTTGAAAGTCTGTCAGTAATGAAAGATGTCCTGAGTCCACATCTGTGTAGGTTCTGGGAACATGTAGCCCTTTTAGATCCTGAAGAGAATTTCTCCATACATCCAATTTGATTTGCTTGTCCTGCGGAAGGGGTGCAGCCCAATCAGAACATCCTGAAGTGAGCTGAGTAGAGCTCTTCCTTGGATTGTGACAGGTGCCAGTAGGCCTAGAGGATCAAAGACACTGTTGAAGGAAGACAGTATGCCACGCCGAGTGAAAGGTTTGTTTGTGATGGCTACCGAGTAAGTGAATGCGTCCTTTGTAGTCTTTGACAAGTGGTGCGCAATCTTCAGGGCATAAGGCCTGCATGACTGCCTGTGAGTTAGAAGCAAACTTATGTAGGCCCAGATTGGATTCAGCTTGGGTTCTTTTAAACAAGTCTATAACTTCCACAGGAGATGGCACAGAAATCAAACCATTGTCCACATAAAAGTGCCTCTCTACAAACTCGACTGTATCAGCACCATAGTCCTTTTCACCTGCTCTGATGGCTTTGCGAAGTCCGTAAAGAGCAACAGCAGGAGATGGTGAGTTGCCAAATACATGTACTTTCATGCGATAGTCAATGATTTCCTTGTTGACATCACTGTCTTTGTGCTAGACAACGGTGGAAGTTATGTTAGTCCTCACACACCTTAAAACTGTGAAAAATTCATTGTATGTCTGCCATGATTGCAACGCTCTCTTTCCGGAAATGGAGAAGAACTCCGATGAGTGTGTTATTTAAGTCCGGGCCAGTAATGAGAACATTGTTGAGTGAGACACCGCAGTACTGGGCACTAGAATCAAAAACAACCCCGATCTGGTTGTACTTTTGTGGATGATAAACCCCAAAGGTTGGGAAAAAAACAACACTCCTCTCCGTTTTAGCGGGGGTGTCACTTCAGCATGACCATTGGAGAAGATGCTGTCCATGAATGCCACATATTGTTCCTTCATGCGAGGTTTCCTATTTAGGTTGCGACTGTCGGCTTATGAACACTACCCAGACAGACCTCCCCAACTACGACCCAACCTAGATCTAGACGTTGAGCAAAAGGCGCGTTATGAGGACCATTGACTCTCTGCCTAACCTTGTTTGCCTGTAAAACATCTCGCCCTAGTAGCAGGAGTATTTCAGCCTTTGGGTCTAATTCTGGGATGTACTTTGCTACTGTATCTTAGAACATGAACGACTCCACTGACCGGACCACACAGATCTGTGCAGCTTGATGTGACATTGACTGTGTCGGGACTGGTTTCTCCCTACCCGCCATTCTCTTGTGCTGGTAGGAGAGCCTTGTTGGTTTGAGGAGGAGGCCCAGGATGCATGACCATGTTGTGACTTGTGCTGTTGCATTCAGAGCACTTTACTGTATGTTTATAGTCCTTGGCAAGATGAGTGTCTGAAAGGCAGCATTTGATGCAGATTCATTTCTCTTTGAGGAAGGGCTTCCTTTCGTCCAGTGGTTTGTGTAACGCCAGTGGAATTCAGCAGTGAAATCCACCGCGGATTAATGGAGAGCAAGCAACCCAAATGCAGAAAACAAAACCAACTCACCAACAGGTGAGGAGGAAAACCCAAAAACAAAGAGACAAACGGGAGGCAAAACCAAACAGAAACAACGTGGGAAACTCAACGCGTAGAAATAAGAGACTCCACCTTGAGAACCGACGGGAGATAACCAGGCAAAGCCAAACAGAAATGACGCAGAATACTCAACGTGTAGAAATCAATAAACCAACAAAAGACGCCAGGGGAAGTAACTGGCTGGCAGGTGAAATACTGCAAACAGAAAACCTTTCCCAAATAAAATACCAAACGGATAGGAAAAATGACAGCGTGGGTAAAACTTGAGATGGCGCAGGAGGTAAGTACTCGAATAAGCAAAAGCAGGAGGTAGTAGAGGTAGAGTGGTGTCGAGACACCAAATGACAGGAGACACGGAAAGCTGGCTGGCAAACAGGAGGCATGGAGACTAAACGATTCAGCAGTGAGCAGCTACAACTCTCTCCCTAAAGTAGTAAGGGAGACAGCTGCAGCAGATCACTGCTGATTACGGGAACTCCTAGAACCAGCTAGCGGCGGCTGGAGGAACCGCACTGGAGCCAGTTCTGTATTTTTTGATTGGGTGTGGCTTATTGTGTCCCTGCTGGGGGGTGAAATGTTGGTTTTGTGTACGCAGTTTGGTTTACAAGGGTTGAAGCTGAAAGTTTTTCTGGTTTTGAGTGTGTTTGGCTATTTAGTTGATTGAAACTCGGATCGCTGCATTTCTTCGCTTCCTTGCATACGAATTTGCAAAAATAATCGAATAGAGGGAAACAGCCTTGATTTTCCTCTTTATACTGAGAGCCATGTGACACCTACCTTTCCTGGAGTCCATATGGGAGTTTATCTACGATTGGGCCAATTCCACGAGAGGTATCTAGGTACAGCAGGCCAGGGAGGTAACCATCTTCCTTGGTGCCCTGAATCTCTTGTAGCAGATCCCCTAGTTCACGCAGCTTGATGTGATCTTTGACTGTTATTCTTGGGGAAACTGTCGTTGGAAAAGTGATTTTTCAATAATTTCGGGTGCTGCATAGCATTCATTTAGCCTCTCCCACGCTTTGTTTAAAGCTAATGTGGGGTTGTTCACATGTACTGAGTGTATGCGTTTCACCTGATCGCTTGACTCCTTTCCTAACCATTTTATCATTAGATCTAGCTCTTGAATAGACCTGAGAGGCTCCTCAGTTGTAGCACCCGCAAATGCAGAGTACCATGCTCTGTAGTTCTCTGGCCTATCGTCGAATTGGTAGAGGCCTGAGGTGATTAGTTCTCGGCGTGCCATATATTGGGCAAATGCCTCTGCTGGATTTGGGACACTACTTGGGGTGACATAGTGAGGCATGAATGACGAACTAAATGGGTCGAGGGATGAAGGTTTTCCTAATTTGGGTTTTGTTCCATCTCTGGACTGACTGGGCATGTTATGACCGCTTAGGGCAGCAACATTGTCCTTAGTAAACTTTCGCTCAAAGCTACCAGGTAATGGCTCTAAATTGTGGTCATCGGGAGGATGCCACGTTATTAATGTGTTATGTGAACTTCTGGGTGAGAGGTGTTTATTACGTCTTGAGGACGTGCAAATTGGTTAGTGTCCATTTGAGATTGTACATATTCTCTTCTGTTCTGTTCACATTCTAATTTTACCTTTTCTGATGGAAATTTTCTGCTCTCAGGCCAATGTGCCCTCCCTTGTAAATTCCTGATTAAACTCAAGTCTAAAGGTGCAAATATTTCAGGGATCCTTAAAAGGAAGTGTCGACTGGTCTATTGATAAAGCCAGAGAATTAAGTGGGTAGCATTCACTCTTCTGTAGGTTAACTTTGTAACCAGAAAAAGAGCCAAATATTTCAAGAAGTGACACTATTGGTGGGAGAGAAGAGATGGGGTCAGTGACAAACAGCAACAGATCGTCTGCATATAGGGACAATTTCAAGAGGGCACCTGGGTGGGAAATTCCTTGGAAGGATGGGAGACATTTTACAGCTTTTGAGGCTCGATGGCAAGCGCAAACAAAAGAGGGGACAACGGACAGCCCTGTCTAGTGCCCCGATGGAGAGGAAAGTAATTTGAATTTGTACCATTGGTGCGGACACTGGCTATGGGGGAGGCATACAACAGTTTTATCCATGATACAAAGTTGGTACCAAGACCAAATCTCAGGAGAACATTGAAGAGATATTTCCACTCTACTCTATCAAAAGTTTTTTCAGCATCTAGAGAGATCACAACCTCAGGTTTATTAGAGGGGCATTCAAAAGTGTGTTCACATTAAATGTCAGATGGCAATCTTTAATAAATCCATTCTGGTCCGGTGAAATCAAACTGGGTAGTAGATTTTCTAATCTCAAAGTTAAAACCTTAGATAATATTTTCATGTCAACATTCAACAGTGATAGAGGTCTGTAGGAAGCACACTGAGTGGGATCTTTCTAATTTATGGGGAAATTCTAATTTATCAAAAAAATGTAGACATAGAGGAGTTATCCATCGGAAATTCTGATTTGTACAGGTTCGAATAAAACGAATGAGGACGAGGAACTGAATGGTCCAGAGTGGGGTCCATAGTGCAGTTTAAATCTCCCATCATCACCAAAAGGTGAGAATCAACGGAAGGTATGAGGCCAAAAAGTTTGTCCATGAGAGAGGGTCATCGGAATTAGGGGCATAGATATTCACTAAAACAATTTGAGTGTTGAAGAGAGAACCACCGATGATCAGATAATGACCATTACTGTTGTAACGCCGTGAGCGGCGGAGAAGTAGTTTGCGGACACAAACGCTGAGATGAGCGAGATTTATTAATGGGCAATCCATAATCAGAGTCGTGTACACGGGCATGGGTCGAAATATCCGGGGAATCCAACATAGAAACAAAACCAACACGCATTGACATATTTAACAACGAGTAGCAGGCAGAACAGAACAACGAATAAACATAGGGCTGAACAACGATAGTAACACGGAGACAGGTAATAATCTAAATAACAAGACCGAGAGCTAGACGAGTGACTAGACAAAACAACCGGTAATCAGGCAGACAAAACACAGGGTTTAAATAGACAGAACTAATACAGGACACCTGACTAGGATAACGAAGGGGCAGGGTACAGACACAAGGCGGGACTAAGACACAAACAGGCACATGGCTATCACAACAGAACAAGCACGGACGACAGGAGGAGGAGGGCAGACGTTACAGTACCCCCCTCACAAGCGCACAACACCCGGGGTGCGCGAACAAAAACCACAAGCAGGACACGAACCAAGGACACAAGGGAAACCGGGGACAGACAATGCGGGCACACCTGGGACAGACAACGGACAGAAACCAGAAACAGAAGACACCGGAAGGGAAGGAGAACCAGGGGAAAAATCAAAAACAGGGCGAGATGCTAGGGTAGGACCAGGGACAGACACGGGGGGTGGAGACAGACGAAGGAACAAAACCAGAACAGGCAGAGACACTAGACTGAGGACGACGAACAGGCTGACTCGAGGGGGGGAGGAGCAACATTACAAGAAGGGCGACGATGACCAGGGGAAGGCACAACAGGAGGACGAGGAAAAAGAAGACCTAACACAGACCAGGCAAACGACAGGGGACTGGCACAAACACAGGAACAGACACCGGGACAGACACTGAAACAGGCATTGGGGTAGACAAAAACGGGACAGGCACAGGAACAGACACAGGAACAGAAACGGACACCATGACACGGGCAAAGACAAAACCAGGAACCACAGAAGGCAGAAACGATAAATCAGAACTCATATACAAGGGCGGGAGGGCGGGAAACAGGGAGAGACAGGAGATTCAAAACAGGGGGGGACGGGCGGGGCCTGAGGCACTGCAGGGCGGGATGGGCGGGACACGGGAACTTCGCAGGGCGGGATGGGCGGGGTCCGGGAAGCATGGCGGGCGGGGTCCCAGGTCCAGCAAGTGGCGCCAAGCAGGCAGTCCCAGGTCCACAGGTGGCGCTGCGGTGACCGCCAGCTGTGGTGACCGCCAGCTGTGGTGACGAACCCTCCTGAGTCGCAGGAACAGGCGGTGAAGGTGACCCCTTCCGGGTCGCGGGAACAGGCGGTGAGGACGACCCCCCGGGCCGCGGTCGGCGGGAACAGGCGGCGAGGCGGCGACGGTCCCGTCCGGTCGCGGGAACAGGCGGCGGTCCCATCCGGGTCGTGGGAACAGGGCGGGACGGTCCCATCCGGGTCGCGGGAACAGGCGGCGGTCCCATCCGGTCCGGGACGGGAACAGGCGGCGACCCCCTCCGGGACGCGGGAACAGGCGGAGACCCCCTCCGGGACGCGGGAACAGGCGGCGACCCCATCCGGGGCGCGGGGACTGGCGGCGAGGGTGAACCCTTCTGGGTCATGGGAACTGGCGGCGAGGGTGACCCTGTCTGGATTGCGGTGACAGGTGGTGGTGACTCCTGGACCTCCGGTGCTATAGCTAGCCTCTCCTGGGCCTCCGGCACTATAGTCGGCCTCTCCTGGGCCTCCGGCACTATAGTCGGCCTCTCCTGGGCCTCCGGCTGGCCTCTCCTGGGCCTCTAGCTGGCCTCTCCTGGGCCTCCGTAGCCGGGCTCTCCTGGGCTTCCGGCACTATAGCTGGCTCCCTGGGCCTCCGGGCACTGGGCCTCCGGCCGGGCTCTCCTGGGCTTCCGGCACTATAGCTGGCCTCTCCTGGGCCTCTGGCACTCGGGCTGGCCTCTCCTGGGCCTCTGGCACTCGAGTTCGGCCACTACTCCCCCCCCAAAAAATTCTTTGGGGTAGCTGCCGTACCGGGGATGACCATTGGGGCGCTGCGGCAACCGGGCTCGTTCCTGGGGGCGTGGCTTTCCCCACTGGAGCTTGAACGAGCCTGGGAGAACATACAGACACAGCTGCCTCTCGGTTGCTTTCTCTGCGACGGCTCCGCCTCACCCGAGGCACCGGGAGCTCGCAGTGGCGTTTGAAAGCCAACCGAGGGCTGAGCAGATGCTCGTCTGCACATTCATCCCATTCAGCCACGTCTTGCACTACAGGTCGCTCCTCCCTGTAGTGTTTTTCAAAATGGGCTGAATCGCAGCGTTTATCAGGGGTCTCGTCGCGGAAACCAGTAAGAATTTGGAGTAAAGTTACCTTTTTCCTTGAGCGACGAGATCCCCTTGTTCCCACAACGCCAGGGGAATTCCTGTCTCTGGTTAGTTCGCGCTGTAACATCGGAGATTTGGACTGCACGGAAGTAGCCAACATCTCATTACAGCGACTGAACTTACCAGAGTCTCGCTCTCTCGCTGTGTCCTTGTATGACCGGTTGTTATGTAACGCCGTGAGCGGCGGAGAAGTAGTTTGCGGACACAAACGCTGAGATGAGCGAGATTTATTAATGGGCAATCCATAATCAGAGTCGTGTACACGGGCATGGGTCGAAATATCCGGGGAATCCAACATAGAAACAAAACCAACACGCATTGACATATTTAACAACGAGTAGCAGGCAGAACAGAACAACGAATAAACATAGGGCTGAACAACGATAGTAACACGGAGACAGGTAATAATCTAAATAACAAGACCGAGAGCTAGACGAGTGACTAGACAAAACAACCGGTAATCAGGCAGACAAAACACAGGGTTTAAATAGACAGAACTAATACAGGACACCTGACTAGGATAACGAAGGGGCAGGGTACAGACACAAGGCGGGACTAAGACACAAACAGGCACATGGCTATCACAACAGAACAAGCACGGACGACAGGAGGAGGAGGGCAGACGTTACAACTGTCAGATATAATTTTGTCTGTATGTAAATGAACACCCTTTTTAGAATTAACAGTTGCTTTAGAATTAACAGTTGAGTTATAGACATTATCCACCCAATGGAATTTTAGTTTAGCGTTATCAGTTTTTTTTTTAAAAAAACTGATAACGTTTTATAACTGATAAAGTATTTGTGTCCGCAAACTACTTCTCCGCCGCTCACGGCGTTACATAACAACCGGTCATACAAGGACACAGCGAGAGAGCGAGACTCTGGTAAGTTCAGTCGCTGTAATGAGATGTTGGCTACTTCCGTGCAGTCCAAATCTCCGATGTTACAGCGCGAACTAACAGATGCGTTTCTTGTAAAAAGATCAGGGTTCAATCGTTTCAGATGGGCCAAAATCTTAGCACATTTAACAAAGTTATTTAAACCATTCACATTCCAATCACAAATCTTGCTGGGGGTACACCAGGTAAACTATGGGTAGCCACAGTCACCATACTGGGCAACCTTGAATAACAGAGCCTGATGACAGCTGACTGGGAGGGGGACAGGACGGGGAGGGGGACAGGAGGTAAAAAAAAAAGAGCTACTAAAAAAAAAACTAAACCAGGAAAATTGAACAAATTGAAAAACAAAACTCCATCCCCCCAAAAATAACCCACCTAATGCTATCCCCAAACCAAGAACATAGGGTGACACAGAAAACACACCCGGGGGGAGGGGCAGAACCCTCCAAACCCAACAATTAGAGGGTAAAAAAGGCTCAGTAAGGAGCCAAAATTATGAAAAATCCCTGGTAGGTCAGCATGGGGTAACGTGCAGCACACACAGTGGCACGAGACTTTCCGTTCTTTTCATCCTCGCGGCCGGTCAAAGGGGCTAAACAGAAATTGGCTAAACAAGAAACTTCTCAGACGCCATTAGCATTAATATCCCAAGAGGATGTGCTATCTGTGTCTTCTCATGCCAGTCGGCTGGTCGCGCTGGAGAAAAAAGTTCAGAAACTTCAATCTAAAGTTGACAACCTGGAGGACCGCGGGTGAAGGAAGAACATCAAAATTGTCTGCCTTCCTGAGAATGCGGCAGGGCTCTGCACCCCTCTCTGTATTCCTAAACACAATGCTGCCGCGACGGCTCGATCTTCCGTCGAATATCACACCTGAAATAGAGCGAGCTCACAGGTCACTCGCTCCAGCTCCGGCCCGTCTCGGTCTATCCTGGTTCGCTTTCTTCGCTATCCAGATAAAGAATCTTGAGAGCTGCATTACAGAAACGGAACTCAGGAACTTGGGAACTCTCTCTGTCTTACCCACTCGCTCTCAACCTGGACTTTCCCTCTCAGCTGCGATTCTTCACCAAGATCTCTCCTGTTGACGTTATTTTCTTTCCTCAGGAAGTATGGTCTGTGAGTGCAGCGAGCTGAGGTAAGAGTTTTCTGCACGACAGATGTTTCGGGGATTTGCTTATCCCGCAAAGCTCCGGTGTTTTCACAATGGTAAAATACACCTGCTTTCAACGGTCGAGGCGGCAAAAAACTTTGACAAGTATTGGGACAGATAAGTAAATGTGTTGGGAACCCACATAATCTGGTGCTCTTTAAGTTTTTTTTTTGCAGACACTATCAAAGGTAGCCCGTTATATGGATCTCCTATCCGCTCTCTAATATGACAGAAAATGTGCGACCGGACGTTCTTAATTATTATTACTGTTCTCTACTGTGTTTTCATTTTCACTATTGCACATTTATCTTTCTCCTCAAACTGGAGCACAGATCTTTATTTTTTTGAGATCCAGACAAATGTTATTTTAAGGTAAAGTGACTGAGCAATGCTCGTTTGGTTTTGCCTGTATCTCACAGTGAATGTGGAATATGGGGATTTTTGTTTTTTGTCTCTTTTGGGCATACCAAAAGAGTCTAGGATATGTTCCCCTCTTCCAATCCACTTCTTGCCATTAATTCACAATGTGGAAAATGTTGCTGCATCTTTTGTTATATCTAATATCTTGCGGACCTGGAAGGATGTTAAAAAAATACTTGAAGATACCCAAGTGCCTCTCTCTGTCTTACCCACTCGCTCTCAACCTGGACTTTCCCTCTCAGCTGCGTAATATAGGACTTCACAATTGATTCAAATTGGGAATTACACAGATCTCCTGTCTGCTTTTGGAGGGAGTATTATTTTCTTTCACAGATATTACTGAGAGGTATGGTCTGCCAAAATCTGATTTTTTTTTAGATATCTTCAAATTAGGCATTTTATTAAGTCTGCTCAAGATAATCGGGAGTTGCAAGTGGAGCTGACAGAGATAGAACACCTTTTCACTAAACAATACGAACCAAAAGGGCTAATCTTGAAAATATACACTATATTGTATATACTTAGAGAGTATTTGTCAGAAAGATCTGGAGAAGGAATTTGACCAGGACTTATGTGACTCTGTATGTGTGAATTTATATCCTAAATGTACCTCAATTAGCATGCATGATCTTAATTTTAAGCTCCTGCATAGAATCTATTTGACACCAGTACATTTACACACGATCTACCCAGAGAGATCAGATTTGATTTAAATGTCCGGCTCAGAAAGGTACATTTGTTCATTGTTTTTGGACCTGTGATAAAATAGAACCATTCTGGAGAAAAGTGCATTCAGCACTGGAGACATCTTTGGCATACAGTTTGCTGTGCATCCTTCTCTATATCTGCTACATGCCCAACAGGACGACATCTTTGACTTCCAACTGAGACAGCTTTTTAATTTTTTTACCTTTATAGCAAATGCATTCTATTTCTGGTCCTCTCAACGAGCCCCATCTATGACCTCATGGCTTTCTCAGCTGACGTCCCATCTGCCCCTTGAGAAACTGACCTATGACCTCCACCAAAGGTCGGAGAGATTTTCTAGCATATGGACTCCTGTCTGGACCTATCTGGAGGATCTCAGGTAGAGCATCCAGAGATTATGTTCTGTTATCTTCTCTCTCTTTTTCATTTATTTATTTACATATATATACCAATATATATATATATATATATATATATATATATATATATATATATATATATATATATACCTTTTTGTTTCGGATCGTATCTATGGATGTGATGTATAGTGTTATCGCTGAACTTGAAGTTTGTGTGCAACCTTGAAAAATGAAAAATAAAAAATTATAAATAAAAATACAGAATTGGTGGAAGAAGGTTGTGATAGGCAGGGAGTGCGAACAAAAAGGAAGCGATCACGCCAAGTCTCAGGGAAGAAGGGTTTAAACAATGCAGAGGAGACTGGTGGGTATTCAGGTTAAGATGTAGCTCGAATGAGACTAGATAGTGGTCGGAGATTGCTGCGGTTTGAAGAAGCGTATCCTCCGCCTTCTCAAAATGTATGTTAAAGTGTCCTACCATTATTATTTTGTCACTGCATACTGCTAAATTTGCTGCAAACTCTCCACCCCCACCCCAATTGGGAATGTTGATTTGATTTAATGTTTAAACTATTTTGAGGATGTATGTTCTACCCATTAAATAATTTTCTTACATTATACTTTTATGGCTTCCCCTCTTTTTTTGTCATGTGGTGTGAAAGAAATCATTAGGCCTATTTAAAAAATAAATGAAGTCACAATAACATTTGATTGATTAATTGTGTAAATTTTAGACGTTACAACCGTCCCTGGCATGTGTTACCACCGTCCCTGTACCCTGGAATGGTTGTAACAGTGGAGCGACTGTATTTAAATTAATTTTGCAACCTGTACATATTTCATAAAACCACTTTAAATCATTGTTTCAGTAGTTGACACATTGAAGTTCATAATACAGCAAATTGGATATTCCAGTGTAAATGGTTTTTGATTTATTGGAAAAAATCACAAAAAGTGTTACAACCGTCCCTGGTCTTCCCTAATGAAGTGTAAAGCCAGATAGAGTTAATTAGTCTATTTAAAGCACTGTAAGAATTCAATTTTGGCCTTTTGTGTTTTAGAATCACATTACAATTCAAGAAGAAGCATCCTTGCCAAACCTGGCAAAATGTGTGTCCTGCTGCAACAACTATCACTGCCCTTTTTGTGCACCATCTGTGTTCAAGCCAGCACGCCTGGACAAACTTGAGGCACAGCTGACTGGGCACTTGAATAGAGCTGTCCATCACGGAGGTAAACTTTCCACATACTAGGGGGAAGTGTAATGATTCAGCTATTGGCAAATCTATATTACAGATATACATAAATGGACAATCCTCTGCTTAAAACATGACATCATAATTTATTTCGATTTTTTATTAATTTGTTGGGTGTAGCTTTTGAAAGTCCTAACCTACTGTGTGCTCTTATACTTTTATTTGATTATTTTAGGTTTGACTATGGTCACGATTAGCCCTCCTCCTCCTGTCATTCGTGCCTGTTTGTTTTGGTAGCCATGTGTGTTCTTAGTCCCACCTTGTATTTTGTATTCCCTGCCCCTCGTTAACGTAGTCAGGTGTCTCTTGTTAGATCTGTTCTATTTATATCCTCTGTTTGGTCAGGTATGTCGCTGGTTATTTTGAATTGGTCCTTGACTTCGTGTATTGTGTTTGCTCAGCCCTGTATATGTTCGTGTTCTCGTCTGAATTCTGTTCTTGCTAGTTGTCCGTGTTTAAGTATGTCTTTGCGTATTGGTTATGTTTCTTTGGATATGACCCACGGCCGTTCATATGACTCTGATTTTGGATTGCCCTTCAATAAATCTCGCTCTCCTCAGCATTTGTGTCCGCCTTCATATTCACCGCCACTCCCAGCGTTACAACTATCCACAGATGTGGCTTGGAATGCAGAACAGAGCTACATTACCACTGTTTTTACTGTTCCACTACAATTTTATGGAGAACAGATTTTAAGAAACATTTGATTTTATGCAAAGAAAGCAAAAAACAATTCAGAAGTCCACCTCATCCAAGACGATCAGTGCAGCTTCCAGTAAATTTCCCACCTCTGCAGCCTCTGAGATGACATCTTCTAACAAGGCCATAATAAGTCCAACAAGCACGCCAGAGACCAGAACAAAGATCCACGTTGGTACTACAGATTCATCAGCACCCAGTTCTACAGATGTTGCCATCCAGTGTGCTAAAAGAGTACGTTTGAGAGCGGTGATCAAGATTAATGAATAAGTGTAATATTAAAAGGCACATTGATCGGAAACACACAGACAGGAGTGCATTGCACATTGATGTTAAACATCAGTCAGTGTATTGATGCAGCTAATAGTATTTATGCGGTATTAAAAATCTTCAAAGGACATAGTATTCCTGTTCACTGTCAATGCAAGACATGGGGTGAGAATCATAGGGTGTCATGTGAGTCAAGTGCGTGTGAAGTAAACAAGGATTTGGAACACAGGAGTGGGCTGATTGGATATCAGTGCAAGCATCTCCGGTCTGTTTTTTATTCCACTTCGACAGCCAAGACAGTGTCACTAACAAGTGAGGTACTTCCTGAGATGGTTAAACAAAAATGGCTCAGTGAGGAAAACAAAAGATTGTCTCACACGGCAGTATCTTGCCTGTAGCAACAAAGTTCTCCTGTCAGTAGAGACTATTGGCATCCAACAGTCCATAAAATGCATTTCAGTATATGAACCAACAGTATCTTACTACAGCCGTCTGGGACGTGTCGTTGTTGTTTATGACACAAAACTGAATTCATGGCATTGTTCATGTGCTATAAACAGAGGATCATGCATTCACAAATACATTGCCAAATGGCACCTATTTGAGACTCAACGCAAGTTATTCCGTACTGTCCGCAGAAGTGGTTGTCCAAAGCATAGGCAAAGAGCAGAGGACTTCAGGTGACATGAATAGGGGCAATGATGAATCTGAGAGCACTTGCAGTTACCCACCAAAGGGTGATGGACTGTCAGACATGGCAGATTATATTCTTAAAAACAAGAAAGTACCTGCAGTTATACCAAAGGAGCTCTTTCAGTCTTCCCTGGAAAAAGACTACCCTAGAAATCTTGTTCCAGAAGAATATGTCATCAGTGCCCAAGACCTGCTCCTCTTGATGAACCTATCATGATGACTGGTTCAGCTGACCATTGTCACGGTGGCATGGAGAGGAGGCCGCCAGAGGGCGCATAGCCATAGCGACACAACCACGCCGGTAACACGCACGGCCTCTAATCACAAACCACTCCCTCGCTCACAATCCCCGCAGTATTAACACCTGTATCTAATTCTCTCACGCAGCACTTAAGCCCACAGGTCTTGCAGTCCAGTGCTGCACATTAATGCGCCTACCGTCGTCTGGAAGACTAGGATCGCCTCCTTCTTCAGAGACACTGTCATTGCAGTATTCTGCACTTTG
Source organism: Brachyhypopomus occidentalis (assembly GCA_020368025.1). Lineage (NCBI taxonomy): Eukaryota > Metazoa > Chordata > Actinopteri > Gymnotiformes > Hypopomidae > Brachyhypopomus > Brachyhypopomus occidentalis. The sequence goes on along the minus strand of JAGXOD010000011.1, from coordinate 503,552 downwards.
CTGATCTGAGTGTTCCTCTTTTGTTACGCGTTTGCCTTCTTAGGCCTCAGTATTTACGTTGTTGGTTGTCATGGATAATAAACCTTTTTGCCCACAACCTCTGTCTCCTGCCGCCCATAATCAACCGTTACAGAATGTGCAGCCTGGAGCAGTGAGCCGTCACTATGGGAGACCTTATCCCTACAGGGCAGAATGCTGGGCCAACAACAACAGGAGTTGGAGGAGTTGAAGAGGATGTTTCATATGGTAACCGGTTGTTTACAGACCCTGACGATGCAGGCGAGTACGGAGAGAGCAGCGATGCCGGTGAGAATGGAGAGTGTAAGATTACCCATTGCCACCCCTCCGAGGCATACGAGGGAGACCCTGAGAAATGTGAAGGTTTCCTCGTGCAATGTGTACTGTACTTTACGTACCAACCGCAGCTGAGTGAGCCAGAGAAAGTTACGTACATGATATCCCGACTCTCCGGTAAGGTGTTAAATTGGGGTGTGGCTTTGGTAACTAGTGACTCTCCTCTCCTTAAAGACTACGCTGCCTTTTCAGCGGAGATCAAGGAGGTCTTAGACCACCCTCGACAGGGGAGGGCTAGTGGACGAAACCTCCTTGCTATGCGAAAGGGGTCGCGTGCGGCTGCCAATTTCGGGTTGGACTTCCACACACTAGCCGCTGGAACAGGGTGGAACGATGTGGCGCTAGTGGACGTTTTCCTCACGGGTCTGAGACCAGACCTGCGCGCGGAGATAGCCTGTCGACAGGAGTCACAGACTTTTAACCAGGTCGTCCGCTTAACCATCACCTATGACCAACTGTTGCAGAAGAGAGGTTGAACCTGGCTCCCGAATCCCGGAGCACCGCCATTCACCGAGAGGGAAGCTCCGCCCCCCGAACCGATGCAAGTGGGAGAGGCAGGTGCCCCCAAGGAGACCGCTCGCCCGAGCGGTGGCAGAGCCCGGGTGAGTAGCTCCTTGGTGGGCAACTTGCTAACCCTACAAATTACTATAACTCATCGGAGAATGTCTGTGGGGGTTTCCGCCCTAGTGGATTCGGGAGCGGCGGGGAAAATAATGGATCCTGTGCTGGCTCGCAGACTGGAGGTGCCGCTGACACTCCCCCGTTAACAGCCACGGTTCAGGGCCACACTGCATGTATAGTTTTTTTTTGTTCTCCCCAAGTTAAGGCACCCCGTCACGCTCGGACTTCCTTGGCTAAAAGACCATAACCCCTCTGTCAATTGGGTGAACGGGAGCATAACCCATTGGGTGCCTGCAGTAAGTACACCTAGGGGAGGGGCTGTTAGGCTATCAACCACCATAGAGAGCCCTAACACATCGAGCTGTCTGGCAATCCCCCCTCAGAATAAGGACGTGTCCAAGGTTTTCGGTCCCAGTAAGGCCACCCAATTACCACCTCATCGCCCGTGGGACTGCACCATCGACCTGAGGGCAGGCAGCGTTCCACCCAGGGGGCGTGTCTACCCCCTGTCCCAGGCCGAGGAGAGAGTGATGCAGCAATACGTGAAAGAGGCGCTAGCTCAAGGCTATATCGCTCCCTCCACCTCGCCAGCCTCAACGAGCGTCTTCTTCGTAAAGAAGAAGGACGGCGGCTTGAGGCCGTGTGTAGATTATCGGGGGCTCAATTCCCTCTTGGTGGGGTACTCCTACCCGCTGCCTCTGGTGCCCTCTGCACTGGAGCAGTTGAGGTCAGCGAGATACTTCACCAAACTGGATCTACGCAGCGCCTATAATCTCATCCGCATCTGCCCTGGGGGTGAGTGGAAGACGGCGTTTAGTACCTCGAAGGGGCACTATGAGTACCGGGTTCTGCCTTATGGCTTGGCCTCAGCACCGTCGTTCTTCCAGGCATTCATTAACGAGGTCCTGCGTGAATATCTGGATAGATGTGTTGTCGCTTACATCGACAACATCGACAACTAGCAAGGTGGAGGATATGTTGAAATGGACCCGTCACTTACGACGCGACCTCCAGCGGTTTCTGGGCTTCGCTAATTTTTACAGGCGGTTCATTCGAGCGTTTAGCCAAATAGCGAAGCCTCTTACAGACCCGTTGCGGGGCGGCGCAAAAAAGCTTGTTTGAACAGAGGAGGCGTAGACCGCGTTTCAGAGGCTCAAGCAGGCATTTGTGGAGGCACCTGTATTACACCAGCCCGAGCCTTCCAGACCCTTCATCGTGGAGGTGGGTGCATCTAATGTGGGCGTGGGGGCGGTCCTATCTCAACGTTTCAAGCGGGGCAGTCCGCTCAAGCCGGTAGCGTTCTACTCCAAAAAGCTTAGTGCAGCGGAATGTAATTATGGAGTAGGAGACCGTGAACTGTTGGCTATGAAGCTAGCTCTGGAAGAATGGCACCACTGGCTAGAGGGGGCCAAGCATCCGTTCATTGTACTTACCGACCATAAAAATCTGGAATATTTAAAGAGCACGAAAAGACTAAACGAGCGCCAAGCGAGATGGTCCCTGTTCTTTTCCAGATTTATCTTTCAGGTGACGTATAAAAAAAAATTTCCGAGCTGACGCCCTCTCCCCCTCGTTCCCAGGGAGTGCAGAATCAAGTAGCGAGGAGCCGGTGCTGCCTGCGGAGTGCTTCATAGGAGGAGTCGAGTAGGAAGTCGACCGGGCCATTGAAGCCGCCAATCCGCACCCGCGGTGCCCCCCTCACCACAAGTATGTATCGCCGGCACAGCGTACTGCCTTGATCAGCTGGGCACACACCTCTCTCGGCACGGGACATCCCGGTTCCACGCGAACAGCTCAACTCCTGGGGGCCAGATATTGGTGGCCTGGCCTACACCGCGACGTGCCGCTGCACGTAGGCTCGTGCTGCTGCATGTAAGCTCGTGCTCGGAGTGCGCGAGGAGCAAGGTGCCGAGAACGCTACCGGCGGGTAAGTTACTGCATCTCCCCGTCCTGAGACAGCCATGGACGCTGGATTTTGTGACCGATTTTACCGGAGTCCGAGGGGAATACGATCGTTTTACTAAAATGGTATGCTTTATTCCACTGCCGGAATTACCCACGGCCTGGCATACTGCAGACCTTCTATTCAGACACGTCTTCAGGCATTTCGGCCTGCCTGAGAACATAGTGTCTGATAGGGGTCCACAGTTTACATCGCAAGTCTGGAGGGAGTTTATGGCGAAACTGAATATCACAGTCATCTTAACCTCTGGTTATCACCCGCAGGCGAATAGGCAGGTGGAGGGTGTGAACCAGGAGCTGGGACTCTTTCTCCGGGCATACAGCAGTGAGCACCAGGACACGTGGTGTTCCCTGCTGGCGTGGGCCGAATATGCGCAGAACTCCCTGTTTGAATGCGTCTTTGATGCGTCTTTGGGAGACAACCGTGGAATACACCGTGGAAGACAACCGTTATATCCGTGGATTGCGGCGGGATCTGAGGAGCCGGCGGTGTAGAAATGGTGCAAGAGGAGTGAGAGGGTGTGGGCGGACACACATCTGCGGCTCAAAGTAGCCGTAAGGTCAAGTTCAAGGTCAAGGCGGACAGCAGGAGATCGGAGGCTCCGGAGTATAACATCGTAGACAAGGTATGGATATCCACCAGTGACGGGAGAGTGGGCTCGCAGAGTAAGCTCGGCGACCGGTACGCGGGACCCTACGTCATCGCTCGGCGTCTGAACCCGGTTACATATCGGGTGTGCCTCCCGGGGGATCGCCAGGTCATTTCACACGTCGGCTATGAAGCCCTACAGAGAGGGTCCTCTAGGCGCGCCGGGAAATCCAGCGCCGCCTCCTCCGTTGCTGCTGCCAGACGGACCCGCTTATAGGGTTCAGAAGCTGCTGAACTCCAGACGACGAGGTAAGCAGTTGCAGTACTTCGTGGACTGGGAGGGATATGGGCCTGAGGAGCGCTCGTGGGTGCCGGCCCCCTCCTTAGTCGCCTCCTTTCACTGGGAACGTCCAGACAGGCCGGCTCTGCGGCGCCCGGGATGTCCAAGGAGAGTTCGGCTGGAGAGGCCCTTGGAGGGGGGTCTGTCACGGTGGTACGGAGAGGAGGCCGCCAGAGGGAGCGTAACCATAGCGACACAACCACACCGGTGGCAGATGAAATCTTTGCAAAAATGAGGAAAAATAACTACTTCTTAAATATGTCTTTGCCATCTACCCATCTTTTCCAAATGTGCAACATTATCCATAACTACAATGAAAACCTAAACCGAAAACAAATAGAGAGAATACAGAAGACCTTTGGACCCAATATGGCAGTAAATATGCACGGACAAGAAGTGATTGGTAATTGTAGTACCATTTTTATTTAATTGAATTTGCAAATCATTGCAGTTGATTTTCACAAATCTGTTATGACAAGTGTGTCCAATAGGCGATCAGTGGACCACGGACTTGGAGATCGGTCAGGGAATGCTGATCATGTTGAGTAATGGTACTGCTAAATGCTTTGTTGATTCTGTCTCTGTCATAAAAATATTTATTTTTGATGCTCCCTATCCCTATCTGCCATTAAAATGATCCATATCTTCTATTCTTCAGTATTCAAAGTTTGTATAATAGAATTTGTTTTACAACAGGAGATTCATCTGCATTGCTGAGAGACTTGTCAGCCTGCATGGATAGCTGTGATCATCCATTAAGTCAGAGGCAAATGACACAGGTGAAAAAGAGAGAGATACATTTACATTACATTTGAACTGTTTCTATGAGGGAATTTGAAAAGTCATTAAAAATCACAAATTACTGCTTAGTCATATTTATAGGGGTTTGTAGGGGTTTCACCTACTAATCCTTTACAGTAGATTATTTTATTTTAACTTAATTATTAATCAGTCTCATTAATTTAGAATCAGTCTCATATTCAAATTATACCAGATCCACAACATTTAGTTCTCAACTAAAGGTAACTAATGGTTTGGTATCTGAAGGATTTACCTATGAATTCTTTGGAGGTTTTGGCAGCAACCACTTTTGAATGACATCAACACACAATTTGGTAAAAATGATATTTATTTAAAATCAACTATTCTAAAACAAACAGCATAAACAGGGATCAGTATATTTACAGTGAAGAAGACTGGCATCTAGTGTGTGTGAATGTGTAAAAAGGGGAGAGTAAATATGTGCGCATGCTTGTGTGGGCGTGCGCGTGTGAGGAGGCGGGAGTTGTAATCTCAGTTCTCCTATGGAGAACAAAGCAACTAAAATGGCGCCGACTTTAAACAGTAGAGTAGCGTGGCTGTATGTTAATGAGCTCCGCTCATTTATTCTAACGTGGTCAGGGCAAAGGATTATGGCACTGGCTTAATAACTAAACATTAATGTGATGTGTCTGAGAATAGGGAAGACTATATCAGTTATAAATTATACAGAGATCGCATGAACAGCACAGAGAACTTTGTATCAACAAATCTTGATTAAAGAAAGTTGAACATAAAAACACAGTATGTCTTAACTGAAACTTGGTTAAGTCTGCAGTTCAAATAGCTATGCCCAGCGTTTAGATTCTCACATGTTGAGGATTTTGGGTGGTTTCGTCCTCGCTGAATTCGCCTGGAATTAGGAGGGAATTTCCACCACAGGTTCTTCGTTGATAAAAGCGACGTCGTTCAGGTGTCCTGGTGATAGTCCTTCTGGATACGGAGTCCAGGAATGTGAGTCTCATCCACGGTTTAACGACAGGGAATTGATCGCCTTTGTTTCAGTCCGTGTGGCCGCGTTAGCAAGCTTGATAGAAGTAGATCGGTGAATCTGTTGCTGTGGCGATGTTGATCAATCGGTTGTTGGATTACACCGTTACTTGGGCTCGTTAATTAAGTAATAGGACTTTCAGCTGTTTGCCGTTAGTCGTATCGGAGTTCGCGTGCTCGCAATAAAGAAAACCAGAGAGAGATATGGTGGATCCTCTCTTAAATAGGTCTAACCTCGGTGCGGGTCAAACCAGAGAGAGCGAGATGGCAGAACTGATCAAGGTATTTAAACACCTGAATTTAGCGTAGACACACCTGTAAGACTATATGCTTAACTGGACCTCGTCCTCGTCTGTGCGATCTGTGCTGTGCGGTGGGTACCCGGGAACCAGAGAGAACAAACAGCACTCTTGTACAAGAGATAAGTTTATTCACCAGAGATCCCCGATATGAGGGAGGGTACTCCTTTTATACAGATAGGTTGCGTGCGAACATAAGGGGGTGTTATTACAACATACAGACATAGACATATTTTTTGGCATCACTAAGCACGTTTTGAAAATAGACAGGGAGTATGACAGGAAGGGGATGCAGAAGTCGGGATGACATGTCGGGTCGAGATGACATTTTCGTGAAGACTAACATAGATACAAAGACTTCTCCATTTGGTACAGGATGTTCTCCAAAACTAACAAGAACATGAGAATATGCTTTATGCACGTACACAGAATACACAAGATGGGGCCTAAATATCTATCAACACCCTTTCTTCCGTCGAAGCAAGCTTGTTTGATGTAATGCCAGTGGTACTGCCACCTACTGGTTTGGCATGGTACCTACACTTGTGCCTAAGCTTCAGTTGGCATTGGATCCACAGTTTCCAGAAGTACCTGTGGCTTAGTTGGGAAACATTATCCTTAAGATGAAAGATTTCTGGGGGTTTGGACCCAACCAGGACCTGGAAGCAACAGTGAGTAGACTGACAATTTAAGTTACACATTCATGTCTACTGCGACTCTCAATTGCTTGTTTTAATTCACAGATTGCAAACAGCTGTCCCCAAGCAATTGCTATTGCTGCTACAGTTAAAGTGAGTTTGTAAATATAATAATTTTTTATAATTAACTTCTGTAGCCCCTTATTCTGTAGCCCTTTGTCAGATTTTTGCCTTAAGATTTCTTGTTATTTCCACAGGGAATAGATGTGATGGTTGCTGATGCACATGTTGTGGTGACATGGTTGCTCCCATATATGTCACGGTGCACGGCTTGCATTTCAGGATGCAAGATGAGAATTCTTGACGTTGACAGACAGTGATTTATTGAAACTTAACACGATAAGCGCTATTGCGCTCCAAACAAACACACACAACGAGTGCGACTCAAACAAAGACGAGCACACATTTAATAGACAGACAACACTAACACCTATGCCCACACTAACTGCCTTGACAAAATTAATTATTGTGTTTAACATGAAAAATATAATTTGTATTTTTCACTCTTTATCCTTTTTTTTTTCAAAAACCCATTAGAAAGATGTTACTTCCAAAGATGTCCTTTTGTTCCCTACTTGGACCCCTGGGCTGTCACATCACAGAACCAACCTGACTACAACACCCAGAATCCTTCACTCTCCCCAGCCCGAACAGCCATCATACGATCGTCATCAACGGAATATTAAATACACCTGTGTTGCTGTCCCATTAGATATTGAAGCCCACTTCCCCTTCCATTAGTTGTGAAGTATTGCTCCATTACCATGTGTGCATACAGAGCGTCTCCACGTCTGCGATTCTGTTCCTGGTTTCATCTTTAGCCTGCTCCCTTGGATTTGGTCATTTGGATTCCCCTGTCTTTACCCCTGCCTGTTTTTGGAGTTCTCATGAAGCCCATAGGCAAATGTTCATCTTTGATTCAAACAACCCTAGTGGGTTGAGTGATCAGCAGTACTTACAGCTGTTCAGGTTATATAAATGCTGTGTTTAAAGTTCAAACTCAAGTTCAAGGTTCACTGTTGAGTATGTGACATTCAAGGTCATGTTCAATGTTCGTACCTAAATTTAACTGCTGTTCTTTGCAGTAATTGTTGGCAGCAGACTAACTGCTGTGAAATAAATAAATGCTCTTGGTAACACTATCCTGAAAGCCTCTTTTTACATTTGTAATGCAACTAGAATAAGGGCTGAAAAGCTAAAATTAATGCTATTAAAGTTATGGGGCAGGGCATAGTTGTATATTTCAAACATTAAAGTCTTAAACTCATAATATTCGGGATGGTTATTTCAGGAAAGTGCTACTTGAGATTTTGCTTTGATTCTTGAATCCTGTATGTATGAGCAACTGTTTTTTGTTTTACTGAGAAATTTAGTCCATCAGATAAAGTGTTAATCACTTAATTTGGTAGAAGGAACCACACAGCATGGGGAGGAGTTTAGCAGTGCTTAATACCAGTGGAAGAAAATCATTTATATAAATATATAATTATACGTCTTTAAAAATTGAAAACTACAGCACAATACAATTACAGTACAGTTGGTCATATGGTATGGATTGAGACAGTTCTTATTTTAAATGAGTAATGGACAGTCAATATACAAGACTGTGTCCAAGAACGTGGATGCTGGTGAAAAACAAGGTTTTTTTCTGTATTCTTAAAAACACATTGCTAGTACACTGTTTTGTGCATTATATCCTTTATTTAAAGAATGTTCCACGAAAGGCTCAGTAGACTGTGGAATCTTCATGTTAATGGTAAGGAACAGAAAGAAAATTAACTGTGCTGTTTTCCATGATTTATTCATGAATATCTAATTCGGTGGGATTAGGAACTTCCATGTGCATTGACAACATGAAGTTAATATGATAAAATATTTTATATTCTAAGAAAGAAATAACATTTTTTCAGTTTGCACTTTACGTGGTCATGGGAAAAACATTTGCGGCTGTAAGGAATCATCATTTAGCATTCTATTTTTCCATTGTTCCCATTACTTGTAGCAGTACATTATATACAAATTGTTTGTGTATTTTGCTTTTTTAGAATGACATGCCAACAATCTGAAAGTGGTGGTGTCTCATTCTTGTACAACATTAAAAATAAAAACGTAATGACTTCTTATGACCATTTAGCCATCTTTCAAAACTACAAAGCATTTATTGTAGTGGTTGATGTCTAAAATGCAATTGAGTTTGACATAAGTTCATTGGTGTGAGCATTTTTATTTTTAAAATCAGGATTGATCAAGTAACCACCCCAGAGGGGTTTACAAGTTCAGGAGATGAAGGTGGGTAACAAGCTCTTATTACTACACAATACAAAAATTTACAGTATTAGTTATTGCATCTTTTCTTATACAGCATCCACTTCTGATGGATGTTCAGAAAGCGGTAGAATGGATTCAGGACAACAGACATCTTCTCAAGGGAGTGTCCAGGAGCCAGATGTCCTTCGTTATGAGCTTGCCAACCTTCAGAAAGCCCTTAGGGCTTTGACAGAAGCCGAAGACACAGAAATGCTAGAGCTAGCAAAAGAGCCATTTATGGTCATCTTTGAATTTCAGGATGACATGGGCTGTGTTCGAAATAGCCTACTACATACTGCATACTGCACGCAGTATATACTGGATACTGCATACTGGTCCTCGTAGTAGTATGCAGTGGAGTTTCCAGTATGCGACAAAAGCAAAGCATACTACGGGGTCAGTGAACGTATAGCCACCAGAGATCAGTGCTTCTTTTGAAGTCTCAAAATGTCGGACCATATATTGGTTTTTAGAAGATACCATGAGAGATTTTAACAGCTACCTTTATGGCATTCATTTTGGAGGAGTTTAACGTGAGTACAAAATATCTACTAACTCAGCTAAGAATAGCCTATCACACATTTATCACTACTGGTATCCACAGGGCTAAATACATGTAGCCTACAGTATTTTGCTATTAACTCGTTCTTGTCCAATATTGCAATTAAACATTAATGTGATTTGCTACACATATGGGAATCTAGTAACTTTTAAAAACGTAAGAATAAAATAAAGGTTATTATGGCCATTTTCAAGAGAATGGTCCATTTTCCATCGCCTGCTGAACTGGAGGACATCGGTGCAGGCTTCTGCCGTCTGGTTGGTTCGCCTGCTTTCTCTCATGTGGCTGGCAGTATTGACTGCATTCGGATAACGCCACCTAAAGACTTTAAAGAGGACTTCTTTAATAGAAAACTTCAGCTGCAGGCCATCTGTGACCATAGGCCTCTATGGCCTCTATTCTGTAGCGGAGAGGGCATTTGGGATGATGAAGACCCGATCGCGATCAGTCTTTTTAAAGGCTCTTGAGGTAAAAGGGAATATAAAAGGTCCTTTACAGTAAATCATGATTTAAGCACTAAAAGTTACAAAATACTGTCTGTCAGTAATGTAATATACAATCATATCTTGCTCTCAGGTACATTCAACCTTTGCACCAGTGGTAATTGTTTGTTGTGCATTCTTGCACAACTTTTGTCACATGAACGATGACCTCATGGAGCCAGCAGTGGATCAGCCTGAAGATGCAGAAAATGAAGATGGAGATGTTCAGCCAGAAGCAGAAGCTGTACCAGGAGACAATTTCCGTCACCGACTGCTGCTCTATCTGCTCCTGAAGCTGCCATTGCAGCATTAAGAGAGCATGACTTTTAAACTGGTGAGGACTGGCCCTGTTATCCTTTAACTGTGTTGTTACCCTTGTTGATCTTATAATATGCCGTCTCCTCATGGAGAGACACAGACTAATTCAAAATAATTACAAGGTTTTCTATTATTAGTCTTGCCTTGTTAATCCTATTCTTATTAATGTACTAATAATGTTGTCCCTTCTAGTAGGTTCACTGCTTTCCACCATCCTAGATTAATCTAAAGAAGTGGTATCAATAAAAATGCATTTACTTAAACACACCTCTTTAGTAACTACACTCATGTTCACCCTAGAGTGATGCTGAGACAGCAGCACCTCAAGACAACTAATCAGCATGTCATTCTGTACAGCATAATGTTGTGTATGCCGGTGTGTTGTCTGTACCCGTTCCACCCTTTTTCTCATCACCTTGTTTCTGCACTGTGCTTCTTACTCTTGCCCATCTCCTCTTCATTCTTTTTCTCCCTCCTCTTTTCTACTAGCCTGGATTCAAGCACATTGCCCCCCCCTTTATGAGTCTGGTTTCTAAAAGCTAAAAGGGACTTTTCCTTATCACTGTTGCCTTAAGTACGCTTGAATTTTTTTTTTAATAATAGTATACCAATAAACAATTTTGAACTGAATAGGTTTGACTCATTACTTTTTAGATTGCCAATCCAGCAGTTTACTTCATCAACGGAAAATACGATTTTATTTGTGTAAAAGCCTTAAAGCCACTTAAAGCCAAACCTGCTTAACCTACTGAATATTGCAGAATAGTCATACTTCAGTAACTTCCATGAACAAAGTAATTTCAATGTTACACTAATTTCACTTTATAATATTAATGACAATAAACTGTTTTAACAACTTATTTTCTTTCTATAAAATGCTTAAAAAACTCCCAACAACTTGTCCTCCCTTTGCCCGACATAAATTCTCCATCCTCTCTTGCCACTCCCTCTGTCAGGGCTGGCTCCTCCTGCCGCCACTAGGGGGAGCTTGCAGGTTGTTCCCAGACATAGTCCCAGCAGTGATCTCTCACACCTGCGTTCAGCTCTACTTAAGGAAGCTGGTGGTGACAGATCACTGCTGAATCGTTTGGTTTCCATGCCTCTCCCTGCTTTTTCTTTTTGCCTTTGCTTGTTCGAGTACTTACCTCCTACACTGCTTCCTGGCCTCCCTCAAGTTTTCTTCCTGTCCAGTTTGCTTTTGTTTTGGGAAGGCATTTCAGTTTGTTGCGGCGTTTGCCAGTGAGCCAGATACTTCCCCTGGCGTCTTTTGGTTTCCTTATTTTTTTCCATGTCTTTTCAGTTAATTTCTTTGGTCTCCTCCCGTACGTTTGCGGTTGAGTGCATTTCCTCTTTTTACGCAACATTTTATTCCGCATCCTTTTCAGTTTATTTCTTTGTTGTGCTCCCATACGTCTGCGGTAGTTTGTTTTTTCTTTTATGCGACGCATCTTTCCGCATTATTTTCTGTTCACTTTTTTTCCCCCTTCGTTTTGCTGTGGGTTTTTTTGGGTTGTTCTCTTGTTGGCGAACTATTATTGTCTGTTGTGCGAGCCGGCACTTGGGTCTACACATCTCCCGCGTTATCAAGCGGCAGTCTCGTTCTCTGTGACTCACCGTATTACACCTTCATCTCATTTTCCATCTTCTCTTCCCTTTCTGATTTCCCTCATTTGCCTTTCTTCCCATTCTCTCCGCTGTCTTTCCTGTCTTTCTTCTCTCTCCTGACAGTCTTTTTCTTTCATCTCCTCTCTCTCCAGTACCTCTCTCTCATCTTTCCTCTCGCTCAAAAAACATTGTCCTTCTCCTCCTCTTTCTCCTGCATAATTCTGAGGACAGAGAGCCAGTCCGGCTCTCGCTTCCTCTTCAGTGGAGTGGATGGTGGTGGGTCTGTGGGCAACACAAAGAAGGGAGAAGCCACATCCTGGGCAGATGAGTCCACTAGAACAGGAGTACGTATGGAAGGCCTCTGCCCTAGGGCCTCATCCATTAAAGAGTACCACCACCAGGATGTGGCAGTGGTCTCCCCTCCCTCTGTGCTAACCCCTGTCTTTGGGGCCTTCAACTCCTACATATAACACAGTAATCTAAAATGGAATTAAAAATAATAATGCACATCTAAGCACAGATGTATTTTTACATCTCTCATTTTTTATAAGTTAGTGTTAAATGTAAGTGGCAACTATTCTGTAAGTACTTAACGTTTACTCAAAGTCAACACATCAGTATGTGTCGCTCACACCATGTTCATTACATGTGTAGGGGTTTCACCTACTAATCCTTTAAAGTAGATTAAATTGTTTTACCTTAATTATTAATCAGTCTCATTAATTTAGAATCAGTCTCATATGCAAATTATACCAGAACCACAACATTTAGTTCTCAACTAAAGGTAACTAATGGTTTGGTATCTGAAGGATTTAACTATGAATTCTTGGGAGGTTTTGGCAGCAACCACTTTTGAATGACATCAACACAGACAAATTGGTGAAAATAAATGATACATTTATTTAAAATCAACTACTCTAATCAAACAGCATCAACATGGATCAGTATATTTACAGTGAAGGCTCGGCCTCTAGTGTGTGTGAATGTGTAAAAGGGGAGAGTAAATGTGTGCGCGCGGTCGTGCGCGTGTGAGGAGGCGGGAGTTGTAATCTCAGTTCTCCTATGGAGAACAAAGCAACTAAAATGGCGCCGACTTTGAACAGTAGAGTATGGTGGCTGTATGTTAATGAGCTCAGCTGGTTTATTCTAAAGTGGTCAGAACAAAGGATAATGGCGCTGGCTTAATAACTAAAAATTAACGTGGTGTGTCCGAGAATGGGGAAGACTATATCAGTTACAAATTAAACAGAGATCGCATGCATAGCACAGAAAACTTTGTATGAACAAATCTGGAATGCGTTAAAGAAAGCTGAACATAAAAACAGAATATCTTAACTGAACTTGGTTAAGTCTGCAGTTCAAATAACTATGCCCTTTGAAAAGCTATGCCCAGCGGTTAGACTCTCACGTGTTGAGGATTTTGGGTGGTTTCGTCGTCCTCGCTGAATTCTCCTGGAATTAGGAGGGAATTTCCACCACAGGTTCCTTGTTGATAAAAGTGACGTCGTCCAGGTGTCCTGGGAATCGTCCTTCTGGATATGGAGTCCAGGAATGCGAGTCTCATCCACGGTTTAACGACAGGGAATTGATCGCCTTGGTGTCAGTCCGTGTAGCCGCGTTAGCAAGCTTGATAGAAGTAGGTCGGTGAATCTGTTGCTGTGGCGACGTTGATCAGTCGGTTGTTTGATTACACCGTTACTTGGGCTCGTTAATTAAGTAATACGACTTTCAGCTGTTTGCCGTTAGTCGTACTGGAGTTCGCGTGCTCTCAATAAAGAAAACCAGAGAGAGAGAGATGGCAGATCCTCTCTTAACTAGGTCTAACCTCGGTGCGGGTCAAACCAGAGAGAGCGAGAGACGGATCTGATCAAGGTATTTAACCCTCTGAATTTCACGCACTTTAGGCACGCCCTTTCTTCCGTCGTAGCAAGCTTGTTTGATGTAATTCCAGTGGTACTGCCACCTGCTGGTTTGGCATGGTACCTACACATGGAATCAGTGGAAAACTCATTTTGAAAGACTGTAACCCTAAAATATAAAAAAAAATTAAAATGACTACTCTTACCAAATATTTTCCCATTTTCTTTTCACTTTAATGGGGTAAATTTTGCCTTGCAGCCCGTGAATTTTAACGAATTCTCTGAAAAAAAGATTAATGAAACTAATGAACATATTGCTTATGTAGTGCATGTAGTTTGTTTCAGTATTGGAAAGCTACAAATTAAATGGTCTGTATTTGCTATCGATTCATATGTAAAGCAAAAAATCTTGCATTAACTTACTCGAATGCTTTTTGGGCAGCGTTCTCATTTTAAAACAATAAGCAGTAGAAAATTTATTCTCTAGGAGATTTTTATGAAAAATATACTTGCATTTATGCTCGCACTCTCGCTCCGCATTGACACTTCCCTTTTTTTTTTTTACAGAGGGTATGAAAGTGGGCACATTGCTTGATTGGATGCAGTACACCACGAAGATAGCTTTGTTCATGTACTGGAATATTTTGTGGAAGTAGTACGTCATCATGGGATGGAGTAAAATAAATGACTCCTAACATTCTGGAAACGTATGCTTACTCACTGAAAGCAACCGGATATTAGGCCATTTATGCTGATTTTTAATACAAAATATGCCAGTAATCCAGAAGTTTACTTAAAAATAAAATATCTTCAGGAGACAAACTGTCTGTGTAAATGACCAAATTAATTAAAAAAATGAGGCGTACTACTTCTATTTAAATACAAAATGTGGTGTATATTATTGTTTAAAAAGTATCAAAGAAATTAGGTTATACAGGGGTTGGACAATGAAACACCTGTCGTTTTAGTGTAAGAGGTTTCATGGCTAAATTGGACCAGCCTGGTGGCCAATCTTCATTAATTGCACATTGCACCAGTAAGAGCAGAGTGTGAAGATTCAATTAGCAGGGAAGAGCACAGTTTTGCTCAAAATATTGCAGTGCACACAACATTATAGGTGACATACCAGAGTTCAAAAGAGGACAAATTGTTGGTGCACATCTTGCTGCCGCATCTGTGACCAAGATAGCAAGTCTTTGTGATGTGTCAAGAGTAGGGATGGGGCCGATCCGATCCAGTATCGGTATCGGGTTCCGATATCAACGAAATTCACGTATCGGAAATTTCCGATCCACCCTGTTAAGATTTCCGATCCACACAAGCTAGCAGGCGAACGTTCAGCATACGGTCTCTGGCTGGGTAGTTAGTGCACACAGTTAGTGAACAGTCATTTCGTCTCAAGATGTCTGCTGTATGGAAATACTTTTTACTTGATTCACCGCAAAGCGATACAGCAACGTGTAATGTTTGCAAAGCTGTTGTACCCAGAGATGGACGCTCCATTGCGACATACAATACTACGAACCTAATAAAACATCTGCAGAAGCACCACCCTAAAGAGCACGATGAGTTCTTAGCCATGAAGGGGCTGAAAGCACAGACTAGCTGTCAGGAGTCATTTCTGCAGTCATTCGAAAGACAAGGTAAACTCTCACCAGACAATGTGAAAGCTAAAGAGATCACTGAGAAGGTACTGAACTTCATCATACTCGATGACCAACCATTATCATTTGTCAAAAATGAAGGCTTTCGCAGCCTGATGGAATACTTGCAGCTAAGATATAGTTTACCATCAAAGAGATATTTGTCAGAGACTGTGCTACCTGAACTTTACAACCAAGTGTCATCCAAGTTAGCCGACAAGTTAAAGGGAGTCCCAAATCTGAGCTTTAACACAGACATTTGGACGTCAGATGTCTGCCCGGTGTCACTGATCAGTCTTACAGTGCACTGGATTGACCGCGACACATACGGGCTCTGTTGTGCCGTGCTCCAAGTAAAAAAGTGCAGAGGCTCCCACAACCGTGCAACAATCGCAGAATCCATTACAGAAATGCTAAATCCATTACAGAAATGCTAAATGCTGTTTTGCTCATCCGCTGCAGCTCGTTGTGAATGAGGGGCTAATATCACAGCGCAGCGTTAGCGATGCCTTAGCAAACAGCAGAAAGATCATAGCACACTTAAAGCATTCACAACTTCCACAGTCTCGCTTGGAAGACCTGCAGCGTGAAATGCAAGGTGCGGGAACAACGACGAGCCCTTCTCGCATGGTTCAAGATGTGCAAACTAGATGGAATAGTTCCTTCTATATGATCAAGAGCATCCTGAAAGAGAAACGATCCCTCTGTGCCTATGCTGCTGACCACAACTTACCAGCACCACTGTCAGCCAACGACTGGGCTTTGCTTGAAAAAAACAGCGGCTGTGCTGGAGCCCTTCGAGGAGTTAACCAAGAAAATCAGCTCGGCGACCTCCACTGCAGCCAAAGTAATTCCAGCCGTCACAATTTTACAACGCTTGCTCGCAGAGAACACCAGTACCGACAGCAGCATCAAAACAATGAAAAGTATGCTCCTCCAAGCTGTCAACCGGCGTTTCAGCGACATCGAAAGTGAGCCACTCTATGCTGTTGCCACTTTAGTGGACACTCGATACAAGGACAGGTGAGGTATTTTTGTAGCAATTTAATCAAAATTTAATTAAATTATCTTGAAGGCAGTGCCATGTATCAGGATGACAATGCACCAATACTCACAACAAGACTGGCGAAAGATTGGTTTGATGAACATGAAAGTGAAGTTGAACATCTCCCATGGCCTGCACAGTCACCAGATCTAAATATTATTGAGCCACTTTGGGGTGTTTTGGAGGAGCGAGTCAGGAAACGCTTTCCTCCACCAGCATCACGTCATCCTGCAAGATGAATGGCTTAAAATTCCTCTGACCACTGTGCAGGACTTGTATGTGTCATTCCCAAGACTAATTGACGCTGTATTGGCTGCAAAAGGAGGCACTACACCATACTAATAAATTATTGTGGTCTAAAGCCAGGTGTTTCATTGTCCAACCCCTGTAGATCTGGCTAAAACAATTGAGAATCAATGGGCATATTTAACAAATAAGCTCTTTTTACAATGGATTATTACAATATACAAGCTGCTGAACCTACGGCACGCCTTGAACTGCTGGTCTAGAACTGCGGTTGGCTGTCGTTAGCTACATTCCGAGCTGCTAGGTAGCGCATATCTAAAACTACGGCACATCTAGAACTGCAGGTCTAGTGCAATTGGATGATGTAGCCCTGATTTCACAAATCAAATTTAGTTCTTTGAGCAATATGCTAATACACTCAGGGGTTAAATTATTTTGTTTGGCCCTGGGTCAATTGAGATGCATCTCAAAAAGTTATTTTAATACTTCAATTCAAAAGGTGAAACCCATATAGAGATTCATTATACACAGAGTGATATATTTCAAGCGTTTATTTCTTTTAAATTGATGGTTGTCTAATTTGATGTTCACATAGTCAACCTGTATTTTATATCTTGATTGCATGCTTCAACAAAAAGAAAACGCCATACAAACACCTAGGAGATGGTCTGGCTTGCCAGTGGATGTGCCGATGCCGTGGTTGGATATGCCATTGCCGCAAGAGGACGTGCTGATGCCAACTCCTACCTGAGGCTCACCATCTGCATTGAAGGGACTGTCACTACTCTGCCTGGAATTAGAACTATAACTACAGAACTATATTTGAACCATAAATGCGGACTTCTGCTAGCGGGCCATCCAATGGAGGATGGGTTCCCTTTTGAGTCTTGGTCCTCCCAAGGTTTCTTCCTAAATTCCTGCCATCTTAGGGAATTTTTCCTTGCCACTGTCTGGCTTGCTTATTAGGCATCTGGACCCATACGATTGTAAAGTTGCTTTGTGACAACATGTGTTGTAAAAAGCGCTATATTAATTATAGTTGACTTGACATAAAATGCAAAGTTTTGCAAAAACAAGGCAGGTGAAAAGCTATTACTGCAATATGCATTTTTTGCATGTACAGATCATTGAAATAAAATGCAGTAATAGACCAACCACAGCTGATTCACATCCCAGTTGGAGATGTCAAATAACATGGACACAAAAATAGGGGCTTGTTTGGACTGAGTTGTCAATATGGGCACAGGCGCAGAGAGAATAACAGAGGAAAGAAAAATAATGTCTGCACAAGGAAGAGGAATAGCTGGGCCAGGGTGAGGTAGAGGGAGAGGAGGAAGGATGAGTGGTGGTGTTCAACGAAGGGTAAGAACTAGGCCTACTGTTAATGATGAAATTAGAGCCACCATCATAGATCAAGTGATAGCTAAACCATGACCATGGTCCATCACTGAGAGGCTTTTGAAAGAGTGCAGCCTAACCTCACACGCTCAACTGTGGCTTCCATTATCCGGACCTTTAAACAAACTAACAGGTAACCAATACATTTCACAAATAGGCTATATTCCTACTGATGCTATATCTTACAGTATAGTACCTGCAGGCCACCGGACCTACTGCTAATATGTATGTTGTGTTTTTGTTCTTTTACAATAAAGGGTGCATCATCTGCCTTCCTCTGGGGGAGTGAAGAACAGGAGCATTCCATTGTAGACATGGTCATTGTTGACAATGGAATAAATCTTTCAGACCAAAATAATAGAAAATAACCAGTTAAGCCTATTTCACACTGTGGAAAGCATTAGCCTGACAACCATTGCCCAGACTCTGACTAAATACAGAGTTCACATGAAGCAGATGTACATAGTTCTTGAAAGGAACAGTGTAAATATGTCCAGGTATGGTAGAGCCACCATTAATGTACTGGCTCAGAGAGGAGGAAATATCACAATGTGTGCAGCAATCAAGTGCGGGTATGGTCTTTCACAAATGCCAGATTGGTCCCTATAACGGTGACCTCCTTCTTTCGTTTTTGAATGAACTCTACCAGCAACTGGTGCCAGAAGCAGAAAGGGAACAGGTGGGAGGAACCATGAGGACATTTGTGATTACATGGGACGTAGCATTCTGTTCCGTACCACCGTTCTCATGTCATCACAAACTTTTTTGTTTGCAGACCATCCAAGAGAGATGTCCCTTTTCCTCAACCCTATTAATTCCAGCCTGGAGGTGGAAGGTGTATGATCATCAGCCACATGACCAAATGTCCCTCCTGGATGCAATGGATGCTAGCTGCAGAGACATTTCAGCTGAAGACTGATGAGGGGTGGATAAGGCATGCTAAGTGGTTTTATCCCAGGTGCATGTCCAGGGACAACATCAGATGTGATGTGGATGAAAACATGTGGCCAAATGCTGAAGACCGTTTAGATGACACGGTCTTGTTGTTTTGTGTTGTTTTTCCCCACTTCTGCAGTTTTTTTGTATGTGTATTTTTACACACATGGGACCATGGCTAATTATGTTTTTAATTATGGTAATTCTTTTTGAATTAGGCTATAATTTCATGTCCCTAATAAAATATAACTTTTACTGCAAAACTGTCACAGACTCCTTTTTTGTCTAATCTACATTCCATACAGTATGTTGCCACAAATGCACACATTTGAGTACAAATTACAAATAAAGCAGATTACAGTAAAAATTACTTTACAGTAAAATTAATAGATGTTACTGTACAATGTCTGTTTGCTGGGAGAGAGTAAAATATTACATTTAATATTATTTCTGTAATGCCATCAACTGTTTTTGATAGTGGTTGGGCAGTGATTGACCTTATGTTCCTGTCGAATAGAGTCTGCGCTAGTGTTTTGAAAGAATGATTGGGTACTGATCCAGGTTTCCTGTTTTAACAAATTTTAATGAATATAGAGAAAACTTTGTTTGTGCTTTTGAACAGGATATTAACTATTTGTATGAGGTAGATGTGTTGCCATGTTTAGAGTTTTTTATCTCAAGTATTGTGAAACGCTTGTTAGCAGTCATAAAAAACTGTAAGAAATGACATGTATAGCTAGCTAGCTAACCTTGCTATCTCAGAGCTAAAATGAGGCTATTCAAACCTTCGCTAGTTAGCTAGCGAACTAATGTTTAACATCTGATTTTCGACACTGACTAAGGCTAAAGAAACAATTAATTTTAATTATTCTTTTTACTTGAAATTACTGAAAAAAGATAGCTAGCCAGCCTAAACAACCGTTACCTACCTGCCCCGGCTCGCTCCTGTTCTGTGGAAAATTCCAGAAGGCCAGCTCAGAAGGGGAGGGGCGTGCGTAGAGGCTGTTGATGTGACTGGTCCACACACCAGCATTTATTTTTCATGTTATTATATTTATTATACCACTAAAACATGAATAAAGTTACCTTAGATATTGACTCAAAATAACTTAAATAATGAGAATATCTCAAAATAATGACAGAAATTCACTTCATAATCAATAGATTTTTTTATATTTACCGTGGCAAAAATAGACTTTTTTTATATTTACCGTGGCAAAAATAGACTTTTATATATGCAAACCCTGTGTCTTGCACAATGCAAGTAGATGGCGGTATGTCTTTTCTTAATTCTAAAAACGTCTTCATATTGATAAGGAAGGGGACAATTTTTCCTACAGTCTTTTCACATATTTTATTTTATTTTCTGTGTTGCTCGAATTCAAATTTTATATATATATATATATATATATATATATATATATATATATATATATATATATATATATATATATTTAAATATATATATACAAATACATACAAACCGGATCCCAAAAAAGTTGGGACACTAAACAAATTGTGAATAAAAACTGAATGCAATGATGTGGAGATGGCAAATGTCAATATTTTATTTGGAATAGAACATAGATGACAGATCAAAAGTTTAAACAGAGAGAATGTATCAATTTAAGGGAAAAATATGTTGTTTCAAAATTTCATGGCATCAACATATCCCCAAAAAATTGGGACAAGGCCATTTTTACCACTGTGTGGCATCCCCCCTTCTTCTTACAACACTCAACAGATGTCTGGGGGCAGTTTCTCAAGTTTAGAAATAGGAATGCTCTCCCATTCATGTCTAATACAGGCCTCTAACTGTTCAATCATCTTGGGCCTTCTTTGTCGCACCTTCCTCTTTATGATGCGCCAAATGTTCTCTATAAGTGAAAGATCTGGACTGCAGGCTGGCCATTTCAGTACCCGGATCCTTCTCCTACATAGCCATGATGTTGTGATTGCTGCAGAATGTGGTCTGGCATTATCTTGAAAAATGCAGGGTCTTCCCTCAAAGAGATGGCGTCTACATGGGAGCATATGTTGTTCTAGAACCTGAACATAGTTCTTTGCATTAATGGTGCCTTTCCAGACATGCAAGTTGCCCATGCCACAAGCACTCATGCAACCCCATACCATCAGTGATGCAGACTTCTGAACGGAGTGTTGATAACAACTTGGGTTATCCTTGTCCTCTCTGGTCTGGATGACATGGCGTCCCAGTGTTCCATAAAGAACTTCAAATCGTGACTCATCTGACCACAGAACAGTCTTATATTTTGCACTCCATTTTAAATGACCCCTGGCCCAGTGCAAACATCTGAGCTTGTGGAGCTTGCTTAGAAATGGCTTCCTCTTTGCACTGTAGTGTTTCAGCTGGCAACGGCGGATGGCACGGTGGATTGTGTTCACTGACAATGCTTTCTGAAAGTATTCCTGAGCCCATTCTGTTATTTCCTTGACAGTGGCATTCCTATTTGAGGTGCAGTGACGTTTAAGGGCCCGGAGATCACGAGCATCCAGTAGAGTTATACGGCCTTGACCCTTATGCACAGCGATTGTTCCAGACTCTCTGAATCTTTTGATGATGTTATGCACGGTTGATGATAACTTAAAAATCTTTGCTATTTTACGCTGGGTAACACCATTCTGGTATTGCTGCACTATCCTTCTGCGCAACAATGGTGGAATTGGCTTCTGAGAGATAGTGGCACTCTGAGAAGCTCTTTTAATACCCAATCATGTTGTCAATTGACCTAATCAGTGTTAATTGGTCTTCCAGCTGTTTGGTATATGCTTTCCTTTTTCCAGCCACTTTTTGCTAAACTCTACACACAAGTTTCTACCTAACACATCAAACAGTAAGTTACTTGATTTCATCTTTCAAACACAACCTATCAAAATGCCACACTAAATCACCAGTGCTTCACTCCCACTCCTCACAAGCACTCATTACTTTATTGAACACCAACGAATCATTGGCCAAGTATAGGCCTATAAATAGGTCAAATGTCAAGATGTCTGTTTTGAACCATGAATGACAACGAAGAGAGAGCCAGGAGAGTTGGTAGAGGACGTCCACGAGGAGTTCGGGTTCGAGGAGGAGGAGTTGGAAGGGGAAGAGGACAAGGGCAAAGAAGGGAAGCAAGGAGAGCTGTTTCAGATGAGATTAGGGCTACATTGGTTGATCATGTGATCAACCATGGGTTGACCATGAAAGAGGCTGGACTGCGGGTCCAGGCAAACTTGAGTCGATTCACGGTGGCAGCCGTAATCCGACCATTCCGAAATGAGAACAGGTATGCAGCTATCTCATATAAACATAATAATTATTTCAGCACAACTGTAAAATGCATACAATTGTACCTCTTATCATGTATATTATTGTACTGCATTTCATGAATCATGAATGGTCAGTGTAATTGTCATACTATCCCATGATGTAGCTTACTGCAGGAAGACATTTTAGACTTTGGCATACCACACATTCACTATGCTTCTGTATCTTCTGAGTGGAAAGACAGAGATATCATGGAGGGCGAGGGTGCAAATTTACTGAAAAGCAGGAGACCGCGATTATAAATATGGTTTTAGCAAATAATGCCATTCGATTCCACGAGATCAAGCACCACATAGTGAACGATGCAACTGTTTTCCATAATATTGACACAGTAAGCTTGTCCACTATCCATCGTGTCCTGCAGAATAATCACTTGCATATGAAGCAGCTATACAGGGTCCCATTTGAAAGGAACAGCATCAGAGTTAAGAACCTGCATCATGACTTTGTGGATGCATGTATGCAAAACTACTTCCAGTACATTAGACTTGCGCATATCAAGACAGATTATTGGGTTGTACACATGTGTGTGTAAATATATATTCTTGACTCTTACAGAGAATTTTGGAGATGGATGCACATGCAAATGTCCGCCCCGAGTATATTTATATAGATGAGGTGGGCTTTAACCTCACTAAGACCAGGAGTAGGGGGAAAAATGTCATTGGTCAAAGGGCCATTGTGAATGTCCCAGGACAACATGGGGGAAACATTACAATGTGTGCTGCCATTACCAATAATGGTGTCCTGCATCACCATGCAACACTTACAACACTGCTCACATCATAACTTTTCTGGATGCAATTCCCAATATTCTTGTCCAAGGTCGGCAGAATCTAGATCAACAAAGATTTAGAAAATGTGTGTAAACAGTTGTAAAAAACTGTAAGAGTCTAAAAGGCACAACAACAGGTATGGATATTTTTGAAGCGGTGTCAGACTCAATTGACAAAATGGGACAAGCTGTGTGGAGTTACAACAGATGGGGTTCCAGCTATGGCAGCTATGTGCTCTAATGTGAAAGAGACTGGAGATGAGGCTTTTAAAATGCACTGCATTGTTCACCAAGAAGCCCTTTTTACCAAGACAGTCAATCTTGGAGATGTAACGAACAAAGTTGTGAAAACTGTCAACATAATTCCAACAAGGGGACTGTACCACAGATAATTTCAGGCTTTCCTTTCTGATATAGATGCTGAATATGGCGATCACTCGGATATGCGCTGGCGCCGTGCTGAAGTGTTTTTACTCCCTGAGGACAGAAATTGACCAGTTTTTGAAGGAGAAGGACTGACCTTTTCATGAGCTGAATGACCCTCTATGGTTGGCAGACCTAGCATTTTTAGTTGATCTGACTGATCATTTAACCACCCTGAACAAGAGCCTTCAAGGGAAAGAGCAGCTTGTACCACAACTTTATGCGCACATGAAAGCATTTTGTGTGAAGCTCAATCTCTTTAAGACACAACTGTGCAACTTCAACGTTGTGCACTTCCCCACACTGTCCGAGATCAGAACTGTTTATCCACAGGCCAACCTTTCTGCTAAAAAAGGGAAATGTGTCTGTGATTACGTCTCGAAACAGAATTTTAGCGCTTCCAGGATTTTTCTGTCATTGAAAATGACATCAAGCTATTCACGACTCGTTTCTTGGTGGATCCCGAATAAGTTGAAGAGAATCTGCGATTAGAACTCATCGGAATCCAATGTGATGATTCTCTGAAGAATCAACATCAGCAGCTTTCCCTCCCCGAGTTCTACCGGGGCTTGGAAAAGGAAAGGTTTTCTCTGATGAGATGCCACGCAAAAAAAATTAAAAGTCTATTTGGCTCTACATACATACATTCATTCATTATCCGTACCACTTATTCCCACTAGTCGGGGTCACAGGGGGGCTGGAGCCAATCCCAGCATCTCCGGGCGAAGGCAGGGTACACCATGGGCAGTTCGCCAGTCCACCACATGGCCAACACACACACACACACTCACACCTACGGGCAATCTAGAGTGACCAATCAACCTAGGATGCATGTCTTTGGACTGTGGGAGGAAACCAGAGTACCCGATGAAAAACCCACACAGGCACAGGGAGAACATGCAAACTCCACACAGAGCAGCCCAGACCGAGAATTGAACCCAGACCGCCTTACTGTGAGGCGACAGTGCTAACCACTACACCACCATGCCGCCTACATACATACATACATACATGAGCAAATATTTTCGCTGTTAACACTGAACAAAAACAGATTGAGAACCAAAATGACCGACAGCCATCTCCATAATGTCCTTCGCATCTCAACCACTAAGTTTACTCCAGACCTGCCAGCCATCCTTCGGTCCAAAGCGCAGCAGCACTACTCCCACTGAGTGCAATGTCGTTCCCACTTTAGGTGAGTAAAAAATATATTCTACAGTACCTGTGAGTTAATGTATGTGCAAGTACACATGCTTCAAATATCAATAATGTGCATCAAGATGGCGTCGCGTGCACAGCGTCTCTCCAGATTTGGTTATTTAGTAGTGTTTATCTTACTGTTTTTAAACTTTTTTATTCCAAACTGCCATGCAAGCGTCACATATAGCCGGCAGGCTTTGCTTGATATTGGTACAAACTGCATAAACAGTTTATTTAATGTAAATCTGCTCCCTCGGGAAATCCTAAGGACTCCGGTGACTCCTGAACCGACTCCCACAGGTGAGCGGACCAGACGCACGCGCCGGGACCGTATACAAAAAAGCGAGGAAAGCGGGGGGACTTCGGGCTAAACTAAAACTAAACCCGCATCGGACTGCAGTTCCCAGTATTTTTCTCGCTAATGTTCAATCTCTGGCTAATAAAATGGATGAGCTACGACTCTGGACTACTACACATCATTCCAACATCATGATCCTAACGGAGACGTGGCTCAACAGTAACATCCCCAGCAGTGCGGTGGAGATGGATGGACACAGTCTGTTTCGGGCGGACAAAGTGACAGAAAAGTCCGGTAAGAGTAAAGGAGGAGGACTGTGCATTTATGTAAACAAATCATGGTGCACAGACTCTACTGTTACTGAAAGTCATTGCTCTGCTAATATAGAGTATCTGATGATTAGGTGCGGACCCTTTTATTTACCGAGAGAATTCTCAGCTGTTGTGACTGCAGCTTATATACCTCCTGACGCTAATGCCAAGTTAGCTATGGAAGAACTGAGTACAGCAATCAGTAAACAACAAACTGTTCGTCCGGATGGAGTTTTTATTGTCTCAGGAGATTTTAATCACTCCAACTTACAGACTGTACTGCCCAAGTTCCACCAGAATATCTCCTGTCCTACAAGAGGAGAAAGGACTTTAGATCACGTATACACCAACATTGAAGATGTGTACAAGGCTGTCCCCCTCCCCCATCTGGGACAGTCTGATCACCTTTCTTTGTTCCTGTTCCCCAGTATGTGCCACTCATCAGACGTGTGAAACCATCAACAAAGTCTGTTAAGGTGTGGCCAGAAGGTGCTATCTCCTGTCTACAACATCAGTTTGAGAAGACTGATTGGAGGATGTTCTCTTCTCAATCCACAATGGACTCTCACACACACTTGGACACATACACTTCAGCCGTCATGAACCACATTACCACATGTATTGACAATGTCACCTCTGTCAGACATGTAAAAATCTTACCTAATCAGAAGCCCTGGATGAATGCAGAAGTCCGCCTATTGCTGAAAGCACGTGATGCTGCTTTCAGATCTGGTGATGTTGAGGCCTACAGCACTGCCAGGGCAAACCTGAAAACTGGGATTAGGAAAGCCAGGCTCACCTACAAACAGTCTGTTGAGGAACACTTCAACAACTCTGACCCGCGACGCTTGTGGAAAGGCCTCCAGATCCTCACAGACTACAAACCACCTCCTCTGGCCCCTGCATCCAGCAGCAACACTCTACCAGATGAGCTCAACCAGTTCTACGCTCGTTTTGATCAAGGCAGTGGTCAACATCATGCACGGAATGGGCCCCAAAGTGAGTGTGACGTCCCACTAACTCTTACTGCCGTGGAAGTACATTCAGCACTAAGCAGAGTGAATGCACAGAGAGCTGCCAGTCCTGATGGCATCCCTGGACGTGTTCTCAGAGCATGTGCAGGACAGTTAGCCCAGGTTTTCACTGACATCTTTAATCTGTCATTGGCCCAGGCTGCTGTTCCTCCAGCTGGAAGACAACCACCATCATCCCAGTACCAAAGCATGCATCTGCTTCTTGTTTAAATGACTTCCGTCCTGTAGCACTCACACCAATTGCAATGAAGTGCTTTGAGAAACTGGTTCTCAGTCATCTGAAGGCAGAACTTCCACAGACACTGGATCCTTACCAGTTTACCGCCCGAACAGATTGACTGAGGATGCAATCTCCACTGCCCTTCATTCTGCACTCACCCACCTGGACAACCATAACAGCTACATCCGGATGCTGTTCATTGACTTCAGCTCCGCATTCAACACAGTCATCCCTACCATACTCGTGTCCAAGCTTAGTGACCTGGGAATCAGCACTCCCATGTGTAACTGGGTATTGGACTTTCTCACTGACAGACCACAGGCAGTGAGACTGGGTGATCAGATGTCCTCAAGTCTCACTCTCAACACTGGTGTGCCACAAGGATGCGTGCTGAGCCCACTGCTATTCTTCTTGTTCACCCATGACTGCGTACCACTGCATAGATCCAACATCATCATAAAGTTCGCAGACGACACCACAGTCATCGGCCACATCAGTGACAACGATAAATCGCCCTACAGGGAGGAGATCCAGTGCCTGGTGAGGTGGTGTTCTTCCAACAACCTCTGCCTCAACACCAAGAAGACCAAGGAGCTCATTGTGGACTATAGGAAAATTAAACACCAACACACACCTGTCCAGATCGATGGAGCTGAGGTAGAACGTGTCTCCAGCTTCAAGTTCTTGGGCGTCCACATCTCTGAGGATCTTTCTTGGACTAACAACACCACCTGTTTGATCAAGAAGGTGCAGCAGCGTCTTTATTTCCTGAGGAGAGATCAATTATCTCCTCATTTACTCTCAAACTTTTACAGATGCACCATAGAGAGTGTACTGACCAACTGTGTGACTGTTTGGTATGGTAGCTCCACTGTGGCTGAACAGAAGGCCCTACAAAGGGTGGTGAAGGTCGCTCAACGCATCATCGGCGCACAACTACCTGCCATCGGTGACCTTCATCAATACAATGTTTTGCACAACTCATTATTACACAATACTGCCATTTTGCACCATGCTATTGCACAATACTACCTTACTGCCTTACAGTGACAATACACATCATACACACACTGGACTTATATCTCACTGCATATTTCATCGTGTATAATAGCATTTACTGTATTTATTTACTTACTTACCACTTACAATCACTTGCACTCTGTTCTGTGTATGATCCATACAATATCTGTGTATGATCCATACAATATTTTGCACAATTCATTATTGCACAATACTGCCAATTTTGCTCCATGCTACTACTTGCACCACTCCATTGCACAATATTGCCATTTTTGCACTCCTGTTATATTGCACTATGCTACTATTTGCACTTCTGGTAGATGCTAACTGCATTTCGTTGTCTTGTACCTGTAGAGCAATGACAATAAAGTTGAATCTATCTAATCTATCTATCTATCAATTCTGTCACTACCCTTCTTTTGTGCACTACTTTCTTATGTGTGTTTCTTGTTAACACAGAGTACAAAGTCAGCTGATCTCATCTGATGCAGCTGTCCGGATTTTGGCACAAGTGGCGTCGGATCAGCACCGCAGCTGGATGGCCCGATTTACATACCTAGCGAAGCTGATACTCACAAGAATAATTTACTAAAATTATATGCACTCCTGTTAGTAGTATTATGTGCATTGCAATATTTTGAGCAAAACTGTACACTTACCCTGTTAATTGAACCTTCACACTCTGCCCTTACTGGTGTAATGTGCAACTAATGAAGATTGGCTACCAGGCTGGTCCAATTTAGCCATGAAACCTACCACACTAAAATGACAGGTGTTTCAGTTTCATTGTCCAACCCCTGTCTATATACACACAAAATTACTTGACCTATATTATATATATATATATATATATATATATATATATATATATATATATAGGTCAAGTAATTGTGTTGCTTTGTAGATCATAACCAATGAAAATGTTGATTCCATGTCTTCTTTTCAATGTTGAATCACATTTAAGACTTTAACCTAATAACAATGTTGATTTACAGTTGATTGATGGTCACCAACCAAAAAACCCCAAAATCAACATTGATTCAAATGTTCCTTTGCTATCTGGGATAGGACACAGGAAATGTAATTGTTGTAGCGAGAGTAGCATAGTAGGCTATAGCCTATGCGGAGGAATATAGCATCTACATTGGAGTGTTTTACAGTCACAGGCGAACAGCAGGTTAACTCGTTCAGTGTCGCTATAAACATAAGAAAAGTAATTTGCGAAGTGTCTTCGGATTTTTCACATTCAAAGTGCAACCGCAGTGGGGTTCGGTAAAGAAATCCACCGCGAATAGTAGAGAGTAAAAGACCCAAATGCCAAAAATGCGAGCGGGAGAAACTAAACCAACTCGCCAACAGGCGAGGAAAAATATCCAAAAACAGAGCAAACTAGGCAAAACCAAACAGAAACAACGCGAAAATAACACATAGAAAACCAAAATGCTCGACCGCGAAAACATGAGGAGACAAGTCAAATAGAAAATGACGCAGAAAACTCAGAGCGTAGAAATAAACCCAAAAATAACAAACCAACAAAAGACGCCAGGGGAAGTAACTGGCTGGCAGGCAAAATGCCGCAAACAGAAAACTCTTCCCAAAATAACAAATGGATAGGAAAAATGACAGTGTGGGAAAACTTGAGATAGGCCAGGGAGCGGCACAGGAAGTAGGTACTTGAATAATGACAGGAGACAAATGACAAACAAGATAGAGAGAGAGAATGGTGGCGAAACACCAACGGGAACCAACAGGAGAAGGAAGGCTGAGCAACGTGAGGCATGGAGATCAAAACGATTCAGCAGTGATCTGCTACAACCCTCTCCCTAAAGAAGTCAGGGAGACAGCTGCAGCAGATCACTACTGATTACTCCACCCATGGGCTCCTCCTAGCGGTGGCCGGAAGAACCGCACTGGAGCCAGCCCTGACACAAAGTAAAAGGTTAAGATGATAACATGCTACATAACATGTTTAGAGTGGTAAACATGCGGTTCAAGATTTGGTGTAGTGTTGAATTAGACTTACAAGTAGTTTGGGATTGTACATTAACAGTTGACAGTTTGAATAGACAAAGAGATATGCACGAAAATAAGTTCTACCATGTAACTGAACAATATTAATGTACTTATTGTAGAACAATACGTGACAATAAAATATACATAAAACATGAAAATAACAACAATAACAGGAACTTACCAAATTGTGGTGTTAGCGTGTTCATGGGTTTTTTGTTTGTTTGTTTGTTTCTTTCTTTGTGTTTTTCAAGTTGTGCTCTGCCACAGATGTGGTGGTGACAGACAGGGTTCTTTGGTCAATGAAATGTTCCTCCAGCTCCTCGACAAATTTGAATGTTTGCAGATTGTATTGAGCTATGTAAGCTGCAAGAGGTGAGTTGGTCACCGCGAGTATTGATCGTTATCAGCTTTAATTTTGATGGTGGCACGCATCCATTTCGAATAAGATGTTGTTGTCTGCAAGAAATAGCATTTTTCACAACGTTGAAGTTTTTTGCGTTGATCCAGGGTTTGCTGGTTGGTGTTGCAGATTGAGCATAACATCAAAGCCTGAATGTCCAGTGCCAAAATTGCGACTAGGGTGGTCAGAGCTGGCGCAGCAGAGGCGCTTTGCGTGTCGGACAGCACATCCAAGTCTGGTATTTTGTCTACACCGGTGGTGAGTGTTGTAGTACGTTGACACTTCCCCTCGTCAAAGCGTGTCGAAAGATGAGTGAATCAGTATGAAGATTGAGCAATTACAGTGTCAATGTGTTTTTCCCATAGTTGGAGGTTGATGTTAGCAATGCTGTCACAGATGGTGCATGTCGTCAGCTCGCACTCAGTCCCGCGGATGGTTACCCTGGCTGACCTGCAAGAGTGGAAGTAAGAAGGGCAGTTTTAGTTCAAATTGTGTAAGTGAGAAATTAGGTGTTGTAGTGGGGGTGTTTGTATAATGTGCATACATTTTTGCCTGCTACAATGCTGAACACGTCACGCAGTGGTGTTTTAGGCAGTGTCCTCCTGGGGAACGGGACAGTGGTGACGTGCTCCTGAAACCTGGAAAAGAAAGGCGAACAGGTAAACATAAAACAGATGGCAACTAAATGTTCTTACTGTAAGAGTTCCAGTAATGAAAACTTTTTTTATGTTTTTTAAGCAGACCGCGTTGCTGCTTGGAGGAAGTAATTCTCTTCCGAGCGCTGAAAACCCCTGTGTCATGGAAGTCCTCGCGTCCCGTTTGTAGCACGGCATTGAAAAGCTTGCTGTTCGCAGAGAATTGGATGGTCGATACAGCATGTATTTATCCCGAGTCTCCGTGTCTTCTGGTACCCATTTTGACAGAGATGCCATCGTGTTAAAGAGGAACGTAAATGAAGTCCATCCCCAGATAGCAAAGGAACATTAAAGGAACACATATATAAAATTATATAATATATATAAAATATATATAAAATTTGAATTTGAGCAAGCAACAAAAAATAAAATAAAATATGTGAAAAGACATATAAAAATGTGGGAAAAACATATTTTTATAAAAATAAAAATTATATATATATTACTTGACTAAAACTAACTTTTATTACTATTTTTTCTTTTGTAACCCAGGTTGAAGTGTCTAGTTTTTCCTGCAGATGTCAACAAACTGAAACTGTAGTTCAACATTGATGGCTTTCCTTTGTTTAAAAGTTCTAGGCTACTTTTTCGGCCAATTTCGGACTACTCGATTGTGATTACACCAGAACCCCATTTGTTGTTGGTATATAGTGTGGAGCAGGGAACCCCATTTGTTGTTGGTATATAGTGTGGAGCAGGATTATAATGTGTCCACGATTCGCCATCACAGAAAAATCGCTGGATCGTTAAGCAAATTCTATCCCCTACAGCAGTTCTGTGCCACCATTTGCTAGTTCCCTTTCACGGATCGGAAATCACAGAAAACTGGAACATCTTTGTTTACATACATGCCCCCTTTTCACAAACGAGCAGAAAGCCATGAACAAACACACAGCTGAATAGTTAGTCCCCCAAAAAAGTCGACATTGGTAATATGGAACTATTTTGGATTTTCCCAAGCCGACGTGACACAAACAACGGTTCTCTGCAAAGTTTGCACAAAGGTTGTTTTTACGTCGGATGGTAACACGACAAACCTTTTCAACCATTTAAAAAGGCAACATCCAAAACAATACGCAGAAAGTCAAGTAGCCAAAAGAGTAAACACACCACAACTAGCAGAGGCTAACGCTACAGTTAGACCAAAACAAATAATGCTAACACAGGCATTTGAAAGAGGCACTCCATATGAGAAAACAAGTAGACAATGGAGAGAGGTAACGGAAGCTGTAACGTTTTACTTAGCAGAGGACATGGTTCCTTTCAAAACAGTGGAAAATGTGGGCTTTCAAAACCTCATTAAAGTTATTGACCCGCAATATGAGTTACCCAGTGGAAATTATGTTTTAATTCTTTATATTTTGCTAGCATTATATTACATTACTAATCAACTGCATAGTATTAGGCATTATATTTTACTATTACATTATTAATCAAGCATATTCTCAAGAGTGTCTGACAAGCATCTTCTCAAAACTGTGTGTGTGTTTAATATCTGTAACCCTTGTGTAATTCCACGGTGGGAAACTGTTTGAGGAGGAAAGCATCTGTGGCCTTGAAAGCTGATAACTGCTATAGTGGTTAGGAGAAAGTATAATGAGCTCAGTTATTGCGAAATAACAAAATGTGGGAAAGGGTAGCCCCTTGTAGTGGAGGTCTACTTTCGATAAGAAGTGAAGGAGTTCACTCGGTGCAAGACGAACAGGCAGACAGTTACAGGTGGTTTCCAGCAAAGGTCAGCGAGGGTGGGGGCTACACTCACTTTTAGTTGTACACTAAAGCTACACACGAAGCTGCACAAATAACTCGGAGTAGTTTAGTTCAGGCTTTTGCTGTGTACTCTCCGGACATGTCTGTATTTAACCGGCTTCAATAAAAGGTCAATTGACATAAGACTGGTGACATATTCTTTTGCATCAAAGAACACGCTGCGCTAGGTAGAAGGAGAACAAGCGCAACAATTTGGTGACCCCAACGTGATGCAAGAGACAATTTGGAACATTTTGGAACCATCGTCAAAAGACTGTTAGCTCATCTGAGCCGGCTCAATTCAAAGGTGAGCAGAAACCTGTTACTGCTAATTTTGCACATTGAATATGACTAAATTGTGATGAACTGGCAGCACTTAGGCGATACTAAATTAAATACAGTCTTTTGGTTAAATGGTATGAAAGGAAAAATTAAGGTAAAATATATGGTTTAAAAGGAATAAAGGAATATATGGTTTAAGGAAAACCACAAATACAAAAAGTACTAAAAGGTGGTTTGGTTTCCTGGGTGTGGCAACCCCCCCGTTTGTCTGACGAGGTACGGTAATGCCAGGCGGCGACCCGCAAAGCCAGGTGGAAGGCCTTGGGGAATTGAGGAACCCCTAAATACCACGTTTAGGACATAAAAATACAGAGTTTGGGATATACGGTATAAGAATACTAAAATTGGTTTCCGGGGTGTGGCAACCCCCCCGTTTGTCTGACGAGGCAACGGTAAGGCGAGGTGACGACCCGCAAAGCCAGGTGGAAGGCCTTGGGGAATTGAGGAACCCCTAAATACCACGTTTAGGACATAAATACCGAGTTTGGGACATAAGGTATAAGAAAATTAGTTTTGTTTCCTGGGTGTGGCAAACCCCCCCCCCCAGCACGGTGACAACTGAGCCCTTAAATCATTAATAAGGTTGAAGACGGCAATACGTGAGTACCGATGATTTGTTTTGGCATTTTGCAACATGTCTGGTGAGGAAATGCAAACGATTTATAAACAGTTTGACATAATACAAGTAATTGGGAATGGTGAGGAAATGCAAATGATTTATAAACAGCTTGACATAATACAAGTAATTGGGAATGGATGACATTAAAGGAACAGGTTGAGCAAATGACCGCTATGTTGTATATGATAAATGACAATCAAAAAAAATGGGAAGATGATAAAAAGGAATGTAAAGAAAATTTTAAAGTATGGGTGACGAAGGCAGGCAGACAGACTACTGACCGTGCGCGTTTGGGGAAAATTATAAATCAAAAAATAAAAGAGTGAAGATACATTGATTAAATTAAAGGAAAAATACAAACAGGCAGATTGAGGAAGGGGAGAGCAGAGCAACATGTGATTAAAGCTGAGAGTGAGCTGGCTCTCAGGCAAAAATACAAGTGCTGTTGGGCTGTTAAAATAGCAGGGAAGGAAAAAAAAAGATGAGGAAAGGAGTTAAGACAATAAAGAGAATGGATAAGAGTAGAAAAGGGAAACTAGTCCACTCAGTAAGGGTTAACTGCGAATTACAGGGGACTTGGATGAAGTCAGATGCTGAGAGTGATTGCAGTGAAGGAAGTGGCATTACATTTACATTTACATTTACGGCATTTCGCAGACGCTCTTATCCAGAGCGACTTACAAAAGTACTATGTGTTCAGTCAGAATATGCATCTCTATCTAGTATAAACAGGTTTAAGTCCAAACTACTTGAGGTCAAGCACTGCCATAAACCGTTGCTAGTGCTGATGCCTAGAAAGAAGACAACAAAATATAAGATTAGACAATACCTATCAAGACTGAAATACCTACAAGACTACATGCAGTATAGTGCAATACTTAGCAAGTGTTCCTAAAGATAAAGTGCAATTACGCTTTATACCAATGCTTCAGTTGAATTGTGCTTATAAGTGCTTTACAAAGAGATGGGTCTTCAGGCTGCGTTTGAAAACCGCGAGAGAGTTCGCTGTTCGGACAGCCAGTGGAAGTTCGTTCCACCATCTGGGTGCCAGGACAGAGAAGCATCTTGTCGCGTGTCTTCCTTGAATCTTGAGGGATGGCGGGTCAAGTCGAGCCGTACTTGAAGCGCGAAGGGCTCGAGGTGCGGATCGACTTTTGACCATTTCCATAAGGTATGGAGGAGCTGGTCCATTTTTGGCTTTAGCATCAGAATTTTAAACTGAATGCGAGCAGCCACAGGAAGCCAGTGAAGGGAGCGCAGCAGTGGAGTGACATGAGTGAACTTGGGTAGATTGAAGACAAGCCTTGCTGCTGCATTCTGGATCAGTTGCAAGGGCCTGATGGCCTGCAGAGGAAGACCAGCCAGGAGTGAGTTGCAGTAGTCGAGCCTTGAAATGACAAGAGACTGGACAAGCACCTGGGAGGCCTCCTGAGAAAGGAAGGGTCGGATACGTCGGATGTTGTAGAGAAAATATCTGCATGACCGAGTCAGGTTCGTAATATGGGCAGAGAATGACAACTGGTCATCCAGAGTCACCCCAAGGTTTCTTGCATCTTTAGACGGTACAATCAAAGAGTTCTCGAATGAGATGGCAAGATCCTGCTGAGGACCTGTAGCTCCAGGGATGAACAGCAGCTCAGTCTTGCTGGGATTGAGCTTTAGATGATGAGCTGTCATCCATGAAGAGATGTCAGTCAGACATGCAGAGATACGACTGCAAACCTGAGTATCAGATGGTGGGAAGGAAAGCATTAGTTGAGTGTCATCAGCATAGCAGTGGTACGAGAAACCATGAGAGGTAATTACATCACCAAGAGAACGGGTGTAGAGTGAAAAGAGGAGAGGACCTAGCACTGAGCCTTGAGGGACACCAGTAAGGAGCCTGCAAGGAGCAGACGTAGATCCTCTCCATGTTACCTGGTAAGAACGCCTCTCTAGATAGGACTCAAACCACTTCCATGCAGAGCCCGCGATTCCCAGGTTGGCGAGGACAGATAGGAGGATCTTGTGGTTCACCGTGTCGAAAGCTGCAGAGAGGTCCAGAAGGATCAGGACCGATGACAGTTTGGATGATCTTGCAGTCTGGAGCTTCTCAGTCACCGCTATGAGGGCCGTTTCTGTTGAGTGTGCTGGTTTGAAGCCCGACTGGTTGGGGTCCTGGAGCAGGTTCTGAGTGAGAAAAGAGACAGTTGGTTGTATACAGCTCGCTCTAGAATTTTTTGATAGGAAAGAAAGGAGTGATACCAGTCGGTAGTTGCAGACATCCGAGCTGTCCAGGGTGGGCTTCTTCAGAATTGGGACCACTCTGGCAGTCTTGAATGCAGCTGGGACCTGGCCTGATGACAAGGAGCTGTTCATGATGAACGTGATGAAGGGCAGTAGATCTATGGAGACTGTCTGGAAGAGTGTGGATGGAATGGGATCCAGTGGGCAGGTTGTCGGGTTGCTGGATTTAAGTAGCTGTAGGACCTCGTCTGTGGATAGAGGAGAAAAATAAGTTAAGGAATTAATGGCAGGAGGATGAGTATTGGTCAAGGAAGTAGAGAAAGAGGAAAGCGACTGACGGATTTTGTTAACCTTCTCCTCAAAGAAGGTGACAAAATCCTCCGGGGTAAGGGAAGAGGGTGGTGGGGGAGAGGGGGTTTGAGAAGAGAGGAAAAGATACTAAAGAGCCTGCGTGGATCCGATGCTGATGCTTCCAGTTTCTCCTTGTAGAAGGATGACTTGGCAGCAGTAACCTCTGTTAAGAACTTGTAGAGCAGAGCCTGATAGGAGTGTAGGTCAGAGTCAAGCTGGGACTTCCTCCACTTCCTCTCTGCCTTTCTTAGCTCTCTCCGATTGCTGCGTAGGACTTCAGTCAGCCACGGGGCAGGTGGAGAGGATCTAGCTGGCCTGGAGGAAAGAGGACACAAAAGGTTAACTGCAGATGAGAGTGAAGAAAGCAATGCATCTGTGGCTGTATCCAAGGAAAGAGATAGAAAAGAATCAGGATGTGGAAGGGTAGTAAGGATAGTTGAGGCCAGAGACGAGTGAGAGATGGAGTGCAGGTTACGTCGAGAAAACGACAAGCCTGAAGGAGATGCATTGACAGGGAGAGCAGTAAGGGAGAGTGTGAAAGATAGAAAGTGATGATCTGAGCAGTGTAAGGGTGTTACTGTCATATCCAGCGCTGGGGCTGGTCTGCTGAAGATCAGGTCTAGGGTGTTGCCTGCTCTGTGTGTTGGAGGGGTCTGGTTGAGAGCAAGGTTGAAGGATGAGAGCAGCGGTTCGAGACATGATGACTGCATCTTGTTCGATGGAAGATTGAAGTCACCAAGGAGAATTAATGGGGTTCCATCAATGGGGAAGAGACTCAAAAGAATATCCAACTCGTCAATGAAGTTACCTAGAGGAGAAGGAGGGCGATAAATGACAATTATATGCAGTTTAGAGGGAAAAGATACAGTAACAGCGTGATATTCAAAAG
The DNA here is from genome assembly GCA_020368025.1 of Brachyhypopomus occidentalis. Classification (NCBI taxonomy): domain Eukaryota; kingdom Metazoa; phylum Chordata; class Actinopteri; order Gymnotiformes; family Hypopomidae; genus Brachyhypopomus; species Brachyhypopomus occidentalis. Next base: position 466,580 of record JAGXOD010000011.1, on the reverse strand, counting down.
AAGAAATAGAGAGAGGATAGGGCTGCTGGAGTCGCAGAGTTCTCCGGAGTAATCCAGGTCTCAGTCAAAGCCAGGAAGTGCAGTGAATGATGAGATGCTAAGGCAGAGATGAAATCAGCTTTCCGAACCGCAGATTGGCAATTCCAGAGTCCACCTATCACCCTGGTCTGAGAATGTGATGACCTTGGGGATGGATGAGATTCCTTGCATTGCGCTTCTTGCGTAACGATGGGAACGTCTGACTCTGTGGGTTGAAAGAGGGGGTATTGAAAAACACATGTTTAAAGTGCAGCAGTGTAGTAACTTGACGGTAAAGTAGTAGAGTGAGAGAAGGAAATACTTAGCAAAGTATTAGCATTAGTGGAAGAGACGAGTCGGCCGGGGATTGGAAAGTAGAGGGAGACTCCCTAGTACACCAAATCATAGGAACCAGGGAGGACCTGCACCACATAGCAGATTATCTTCTCTCCCCACAGTATTTTGAGTTAAAATCCCCAATAATTATGTAAACTGAGTGTGAGCTAAAGCAGACAGGGGCGTCTGCAGGCCCTCATAAGAGCACCAGATCTAAAAAATAAGGGAGCCACAGTCATGCCACTCGTGCCCAGACCCACTGGCCTTCGTGAATACCAGCCTCCACCTCAGACTGACGTCACAGCCCTGACTGACCAACTCCCCCTCTCACGGAGGGAGGAGGCACATGGCTAGCTAAACTTGACGAACTGACTGTGACTCAGATATCTGGAACAAACACCTCATTCAACATTTAGAAAAGGCCCTAGATAAAGCGGAAGAGCAGAAAGACGAAAGAGACCAGCCCCCTCAGCAACCCCACCCAGCTCTTGGAGTGACGGAAGTGGTGTATCCATACGGAGCTCCGCCCCAGGAGCCACAGTATGTTCCCCCACCAAAACAGGCATGGCAACCATACCCTACCGACGGGTATTACCCAAATTGTAGAGGAAGGGGTCGGGGCAGGGGCAAAGGTGGTCGGGGTGGTCCCGGTGGGTACGGTCATTGGGCAAAGGAATGTCCCCAAAATGTTGGAGGTCGGGGGAGAGCCAGAGGTCAGTTTGTACAAACACCTAACCCCTCTGCAGCACCAGGGCAGTACCCCCTCGGAGATTGGGGTGCTGACCAAGGGGAATGATGGGACCCAGATGACAACTCGGACAGCAAGGCCACCGCAGACTCTATGCTGTCCCTCACGGTCGGTTCTCAGAGACTCTCTTTCCTGGTCGACACCGGTGCAACTCATTCAGCAATCAACTGCACCGTACCAGAGGAGTTGGTGAGCACCAATTCAGTGACTGTTGGAGGGTTATCTGGGGAATCACAAAGTCTGCATAAAACAATTCCAATGACTGTACAATGTGGCCAGCAGGCCATTAATCACAGGTTTTTGATTTCAAAGACTGCACCTGTTAACCTTTGTTAAACAGTTAAAGACATGTTGTCATTTCTAGTACTAACAGGGTACAGCAGACAGTACATACCGGACTACGCAGAGCTGACGCAATCATTGAGAGACATGGTCAAACAGCTGGACATTCATGGACATGGTCAAACAGCTGGAGAAATTCATCAGGTAAACTGGACTGGATAGTGGAGGCTGAAAGACACTTCATTAAACTAAAACAGGCACTAGCACAGGCTGTGGACTCGGCAGCGACCGATTACTTCCCCATCTTTCTTGGATATTTCTGAAATGCACTCCTGCGTAAACGGAGTGCTGTTTCAGAAAAAAGGGGGAGAGAGGAAGGTGCTAATGCACCTCAGCATTCCATTAGGCAGCACAGAATAATGACATCCGCCATGCACACAGAAGGTAGCAGGAATCGCAAAAAAAAAACAGCACACAGTCACAGGGCATGCATTACATATTTTGACCAGCCATTCACACATGTTTACACTTACCCAGAGACAAAGGAGAATACAGAAGGTTTTGACAGCGCCAAACCTACTGTTCAAAAATGAAGGCATGTTACAAGACATAACACACGAGTGTGTGGCGGAAGTGGCAAAGGCCACAAAATGGAGACCAGATTTAGAGGGAGAACAGATTCCAGAGGCAAAAAACAGGTGGACAGAGGGGTGTGGATTCAGGAGCCAAGATGGGGCAGTTTAATCAGGATTTGCGGTAGTGATGGAAACTCAAGGAGAGATAGATGAGTTTTGGGTAGTGCATTCAGGAAAACCTAAGGGCATACAGTCAGCACATAGAGCCGAGCTATTGGCTGTCATTGCAGCACTACAATTGGCAGAAGGTAGACAGGTTAACATCTACAACAGACTCAACATACGTCGTGGGAGTGGCTCATGTGGAACTAGGACAATGTGAAAGAGCAGGCTACACTACCCCAGGAGGTAAGACATAAAAGACTTAGCTGAGGCAATGTTACTCCCGGCAAAAGTTGCCATCGTCAAGTGCAGAGGACATCAAAAGAGGGAGAACTTAATGGACAGAGGAAATGCAGCTGCGGACGCAGCCGCTAAAAAGGCAGCAGGCTATGCAACAGTAGGTAATCAGAAAGTTTGCAGGGGAGAGGTGAATGGCCTCCTCCACCTGGAGGACAGGAGTTACAGGAGAAATCTAGCCCAGAAGAGAAAACAGCATGGTCAGAGAAAGGAGGAGTTAAAGGTGAGGAAGTTTGGGAAGGACCAAATCGGAGACCCACCTTATCAGGGAGATTAATTAAGGAAGTACTTATAGAAGCACATGGGGTAGCGCATGCAGATGAGGGAAAATTAAAAACATTGGTGGCACCCATACCTCAGTGACATAATAGCAGATTGGACAAAAAGGTGTGATATGCAATGTGCATAACAGAGGCCCTAGTTTGAAGCCAGGGTCAGGTAAGTTTCCTGGTCCTAGGGAACCAGGAGAAGAAATTCAGATTGATTACACTGACATGCAAACACCAATTAGAGGACAACAGTATTTATTAGTGGTAGTGGACAAATTGTCAGGTTGGGTAGAGGCATTTCCCACCAGAGCAGAAGACTCTAAGTCGGTTTGCAAAATGTTGGTAAATCATTGGATACCTCATTATGGTTTTCCTAAGGCAGTCCAATCAGATAATGGCACACATTTTACAAGCAAAGAGTTAAAATTTGTGGAACAGAGCTTGGGGCTCAGGTATAAGTACGGGTCAGTTTACCATCCCCAATCACAGGGCAAAATGGAAAGGATGAATGGTAATATAAAGAGTAAAGTTAGCAAAGGTATGTGCACAAACAGGGAAGGATTGGCTGGAATCCCTGCTGTTAGTAATGTTGGCCATAAGATCTTCAGTGAATTCTGTAACCAGATTCAAACCAGATTCAAAGCTTGCGAAGCTGGAAACACCTACAGTCCGATCATATAAGGAGTATTTCAAAGAACTAAAAACCATCTGTGAAGCTTATTCTGTCCAGGTACGAGGAGAGGAGTCAGAACCAACATTACAAGTAGAAGAGAGGTCACCGAGAGCCGAGAGAACATCACACGCCGTCCGACTGAAGGGTAAAGGAGACACGTGGTTCCACCTCAGCCAGTGCAGAGCATCAGAGCCACCCATCAAGAGCGCAGAGAGGAAGGAGCTCCCAAACAACGGGGCAGAATAATCCCTGGGAGCAGAGGCACGTCAGGAAAGTCTACCCTGCCTCCCACGAGGGAAAAAGAAAATATATACTTTTTGTTTAAGAAAATTTTTAATTCAATAGATTCATTTACTAGCTTAGTGTTAAGACTTGGCTTTGTAGAAAGCACATAGAAATATAGGCACATAGGGACTGTGATTATTGTAAACATTGATTGCATTTTAGTAAAGGGGCAAATATATATAAGTCAGTACTACAGCAGAAAGCCCACATGAATGAGTGGGATCATGGGCTAGAGCAGGTTTGTATTATAATAATAATAATAATAATAATAATAATAATAATAATAATCTTTATTTGTATAGCACCTCCATGGATCACCACCTTATCGTGGTGGAGGGGTTTGCGTGCCTACATCATCCTAGGAGCTAGGTTGTCGGGGGCAATGCCCCTGGTAGGGTCTCCCATGGCAAATTGGTCCTAGGTGATGGGCCAGACAAAGAGTGGTCCAGAAGACCCCCTATGGAACCCCTTTGTGCAGTGGCCATTTTGAGGTCATTTTTAAACAATTTGTACTAATAGACTTTAAGACTAATTATCTCAAGTTTTACATAAAGCACAATGATCATTCAGGATTCAAATTGAAGTGCACACTTGGTAGAAGACATCCATTCATATTCTGACTGTTTCCCCCCACTATTACTGTATCATCTGAGATCATAAATAAGATGAAAATGTAAAAAAAAAAAAAAAAAAAAAAAAAAAACGCCTTTTATTTTGGAGTTTTACAATGTGTATCTGGATCATGAGTTTAGGAAATCAGTAATGCTCTACATTTCCTGATACTCTAGGGTCTTGTAAAAGAAATTGCTTTGTTTGGTGCAGGTAGATAAAAGGTTTCTGTAGATATACAGCTTTTTCTACAAGGTGTCATCAAAGACTCTCCAAAGTGCCCGCAATGTCTCCAAAGTGCCAATAACCTCTCCAAATACAGAAAGGCATTTATAATAATAATAATAATATTTATTTACATATCTTCCATATATACTTGTAAGTCAAAGTGCTTTACAGACAATTTCTAGACAAAAAAAATTTATAAAATTAATTAAAATAAGTTATACACAGAACCTTTCAAATATATGCTAACACATACCAAATAACCTTTATAACATACTAACAATATAAACTTCAAAGCTTCGTAGAGGAAACTCTTGTACTTGTAAGTGCAATAGAACATATTGCCAATGACAAAAAAGTGCAAAATGAATAGGTAGTAAAGATTATACTATTTACAATTATATTACAATACCGAGGGTGTGCAAGTGCATCCCCCACTGGTCTAACAGCGTTTCTCCTTGTGCCACTGTGTGAAGCACAAACGGTCCACAATAATACAGAGTGGAACATTGCAAGATGCACAGCTGTACATCGTTTTCATGTTGCAGTACACACATCTCTTTCTGCCTTTAGTGGCTTTAAAATAAGGGTCATCGGACACCAGATTCACAGCAGGGAAGCAGCCCTCTGGTCTCTGCTTTGGCACTTGAGGTGGGGATGCAGTGGCAGCTTCTGCCTGCATGGACTGTGGCTGTCCAACATCAGCCAGCTCCATACACAACACCTCTCTGAACCGTTTCTGAGTGAGGGGCTTCTTCTGTCTTGCCAGTGTCATTTCCTTGTGGAGGATGAAGCTGTTCACCACCGCAATATCCACAAAGTGGAGAAAAAGCTTTGTATACCAATGCCTGGTCTTATGAGTCACGAAGAAGTACTTTATGAGCGCATCCGACAAGTCCACTCCTCCCATGAACTTGTTGTACTCCTTCACAGGTTCCTGGACAGGGATTTGCTTAGTAGACCAGGTGCCATGTTGATTTCTGACCCGCCTCTGCACAGATTGTCCACTGTATGCTTTATGAATAGTAGAGCACATTGTAACATCTCTTGTGTCCCTCCATTTCACAAAAAAGCAATGAGCCATCCCTTATCCATCGCATGTCTCCACGGTTCGTTTTCCTTGGCAGTGCATTCGTGGTTGTTCTTGGGAATCCTATCCTTGTCTCACGTATGGTCCCACAGGCCCCGAAACCAATTCCATGCAGGTAGTTGAAGAGCATTGAACTTGTGTAGAAATTGTCCACATAAATTGTATACCCTGTTCCCAAAGAAAGAACATGGATAAGGTTGACAACAGCGTCAAAGCTTAGCCCACGTCCTGAGGGTTTCCTTGCCTTTCCCTCTGAAACAAATGGATACACTGAAATTATAAGTGTATCCATTTGTGCTGTCAGCTAGGACAAATAGCTTATATCCCCACTTGGTAGGTTTGTCCTTCACATATTGTTTCATGCCAATTCTCGCCTTTGTAGCCACCATCCGTTCATCTATAGCGATGTTCTGTTGTGGATGGTAGAAGGTCCTGCAAGCAGTCAGGATCTGGTTCATGAGTGGCTTCAGGCGGAAGAGACCATCATATTCAGGCTGACCTCGGAGCTGGTCATTTATGGTGTCTGCTGCAGGGTCGCTCATGTGCAGGTATGCACTGATGGCCTCATACCGGGCCCCAGACATCACAGAGGCAGGAAATTGGAAGCTGTGCAAGCGGTCCTTCCTCCACAGGTCCCGAGCAGCTGAAGGCTTCACAAGTCCAAGATAGATGACTATGCTGAGATATTTTAGCATTTCCTCAGGGTATATATCCGTCCACTGCCTCTGCATACCCTCAGCTTTTCTTCGTGCAGCATACTTATTTGTATTACTGCACAGGCATCGGATCACCTCTAAACTGAAAAACAGCTGGAATATGTCACAGGGGCTGTAGTTCTTCTGCATATCCAGCTGGACTCCTGGGGTCCTCCTGGGGCGAAATTGCAATTTAGGAGGCCGCTCATCTTCCTCTTGAGCAGAACACCATCTGTTCTGCAGTGTTGCAACTGCTGGTGGCGAAGGGCACCTGTCTGCTGGAATGGCTCTCGTCTTCTGTGCTTTGGCTCTAGGCTGACGATCTGCTGAGGTCTGAGAGGAGCTTTTAGGCAGTCTTCTCTTTACAGGAGGCTGCTTTATGTTTCTGCTGCCGGACACTAGGCCGTCCCTCGTGCTGAAGTGTGAGGGGGGCATCAACGGATTGAGGAAGGCTTGATGCTGATGGAGGGCAACCTGAATCAGTTTCACTGCAAGAAAGACATAATATAGCATAAGCCTTGTTAGCGCACTACATGTTACTCATTACATTTATTTAGCGATACACGATTACTGTACTAGCGCAACAGGCTACCATGTTAGCAAATATGTTATCAAACAGGCTACTATGTTACTACGTCTCATTATATGCATACAAAGCAGTATGTAAGCAGTATATAAATAACCATATATTATAAATGTTTAGCAGAACATTTGAATGCTTTGAAATGCGCGAAAAACAATGTTCGGCAACTTGCTAAGACTTAGCGTAACAGGTCACGGCACGAGCTACCATAACGAGTTACCATGTTCTACAATGTTTGCACGGAGGTACCTACTAAAGCGTATAATATATACTGCACATGTATATTTACATATAAATATATGTATATACATATACATATAGTAGGGAAAATATATTGAAACGGTAAAACAACCGTAATTTTGACTTACGCCAGATCAAGCACGGTATCAAGTCCATGGAGGAACGCGTCTTCTTCCTCAGAGTCCATGCTTGCAGGCAACGAACCATTACTTTCAACTTCCATCTCATCCATATAGCTAAACAATTCTTCATGGACTTCGGCCAACGTAAATCGTCTTCTATCCATAATTGATGAATGTTTTCTACGATGAAATCTTGTGGAAATAAAATTTTCGACTGCGCAATAGTCCTCACTCAAAGCGTATTACAGCTGTAATGACCAAAGCGCAACCGCACGTGTTCTTTTACGCAGTACCCATACACATTGAGTACATGTCAGATCAAGCCAAATAAGGTATCAAAGTTTTTATCTGAGAGGGGGCAATTTGTTAAAATAACTGTCAATCACATAGGTTCCCTATGAAAAAAATATGAGCAAATTTAATAGGACAACTGAGGATGGTGCCATCGCCCGGACCAATTGACGTGTGATAACGACTGCCAATCAGAGGCAACAGTGAGTCATGGCCCAATAGAAACCACTTAATCCATGAAAGGGCGTATTCAACTTTCACACTTGCTCATGACTGTGAGCAAACACTGCTTTGTGTGGGTCCTAGTCGTTCTAGAAATTTCGGGTCCGATGACGAAGCAAACGAACACCCGTTTTGCAGAGATTAGTGAGCAGGCAAATAGAGATCTTAACAAACATTCCATATGCTGTTTAAAAGTGTGATACTATTGCTATGTCTATAAGTGAATTTTCTATTACAAAATATGACGCTCTCCTACTTCGTAGACCTTTTAAAGGGACAATTTAAAGGGGAAGTCACGTCACACGTGTAAACCACGTGGTGTAAACACCGTGTGTTCAGAATGGGATTTCTCGCAGTTGATTTGAGTGTAGGTGGCTGAAAATCGCTATGCATAAAGTTATACTAGTTCTAAAAAATAAAATTAGTGTGATGTGTTTGCGTTTTAAGAATACTCGGTGATATTAGCTATTTTTTGTGGAAAAACAGATTTTGCCCGGCGACGGTACCACTAGAGGGCGCAAATGCACAAAGAGGTTAAAAACAGGACCCAGATACCCTTTCCCGGATCAGGGTTACCGGGGCCTCACCCTGGAGCCAGGCCTGGGGGAGGGGCTCCTCGGCGAGTGCCTGGTGGCCGGGTCTCTACCCATGGGGCCCGGCCGGGCACAGCCCGAAGGAACTACATGGGTTCACTCTCCCATGGGCCCACCACCTGTGGGAGAGGTAGTACTAGGAGTTCAGTGCATTGTGGTTTGGGCGGTGGCCGAAGGCGGGGGCCTTGGCATACCGATCCTCGGTTACTGAAGCTGGCTCTTGGGACATGGAACGTAACCTCTCTGGGTGGGAAGGAGCCTGAGCTGGTGTGTGAGGCTGAGAGATACCAACTAGATATAGTTGGGCTCACCTCCACACACAGTTTGGGTTCTGGAACCAATCCTCTCGAGAGAGGCTGGACTTTATTCTTTTCTGGAGTTGCCCAGGGTGAAAGGCGGAGGGCTGGAGTGGGCTTACTCATAGCTCCCCGGCTCGCTGCCTGTGTGTTGGGGTTTTCCCCAGTAGCTAAGAGGGTTGCTTCCCTGCACCTTAGGGTCAGGGAACGGGCTCTGACTGTTGTTTGTGCTTATGCACCGAATGGCAGTTCGGAGTACCCGGCCTTCTTGGAGTCCTTGGAGGGGGTACTGGAAGGTGCCCCTTCTGGGGATTCCATTGTTCTGCTGGGGGACTTCAATGCTCACGTGGGCAATGACAGTAGGACCTGGAAGGGCGTGATTGGGAGGAACGCCCTCTCCGATCTGAACCAGAGTGGTGTTCTGTTATTGTACTTCTGTGCTCGTCACAGCTTGTCCATAACGAACACGTTTGAGCACAGAGGTGTCCATAAGTGCACATGACACCAGGACACCTTAGGTCGCAGTTAGATGATCGATTTTGTAATCGTATAATCGAACTTGCGACCGTGTGTCTTGGACACTCGGGTAAAGAGAGGAGCTGAGCTGTCAACCGATCACCACCTAGTGGTGAGTTGGATCAGATGGCGGGCGAGGATGACGGACAGACCTGGCAGACCCAAACGTACTGTGAGGGTTTGCTGGGAACGTCTGGCAGAGGAACCTGTCAGAAAGGTCTTTAACTCCCACATCCAACAAAGATTTGACCACATCCCGAGGGAGGCCGGAAACATTGAGTCTGAGTGGGCTTGTTTCCGTGCCTCCATTGTCAATGCAGCAGATCGGAGCTGTGGACGCAAGGTTGTCGGTCGTGGCGGCAATCCCCGAACCCGGTGGTGGACACCTCGGGTAAGGGAGGCCGTCATGCTGAAGAAAGAGTCCTATCGGGCCTGGTTGGCCCGTGGGACTTTGGAGGCAGCAGACAGGTACAGGGGGCCAAGCAGATCGCGGCTTTGACTGTCGCAGAGGCAAAAACTCGGGCGTGGGAAGAGTTTGGTGAGACCATGGAAAGTGACTTTCGATCGGCTCCGAGGAGGTTCTGGCAAACCGTCAGGCAACTCAGGAGGGGAAAGCGGTTCCCGACCAACACTGTATACAGTGGGGCTGTGGATCTGCTGACCTCGACTGGGGATGTCATTAAGCGGCGGAAGGAATACTTCGAGGATCTTCTCAATCCCACCATCACGTCTTCCAGAACCAGAGGACTCAGACGAGGGTTTGCGCATCACTAGGGCTAAGGTGACCAGGGTAGTTGTGAAACTCCTTGGTGCCAAGGCTCCGGGGGTGGATGAGATCTGTCCTGAGTTCCTTAAGGCTCTGGATGTTGTTGGACTGTCTTGGTTGACACGTCTTTAACATCGCGTATACATCTGGAGCAGTGCCTCTGGATTGGCAAACCAGGGTGGTGGTTCCCCTTTTTATGAAAGGGGACCGGAGAGTGTGCTCCAACTATCGGGGGATCACACTTCTCAGCCTGCCCGGTAAGGTCTATGCAGGGGTTCTGGAGAAGAGAGTCCGCTCGATAGTCGAATCTCAGTTACAAGAGGAACAATGTGGGTTCCGTCCTGGTCGTGGAACACTGGACCAACTTTTCACCCTTGCGAGGGTCCTAGAGGGTGCATGGGAGTTTGCTCAACCAGTCCACATGTGCTTTGTGGATTTGGAAAAGGCATTCGACCGTGTCCCTCGAGGATTCCTCTGGGGGGTGCTCCGGGAGTATAGGGTACGGGGCCAGTCCCTGTACAAACGGAGCAGGAGTTTGGTTCGCATGGCCGGCAGTAAGTTAGACTGGTTTCCAGTGGGAGTTGGACTCCGCCAAGGCTGCCCTTTGTCACCGATTCTGTTCATAACTTTTATGGACAGAATTTCTCAGCGTAGCCAAGTGGCGGATGGGGTTTGGTTTGGTGGCCTCATTCCACGCCTTCTTTTTGCAGATGATGTGGTCCTGTTGGCATCATCAGGCCGAGACCTACAGCTCTCGCTGGATCAGTTTGCAGCCGAGTGCGAGACGGCTGGGATGAGAATCAGCACCTCTAAAACAGACCATGGTACTCAGTTGGACAAGGGTGGAGTGCCCTCTCTGGGTCGGGAGTGAGTCCTTGCCTCAAGTGGAGGAGTTTAAGTATCTCAGGTTCTTGTTCACGAGTGAGGGAAGGATGGAACGAGAGATTGACAGGCGGATCGGTGCTGCGGCTGCAGTATTGCTGAGCCAAAAGGCAAAGCTCTCAATTTACTGGTCAATCTACGTTCCGACTCTTACCTATGGTCACGAGCTTTGGGTAGTGACCAAAAGAATGAGATCGCGAATACAAGCGGCTAAAATGAGTTTTCGCCGCAAGGTGTCTGGGCTCTCCCTTAGAGATAAGGTACGGAGCACAGTCATCCGGGAGGGGCTCCCACGTAGAGAGGAGCCAGCTGAGGTGGTTCGGGCATCTGGTTTAGATGCCACCTGGGCGCCTGCTTAGGGAGGCGCTCTGGGCATGTCCAACTGGGAGGAGGCCCCGGTGAAGACCTAGTTCACGCTGGAGAGATTATATCTCTCGGCTGTCCTGGGAACGCCTTGGTATCCCCCCAGAAGAGCTGGAAGAGGTGGCTGGGGAGAGGGAAACCTGGGCCTCTTTGCTTAGGCTACTGCCCCCGCGACCCGGATAAGCGGAAGAAAATGGATGAATGGATGTATAGCATCTTTCATGCATACATGCAACTCAAAGTGCTTTACATATTAAATACAACAAAACATTAAAATAAAGCAAAGTTTAAAAAATAAATATATAAATAAAGTAAACAAATAGGTAATAAAAGGTAATAAAATGACAAATTTTTAAAATAATAAATAATGTAATAAAGTAAAGTAACTTAGTAAATAGAATAGGAAACTATTAAAATAATTAGAACATAAAATGTAACTAAATAAAATAATGTAGAAAGTAAATAAAATGGAAAACTAGTAGAATCACTACAACAGACATAGCTTAACTAAAAGCAGATCTAGACAGGAAGGTTTTGAGACTCTTTTTGAAGCTGTGCAGGAATGAAATGTCTCTGAGCTCCTCAGGAAGAGAGTTCCAGAGTTTTGGGCCATAGCGGCTAAAGGCACCCTCACCAGTCTTTAATTGGCTTTTAGAAATCACCAGTAGATTACTGTTTGACAACCTGAGAGACCTGACTGGAACATATCTATCATTTCACTGAGGTCAGGACCCTTGCAGCAGCATTCTGAACTCACTGAGCAGATAAGACAGCGTTACAATAATCAGGCCTTGATGTGATAAATGCATGGACAAGTTTTTCACTATCAGCAGGAGAGAGCACATCTCGGACCTTAGCGATGTTTCGGAGGTGAAAATAAGCTGTATTGCGTGTAGTCATGATGTGTGAATTAAAGCTTAGCTTATCAAAAGTGACGCCCAAGTTCTTTACATATTGTTTGGCATTCAGATTAATTTTATTTAATTATTGTAATTTGTCATTTTTAATTATTTGTAAGGGCGCTGTCGGCGCGGATGTTTGAGGTGGACACAATTGCTGAGAGAAGCGAGATTTATTATAAAAGGGCATTCCAAAATCAGGGTCGAAGAGGCAGGCTTGGGTCAGTGAATCCAGATATTCATCCATAACAAAAAGGTAGTTCACAAATCAAACACGGGTTAAACAGGATAACAGAACATACAGGAATCAAACTACACGTTACAACGGGAACACTAACAAGGAGCTGGAACAGGTAATATCACGACGAACGACAGAGGCTGAGACAAGGAACACGAACAAGGCTGTAGACAAAATAACCAGCGACATTCCAGACATAACACAGGGTTTAAATAGACAGGACTAATACGAGACACCTGAAAGACTAGACGAGAGGCAGGGAATACAAAAACGAGGCGGAGCTAAGACGTACATGGCTAATAAAACAAAACAAGCACAAGAACGACAGGAGGAGGAGGGCTAAACGTGACATTATTATAATTATTGTAATAATAATTTGATTATTATTGTTGAAGGCAGAACTTGTGGACATGGTTACCACAAAAGTCCAAGGGACTGTGTGCCATGGTAAGGCTCGGAGCCCCAATCACTCTAGTAGGACATAGAAAAAGATCAATGTTGCCGAGGTCTTTAGGCGTAGAAGGGATGTAAGTGATCAGTTTGATCTTATGAAAAACACACCTATGTACATTGATTCAATTGGAATTTCCAGGGGAGTGCCTGACGAGCATAAACTAGCTGACCAAATAGCTGCAGGCTTTGAAAACATACCCCTGATATCACCTTTTTTCCCAATAACCCCGAGTAAAAATGTAGACCGTATAAACGTTGTACATTATAATGTTATGCGTCTCGCTAATCTAACCAGGGATGCCGTAGAAGGTCTTAGAGATCAATTGGCGAATAGGATTACAGAATAGGATTGCGTTAGACATGTTATTGGAAGAAAAAGGAGGCGTATGTGTAATGTTTGGGGAATCCTGTTGTACTTTCATACCAAACAACACGGCCCCAGATGGGTCTGTAACCAGGGCTGTAGAGGGACTGAAGGCTTTATCAAAAGAAATGCAAGAAGCTTCAGGGATTGACAATCCTTTGACTGGCTGGCTGGAACGGCAATTTGGGAAGTACAAGGCTCTTCTTATGTCAGTGTTAACTTCGGTGGGCATATTTTTGAGTATTGTGATTACATGTGGATGTTGCTGCATACCTTGCATTAGAAGCTTAGCTGAGAGATTCATTATGAGTGCGATCCTCACAGTGGAGCTGTTATGATGGCTCTTATAGGTCAGGAAGAGGAGCATCAGAGCCTTGAAGGGGAAACTGGATGGTGATCTCTTAACAGAGATCAAAAGAGGGAATTTGTTGGGAATTATATTTGAATCCTTTATATTTTGCTACCATTACATTACTAATCAACTGCGTATTATTAGGCATTAAATTTTACTATAACATTATTATTAATCAAGCATATTCTTATAAGTGTGTGTGTTTGATATCTGTAACCCTTGTGTAATTCCATGGTGGGAAACTGTTTGAGGAGGGAAGCATCTGTGGCCTCGAAAGCTGATAACTGCTATAGTGGTTAGGAGAAAATATAATGAGCTCAGTTATTGCGAAGTAACAAATGTGGGAAAATTGCACACAGAAAAGTACCCCCTTGTAGTGGAGGTCTGGGAAACCGTGCACAAGGTTTCCGTACTTTCAATAAGAACAGAATGAGCTCATTCGGTGCAAGATGAAAGGTAAGCAGTTTTTAGACAAACAGGCAGTTACAGCTCAAATTCGAGATTCTGACACAGTTCAAATCTTTAAATCTAGACTCATCTATTTAATCTTGCCTTCAGTTAGTATTCTACTTGTGAAGGTGTGGAGCTTGGGGGCCTCCAGTCATTGAGCTTTCTGGTTATCTGAGATGTTGATGCTGTCATCCAGCCATGTCATGTGATCACTCTTGTTGTGACAATGACTTGGGTGGAAAGCAATGTCTCGGTGAGCCCTCTTGACTGTGGTTACCCCCAGGCCCCTCCCTTTAGTTATGCTGGAATTAGAACTATAACTACAGGACCATATTTGAACTATACTTGAACTATGAATGCGGACTTCTGCTAGCGGGCCGCCCAATGGAGGATGGGTTCCCTTTTGAGTCTTGGTCCTCCCAAGGTTTCTTCCTAAATTCCTGCAACCTTAGGGAGTTTTTCCTTGCCACTGTCGCCTCTGGCTTGCTCATTAGGGATCTGGACCCATATGATTGTAAAGCTGCTTTGTGACAACATGTGTTGTAAAAAGCGCTATATAAATAAATTTGACTTGACACACATTGCGATGTTGCCACCACGCTGTCCAGGGACACTGACTATGGCACGGTGTCCTACGATGTTTCTTTCCCTGCGCCTTGTTTTGAAGCCAGCTTGGTTGAAGCCAGCTTTATCAATATAAAGGAACTTGTGGCACTGCTGCCACATCTAGATCCATTACTCTATGAAACCAAACATTATAGTATTACAGTACTGTATATGACAGTATGAAATGGGTATATCATACTCAACATTGTGTGGCACAGGACACTGGAGTAAAATATGAGTAAGAGGATAGCAGAGCATACTTGCACATATTCATAGTGCAGTTCTTTCACACTGTCAGAGTTGTGGTGAAATGGTACCATGTATAGCTGTTTCATATGCACTTGATGTCTTCTCAGGAGTCCCAGTGCAGATAGGCTTACTGAATGAATGTTGCTGAAAGTGATGTTGTCAGTAATGATGTGCAGTTGTAGTTGTCGTAAAGGTATAGTGTTGTTTGATCTGACATTGTTCACGATGGCCTCTTCCTGTTCAGGGGTGAATAGCCTTTGTCCCCAGCATGGGGTAGTCTAGCAGTTCTGCAAAAACATGATGTGAACAATTTTTCTGTATGTTACAGTAAACTAGACAACAGTAGTACAGTATACACAGTTCAGGTCTGTGAGTTCAGTAGTGTAGTATACAGGATAGGTCTACTTAGCTATTCTCATGTCGAAAGGTCCCGATGATGCCTGCTACAGTGTACTGGCTCAGATTCGGCTGGACTCTTTGCCCAGCCTCCTGAAAACTCAACCCATGGTTGACCACATGGTCAACCAAAGTGGCCCAGATCTCATCTGTGATAGTTGTTCGTGTTCATCCTCTTCCTATCTGTGAAGTATTAGCCTCCATTGTTGTGCAAACCAAGATTTGCAACTTGTGGCCAATATAGTGTGGCCAAGATAATGATTTGTAAAAATTCATAGAAGTGTTTTCACCTGTGAAGACTGGGTTAGTGTTAAAAAATTGTGCTATAAGGACCACTTTTTGGGTCTTAGCAGCTGCAAAAAACCAATACCGTCCCATATCCAACCTCCCTTTTTTGAGCAAGATACTTGAATGTGCAGTCCTGATTCAACTTAAGGAACACCTCACCTTCAATAACCTCTTTGAACAATTTCAATGTGGTTTTAGAATGAACCACAGCACTGAAACAGTCCTGGTTAGGGTCATGAATGATTTATTCCTGGATGCTGACTCTGGCCTGGTGAACATCCTCCTTCTCATTGATATAACTGCAGCGTTCGATACATTCTGTCATGATATACTTCTTCATGGACTGGACTCCTGGACTGGGATCACCGATTTGGTAATGGCTTGGTTTCAATCATACCTCACTGATAGACAACAATTTGTATCTCTGGGAAATGTTCTATCCAACATTGTATTTCTCCCCCATGGTGTCCCTCAGGGCTCAGTTCTTGGTCCCATCCTGTTCACTATTTACATACTTCCACTTGCTGATATGATACGTCATGGTCTTCAGTTCCATTGTTATCCAGATGACACTCAAATTTATATTAGCACTAAGCCGTCTGATACGTTGCCTCCTGATGCACTGGTCAACTGCCTAGTTGATATAAAAAGGTGGATGACGTACAACTTTCTCAAACTGAACAGTAGCAAAGCTGAAGCCATTTTAATTGCTTCCCTTTTCCACGTTCAAAAGATCGGCCAAGCAACACTATCCATCCCGGATTTCATTACATCCTCTGTGGCCCAGGTTCGCAATTGCCAAGTTCACCCAGGTTGGTTTTATTTTAGACTCCACACTTTCTATAGATGCCCACACCAATAACATTACTCATTCATTCATTATCTGTACCGCTTATTCCTGCTAGTCAGGGTCACAGGGAGCTGGAGCCAATCCCAGCATCTCCAGGCAAAGGCAGGGTACACCATGGGGAGGTCGCCAGTCCACCACATGGCCAACACGCACACACACTCACACTCACGGGCAATCTAGAGTGACCAATCAACCTAACATGCATGTCTGTGGACGGAAACCAGAGTACCTGGAGAAAACCCACGCAGGCACAGGGAGAACATGCAAACTCCACACAGAGCAGCCCAGACCGAGAATCGAACCCAGACTGCCTTGCAGACAGTGCTAACCACCATGCTGCCTGTTGCACTTGTGGTTCTCTTCAATGCCTCAGCGCAGCGTGTTTGTTGATGCAGATGAAAATAAATAGAAACAACAGACCAATCCACTGTATACACAAAAGCTTTTAATTGTACTAAGATATCTTAGGAGATCTCACATACAAAACATGCTCCCCACCGTAAGGGAAGAAGCCAGAGATCTGAAGTAACTACTGAAACTGCCAGCTTATATGCTGCTGTTCCCTGTCCCAAAACAATCCTACAATCCCAATATGGAGTTGTATGTCAACATTTAATGTATGGCTGTAGTACCCTGTTCTATTCTCAACCTAAACATTCTTCTCCCCCTCCTTGTTGAAGCCACCTGTGGAACATTCCTTTGTCCTTTAGGAATGGACACTAATATACTGCTTAACCAAAGTACTGTCCTTAAGATTATGAATATACTTTTATATGTTAATACACACTACTAAACAAAATATATTGTTGCTATGTTAGTGCTAAGCAAAGAATATGTTTTCAACACGCCCCACCAATAACATTAGTAAGATAGCCTTTTTCCACCTTAAAAACATTGCCTGATTACGCCCCTCTCGCACTGATTGTGACTGAAACACTGGTCTATGCCTTTGTCACCTCTGTAAATGTGTAAATGTGAGACTGTAAATGTGTTCTTGGGCTCTTGGTTAATAGTGTAAATAAGTTGCAGTATGTACAGAATTCCACAGCCAGAGTTCTCACGTGAACCAGGGCATAGGAACACATCACACCAATATTAAAATACTTACATTGGGTTCCAGTACAGTACCATATACAGCTCAAGTTACTGCTTCTGGTTTTTAAATCTCTACATGGGTTGGCCCCTCCATATCTTTCAGCTTTGTTGTCTACATATTGCCCTCACGTACACTCCAATCTCCTGATGCTCATGTGCTGTCTGTTCGCCCTACATCATTACTCATGTAAGGTGAAAGAGCATTTAGTGTTGTTGGTCCAAAGTTGTGGAATTCAATCCCACTGTTTCTCCGTACATCTGTTTCCACTAAGAAGCATCTAAAAACTTGTGTGTTTAGAATTGCTTTTCCAATTTTGTAGCTCTTTTCTTTCTCTTATGGTTTTGGTGTGTCTACTGTTATATTAACTCGGTTACTTTTATTTAAAATAAATGTGTTTTATTTGTGTCCTTGTGTGTAAATTCCCAGGGTAGCAAAAGAAAACCTTCAGTCATAGTGTCATAAATGTGGCAGTTCTCTATCACACCCAAAACATGATTGTCCTGCAAATGAAGTTAAATGTCGTGCATGTGGCAGGAAGGGACACTAGCCGTGTGTGCAGGGCACCAAAATTGGTGCATGAAGTAGAAGGGGAGGAGGATGCTATCTTCCTCGGCTGAATCACGACTAATGGCGATCCTTGGATGGTCAAAATCAACATCCAGGACAGTAGTGTGACGTTTAATATCAACACTGGTGCTGATGTCACAGTCTTACCACAGGCTTACCACATTTTTTCAGAAAATATATAAGGAAAATCCACACATGTTTGACAAAGCAACAAAGCCACTACTGCTACACAGACTGCTGCTGAGGAGAGGTGAGAAAGGTGAGGTAATGGAGGATACGTACATTGTTCATCATCTGGACACTGCCTTGCTGGGAAGATCTGTGAGCTGTAGGCTGGGGCTTGTTACATATCTAGACAGCATCACAGTGGAGACATTAAAGCAATCCTACCCAAAACTATGAAGCGGACTTGGCGAACTGCGCCGCCATTTGCCATAAAGTTGAAACCTGGGGCTCAACTATTCTCACTCACAACACCAAGGAGGATCCCATTACCACTGATGGATAAAGTCAAGAAAGAATTCGGAGTGATATGCAGAGTTGAGGAGACAATAGACTGGTATGCTGGCATCGTGGTAGTGCCCAAGAAAATCGGTGCTGTGCGCATATTCGTTTACCTCACTAAACTGATCGAGTCAGTGTGTTGTGAGAAATTCATCTTACATCATCATCAGTGGAGGAAACAGAATTTTTAGTAAGCTGGATGCAAATATGGGGTTTTGGCAAATTCTCCTGACAAACAATTCAGCGAAACTGACTACCTTCATCACACCTTTTGGCAGTTATTTCATCAAGAGATTACCCTTCAGTATAGCATTGTCAGGAACAACACCTCATCCTCCCTCTCCTCCCACTAGTCACCTGTCCCGTTACCACTCCCCTTTAGTTCCATATATATACACCCCCTCAGTAACTTCCTGGTTGCGAAGTATTGCCAACCCATGTTGCATACCAAGCGTTTCATCGACCTGTGTGATCTCCCGTGTTCTGACCTCTGCTTCTGTCCTAGACCTCGTCTCCCGCCTAGCCCTCCTGTACCTCCCGGATTCTGCCTTCCCGTTACGACCCTCGACCGGCTTGACTTTCCTATTAAATCTTCGTCTGCTAAGATCGACAACAGTTACTTTTTCTATCTGACTGTTGTATTCTGCCTGTGATAATAAAGATGGAGTTCTTCCGCAACTGGATCCTCCTCTGTGTGTTCTGTTCATAACGAGCATCAGCCCCCAAGCACTTCCAGAACAGAATAATAACTGAGGTCACAGAGGGATTTGAGGGTGTAGATTGCCATATGGATGACATGCTGGTGTGGGGTCGTACACAAGAGGAGCATGATGCACGCCTGCATGCCACGCTGGAGAAAATTCAGAAAGCAGGCATCACCTTAAACATTGATAAATGTGGTCTGTCAGAGGTGAGCTTCCTAGGTGATGTGGTCTGTGCCAGTGGCATCAGCCCAGACACAAGCAAAACCGAGGCGGTGAAAAGGATCCAGGAGCCAACGACAATTAGAGAAATAAGATCCTTTCTCTGAATGGAAAACCAACTGGGCAAGTTAATCCTGCAGCTGGCCGAGAGAGACAAACCCCTACATGTTCTCCTGTCAAAAAACAACTGCTGGGCGTGGGGTGTCGAGCAGGCAAGAGCATTTCAGGATCTGAAGGATGCACTGATGTCACTGCCTGTGCTAGTCATGTATGATCCAAATAGGGACAGCAAAATATCAGCAGATGCGTCATCGTAAGGGTTGGGAGTAGTGCTACTCCAAAAATGGAAAGAGGAATGGAGACCAATAGATTACATGTTGTGGTCCCTCACAGTTTCAGAGCAGAGATACGTACAAGTAGAGAAGGAGGCACTGGGACTGATTTGGGCATGTGAGAGGTTTCGCAACTTCCTGATTAGAAAATATTTCCATCTGAAGACGGATCATAAGATCATTTTTATTTTGACATGGTAATGGAGAACCTACCTGCGAGTACTGCCTATATGGAGCAGTTGAGAGATCAGCTGCAGAAGGACAGCACGTGTGCACCTGTGATACAGCTGTGTGCAGAAGGCTGGCCAGCGCATGGCACCAACCTGCACTAAAACTATACTGGACTGAACGAGCCCTTCTCACATTCCAGGATGGTCATCTGCTAATAGGCCAAAGTCTTGTCATACCCTCAACAATGAGAAATGATGTTCTCATTAAGTCAAGTGCAGAGAGCAGGCACGACAGTCAGTATGGTGGCCAGGGCTGAGCCAGCAGCTAAAGGAGTTGGTTCTTAACTGCCGAGCATGTTGCCGGGAGAAACAGAATCATAGGAAGCCGCTGATACCAACGCCATACCCAGGCCAACCATGGCAGAAGTGTGGAGTGTATCTTATCACGCTAAGGAATAAAACCTACCTGCTAGTGGTGGATTACTCATCAAGGTATGTGGAGATCGTTCTGCTAACCCCCACAAAGTCTGATGATGTGATCCTTCACCTGAAGTAAATTTTTGCACGTCGCGGGATGTGCGAGACACTAGTCACTGATAACGAGCCATAGTTCTCAGGAGCTGCCTTTGCTGGGTTTGTAGAGTCATATGGGTTCCATCATGTGACCAGCAGTCCAAGATACCCCCAGGGCAATGCTGAAGACCAGTATTGTTTTTGACACCCAAATTTACATATCAGCCAAACCTGATGACAATTGAGGCAGAAAATATCACATCTAATGCTAAATCTCGCAGACTACCCCATTACTGCTGGGTCAGTAGCCAAAAATCTCGGCGTCATACTCGACTCTGATCTATCATTTGATAAATACATAGGTAATACTACTAATATAGCTTTTCTACATCTTTGTAACATTGCCAAGTTAAGAAATACATTATCCCAGCATGATGCATAAAAATTAGTACACGCCTTTGTTTGCTCCAGATTAGACTACTGTAACTCATTACTGTCAGGATGCTCAAATTGTCACGGTGAGAAGGCGGGATCGCCACCAGAGGGCACCAGTGAGAGCACCTCGCACTAGACACTCCCTTACCTGGCGCTCACGCACACCCTCACAGACCCTGTCACTCCCCCCTTCTTACTCACCTGAGTACTGACACCTGTGCACCCTTTTAGAGCTATTATTTAAGCCCACAGGTCCTGTCGTTCAGTGCTGCACATTGGCCTTTCCTGGAAGGATCCAGCCTGCGCTTCTCCTCGCCTGGAATGTTCTTGCTGCCCTGACGACGTTGCTACTCTACAGATCTTCCTTCTTTTGTTTTGTACCTTTAAGGCATCTCGCCTCAATCCTAAGTTGTTTATTTGTGTAATCATGGAAGAGAATAAAATACAAGGCTCGCAACCCTCGCCTCCCGCTGTCTGCCTAAACCCGTTACACAAATATAATAATAATAATAATAATAAGTTCAATTTATATAGCGCCTTTCTCATACCCAAGGATGCTTTACATCAAGAGAAAGGGGGAGGAAAAGAGAATCAAATAAATTAAATATAAGAAAAAATAAAATTAAATAAATCAGTGAGCAGCAGAGAGAAAGTACTGAGAAAAGAGGTAAGTTTTAAGTTGAGCTTTGAAGGAGGAGACCTGCGTCAGAGGACCTAAGAGTTCGGACAGATCAGTACGGGTGCAGGAGCTCAGCTAAGTATGCAGGAGCTAAACCGTGAAGGGATTTGTATGTGAGCAGGAGGAGTTTAAACTTGATCCGAAGCTGGACAGGTAGCCCGTGTAACTGTAGTAGAACTGGGGTGATATGAGCTGATTTTTTAGAATTTAGAGCTGATTTTTTAGAATACTCACTTTTTTAGAGTGAGTATTCTAGCTGCTGAGTTTTGTATGTATTGTAGGGGACGGAGAGCTTTGTTTGGAATGCCAATAAGAAGAGAGCTACAGTAATCAAATCGGGATGATACTAACGCATGGACCAGAGTAGGAATAGGAATCTAAATAAACTTCAAGTAGTTCAAAATGCCGTAGCCAGAGTTCTAACTAGAACTAGAAAGTTCGATCTTATCAGCCCTGCATTGGCTCGAAGTTAAATTCCGTATTGATTTTAAAATTCTTCTATTGACCTATAAAGCACTGCACGAGCTTGCTCCTGACTACCTCCAAGAGCTTATCACCTATTATGAACCCCCACGTCCACTAAGATCACAGGGTGCTGGTCTCTTATTAGTTCCAACAATTAATAAGGTAACAGCAGGGGGAAGAGCTTTTTCTTATAAGGCCCCCCAATTATGGAATGACCTTCCAGAATGTGTCCGAGACTCTGACACAGTCTCAATTTTTAATTCTAGGTTGAAAACTTACTTATTTAGTTTGGCATTTGGTAATTTATGTGCCCCCTTAGATAAAGGTTACTGATCCAGGGGTTCATGGGCAAAGGGTTTTATGGTAAACTGGGGCACTGGTGCTGTCATCCTGTCACTTCACATGATCACTCAAGTTTGTTGACAGTGTAGAGGATAGATGCCAGTGTCTAAGGATGCTCCCAAGTTTGTGCTACCTTCTGGTTCTGCCCTTTAGCTAGGCTGTGATAATTAATTAATTAATTAAAAGAAATGTTTAAATGTCCTTGTCCCACATATCCCATACAGAGCTAATTGTCCTTCCTTTTTCCCAATGGCTGCCCTCCTACCCGAGAAATAAAGGCAGCTTTACAATCACAAAGCAGCTGTCACGTCTGGCCCCTCCTTCTCCTGTCATTCCCCGACAGGGTTTGTTTTTGTCAGCCATGCGCATCCTAGTCCCTCCTTTCTATCTGTAACCACTCCCTTTGTAATGTTTCACAGGTGTTCTCAGTTTGTTTATTTAATCCCTGTCTTGTGGGTTGCGGATCATTTTGTTAGTTTGGCTTTGTTTGCTCTGTGTGGCTTTGTGACACTTTGTTAGCTTTGACTTGTTTGATTCATATATTCTCTAGTGTTTTGTGATTTACGTCGTAATTTAATCAGTGTTTTTCCCTTCGTGTTTTTTCTATTACTTTCGTCATGTCTCTACGTGATGTTTATGTTCACAAATCGGACTCACTCTCGGATATGACGGATTTTCTACCCTGATTTTGGTATGCCCTTCAATAAATCTTGCTCTCCTCAACGTCTGTGTCCGCCATATTCCTTCACGTCGCGCCCGGCGTTACAGCAGCTTTACAATCGTATGGGTCCAGATCCCTAATGAGCAAGCCAGAGGCAACAGTGTCAAGGCAAAGCTCCCTAAGATGGCAGGGATTTATGAAGAAACCTTGGGAGGACCAAGACTCAAAAGGGAACCCATTCTCCATTGGGCTGCCTGCTAGCAGAAGTCCGTACTTATAGTTCAAATATTGTTCTATAGTTATAGTTCTAATTCCAGCATAACTAAAGGGAGGGGCCTGGGGGTAACCACAGTCAAGAGGGCTCACCGAGACATTGCTTTCCACCCAAGTCATTGTCACAACAAGAGTGATCACATGACATGGCTGGATGACAGCATCAACATCTCAGATAACCAGAAAGCTCAATGACTGGAGGCCCCCAAGCTCCACACCTTCACAAGTAGAATACTAACTGAAGGCTTGATTAAATAGATGAGTCTAGATTTAAAGATTTGAACTGTGTCAGAATCTCGAATTTGAGCTGTAAGTCACAGTCACAGTCCTTTCAATGCAGATGGTGAGCCTAATGTAGGAGTTGGCATCAGCGCCTCCTCTTGCGGCAATGGCACATCCAACCACTGCATCTGCACATCCACTGGCAAGCCAGACCATCTCCTAGGTGCTTGTATGGAATTGTCTTTTGTAAAAGCATGCAACCAAGATATAAAATACAGGTTGAGTATGTGATTGTTTAAATAGGTGAGTCTTAAGTCTAGATTTAAAGATTGGAACTGTGTCAGAACCTCGGATTGGAGCTGGAAGGCTATTCCATAACAGAGGGGCTTTAAAGGAGAAGGCTCTGCCTCCGGCTGTAGTCTTACTAATTTTTGGAACTAAGACAAATCCTGCATTTTGGGAGCACAGAAGGCGAGATGCGTTATAGTATGCAGTCAGATCATTCAGATATTGTGGAGCAAGACCGTTTAATGCCTTATAGGTCAACAGAAGAATTTTAAAATCAATTCGATATTTAACCGGAAGCCAGTGTAACGCTGAGAGAGTAGGACTAATATGATAGAATTTTCTAGCCTTAGTTAGGACTCTAGCTGCAGCATTCTGTACAAGCTGGAGTTTCTTTAGGGACTGTTACTGAGACAAGGAGAGACTAGGCTTTCCTGATATCCACCCTGGGCCTGCCACCTCCTGCCTAACCAGCTATGGATGAAGGATCAACCCACTGCCCTGGCTCCTCTCACCACCTCGAATTCTCCCCTGCTATGGCTGCATCTCCACGGCCTTGGACTCTTAAGAATAAGAATTACATAGAGAACATGTATATAAATGCACACAAAGATGAGAACTATTCATCATTCCCATCACCTCTTTGTTTACGTATCTCTTTAATTACTGTTGTCATGGTGACTGGCGTCAGCCAGAGGAGGATGGGTTCCCCCACTGAGTCTTGGTTCCTCTAAGGGTTTCTTCCTCATGCTCTTAGGGAGGTTTTCCTTGCCACTGTAGCCCTTGGTTTGCTCACTGGGGTCTTGGACTCGGACACTTTTAAAGCTGCTTTGTGACAACTGTTTTTTTAATTATTGTATTTCACGTGTTGGAGGATCAGTCTCCTTTTGTCTCCTAATATATTATTGGCTTGGATATCGTTTGTCCAATTTTTTTGCCGCAGTTATGTCACCTAAAGTAGTTAAAGCTGCCGGACTTTCTCAGACCACGTTGCGGCCTGCAGCTCGCACCGAATCCCCACGTTCTAGTGAGTCATCGGGCCCGTTGCGTCCTTCGATCCCGTCTCGACCCTGGACATCGCAGCACTGAAGGCTGAAACTGTTTGTGCTGTGGTGGCTGAAATGCGTGATTTGATGATTGAACATCACTCCAGTATCAGGTCTGACTTTTCGGCGCTGAGGATGGAATTACTGGCTGATTTCGCTAATTTAAAAGCGGATGTAGCGACTCTTCAGAGCACCATGGACGGAGTGGAGGGGTCACTAACAACTTGTATGGACGAAGTTTCAGAACTACAGTCCAGTGTCGCTACACTCACTAAGACTGTTTCTGATCTGGAGGCCAAATGTGAGGATTTAGAGTCGCGCTCTCAGAGGCAAAACATCCGGATTCTTGGGATTCCAGAAGACAGAACTTTTAATCTCTCCAAGTCTCATGTTTCGAGTCTGCTGAAAGACGTGCTTCTTGCTCGTCTTCATTATTATGAGGACTGTGTAAATGTTCTTAAACAGGCCAGGATTAAACCCAGAACGTCTCACTCAGGCATGAAACTGTCCGTCTTCCCAGATTTCACTGCTAGGGTCGCTAAAGCACGCACGGCGTTCAACACCATGAGGAGCACATTAAGGTCTATGGACGGTGTTCGGTACGGTTTACTGTATCCTGCACGTCTCCATATCACAGCTAACTGTGAGCAGCGGATTTTTGACTGTCCTAAACAAGCTGAATAGTTTGTGAGGGGTCTGCACACCGGCTGATCATGGAAACAGTTTGGAGCTGATGTGGTTTTGTACTTTTATATGTACAGTTAATAACTAAGATAATATAATAAGACTTTTTCATGTTCAGGAGGAGATTTGGATCCTGCACACTGATTTTATATACTTGCTTTGCTGGACTCAGTTAGTTAGTTTGGTTAGATGACTGGAAGTCTATTTACATTAGGGATGGCTCAGTGTTTGAGCTCTGTGTATATAGTTACTATACTGGGTGGGTGTGTTCTGTTTTCAGTGGGGTGGGCTTTAGGGATGTGTGTTCTTTCTAGTTTTTGTCTTCTTCTGTTTCATTTTATTCTCTCTCTTTTCTCTTTCCTTGAGGTACTCTTCTCAGTTCTTCTTCTGTCTTTTAGAACCCTTATGCTATGGAGCCCTTCAAAATTATAAATTGGAATGTTAACGGCCTTAATAACACCATTAAGAGATCCAGAGTTATGGCACATTTGAAGCGTCTGAAAGCTGTGAAAGATGTGATTTTTTTGCAGGAGACACATTTGAATAATTCTGACCACTGTAGACTGCGAGCTGCCAATATGAGTGAGATTTACCACTCGTCTTATAACTACAGAATAAGAGGAATTGCTATTCTGATTAGATCAGGTGTTTCGTTTGTGATGGAGAAGGTGATTTCTGATAGAGCAGGGAGGTGGTTGATTGTAAGTGGCACATTACTCAATAAATCAGTTTTACTTGTAAATTTTTATGCACCCAATTTTGATGATCCAGAGTTCATGCGTAAGTTAATTAGCTCTATTCCGTCTCTTCACACCCATTCTTTAATCATGGGAGGCGATCTGAATTCTGTTATTGATCCAGTATTAGGTCGTTCCTCCTCAACTCTCATTCCCACTTCACACACATCTCAAGTGGTGCTTGACTTTTCTAACTATGGTATTTGTGACCCCTGGAGGGATTCCATGACTAAATCCTTTTCCCATTATTCTCATGCGCATAGGTGCTATTCCCGTATCGATTATTTCTTTGTTTCGAAATCTTTAGTCCCTAACATATCCTCAGTTCATTATCACCCAATCAAAATCTCTGATCATGCACCTCTCTCATTAGATTTAACCTTCTCAAATTTTCCCCATCAAACCTTGTCCTGGAGGCTTAATTTGTAAGGGGGTTGCTCCGTGTCCGGCTGACTCGCGGAGTGACGCGAGTCCTCCGAACCCCGAGAACCCGTGGGATTTTAATGATTGGACCCAAGTGCAATAAACAAACTAGGGAACTGAGACCTCCGTAAAAATAGCACAGGAAAAGCTGAGAAAAGAAAATGTAAAATACGAAATGGAAATAACAAACAAAAAGGCACGGAGCAAAACTCTACGTGTAGGTAAGTAATAAGAGAACTCAAAAAGCACACGGACAAGGTCAACGTGGCGGATAAGGTAAATAACCAACAGAAAACAATCTCTATGAAAATAACAAAATGATAGGAAGCAAACAGAGAAAGGAAAACTTGAGAATGGCCAGGGATGGCGCATGAGTTAAACACTCGAAAAGAACAGCGTAAGTGACACAACACCAAGAAATAACACATTAGAGAGGCTGGCTGCAAGAGCAAGGCAACAAACAACTCAGCGTTGAATCACCGCAACTGTCACCCATTAGTAAGGGGAAAGACAGCTGCGGATCCTCAACGCTGATTACGAGGAATGTGGGAGTGAGAACTCCCTCTAGTGGCCACAGAGGGAGTCGCGCTGGAGCCAGTCCTGACATAATTCCTTACTTCTAGCTGAGGAAGATTTCTGTACCTACATCAGATCTTCAATAGATGATTTTTTTCATTTTAATGCGAATGGTACTGCTTCTGCAGCACTTCTCTGGGAGACTCTTAAAAGGCGTATTTGCGCGGTCAAATTATATCTTACACTGCCCATTCTAACAAACAATACAGACTAGATCTACAGAATCTCACTGATAGACTTGTTAACCTGGATCAACTCAATTCGGTTTCTCCGTCACCTTCCTTGCATAAGGATCGTGCTGAAGTTCAATTACAGATCGATCTTCTGACCACTAAGGAGACTGAGCAACTCCTTTTATATTCTCGTAGTGGTGACAGACCCTCACGATTATTAGCTCATCGTCTAAAGGGCTTCACCAATTCTAGATTAATCTCACAAATTAGAGATGAAAATGGTATCATGTGCACTGATCCCCAGTCAATAAATCGCTCATTTCAGGTCTTTTACCAAAAACTTTATTCCTCTGAGTCAATTAATGATGGTGTTGAGATGAGTAGATTTTTTGATTGTTTATCATTTGGAATCTGTGGAACAGTGGAATCTGCACAAGTCTCTGCTCTTGACTCGCCCATACAGCTAGACGAAATACTTGAGGCTATTTCTAGAATGCACCAAGCTTGCCCCTTTACTTTTACAGGTTTATAATGAGGCCCTAGCTGCTGGTGTATTACCTCCCAATCTAACTGCAGCATCCATCTCTCTTCTATTGAAAAAAGACAAGGATCAAACACTTTGTTCTTCATACAGACCATTATCCTTACTTATTAGCTTTATTATTAGCTAATATTATTATTATTAGCTTTACGTTTGGAATCTGTTCTCCCCAATGTAATTTCATTAGACCAAAATGGATTTATTAAAGGCCGTCATCTTTTTTCTAATATTCGAACTTTGCTCAATGTGATATCAACAGGCGGTTCTGCAGATCATCCTGAAATTGTTATTTCATTAGATGCAGAAAAAGCTTTCAATAGAGTGGAATGGTCATATTTGTTTGAAGTTTTAAACAGATTTGGTTTTGGTCCTGTGTTCATTTCCTGGGTAAAATTACTATATAGTACTCCACGTGCCTCTGTTCGCACTAATAATATGCATTCTGCATATTTTCCTCTGTTTAGGGGAACTAGACAGGGATGTCCATTATCCCCTTTGTTGTTTGCATTGGCGATAGAGCCCCTCTCAACAGCATTAAAAACTTTGCCTTAGTTTCAAGGAATCCAACGCATGGGCATCACAATGAAGGTTTCACTTTATGCTGATGATCTGCTTTTATTTGTAGCTGACCCATCTAACTCCGTTCCTTTTATAGTGGATACATTATCAAGTTTTGGATCCTTCTCTGGGTATAAAGTGAACCTTCAGAAAAGTATTTGTTATCCTATAAACCCACTGGCCAAATCTATGGTTAGAACACACATCCACTTTCATTTCTCTGACCATGGGTTCCATGAGTTTTTTGTCACTCATTCGCTAGAAGCTACTATCCGCAGTAATTTTGATCTTTTGTTGTTAAAATTAAAGGAAGATCTTTTAAGATGGAGAGCCCTTCCACTGTCCATGATTGGCAGGATTAACACGGTGAAAATGAATGTTTTACCTAAATTTTTGTTTTTATTTCAAACTCTTCCAGTGGTTCTCCCCAAAAAGTTCTTTACTGAATTAGGTAAATTGATTACTAACTTTATCTGGGATGGTGGGTCACCCAGAATTGGATTGTCCCTGTTGCAAAAATTTAGATCTGATGGTGGACTGGCTCTCCCAAATTTCCGCTTCTACTATTGGTCTGTACATATTCATAGAATTCTTCTTTGGATGAAGAATCTTGATCTATCGTGGTGTAGATTGGAACATTCATCTGTGATAAACTCTTCTATTCCTGCCCTTATTTTTACATCTTTACCACTCTCTCTGGTAGGTAAAGTAAAAAATCCAGTTGTTAAATCTACACTCTGTATCTGGTATCAATTTAGGAAACACTTTAAGTTTTTATCTCCCTCTATATTGTTACCTGTTTTGCACAATCATTTATTTCCTCCTCCCCGTACAGACACAGTCTTTCGACACTGGCATGAACGTGGCCTCGTTTCCTTTTCTGATTTTTTTAAAGATGGTTGTCTTCGTAGCTTTGCTCAGTTGCAGTCCGACTTTCAGTTGCCATCATCTCATTTTTTTCGTTATTTGCAACTGAGGCACTGCTTATCCACACTGTTTCCATCATTATACACTCGATCTGTATCCCAGCCCTGGGAGCCTTTGCTTGATTCGAACCCCTTACAGAAATCTCTTACTTCTTTAATATACTCACAGATCATGATATTTACTGAGATCACATCCATTAAAACCAGAAGAGCATGGGAGCGAGAGTTAGGGATTGTTATTACAGATGACTTGTGGAGTGGGGCGGTCAGAACTATACGTACAGGTGCACCCTGTGTCAGAAGGTTTTACACAGAGTGCATCGATCAAAGTCACAATTATCCAAATTTTACCCGTTGTCGGTACTGGATCGCTGTAAAAAAGATGTGGCGGTTCCCCTTGTGACCTAGGCCACATGTTTTATTTTTGCCCTTCGCTGACTAATTTTTGGACCAGTTATTTTGATTGCCTCACCAAAGTCACTGGTGTAAATATTTCTCCTGATGTCTCGCTTGCCATATTTGGATACTCAGTAGATTTGTCTCATTTGTCAGCCATGCAGTCTGGGGTTTTGGCCTTTACATCATTGATAGCCAGACGCTGCATCCTTCATCTATGGAAATCTCGGAATCCTCCTGTAATTTCGCTTTGGCTTAAGGATGTGTTACAGGCGTTGAAAATGGAAAAAATTCTGGCAACTTCTAATGGCGTCCAACCATTATCACCAACTTTTATGATAAATGGCGTCGTTTCCTTTCATATATTGCTTCACTGTCTTCCTTATCTATTGATTGAGTACCTCCCCCTTTTAATTTTTTTATTTTTCTTTCGTTTCTTTTTTTTCTTTTCTCCTTTTTTTGTGTTTATATATATATTTATTGTTATTACTATTATTATTATTATTATTTGTTTGTTTCTATGACTACAGGAAAAAGGTTTATACATTGTTATTGTTGTGTAAACTGTTCTAAACTGTCACGGTGGCTAGGAGGAGAGGCCACCAGAGGGCGCGTGTATGGACGCGTAGCCATGGCAACGCTGCTCACACGCCCCCTAGTAACACACCATTCCCTCTCTCACAATCTCCTCAGTACTAGCACCTGTCCCTTGTTACCTGTCCCAGCACTTAAGCCCACAGGTTATGCCATCCAGTGCTGCACATTCTCAAGCCTTCGCCTGTGTACACGCACTGGAGTGTGACGTCTCCGTGAACTGCGACTAGTGGTCATCCGTCTGTGATCTTTCCTTCCTTGAAAGGCGATCCTTGGATAGGGCACACTCAGTGCAGAGTTGAACTGGTGGCGACGGCCAGGGACGGATCAGCATGTACCATTAGACTAAACAACTCTTCTGCGAAATGGAGTTACAACTCCTGTCAGGGCATTGTCAACCCAGTAACAGATGGAGCGATGATGTGGGCATGTGGGGAAAAAACGTATTCTGCTCTACCAGAGAAGAAGAATTACACCACAGGAGCCAGTTTACTGTTCGCTTGGGAGGGGTGTTGTACTCCGGTTTTCCTCACCCCCCCAATAAAAATCTATGCAGCACAAAGTCGTGTCCCAAGGGATGCCACGTTAGAGGGGATCCCGAGAAAGTTCAAAGGTTACACGCTGGCAAACCCATGGTCTACACCAGGGGTTGCTATCGGATGGGCATTTCTCCCCGGAGGGGGACTCGTTGCAGCAATAAATAAGATCAATGGACTTGCATGGCAAGTTCTGACTTTGGCGTCTCGCACAGAGACGGCCCTGGATTTGTTAAACAAAGAGGTTAAAGAAATTAGACAAGTAGTTGTTCAGAATAGACTAGCTTTAGACCTCCTCCTTGCAAAGGAGGGAGGTGTGTGTAAGAAAATCAATGTTTCTTGTTGTTTCAGCATTCCTGATTATTATGAGAACATAACCGACTTGATTGATCACATGAAAGCCGAGGTTCGTGAGCCAGTACAGGCTGACGATTCTTGGTTCGGATGGCTCACCTCATGGCTAGGACCATGGGGACATTGGTTGCTGACTATAATTTTACCAATTGTTCTAATCATTTTGTTGGTGATATGTGTGTTACCTTGCATTCAGTCCTGCTGTTCTTCTTGGCTCACTGGCCTCGTGCACCAGCATTGTCAGATGCCCTTGCACGGCGACGCAGAGGAGCCTGAGATAGCAGACTCTTTGAAACGGATGTTTAATGAAGATGACTGGGACACCCAGCGCCTGGCTGGGGTGTGCACCGCAGTCCTTGAGCAAGTAACCACTTCAAGAGCCTGATTTGAAGCCTGACTTGATTTAATGTTTAATGTTAATGAATTAAGGTTTATCCTCTCATTTTGATGATTGAAATGTGTCATTAGAAATCTCTGATGATTGATTTAATTGACTAAATTTCCTTAGAAGGAGAATTTCTTTAGTACAAATGTTAAAGAATCATTAAAACACTGGATTTTGTTTTGTTTGATTATTTGTTACTATTTTGTTTGGTGTTCCTTAGGGAGGCCGCCTATGGCAGAGGGGCCGTGAGAGAGTTTTCCCATCTTGATGGATGTGA
The DNA here is from genome assembly GCA_020368025.1 of Brachyhypopomus occidentalis. Classification (NCBI taxonomy): domain Eukaryota; kingdom Metazoa; phylum Chordata; class Actinopteri; order Gymnotiformes; family Hypopomidae; genus Brachyhypopomus; species Brachyhypopomus occidentalis. The sequence continues at coordinate 434,624 of JAGXOD010000011.1, read as the reverse complement.
TGGTATCATGAATGATGGCTGCCAGATGGGTTTTTCGCTCTTACACTCTACCTTTTTAGAGTTTATCATACTCTACCTTTCAAAAGTTCATCACCTTTTAAAGTTGATTTCATTCTACCTTGTAGAATTTTGTTTTCCGTGATGCTTATGTGGAAATGTACCGTGAATGACTTCTGGTAGTGATGTTATGATTCAAAGAAACCTGTATGACAATGATCAGTGGACTGATGTAACTTGATTAATTAATGTGACTGATTGATGCTCAAATTGAATGATTACACAGAATCAAAGGGAGGAAATGTGAGAGAAATTATTATGATAATGTCATCTTAATCATGTCATTATATTGTTTCAAATCATCATGAACTGTATGATTTAGTATAAGTCATTCTGACTAGCAGAAGGACCATAATCTGTTAGTAAGTGTGATTCAGTGTAACCATGAATCTTATGTTTAGGTCACATGTGTGTATAGGGACAGGGTGAAAAGGGCAAAAGCCCTATGTCAACCGTTTGACAGTAGTCTGCCCAGTCGGGCCTTCAGCTGTCTCCATGTATAACTGAGACATCAGTTTCTTCCGTCGGATATCTGGAGATATACACATGAAGACAAAACAGGCTACTAGGCGCCTGTTCGGCGTACGTGCCGTTTTCAAGGCAACCTGTCTGCCGGAATTGTTGATGTTGTGTTCTTGTAATGTACTTAAGGAGGAGCGCCCCTCTCTTAGTTATGAGAACTTCGTACTAGACGAAACTCTCACTTTGCTTTGCTACTTTCTTTATTTACTTTGATTTACTTCATATTTTATACCTTTTAATAAATTACTCATTTAACTCATTTAACCACGTCTGAGTCCTCAATTGATTTTCAGAAATTTCCACGACAACTACTAGATATGAGAGCAGCACCCTCCCAATTCGCCCCGCTGTGAGGGCACTAATGCCGGAGCTGGAGGCTCGCTATAGTAATGTTAGCTAACTTAGATAGTTAGCTAGCTAGTGTTAATTAGTTATAAAGTAGGCAAATTTTTTTATAAATAATAACAGTCATGAAAGACACACAATATTATCATTCATATCATATTATTATGAAGATTATACTTACACGTATCAGCTCTTGCTGTGTAAAATAATCTTCCTGAGGGATGACACTTCTGATACAGTCTGTGTGGTCCACAGTTAATTTATTCCTGACAGCCACCTTTGATGCTTATGGAAGCTTGGGGTAGTAATACAAAAACTACAATTTCTTAAAATTTATAAAAGGTAAGTTAAAAATGTAAACGGCATTATGGTAAAAAATGTTTTTTGAGAAATACCTGGAATATGAAAAGATAATTTTTCATTATGAAGATATTTCAAGAAAACAACCTCACCGGTCATTTTTGACCCAGTTATGCATCTTCATCTGATTGATATAGTTATAAATTGTTTTTAAATCCTCATTGTCTTGTTGGATACACACGAGGTGCCTTCCTCAACTACCTTAACAAGTGGCTGAAGCCTTAGGCCAGGAGCAGATGTCATCAGGTGGTGTCCAACCTTCTCTGGGTGTTTCGGCCCTAACCACAACACCCTCCAGTTGGTTTGCCCGCAGTGAGTGGCCAGCTCACTGCCCATCTACTCCTGGCTTCCAGCTTTACTCCTCTCTCTTGCTCCAGATCCAGCATGAGGCACGTTCTGCCTCCTCCCCCATCCTGCGAACTGCCTGCTTTTTAATGTGCTCTTCCATTCCTATGGCAGAAAGGAAACTCCATGCAGAAACTAAAAGGATGTTTGTCTCCCTCTCTTTTTTTCTTTCTTGGCTCCTGCTTTTGCTGGGAAGTATATTTTTGTTTCTGCCTCGCTAGTTGAGAGAGCCAGTCCTTCCCCTGGCGTCCTTTTTGTTTTCTTCCCACCAAAAGCATATACTGTCAGCAGCCATTTTGGAGTGGGCACTGGCACCATCGGGGGCAGTTGGTATGCGATGGTGCTGGGGTCAGTGCCCGAGACCAGACACTTCTTGAGCGCTGAGAAGTACTCGGACTGGGCCAGCCATTGCTGTCTTTGCCTGACACACAGATGCCTGTACAGTGTCACACTGTTCCCGAGAGTGTGGCCTCGCATCAGGCTCACAACCTCCTTGTCGCAGGACAACCTACAGCAAGTAAATGCAAAAACACAGGTCACATAGAAGTCAAACACAAGTTCTCACAAGCTTGCAAATGCACACACACACTCATTGAGTGCACAGACGCCTGTCACACACGTTCACCTGTAGGTCAAGATCACTGGGAGCTTCTCCCGATGGACGGGGTCCAGCTGATCCAGGATGTCCTGCGACCATCCCACCACCTTCTTCTTACAGCGATGGCACTCCAGGTACTCGGTGGCCATGAAGTACCAGCCGCTGAAGTCCAAGACCCTCCGGACAGTCTTATACATCCCGAAGGCCGTCATCTTATGGCCCAGCTTGAATGCATCCACAGGAACAGTCTGCTGTGGAAGAAGGCGTTGGGTGAAGACAGAGGTTGTGCCGGGGTCCGGGAGGCGATCACCACAGGTGCAGGTTCTTGGTCAGCACCAGCCTCCCAGACAGTTCACTGCTGAATCGTTTGGCTTTCATGCCGTTCGTTTGCCAGCCAGTGTCCCATGTCTCCAGTTGTTTGGTGTCTCGCCACCACTCTGCCTCTAATATCTCTCTCTCTTTGCATATTCAAGTACTACTGCCTGAGCCGCTTCCTGGCCCATCTCAAGTTTTCTGCCCGCTGTTATATTTCCGATATGTTGTTTTATTTGGGGAGGGTTTTCTGTTCACCTACTAGCCAGCGACTTCCCCTGGCGTCTTTTGTTGGTTAATTGGTTGTGTTTTGTTCCCCTGTGTTTTCTATGCGTTAAGTCTTCCGCTTTATTTCTGTTTGGCTGTATTTCTGTCTGTTTTCTGTTCTGTTATTTTAGTTTTCCTTACGAGCTTCTTCCGCATTTCCTTATTTTTTGTTTCTCCCTCCCACCGATCCTCGCGGTGATTTTATTCTCTCTCCTCGCTTGTTTGTGAAATGTTTTGTTTTCCTGCTTTTGCTCTCCTCTAACCAGTGGTGGATTTCCCTGTTGAAGTCCACAGAGGGAGCTGGAAGGACACGCGTTAATGAGCTTATGAAGGGCGTACGTAAGCCTGCATGGATGACCGACACAGCCAAGAAGCCCAAAAGCATCAAGTGCTACTGAAATTTGAGTTGCCCTAAACTCACCCCAGACAACAGCGGTCTCAAGAAAGTCTATGTCGTTATGTGCAGCTACTATGTTAATGAAATAAGCAGATGAAACAAAGATGGCATGCACCCCCCCCCAAAAAAGTGCTACTTAACATGCATTTAATAAGTTAAAGATCATGAAGATTAATGAAGTGGAGCATGAACTAATGACCATGCAGGATGAGACTAAGTGTAAGGTTTTGAGGTGAGCAGTGGGAGGGGTAGGTAGCGAACCAAGATCTTTATTGTTCATTCTGAACAATCAACGAAAAGACTCAGGCTTATAAGCAAAACGACAACAGAACTAACAAAAGGTGGCATTCTAATAATAGCAGTTCGGTGATGCGCAGGAGAAGGGCTTCTCAAGAGCTGGCAGGCTACTTCAATGTGCAGCACTGAACAGCTAGACCTGTGGGTTTAAGTACATGGTGACAGGCAGGTGAACAGGTGCTTAGTATTCAGGTGATTGGGATGAAAGGAGTGGTATGAAATGAGGAGGTGTGCGCCAACGTGAAGAGGGAGTGTGCCTAGTATAACATGCTCTGTCCTCTCACCGAGACACTAAGGTGAGACACCACTACCACCCTTCATTACCTACCTTACCACTTCCACTTCCTTGGAGGAGGACACAACGGAGCATCTCCACCCTCGCACTACCGTTGATGGGCTGCCGACACCATAGCGGCGTAGCCCACGTCATGGGTCAGCAGCCACTTGAAGGTTGTGAGAGAAAATGTAACATTTTCCCTTATGATATGCTTTAGTATATCTGTACTTCAGCATTCCTGAGTGTTCTTTACCTTACATACACGTAAATCACATTAGTGATGTATAATTTCAGTCACTCTTGTACTTTTGGGCAGTAGGCCTGAAGCAAGAATACTTTGGCTACGTAGCTATCCTTGCCTTCCTGGCGCCTCGGGTGTTTTCGAGAAGCCAATGTTCCTAGGATGGCCTTGCTGTTATCCACTCACGGGATGGACCCCTGACGTCCGAGCAGGAGCACAGGCGTGCGAGGGGAGAGGCCAGCGTGTGCATGTCAAATCATGTGTGGATTATGTCCTGTTTATCCAATCATATTCGTTTTAGCATTCTGTGATCAACGCATGGTCACCACGTGCAAATGTCATGTACATGGAAGGTGATTATAAAACCTGAGGATTCGAGAAGGGAGATTATCAGTCTGAAGTTCCCGGGGTCGCCTCCTCTTGATCCCATGCGATCCTTGGCCTCCTGCCTCACCCTGTCTGCGCTCCAAGGCCGGAATGAGGCCTGCCGCAGCTTGTAGGCGCTGGCCAGCGCGTGGCCTCGGGAGAAGGCTGGAGGGTGAGCTCACCGGAGGCCTCACTCCTGAATGTGGGTGTGTAGTCCATTCTGTACAGAGTACAAAACATGAGCGTGCACAGGACTACACGCGCACACAAACACACACACACACATGCATGTGACACACACACACGAGACACACACATCTATAAACATGAGGTTTTACTTACTTGATTGCTAGTCAATATGGCAAAACAAAGCTGTCCGAATAAGAAGACACACATGAAGACACACGTTTATTGAACGCTTATAACACATCGTACACATCGCCGCACGTCTGCAGTGCGTAACTACAATGGGAACGAGCATGGGCTGTAGCGCACCTACCTGGGTACATGTATAGAATAATTTTTAAGGTGAACTAACTAGCCAGCTGGTCAGACATCCCTTTATTTTGCACAGAAAAGACCGGGTAGCAGGAGTGCAGAAGTACATTCAAGCATCGATCTTTAACGGCGGATAATTCGCCAGCCTCGTCAGACACTTACTTACGTTTTTGCACATAAACGAGGAAACCGGAGACATGACACAGCAATCCTGCGACTCTGACCTTCTGCCGACCAAGAATCGTGCCATTACCCTTTCGTTCTTATAGCTGCTGCTTTTTCTCGTACTAAAGGTTGCTTCGCAGAAACAGCATAGGGTAGAAATACAACTTGAGACTGAGTGAAACAAGAAAAGCCACTAGGGGTATATGTAAAGCAGTGTGCAGTGCAGTGATTATCAACAGGGATATAATATCTGATAGCACTATGCAAAGAGCCTATGTTTCAGCTGTGGTTTAAATACTAAAATCAGCAATATACCAGGACATCTCTGTCTGGAGTTAGGGATCGGTCCACGAACGAGTGAACCATGCTTGCCAGAGCTGGCAAAGTCAACATGCAGCAGGGGCTGTAGAGGGTGCCACATGTAAGGACTTTTGTCCATTGTAGTTTCAAGTTGTAGACTAGAGTTTTTTTTAGACCCCACTCCTTGACCTGGAGCCCCACCCCCCATATCCCCCCCATCCCACCCTGTCAGGGTGTGCCCCGCCCTCCTGTTTGCCCTAGTTCCTTTTCTGGGTTCTGTATGGGGGCAGGCTTTCTCTCTATCTGCTTGGTCAAGTCATACTTACTGGGCAGGGCAAGGCACTTTATGTATCTGACAATGTGCATGTGTGTTTTGACTTTGTAACTGACTCTCTTGGCTGTTTTTAGCTTGTAGGGTTACAGTTTAAGGTATAGGCATCAAGATGGCTTGGGCTTGGGTTTGGGCTTGGGTTTGGGCTTGGGTTTGGGCTTGGGGGGTGGAGCCATTTGGGTCCATGCCTGAGGGGCGTATCCTTCTTGATCTGTGAGGGATCATAGCGACGCTGGAGGCATCTTGGAGTCCTGCCCTCTTTCAGAGCCCTTTTCCAGGCACGGGGAGTTATATGCGCGCCCCTGCATGAGATCTAGTGTGCTTGCTACGGCAGCACATATACTAAAATTGGATCGATACAGAGAAGATAGAGGAAGAGCCCGAGGCGGAAGGGTAAGGAATAGCTATCCCCAAGGAAGGGGTGACGGCAATTGTTATAACTGTGGAAATCTAGGACACTTTGCAAGAGACTGTCCTGAAAAAAAAGAGGCACTGAGCAGGAGAATAGAAACTCCAGGGACTGACGGGCAGCGGAGAGGTGGGACAGCACAGGACCATGAGGAGAAGACAACAAAAGGAAAGTAACTGGTTTAAATTGTTTACAGAAGATTAGTGAGGGCCCGCAGGGCTTACCAAAAATAACATTGACATTGAATGGCACCAAGGTGAAATTTTTAGTTGATAGCGGTGCCACTCACTCAGTTATAAAACAGGGAATTGTTAAATGTAACACCAACAAGGGAGAACGTATAGTTGTTGCAGGCGTAGGGGGTAGCCCTATCGAAGAAAAAGTGTCTGAGCCTCTCCAATGTAGACTTAATGCTACCATTATACCATTGAGGATAAATTTGGTGTTGGAAAACATGATTGTTTGGCTGTCACTGCTATTGTGTGGGATGGCGCGTGGACTGCGGGAGTGGTGCAGACCACACCAGAACAAGAAAATCTATTCTCAGTCCCTCGATCTAAACCGCATATGTCACTAGCAAGCGCACATGAGGAACTACAATGGCAGGACATCGGTGAATGGATGATAGAGATATCAGACATTACCGATTGGGAAAAGGTTCCTGGCAGGAGCACAATGGTTAGATCTAGCAGGAGGGCATGGATGCACCCGGCTCCTTATCGGCTCCCCTGATGGCGGGGAGTGGAACTGATTGACTGACAGAACTGTTCCTGCAGCATTATGGGCACAAGGCAAGAGCGATGTGGGGCTCATACAGGGGTGTGAACCCACACACATTACCTGACTATAGGCCGAAACAACATCAATACCACTTGAAGTCTGAGGCGCTCGAGGGAATTAGGCCAGTTTTTCAATCACTTAGACAGGCTGGAGTGATTGTAACATGCCCAGACTCACCCATGCAGACTCACCCATGCGCACTCCAATTTTTCCAGTTAAGAAACCAGGCCGGGAACAATGACGATTCGTGCAAGATTTACAGGCTGTCAATGCAGCAATACACCCTAGGGCCCCAGAAGTACCAAACCCTCACACCATTCTCTCCCAGATTCCTCCAGATAGCCAGTGGTTCAGCGTAGTGGACCTAGCAAACACATTTTTTAGAATCCCCGTGCATCCAGATAGACAGTACTGGTTTACATTTTCCTTCGAAGGGAAAACTTACACATTCACTCGCTTATGCCAAGGCTATTGTGAGTCACCCACCATTTACAATGCAGCCTGGCACCACTGGAACTTCCAGAAGGCACTGTGCTGTTGCAATATGTTGATTATCTGATCCTCTGTGCAAATACACAACAAGCATGCAGAAAGGCCACAGTGGCATTGCTACAACATCTAGCAAAGGAAGGCCACAAGGTCCCTAAGAAAAAGTTACAATACTGTCTGCAAAAAGTGCACTTCCTGGGTCATGACATTTCAAAAGAAACACGCTCCCTGTCAATAGACAGAATAGAGGTCATCGTAAAGATACCGAGATCAACAAATAAGAAACAGCTGTTATCTATTTTGGTCATGTGCTCTTATTGCTGCACGTTCATTCCGTCATATGCTGAACATGAAGGCCCACTGAGACAGATTGTGCCCACTAGAGAATCTAACTCTACTCGGCTGAAATGGACTGAGAAGGCCCACTCAGCATTCGAATCACTTAAGAGACTGCTCCAGGTCATGCCTGCTCTGGGAATACCAGACCCCCAGAAACCATTTGAATAGTCAATGTGAAAGGAGCCTACATGACAAGCGTCCTGACACAAGCCCACGGTGACAGGCAGAGACCAGTAGCTTACTTCTCAGGAAAGCTGGACTACCCCTGTGTGTGCGTGCGATAGCAGCTGTAGAAAAGGCGCTAGTAGCATCTAGAGATATAGTGGTATACGCCCCACTAACACTTCTGTTCCCACACGCGGTTTCTCAAATCTTACTAGACCAGAGAGTAGCACACTTATCCACACAGCGATGGCTAAGATACCACACCGCATTACTGGACATGTCAAACATCACTGTGAAATGGTGCACAACCCTAAACCCATCCACCCTCTTTGCCACAGAGGAGGAGGGGGAGTCCCATGACTGCCAGCAGGGTCTAGAGACAGCTGTAACACCGCGAATAGATCTCAAAGAGGAGCCCCTACAGTATGCGGAATTTGAAATGTTTGTTGACGGTTCTGCCAAAAGAGACGAACAAGGAACCAACAGAGTAGCCTATGCGGTAGTCACACATGCAGAGGTTTTGGAAACAAAAACACTCCCATCACATTATTCTGACCAAGCAGCAGAACTGGTAGCCCTCACCAGAGCGTGTCAACTAGCCAAAGGGCAAACTGCCAATATCTGGACTGATTCCAGATATGCATGGGGAGTAGTACATGATTTTGAAGCAATTTGTAAACACAGACAGTTTCTCACCAGCTCAGGGACAAAGATAAGAAACCACCAGCTAGTTTCACAACTGTTGGAGGCCGTCCAACTGCCGTCACAGATTGCAAGATTCCAACCTGCTGTCACAGGTTTTTGTCAATGAAATCGACTTCCTGCTTCCGGTTTTCGACCCATTTTTTGCGTGAACGCCACTGTTTGCTATACTACTAAATGAGTTACTTACTCATTTTCAATATCTTAAAAAACCTTCAGATATAATTTCGGATATATCTACACAACTCCGATACAAGCAACCTCCACGAGCCATCGGAAGACCTTTTCCACCTTCAAAAACATCAACGTACAACATAACCGAAGCTAAGTATTTAAACATGTCTGAGTCACTTGTTGCTTGTGCTGAGTGTGGCATGTATAGTTATGTGAAAAGTGTAGCTTAATCATTAGCCTGATGGAGAAGATTTCCCGTTTAGAGGAGTGCATTCGGGCTCTAGAAAGTCCTAGATAGTTAGCGTCTAGTGTAGCAGTCCCGGTTGCCACAGCCATAGTTAGCGAGTCCCCAGCTCCGGCATTAGTGCCCTCACAGCGGGGCGAATAGGTGACGTCTCGGCGGCATAGCCGAGCTCTGGTTATAGGAGATTCACAGCTCTGACACATGAATGTAGCTACCCCTTTAGAGACACCAGCAGCCATAGTCAAATGTATCCCGGGGGCTAGAGCGCCTGACATCAGGGCTAACCTAAAGGTGCTGGCACAAAAAGATGGCACTGGTGAGGTCGGCTGCCGCCACGACTGCTCCGTCAACTATCTACTTTTTAAAATTTATTTCTAAATAGTTTTTTATAGGTTTAATCTCTTTCTTTCACCATGGCTTGTATCAGATATGTTATAAGTACTCTTATTTCTATTAGTCTACAATCCACTCACCTTTCTCCGGTTTTAAACACAAACTCATTGTGGCCGAAGGAGATCCTGAGGGACAACAAAGGACTGAACCCAAAGTGGCAACTGAGAGGAAAACGAGCCCGTTTCAGGAACAAGCTGAGGGCGAGGGCGCACCGAGCTCCCCTGCCTAGTATCTTGCTAGCCAACGTCCAGTCTCTGGACAACAAGCTTGATGACCTTCGGGCTAGAATCAAATTCCAGAGAGACATTCGGGATTGCAACCTTCTCTGTTTTACCGAGACATGGCTGAACCCAGCGGTACCGGATCACGCCATCCAGCCGGCCGAGTGCTTCTCGGTATATCGCATGGACAGAACAATGGAGTCGGGAAAAACAAGAGGAGGTGGTGTGTGCATGCTGGTTAACAGTAGCTGGTGTGATAACACTAATATTGTTACTCTTGCGCGCTTCTGCACACCTAACCTGGAACTTCTGGCACTTAAGTTTCGTCCTTTCTACCTTCCTCGGGAATTTACTTCGGTTATTGTACCATTTATATTTCACCTCGGGTGAACACGGACGCTGCATTGTCTGAACTTCATGATACACTCACAATTTCAGATTCATCACCGGGACGCTGCACTTGTGGTTGGGAATTGTAACAGCGCTAACATCAAACGTGAAGTGCGGAACTTTCATCAACATATCACCTGTCCCACCAGAGGGAAACGGACACTGGATCACTGTTACACTCCATTTAAAGACAGTTATAAGGCACAATCTCACCCACCACTGGGAAAGTCTGACCACGCCGCCATTTTCCTCCTGCCTAATTATAAACAAAGGCTGAATCAGGAACCATTGGTTCAGAGGGAGGTGACGTGCTGGACAGACCAATCAGAGACTGCCTTACAGGACGCTCTGTATAACGCAGACTGGGATATGTTCTGGGAGAGCTCCACTGATGACGTCAGAGTGTTTAAGGAAGTGGTTGTGGGATTTGTTGGGAAACTGGTGGATGATACGGTGGAAAAAGCCGTAGTGAAAACTTTTCCCAATCAGAAGCTGTGGGTAGATAAAACTATCCGCGATGCTCTGAACTCTCGCACCACTGCCTATAACGCGGGACTCATCAGCGGTAACATGGAGGAACATAAAGCTGCGTCTTACGGAGTACGCCGAGCGGTGAAAGAAGCGAAGCGGTGATACGCGGAGAAAATAGAGACTCAATTCCAGCAGAGTGACTCTAGAACCCTGTGGCAAGGACTATGAACAATCACGGACTACAGAAGCCCACCTTCCAGACTGGTGTGTGCGGATGCGTCTCTGGCAACCGAGCTGAATACATTCTATGCTCGCTTTGATGCTGCAGCCGGCAACACTAATAGCACTGAAGTTACTTGCAGCGCTACCGGTGTGACCAGCATGCACACAGAGCTCGTCGGAAAACAGAGACCACTCATCATCACGGAGAGTGATGTATGGAGAGCTTTCAGGAAAGTTAATGTAAGGGGGTGTTGCGAGTCTTGGTCACTAGGTGTCAGTATTCGCGTTACGCAAATTGTTTGTATGTGTGGCTACACCTCGAAGAAGACAGTGTTATATGCTTATTTGAAGGTGAGACATGTGGCCGGTGTTCTATAATAATATCCATAGTAATCTGTTAAGAAATATGTTATAGTTATGTGTGTTTTGGGAGGGATTGAGAAGGGATGTCATGCCATATATATTCAATTCAATTTTATTTATATAGCGCTTTTTATAACACATGTTGTCACAAAGAAGCTTCACAAATTGCGTGGGTCCAGATCCCTAATGAGCAAGCCAAAGGCGACAGTGGCAAGCAAAAACTCCCTAAGATGGCAGGAATTTAGGAAGAAACCTTGGGAGGACCAAGACTCAAAAGGGAACCCATCCTCCATTGGGCGGCCCGCTAGCAATGTCCACATTCACAGTTCAGGTATAGTCCAGATATAATCCTGTAGTTATGATTCTAATTCCAGGCTGAGTAGTCACAGTCATCAGCGCGTACTGATGAATTGAATATATAGTTCGTTGTCCAAATTTTGACATATGGCTGGATGTTATCGTATTTTGATATTGCAAGCTGAGAGGAGAGAAATGTGGTGTGCTGCTAGTTATTTAATTCGGGTATCAGTTTTTAACGGAGGCTAACCTGTTCAATATTCATGCTTGATAATACAACTGTCTATGCAATTCCTTTCTTTTCTGTATTTCTATTTTTGGGGGTTTTTTTGTTTGTAAATGAGAGCTGGGGAGTGTACAGTTGGGGAGTACAGATGTACTGGAGTTTTGTTTTAATGGAAGAGAATGGTGAATGGATACGCTCATTGAGTATGAGTTAAGAGTAGGGATAATTTGGTTAAGACAGTGTTCTTTGAAGGAACTGTTCGAACTGCGAATAAACACCGCCACCAACTGAGTGCACCACATTTCTGCGCTTCCTGGTTTTCCTTCCATAACACCAAAAAAAAAATCACAATGCAGAGCCCAACTGGGGAGCCGTGTCGGAGACAAAGAAGGGTTACATTAACACCAGGCAAGCAGCAGGACCGGACGGGATCGCCGGGTGAGTCATCAAAGCCTATGCGGATCAGCTAGCACCGGTGTTCACTGTGATTTTCAATCTATCCCTGACTCAGGGCATTGTACCAGCGTGCTTCAAATAGTCCATCATTGTTCCAGTCCCAAAGAAGAACCAGCCAGCCTGCCTCAACAACTTTTGCCCAGTGGCCCTCACATCAGTCTTGATGAAGTGCTTCGAGACGATCATCAGAGACCTCATCACTTGATCACTTCCAGACTCTATGGATCCACTACAATTTGCTTACCGTCAAAACCACTCCACAGACGATGCCATCACACACCTCCTTCATACTACACTCACACACCTGGATGCTGGGAGGGGTAACTATGTTAAAATGCTAAAAAGTTCAGCATTTAACACGATTATCCCCTCCAAACTCACCATCAAGTTGGAGAACCTAGGACTTCATCCAACCTTGTGTTGCTGGATCTCGGATAGAACACAAGCTGTGCGGTTAGGTAAACACACCTCACCCACACTCACCCTTAGCACTGGCGCCCCCCAGGGCTGTGTCCTGAGCCCCCTGCTGTACTCACTGTACACATACGACTGTGTTGCCACTACAGGCTCTACCACCATTGTCAAGTTTGCTGATGATACTGTTGTTGTGGGCCTGATCTCTAACAATGATGAGAGGGCCTACCTGGAGGAGATTAAACACCGGGAGGATAGGTGCCAGAACAACAATTTTCTCCTTCAGCAACGTCAGCAAGTCAAAGGAGCTGATAGTGGACTACAGTGTAAAGCAGGAGAAGAACTATCACCCTGTTATGATAGACGGCACCGCAGTGTAAAGAGTAGATAATTTCAAGTACCTTGGAGTTCACATCTCTGAGGACCAGTGGCGGAGCTAGACTTTTATCCTTGGGGTGGCCAGAGGGTGGCCAAAGCTATTTTAGGGGGTCCACAGACTGACAATAAATATTGAAGAAATACAATCAATTGCATTCAAAATCTGTAAATGTTTTTATAAAGTATATCTTAAGCACACAGGAGATAAGATGTGTGTATGAAATTTGCAGTTTATTAACAATGTACAAAATTTAAATGCAAAAACATAGACGTACACAAATACCCACACAATTTATCTGCTTCAAAAAAAAAAAAAACACCACCATCAACAATGCAATCTTGACATGAACATAGTCAGACAGAAGCGTTGGTGCTTGCTTGATTAAGATCTACACTAAGTGCCAAGCTACCTCCGTTCAGAAGAGCATAATTCTTCGGTTGTGGTGAGAAGTAGAAAAATGTTTTACATAGTCATCAATCTTGAGGGCACGTGCCCTCCTTGACTCAACACTGAGAGTTCCAAGGTGACTTAACCGGTCATCAGCCATTGTTGTCCTGAGGTGGGTTTTAATCAGTTTTAAAGCTGAGAAGCTTCGCTCACAGGAAGCAGTGCTGACTGGAGTAACAACAGCAATCTTACAAAGCCTGAATAGCTCATGGAAAACCTCTTTGTAAGGTTCAAGAAACACAATAAAATCAAGCAAGGTAGATGGTCTTCTCTCTCCTATCTAAAAACCGCTTGGTTTGGTGAACCTCATGCTGGAGGTCACCTAAATCTGACTCATAGGTCTGTGCAAAGGCAAACAGAGGCTCTTCATTCAAGAAAGTTGCACTCTTTGGGTTCAGAGACTGCACCCCTTGCATAATCTCACAACTTTTCTTTGAAAAACGCCTCTTCAGCTATGAGACAGTCAATCACCTGATAGAAAAGTGCTCTGGGGAAGCCCTCGTCATCACAGTTTCTCTGGCCTACAGTGCTCATCACCAGTGAGTCAAGAAATCTTGAGCTGATTCTAGAATGTCTTTTATACTGTGTTTGTACACCAATTTTGCATTGCTCAGCCAGCTCCTCAACCTTTTTCCATAGTTCACCAAAGTAATTTTCATTTCTGTAGTCCTGGAATGTGTCTGTAAGTGCACCTACTACATCCACAGCCCTAGCTAGATCAAGTGTGCTGGACTGGAGCATGTGAGACATTTAGCATCACCAAGCACTTTACAAAAGGTCACCAATAGCCCTATGAACTGTAAATCTATCTGAGAAAGAAGACCCCTTGCCTCAACTGATCTATCGCCACTTCTTTCAAGTCCAAGATCCTGCAACAGTCTAAGAGCAGCTGGAAGTCTGTCCCTAAGATTACGGCATGCCGTGTATCTGCATGCCCACCTTGTGCCTGACAGTGCCTGTAGCTCCCTAGGCTGCTGCAGTGGGTACAGCTCTTTCAGAACAGCAAGCCACTTCATATGCACATAAGAACCAGATACAAAGTTATACAGCTGCTGCAAAAGTGCAAAAAAGTCAACAACCTCAGGCACCGACTTTGTAGCATCAACAAGAACCAAACTCAAGTAATGTGCATTACAGTGAACCTAAAATGCAAATCTGGCATTGTTTTAAATCCTTGCAGACACACCAGAATGTTTGCCACTCATGACGGATGCACCATCATACCCTTGCCCCACAAGGTTATTTCTGTAGTCCAGACCGTGTCCCTCTAAACAATCAATAATCATTTGACTAAGACCAGCTGCATTGAGGCTGTCAGTTGCTTGGAAGCACAAGAAACTTTCATGGATGGCACCATTGTAATAATAGCGTAAAACTATAGACATTTGTTCCTTTTTTTTGCACGTCTTTTGGTTCATCAGCGATCACACTGAACACTTTCTGTTCTTTTACTTCTCTTATGATTTCACTCTGTACCATCTCAGCTAAGCCCTGAAGAATTTCATTCTGGATTTGGTGACTGGTGTACTTGGCATTACCACATGCTTCTAACCTTTTCTCAATAAATTGGTCATGTTTTGAGATTTCATGCAATATGGCCAAAAAGTTTCCCTTATTGTCAGAGTCCTCAGACTCTCTATGGCCCCTCTGGGCAATATTTTGTATTGCCGTCAAAAGCAGTACACTAGCTATCGTTTTTATGTAATTTCTGTTTTCTTCCACTTTCTTTTGACGGTTCTCATTCATTGAATTTAACATTGACGTGTTCATCTCTGTAGCCCTTCTATACCTGCTCCAAGCATACACTGCATTTATATGAAGTTCAGATTTTGAGTGGAGCTTAAAACCAGAGTCTTTAGACAAGGCTTTCTTCCAATTAGAGAAGCCTGAAGGTGATGCAAAGGCAGAGTCTGGTGCATTTGGCAGAGACAAATGCCTACATGCAAAGCAGTAGGAAGAGTCTTGAATTACTGAATACTCCAGCCAAGAATTGTCTTTGTACCAGGAGCTGTTGAATGCCCTCTTACGTGTTCCAAGCTGTGTTCTGGGGAATTTTGTGAGACAAGGCTGAACAGGACTTTCCTCTTTGGATCTTGAAATGTCTGAAATATAAATAAAATGGTCAAAGAAACAGTTAAGGTATCCAGAAGATTATTAAATACTAACTGCAGCTATCAGGCCTACCACTGGGTCCTTTGGAGGAGCAAACGTGGTGCTGGACACAGCTGGGAAATGGTCAGTTGCATCTCCTGGCTCTGGATCATCATCATCATCCTGGTCAGAAGCAGAGGTCTCTGTGTCCTCCCTCAATGAAGCTACATTGTAAAAGAATATTTTAAAACTAAATAAATATTCATCATTTTAAAAACACACATTATCAGTAACCAACATTGTGAAATAAAAATTCTAAAGATTCTTTAAAATTAAAATTAATTACTAAACTATGGATGTGACTACCTCTGTGGTTACTCTGACCTGGTGATGGCGGGCTGGGTTGTATTTGACATTGACTCCCATGACTAGTCCCAGGGTGGAAGCTGTCAGGACTGCTGATACCAGGGCTGAGTTCTGTCTTTGCCTGATCTGTGCCTGACTTGCTTCTCTTTACAAAGAAGTCATATATCTACCCCTGTCTTTTCATCCTCAACTCACCCTATGCAAAAAATAAGCCAGTCTTGTTACTTCTGGTATCACTTACTATACCAATAAGCGAAATGATTCTACATCGGGAGAAATTCCCGCTCCGCTTTCTGAACATGGGCGCTGGAATCTTTTACTACATGGTTGCAGTTTGGGTGCTGGGCGTTAGCTGTGTTCAGCGTTCCCAATATTCAAACTTTTCAGCTAGTTGACACGTAAGCGACAACCGTCATGTTACATTTCATTTAAGCCAACAGTGAATGAATCAGCTAAATCAGCCGACGTAGCTGCATTCCTCTACAGTCATTAGAGAAACAGAGAAAGAGACCAGCGTGGAGTCAGAGCTCAACACATTCTGCCTAGTTCAAACACCCAGATTGAAACGTATTTTAACGTGAAGCGCACGCTGGAAGCTGATACTAGTCATCTGTAGAAGAAATGAGATGTAACGTAATGTTAACATTATCTTGATACTCCTGGGTGAACCGACATATCACACTGTAACATCAGCAAAGTTAAACTACAAGAAACGATCTCCTATCTGAACATAACAGTTACTTTAAACAATCACTCTCACTCTGACTCATAGCAAAACAACCGTAAAACTCACCTCAGAGTGACTCTTTCACCATCCATCAAAAAGTAGGCTGCTGCTGCTGCTGTTGTTCTTCTCCCTGCCGCGATATCGTTCTTGAGCGTTTGAATCTCTTCTTCTCCTCCTTCTCTTTATAATAGTGGATTTATATAGACAGTGGGGTGGATTACAACTCTCTGAGGAGGAGGGACACAGGAGGGACCTAGCAGTCAGCAGGTATTACCAATTACAAAATACGACGGGCTCTTTTCAACAAGACGTGAGGTGCCGTGACATGTCCGTCATCTGGAGAGGCACCTGGGGGGTCCAATCAGATTTCAGGGGGGTCCAGTGCCACCCCGGCCCCTGCTTTGGGTCCGCCCATGCTGAGGACCTGTCATGGTCTTGTCACACCACTGCGCTGGCCAAGGAGGCCCGTCAGTGTCTTTATCACCTCAGACGATTAAGGGACTTCAAAGTACCAGCTAAGGTGCTCCAAAACTTTTACACCTGCACCATCGAATCGATCATAACGGGAAACATCACAACCTGCTTCAGAAACTGCACCAAACAGGACAGACAGGCTCTACATAGGGTGGTGTGTTCAGCGGAGTGCACAATCTGGACTGAGCTTCCTGACCTGCAGTCCATATACAGGAAACGGTGCTAGACAAGAGCCAGGAGGATAGTTAAGGACCCTAATCACCCTAGTAATGGACTGTTTTCTTTATTGAATTCCGGGAAGCGCTTTCGCGCTCTAAAAGTCAGGACAGAGAGGAAGAGAAGAAGCTTTTTCCCACAAGCTATTCAAATCCTCAACGAACATGGTGTTTAATGCAAATACAGAATGTGCACAGTTTTTGTTGTAGATGTTAACCTGTCTACCTTCTGCCAATTGTAGTGCTGCAATGACAGCCAATAGCTCGGCTCTCTGTACTGACTGTATGCCCTTAGGTTGCTGACTGTATGCCTGAATGCACTACCCAAAACTCATCTATCTCTCCTTGAGTTTCCATCACTACCGCAAATCCTGATTCAACTGCCCCATCTTGGCTCCTGAATCCACACCCCTCTGTCCACCTGTTTTCTGCCTCTGGAATCTGTTCTCCCTCTAAATCTGGTCTCCATTTTGTGGCCTTTGCCAGTTCCGCCGCACACTCGTGTGTTATGTCTTGTAACATGCCTTCATTTTTGAACAGTAGGTTTGGCGCTGTCAAAACCTGTATTCTCCTTTGTCTCTGGGTAAGTGTAAACATGTGTGAGTTTGCATAAGCCATAACGCTGTGGCTGGTCAAAATATGTAATGCATGCCCTGTGACTATGTGTGCTGTTTTTTTTTTTTTTTTATGCAGGAGTGCATTTCAGAAATATCCAAGAAAGACGGGGAAGTAATAATCAGTCACTGCCGAGTCCACAGCCTGTGCTAGTGCCTGTTTTAGTTTAATGAAGTGTCTTTCAGCCTCCACTGTCCAGTCTAGTTTACCTGATGAATTTCTCATGTCCAGCTGTTTGACCATGTCTCTCAATGATTGCGTCAGCTCCGCGTAGTCCGGTACGTACTGTCTGCTGTACCCTGTCAGTACTAGAAATGACAACATGTCCTTAACTGTTTCTGGCTTGGGATGGTGTTGAATAGTCGTTCTGCACAATGGGGATAAACCATTGAAATGTGTGGAGCGGCAGAATCGCTCATCATATACCAGCGTTGTTGTGCCGGGGTGAGGATGACAGGTGCTGCGACGCCCCCAGGGCCCACGTACATTCCCCGTGTTCCTATCTCCCAAACCTGATTAATCACCCGTTCCTTAAACTCTTCCCCATTAACCTGATCCCCTACTGGGTCATAAAACAATGTTACATGCAGGGGGTCGGGTGGCGGGACGTATGGCTTAATCAAAGTGATCCACGGCTTCCAGTCAAAGAACTTGGAGTGAACGCCCCTCGAGGTGCAGGAGTCTGGTTCTAGGAGGCCCCAGTAGATGTCAATCGGGGGTGGCCAGTCAGTGAAGATCAGATACATGCCGCTGTCTGCTCCCTGTGAACAGTGCATCTGTGTGCCATCCGGCAACGTTATCACCAGTCCCAAGGGGCTACATAACACAGTAGCTCCTAGCTTTATCAAAATGTCTCTCCCACAAATGTTAACAGGTGCAGTCTTTGAAATCAGAAACCTGTGATTAATGGCCTGCTGGCCACATTGTACAGTCATTGGAATTGTTTTATGCAGACTTTGTGATTCCCCAGATAACCCTCTAACAGTCATTGAATTGGTACTCACCAACTCCTCTGGTACGGTGCAGTTGATTGCTGAATGAGTTGCTCCGGTGTCGACCAGGAAAGAGAGTCTCTGAGAACCGACCATGAGGGACAGCATAGGGTCTGCAGTGGCCTTGCTGTCTGAGTTGTCATCTGGGTCCCGTCATTCCCATTGGTCAGCACCCCAATGTCCGAGGGGGTACTGCCCTGGTGTTGCAGAGGGGTTAGGTGCTTGTACAAACTGACCTCTCCCCCGTCCTCCAGTGTTCTGGGGACACTCCCTTGCCCAATGTCTCGTCTCTTCCACTACTGCCACTTCCTTCACTGCAATCACTCTCAGTATCTGACTTCATCCAAGTCCCCTGTAATTCGCAGTTAACCCTAACTGGGCGGGCTAGTTTCCCTTTTCTACTCTTGTCCATTCTCTTTATTGTCTTAACTCCTTTCCTCATTTTTTTTCTTTCTCCTTCCCTGCTATTTTACTGGCCCAACAGCACTTGTATTTTTGCCTGAGAGCCAGCTCACTGTCAGCTTTATTCACATGTTGCTGTGCTCTCCCCTTCCTCAATCTGCCTGTTTGTATTTTTCCTTTAGTTTAATCAATTTATCTCCACTCTCTTTTATTTTCTGATTTATAATTTTCCCCAAACACGCACGGTCAGTAGCCTGTCTGCCTGCCTTCATCACCCATACTTTTAAATTTTCTTTACATTCCTTTTTATCATTTTCCCATTTTTTTTTGGTTTGTCATTTATGATATACAACATAGCAGTCATTTGCTCAACCTGTTCCTTTAATGTCATCCATTCCCAATTACTTGTATTATGTCAAGCTGTTTATAAATCGTTTGCATTTCCTCACCAGACGTGTTGCAAAATGCCAAAAAAAAAATCATCGGTTAAGGGCTCAGTTGTCATTGCTGTTTACTTCAATTCCTTTTTTGGCCGACTAATTTAGATTTAAGGGCTCAGTTGTCACTGCTCTGTGTGCATGTTTACCACCCTCAATCAATTCAGGTCTCTTTTGTGGTGGACTGGCGAACTGCCCATGGTGTACCCTGCCTTCGCCCAAACTGATATTTAGGGATAGCTCCTAGCCCCGGTACAGATAATGAATGAATGAATGAATGATATTTAGGGATACCTTAGGTCCCAGGGCCTCCAACCCAGCTTTTCCGCAGGTCGCCGCCTCGGTTACCGTCGCCTCGTCAGACGAACGGGGGGGGTTTGCCACACCCAGGAAACAAAACTAATTTTCTTATACCTTATGTCCCAAACTCGGTATTTATGTCCTAAACGTGGTATTTAGGGGTTCCTCAATTCCCAAGGCCTTCCACCTGGCTTTGCGGGTCGTCACCTCGCCTTACCGTTGCCTCGTCAGACAAACGGGGGGGTTGCCACACCCCGGAAACCAATTTTAGTATTCTTATACCGTATATCCCAAACTCGGTATTTTTATGGCCTAAACGCGGTATTTAGGGGTTCCTCAATTCCCCAAGGCCTTCCACCTGGCTTTGCGGGTCGTCACCTCGCATTACCGTTACCTCGTCAGACAAATGGGGGGGGTTGCCACACCCAGGAAACCAAACCACCTTTAAGTACTTTTTGTATTCGTGGTTTTCCTTAAACCATATATTCCTTTATTCCTTTTAAACCATATATTTTACCTTAATTTTTCCTTTCATACCATTTAACCAAAAGACTGGATTTAATTTAGTATCGCCTAAGTGCTGCCAGTTCATCACAATTTAGTCATATTCAATGTGCAGAATTAGCAGTAACAGGTTTCTGCTCACCTTTGAATTGAGCCGGCTCAGATGAGCTAACAGTCTTTTGACGATGGTTCCAAAATGTTCCAAATTGTCTCTTGCATCACGTTGGGGTCACCAAATTG
Source organism: Brachyhypopomus occidentalis (assembly GCA_020368025.1). Lineage (NCBI taxonomy): Eukaryota > Metazoa > Chordata > Actinopteri > Gymnotiformes > Hypopomidae > Brachyhypopomus > Brachyhypopomus occidentalis. The sequence goes on along the minus strand of JAGXOD010000011.1, from coordinate 414,002 downwards.
TTGCGCTTGTTCTCCTTCTACCTAGCGCAGCGTGTTCTTTGATGCAAAAGAATATGTCACCAGTCTTATGTCAATTGACCTTTTATTGAAGCCGGTTAAATACAGACATGTCCGGAGAGTACACAGCAAAAGCCTGAACTAAACTACTCCGAGTTATTTGTGCAGCTTCGAGTGTAGCTCTGAGAGACAAACAAAATAGGCCTGAACTAAATAGCTAAAAGTGAGTGTAGCCCCCACCCTCGCTGAAAACCACCTCTGTAACTGTCTGCCTGTTCGTCTAAAAACTGCTTACCTTTGTTCTTGCACCAAGTGAGCTCATTCTGTTCTCATCGAAAGTACAGTAACCTTGTGCACGGTTTCCCAGACCTCCACTACAAGGGGCTACTGCAATTTTCCCACATTTTGTTACTTTGCAATAACTGAGCTCATTATACTTTCTCCTAACCACTATAGCAGTTATCAGCTTTTGAGGCCACAGATGCTTTCCTCCTCAAACAGTTTCCCACCGTGGAATTACACAAGGGTTACAGATATCAAAACACACACACTTTTGAGAATATTCTTGTCAGACACTCTTGAGAATATGCTTGTCAGACACTTTTGAGAATATGCTTGATTAATAATGTAATTGTAAAATATAATGCCTAATACTACGCAGTTGATTAGTAATGTAATATAATGCTAGCAAAATATAAAGGATTCAAATATAATTCCCAACACTACATATAAGATCCCTGTCATCTAAAGCACTGATTGTTAATTAAATGGTTACCGATCATAATCTAAGCATGCTTTGCTTGACTGAAAGACTGGACTTGGCCAGACGACTATATGGCCATAAACGAAGTGTCTCCCTCCGGCTATAGATACGTTCATAACCTCCTTCCAAATGGTCGCGGAGGTAGTGTTGCCACACTATATGACTCCGATATAGGCGTCTCTCAATAATCAGGCTTCAAATTTAATTCGTTTGAAAATCTCATTCTCACTGTGTCAAATTTATCATCAACCAGCAAAGTGAAACAGTCATTTATGTTAGTTTTTGTGGGAGTTTTCGGACTTCCTGTCTCTTATAGTGATATTGGCTGTTTAAAGTGATTATAGCGATTTTAACATCCACTTTGAAAATCAGCATGATTCTTTTAGAATAAACTTTTCAACTTTCAGTTGACCGCTCTAGATTGTTTGACACACTACTTAGAAACGGAATGCCACTTAGGTTTGTCAACTTGTTCAAGGCCATGTACACATGCACTGTCAACCAAGTAAGGGCATACGGACAATTGTCTGATGCCTTTGAAACCTGCAGCGGCGTTCGACAAGGATGCCCTGACCCTCCGTTCTTATTCAATTTCATCATGGATGAAATAGTTTGCACCGCGCTTAATGGGCTCCACAATGTCGAATTAGCACCAGGTGAGAGAATATGTGACCTGGAATATGCAGACGATGTCGTCTGTTCGAAACCAGCCAAAGTGCCCAGGTCACATTGGGGAAGCTCAAGAAAGCTGTCCTCTTATATGGGATGTCTTTTGCCCCTTCCAAGTGCAAGGTACTGCTTCAGGACTTCAAATCCACCCTCTCTATCTTTAGCTGGTAAGCAGCTAACCATTGTAGATAGCTTTACTTATCTGGGGAGCAATGTCTCAAACAGCGGCTCGATTGAAAAGGAGATCACGGATATCTAAGGCTAGAGTAGCGTATGCTGGTCTAATACATCTATGGTGTTAAAAGAACGTGTCTCTTCAAGTTAAGGGTCATGTTTACAATTGTGACCACAGTTGTCTGCAACAGTTAGTCAAGGTGAGATTAAGTGACAATTAAGTGACAAGGTGGATAACACTCCTCCTGCAAGACTGCACGTCCTAGGGGAAGATCTTTGTCAACATCCCGTAGCACAAATTCAGCTAGTGAGGCTCCATTGGCTAGGACACATGTTACGGAAGGATCCAACTCGACTACCAAGCCAAGCTTTGTTCTCATCTCCTTGTAAGGGTTGGAGAAAACCATGTGGAGGTCAATCCATGACTTGGTTGAAAGGACTGTGCTTATGCATGGCTCTACACACTGAGAGATATGGATGGGAAGGTGTCTTGTTAACACTTTTTATGAAGCCAGATTCTTTGAGCAGAATGATGAGTTTGGTGCTTCTGTATGATGGCCAAGACAGCATTTCATCCACTTTCCATTTTGTAGGCCCAATCCCTCCCCCATTATATATCTCATGTTTTCTTTCAGTCATTGATGTGTGGCAGTCAGCAGTGGTACTCTCTACCTCTGATATACTGTAAATGATGATGAGGATAAAGAAGAACAGACCTCCAGTGCCTTCCCTGTGAGCTCACACTGCAGTAACAAAGACCAAACACTAGGTGGCCAGGTCACCGTAGTAGTAATATGCTCAAATATAGGGAGGTATGCATCTATCTTCCCTAAATATCAAAACCAGACCTATGTGTCTACTGGCATCAAATGCGGAGGTATCAAGGATGGAACTACCTAAGCCCACAACAGGACTAGAAGGAAGAAATCCAGGGACCAAAGTTTTAATACAGGTAGTGGGATCTGGTACTGTTGAAACTGCGTCCAGAGGAAAAGAAACAGGTTTCTCCAATATAACCCCATATTAATCCTTGCTATCGCAACCTCTTTGTCTGCCTCTGTTTGTATGCCACGCACCAGCTTGGACTCATGTTCTTGGCGTTGTATCTCCAGCTCAAGTTCCTTCAATCTTATAGTCAGTACAGGGTCAGTTTCTAGAGCTCAGTCTCTACTATGTACTATGGTGGTCTTGTTCTCTGAAAAAGTCTCAACTTCCGCCATGTCTAAACTCCAAGGATCTACAGATGCCTCTGGTAAACTCACACGAGAAGGAAGAACACCATTTTTAATTAAACATTCATCTAACACTAATCTCCTGTTTAGAAGCAGAACATGGGACTCCTACTATAAAAATATAAAATCGGCAATAAAAATCGGCTATACGAATCGGCAATTAATAGCAGATCAACCTTTCGACAATTGTCAAGTCTGCCCAAAAACAAAAAAATGGACATTTCCACCAATCAAAAAGACCAGACAGATCGGACTCCCACAAATACACATACAAGTATGGATGAATATAAATGGATACTGATGGTCTAAGCAAACAATTGCTTAGATATATTTTGTACAAATACTGGAAAAACGTCAGGATTGGATATATGCCAATATAACAAACAAAACTCTCCCTCTCTAGAAAAAACATTATAACTAACCTAAAATAAACAATACAAATCTTGCTCCCTAACACAAAAAACACAAATTCAAAATCCCAAACAAAACAAAAGACTCCACTCCCTACATCCAGTAAAATTTACAGGTCCTTCTTCTCACACAGGGCTCACACCACTACCTTGGGGAGCAAAGTCAAGAGGTCAAACATGATGGGAAACAAGAAAAGACATACAGGTTACCAACCACACTTACAGATCATAATCAAACTCCAGAGAGACAGCACTACAGGCAAAGTGTAGCCGGGCTTGTCTGCCTCAAATCAATGCTGGGTCATCTGCAGGCTTTAAGTTTTAGGCTCTCCTCGTTCTGTCTTGCTGAATGATCGTGAAGTGATAGGAATTGGATGCATTCTGCGTCATGAATTTCCCTTTTATTTATGATGAAAATGTAAACATATAGCCTGCACTGCTAACGAGCTCGCGCTATCCTCACAAGCATTCAGCAGGGACTGAGCTAACTGGATAAATGTTCATGGCACATATCACTTCTGTCTACTAGTGAACTAAAGCAACATATTTAGACACAGGAAAAATAATATAACATGATATTAAACCAATCACCATACCCGTACAATGATGAAAAGGTAAACATTTAACCTGCACTGCTCACATGTGCTTGCGCTATAGAAAAGAAAGACGCCACATTGGAAAGACTACACATTAGTTAGCTAAACCCAATACACGTAAAATTACTTGTCTCACATGGTGAAAATGAACAAAAAACAAACACAGGTCATAAAACATTTACTTTAGTTCTAATACAATTTTACCATGTGTAACAAAATACAAAACAGGAATAAACGAAAAGCTAGAAAACTATGCACCTATCCTCACAAGCATTCAGCAGGAACTGAAAATAGGGCTGTCACCTCTAATGACATCATACATGTCCATCAATTCAAAATAAAAGCTTCACAAAAGAATCAAAATATCAAACTATTCATATAAACGAAAATAATATTTATCAAAGGATTTTAGCTGAAATAAAAAAAATCTGCATTTCCCTTTTGCATCCGTTACAAAAGCAAAGTCACTCCATTCACCACACATATATATTCCAACCACACATATATATATATAGGACAATCCAATTGGTATGGCGGAGCCAGTAACGAGGAAAGAACAGCGGTTTCCAACATCCGGACTGGAACGGATCAGGAAGGGACGCAGGCAATTCTGCATAACAATAAAGTCATTCCAAATATACAGCCTGTGGACAGTGGAATTCTTTAAGTCTGGAGACAGGTATGGCTTCAGGGAATAAATTTGGGAAGTTGTAAAGTATGACAGTGGCATCCACTCAAATATGCTGCAAGTGGGATCTTGTATATGACATCAATGTAGTGGCAGCCACTCAAATATACTACAAGTGAGATTAGGTGTACAACTCCCGTATATGTCATTCAAATACACTACATCCCACTCCCAGTATATCTCACTGGGCTTAAATAAACAGTAATTGGACAACCATCCCACTTCCAGTATACCACTTGGCTCAAATATGCAGGAATTGGACACCCATATAATTGATCCCATATAATACATAGAAATGGTAAGTTTTGACCATCCAATTTTGAGTATATTTGACACCCGCAAAATATACTGGGAGTGGGATATATACTGGGAGTGCTGCTGCCAGGTGGACGGTGGCGGCAGTAGGCTGAAAATGCTTGATATTCCATGATATTTAGCTTGGCCTGGGAGAGGCCCAGAGCCCCTGCGGTGGTTCTGATGGTCTCGTGGGGAGACAGAGACGTGCCCTGACTAGGGGCCCTATCCAGGAAAAAATCTGGGGACACTGCACGCAGCATCCACAGAATGTATACCAATCGGAGTATAATATAATGGGAGCAGGATGGTGAGGAACTACCTAGAGGAAGAAAAAGTTGTAACAAGGTTTATGTAGGTGACAAAAACTTGTCACCCCCCGCTCGTAGGTGGGAGGCTGGTTTCCCCACGCTTGGTGCCACCAGTCGCCGGATCTCCCTCTCTATAGGGAATTTTCCTATTTCGGTGTGCCCGTCGCAGCTCCCCAAGTCGCCCCCCAGCCCTATTCCATATGTGGCATATGGAAGTCCATTTTCTCTCGGCGTGGGCTGGGGGCTCGAGTCCTTCTGATGGAGGCTCAGCCCGTGGATGGTGTAAGGCCGGTAGCGGTCATATCAGAGTCGGGTTGTTTGGGAATGCAGCCCAAAGTGGGTGGTAAACTCCATCTAAGGCTAAATACTGGCACAAGATTGATTTACAGATTTGCAGATTTACCTAGTTTACCCAAGTGATTTACTCCCAAATACTTGCAGCCTTTTTTGAACCTTTGCAGTGTGCAGTGTTAGGTGGCTGTAATAATCAGCAGGAGTTTGTTCTGTGCAGCTTGTTCAGATTCCTACTGTGAATGTTTTAACTAACCCTAACCCTAAAGTCTGATACTCCAGTTCAAAAATCCCTACACTGCCTTGCCTTAGGTATTGGGTAGTGTTTAAAGTTCTACTACTAGAGTATAAATAACTGAATGGATTAGGCCCAGAATACATTTTTATCTACTTAAAGAACACATACCCAGAAGGTTTCTTAGTAGAGTAGAATTTGACAATGCAGAATGCGACAAAGCAGAACTGCATGTTTGCATCTTTGTAAAAGTAATTTCATTATTTAATCCCCCCCAAGTCAACTGTTCTTCATATTTGAATCTGTAAAGCACCCCGAACAGCCTTGTGTAAAAAGTATGGAAAATAAATATGGTATACGGTATATAAAATATTATTTTTTTAAGCACAGTTCTACATTTTTCAAAAGTATTGAATTCTTTGAATTCAGAAAGCAGATGCTGTTTGAAAATGAGTCAAAGCACACAAAACATTAAAAATCTTTAAATAGAAATTTGTATTTACATTAATATTAACACCGAGAAACAAGATAAATGCACCAGTGATTTATATATTGATCAAGACAACAAGCATGTTTACCCTTTGTCACTTTTTAAATCTATTTTTTTCCTTTTGAAAGAGATTGCACAGAGATATAATCTAAGGGTATTTCTGCATTTTTTCTTAAAGAACAACAATATAAATCTTGGTGGAAATTAGATTTAGATTAATTACTTACAAAAAAATTAGCAAGCTATAATGGAATGAAAAGTAGTCCTCAGAATTCAACATCTTAAAAGTAGAAATGAAAGTAACAATATTCAGAATATCAATAATCCATCTTTAACTAAATGTTTGTCTGAAATAAAACCTTGTATTGGCAACTAACACATTTAAAAAATTTGTTAATATTTTTCTACTGACCAAACAAAGAAAATAACAACAAAAAATAGTGGTCACTCACACCTTGCAAAGAAGGTGATAAAAGTGTGGAACCTCCACACCACTACATAACTGAGTGTGCATGTCAACAGTGCTCTTTAAACAGCATTAAATGGAAAACAAAAATCTTTGGATTTTGCAAGTGGTTAAAGGAAGATTTGTAAAAAGCTCTAAACATAATTAAACATAATTAAATGAGCATATACAAGAAAAATAAGAATAAGAAGGTTGAAATAAGACTGGTATATAACAGCAGCAATGAACAAAATGGTCATAAACAATAAAAGGCCAGTCAGAACACAGTTCTCTTCAAGCTCCTAAATCTTCATTTCAAACTGTAGTGCAGGATGCCAAAATGTCTGTGTTGCAAATCATCTATGATAAGTTTCCAGTAAGCTGCCTCCAACCATCTTAATAAGAATCTAAGAGTAGAGCTCTTTACCACTAGCTTTAATATGCATCATTGTAAGGAACAATGTTGAGTTTCTTTTTAAAAAGTTTCAGAATACCAACTTTAACAACAGGAATGTCACAATTTTTGTGGTTTGGTTTAGAAATAAAAAGTGCTCTTTGAAAGAATAAAAAGTGGTAATAAGTTAAAAAACTTAGTAGTAGTAACAATAATAATAATTAAACTCCTCATCCACCCCAACCCCCAAATTGAAATATTGAAAATAAAAGCTGTATTGACCTATAATGTGTAATAGGAAAATCATATTTTTAATACCAAGCTTGACAATCTGTGCAAAAATGGTATGTCACCTACAAAAAGCAGATATAGTACATTTGAAGCTTATTTACAAATTCTATTCACAGACTGGGGGGAGGGGTATGAATGTGACATCAGTCCTAATGCTGCAGCTCCCTTGCTTTGAGAAGCTGTATCCTGCTCAGCTGAAAAATCAAGAAGATCAGATTATTGCTTAAGTCTGTATAAATAGATCAACTCTGCATTTTTATTTCATAATTACCACTGAACGAGTCCTGCCACTCCTCTGCAGAGGACACCGAGAACGTCAAAGGTTTCTTTCTAATACATGAGGCTGGAACGACCAAGAGAAATATTGCAGCAGTCCTGTCTCCATAAGTCAGCTTTGCTCACCCACTAAAGTGCAGTCCCAGCCAATGGTTCGTCATCTTGTAGTACCATTGGCAAGACAGATCCTACATCCAAACTGTCAACACAACATGATATACATTCGGAAATCCAGTTAGGAGAATGTGTCTCTAATGTTCAACATGGACTGTTTCACTCCTTTCTCACTGTCCTTGTTATCAAGCTTTGTTCCAATTCAGTGCAGTAGGACTGTGAGGAGTGTTAGGGGTTGGGGATAAGAGGACACTTCACACTGCAAGACAAAAATGAACTGCACATAAAAACCTAGCATCTCTGAGGACAATTCTCAAGATGATGGTACTAATCAATCATCTTCAGTCGTTATGCCAATTTGTGTTGGCATGCATGTGTGTTGACATTGTGTCTGAGCTTTGTATGTGCAAGATATTTGTATTTGCGTATATCTGAGATATATCTGGCCAATTCCCTTGCAGCAAGAGCATAACTGGTCTTTCAAGAGTCATGCTTGAGGCATAGGTCTCGGTGCTGCTCTTTAGCAGTATTTCTGTGAAAACAGAGACACAGAAGGAGTGACAAAAGGGTCAATACACATTTAACACCAATGACATCCCTCTCCCATTTACATGATGGGCCTCCTCATTCCAAAACAGAACACAAAGCACAGATATTAAAGCTTTACTTTCAAATCTTTCTGAGCATTCTCCAACATGATTGTTTTCCCCTGGTGACCAACAAGCAGGGAAGCTATACAGTAAAATAGATGCAATAAGAAAATGTGGCTTGGCTCACCTGGTCTGGACCCATGGGCATCCTACTCATCATGCCTATATTCATCTGGCCCATATGACCACTGCTGGCACTGGCTCCACCTCCCATGCCTCCGTTCATCATCATAGCTCCGTACTGCCCACCAGAGCCCTGCTGTCCAAATGCTTGCTGTGGGTATGAACTGAAGACACAACAGACATGCATACTGCTAAACTAACATAACAACTCTCACAGATGCATAGCAGTGGCATCATTGCCAAATGAATGTTAGCTTCTCAGATGTCCTTTAAATGTTAACACACTTCCTTTCTCTTTCTAGAAACTGTACATTTTATTTTTTTAAATCTTTTTTATTCCCATATGACTCACAAGAAAAATACACCACATATTCCCAGTAGGGTCATCTGTACATACTGGACTTGAAACTGAAACGTGTCATGTCCTTTTAATTTCTTGGTGCAGTGCTAGGGTTAGGGTTAGTGCTAGCATTAGGGTTAGGGTAAATGCTATGGTTAGGGTTAGTGCTAGCACTAGCAAACATCTCAAGTCTCCCGGAAGTTGCGGGAGACTCTCGCATATGTGTATCGGCTCACTGATGCCTGCAAGTTAGACAAAATCTCCCAGATTTTAGACCGTGTGGCCAAGAGCGCGCGCACACACACACACGCATGCAGCAACACGGACTTTCCAGCGTAGAAAGTGTGGCCGAGGCAAAGGGAGAGGGAGGGTTCTCATTGGTCGTTTTTTCTTTCAAAGAGTCAATCAGCTAATCAGTTGTGAGTGAGTGTATCTGTCAGTCAGCCAATCATTGTTTAGTGTGGGCATTTAGTTTTTTTCTACTGGACTGCAGCATTCAGTGAGAGAAGCAGCGTCATGGCAGAGGCAGGACCTCCCAAAAAGAAAAAATATAAAACTCACTTCACCTCTGAGTACTCTAAAGTTTACCCATGTTTGACTAAAGTAAAAAAACAATGAATGTCGTGCCAGCTGTACTGTTTGCTGTAATGATTTCAGCTTTGCCCACATCGGGCTAAATTATTGTAAAAGGCATGTTGAGGTGAGTTCAACTTCATCTGCAAAGCAAGCAGTGACTAAGGACAATGAAGGCTTGCAGAACAACCTAGAATAGGCCAATGAAGCCTTTGTCATAGCACAAATATTAAAAAGTTATGTGTTGTTGTGTTAAAAGTAAAGTTTTGTTATTACCCATATTCTTTGGTGGTGTGTACGAGATCATTTTTGATATGATTTAAAAAAAATTTAATTAGGAGGCATGGGGGGGGGGGTTCCGGCGATACCTCCCTGAAATTAGTTTTTACAACTTGGAATGTCTGCATTAGGGTTAGGGTTAGTGCTAGGCTCAGCCATGCTATTCTGGACTTGTTCACCTGTTGTGGCCCTGAGGCCAGGCTTTCATGTCTGGTGTCTGGTACATTGGGCCACCCGGGGGGTGCTGCATCATGGGGTTCTGCTGTGGTCCTAGGCGACTTGCCATGATGCCACTGGGTGGACTGCCTCCAGCTGGGGCAAATGAAGGGTCTCCCTGCTGACCCATGCCTTAAGATGGACAGTGAAGTAACGTATACATACATGTGGCAAGGTAAAAATACATGCACATACAGAAATGCACAACAAAGTCCTTACATATCAAATGACATGGTATTCAAAACTAAAATGTATCTAAAGACTCTGACTGTGGAAAACCAAAATAGCCATTTTACAAAATTCTTAGATACCACTTCAGTTGGATGAAAAAAAAAAGCTGTGATAACTCTCAGTTCTGTGAGAATGCCAGCTTGACAAACACCTTGAGAGAATCGCTTGACCAAACATTGTAATAAGGAACTAGCTGCTGCCAATTATCACATTTCTAATTTGCATAGTGTTAACTGGTAAAATTGCATTTACATTATACAAAAATACAAGATGTTACTTAAAGTATTCTGTTTGGTAAATATTTGCTCTCACCCAATTTTTGTCAATGTTTATAATTTGCACTGAACTTTTACAGTTACAGGCCTTTCTTACCATAGCTTCCACCATAGCTGAACTGTTGTTGTGCAGGTCCACCCATGCCTCCACCTATACCTGTGGGTGCGGTGACATTGGGCGGAGGGCTAAAACCTCCAACTGCTGCCTGCTGCTGCTGTTGCATCATCATCATCATTCTGTGCCTGCGCATCTGCATGGTGACCATCTCCCTGCTGCGCTGTGCCAGCAACGGAGCGCTCAGAAAGCCAGGCTGCAGGTGAGAGAGACCGAGTCAGGAGCTCAAGTGAACACGGGGGGAGAGACTATGGATTAAACGTGTTTGATTTGTAAAACTACGAAAAAAGTGGCGTTTTGGAGGTTATTACGCCGCAAAATATGCTGCAAAATGTATATTTCAGGACACCGTAAAATACGCCACAAAAACAACAAAAAGGGCGGATTTTGTGGCGTTTAAATGTTAGATTAAAACACTGTAAAAAAAAACACCGCTCTAAATGCTCTGAAACTCTGAAACGGCGCTTTTGTGTCCACCCAAATGCTATAAAAACGGCATTTTGTAGTCTGCTAATGAGCATTTAATTAATTTAATTAATAGAGTTGAACTTTTTTCGACCAATCGCTCACAAACACGGTCAGAACAGAACTACAGATATTATCATTTGGTAAAGCAGCGATCACTTTTCTGTGTTTTTATTCCACCTGTGTGTTAACTTTTTTGCAGCAGCATCAGCATCTTAGTAGGCTACAAGTCTTTATCTATCATGAGGTGTGTGGTTGAACCTGTAGCTATCAAATACCTTTGTGCTTATGTAGCTACTGTTTCAAATTGTGCAGCCCAAGTTTTTAATGAGACAGCATAAAGCAGATGATGGTCTAATCACTATAATCTCCTGTCAAAGCTTTCAGTCTCTTCAGTAAGGTGAGCACGTGCAGAGCGGCATAAAAATGTAGAGCGGCGTTTTTACGGCGTTTTAAACTAACATTTCAACGCCGCAAAATACGGAGTTTTTGTTGTTTTTTGCGTCATATCTTATGGCGTCCTGAAATATAACCGCGTATTATGTGGCATAAAAACCTAAAAAAAAAACCACTTTTTTCGCCGTTTTACAAATCAGACGCGTTTAGTTTGAGACTAAATTTGACTACTTTAGTGTTCCAAAAGAGACGGAGTCAGGAGCTCACATGGACAGTGAAAAACACACCATACCCCCCAGAATACCAGATCACATACACACTCACCCCCACACAAACTCCCACACACCAAGCCACCCGCGCACACACACCCAAACTAATAGCCTTTATTGCCATTGAACAAGTACAATTATACAATGAAATTCAGTGTGCTTTCTCTCAGAGCTACATAGTGAAATAAAGGTAATATAAATATTAAATATATATTAATTATTAAATATATATTAAATATGAAATATATATTAAAAATATGTAATCCAAAAATACACAGAGCCAGGCAAAGGTACAACAGGGCTAGGCCGAGACAGAGACCACCAGACGGAGAGTCAGAACCAGAAAACCGCTCGGCATGCACTCACAGGGAGATAGGCAATACATCGCAATGGTAAGCTGACTTGCTAGGACATAAGTAGCTTCTATAATGAGAGATAGGTGTTCAATTAGTACTCTGGAGACGAGGACCTCTGGTGACCAGACGAGGTATCGCAGGCAGACGAAACATGTATATGTATGTATACTGCTCAAAAAAATAAAGGGAACACTAAAATAACACATCTTAGATCTCAATTAATAAAATATTCCAGTTGAAAATCTTCGTGTCTGTCTAATACATTATATATAATTTATCATCTAGAACAAGAATGAGGAATGGCTCAATGCTTAGAAAGACAAGGGACCAAACTAATGTTTAATTAGATCAAGTAACACGAATCAATTCCTTTCGGAGCTAGGAATTTCTTTGTCCTGAGGACCGTGCCCCCACCAGATCGGGGTTCCTGTCTCTCTCTCTCTTTCTCCCCCTCAAAGAGAACCCCCTCTCCAGACAGAGCTAATTAATATTCAGTGATCAATTCCCAGTGGTTAACCGTATAGTTGACCAATTATAATACGATCACGCCCCAAACAGCCTGTTAAACGGCCTGGCAATGTAAGACACTGATAATAACATGCTATCTGGGGTGCTCTACTAGCTCTTAAATATCGCTCTTGGGCTTAATTTAAGAGATTTAAGCCGCTTCTTTAGCCTCTGTCTGGAGTTACGTACCCTTCTTAATCTCTGAGATTCTTCCTTTATCCTTGATCCTACTCGTACCATTAAGTACTCCGTTAGCCATACTACCCACTTATAATCAAATAATAGGTATTAGTTGTTTGTTACTCTTATTTTGGTTTAGATTAGTAGTTTTAAGGTTAGACTTAGTTACATTACTGAGCCAAACCTTTCACGTGTTATTCCCTGTAATATTTCAATTATTAATCATTCAATAAATGTGAACATTGATTCATTAACCGGGCGGCGTGGTGGTTAGCACTGTCGCCTCACAGCAAGGCAGTCTGGGTTCGATTCTCAGTCTGGGCTGCTCTGTGTGGAGTTTGCATGTTCTCCCTGTGCCTGCGTGGGTTTTCTCCAGGTACTCCGGTTTCCTCCCACAGACCAAAGACATGCATGTTTGGTTGATTGGTCACTCTAGATTGCCCGTAGGTGTGAGTGTGTGTGTTGGCCATGTGGTGGACTGGCGACCTGCCCATGGTGTACCCTGCCTTCGCCTGGAGATGCTGGGATTGGCTCCAGCCCCCCTGTGACCCCAACTAGCGGGAATAAGCGATACGGATAATGAATGAAAAAAAATTATTCATTAACCTGGTTACGGTGGTAAATACATAATTTGGTCGATGCTATTAGGTCACTGCGCGGATTTAGAATTCAAACCTTCGGTAATGAGACTGATATATCATTATTTCATCTATTACAGTTATCAATTAAATATTTCCCTGAATTATGGGTGGTGCCCCGTTTCATAACTTATAATTATCAGTATATCCGCTACAAAGCATCAGTCAACTCCTGGACAGTCTGTTGTGCAATGTGGCGTTGGTGGATGGAACGAAGACAAGATGGCCCAGATGTGCTTGACTGGATTCTGGTCTGGGGAACGGTCAGGCCAGTCCATAGCAATGCCTTCATCATGCAGGAACTGCTGACACACTTCAGCCACATGAGGCCTAGCATTGTCATGCATCAGATGGAACCCAGGGCCCACTGCACCAGCATATGGTCTCAAAATGGGTCTGAGGATCTCATCCCGGTACCTAATGGCAGTCAGGGTACCTCTGGATAGCACATGGAGGTCTGTGCGGCCCTCCAAAGAAATGCCTCCCCACACCATTATTGACCCACTGCCGAACCAGTCATGCTGGAGGATGTTGCAGGCAGCAGAACATTCTCCATGGCGTCTCCAGACTCTGTCACGTCTCCAGACTCTGTCATGTGCATAGTGTGAACCTGCTCTCATCGCTCTCACCTGCTCTCATCGCTCCAGTGGCAAATCTGCCAATCTTGGTGTTCTCTGGCAAATGCCAATCGCCATGCACGGTGTTGGGCTGTAAGCATAAGCCCCACTTATGGACGTTGGGCCCTCATACCACCCTCATGGAATCTGTTTCTGACAGTTTGAACAGAAACATGAATATTAGTGGCCTGCTGGAGGTGATTTTGAAGGGCTCTGGCACTGCTCCTCCTGTTCCTCCTTGCACAAAGGAGGAGTTAGTGGTCCTGCTGCTGGGTTGTTGCCCTCCTATGGCCCTCTCTATGTCTCCTGGTGTACTGCTCCATGCTCTGGACACTGCTGACAGACACAGCAAACCCTCTTGCCACAGCTCGCATCCTGGATGAGCTGCACTACCTGAGCAACACTGCATCATGCTACCTCTATGGTGAGAGAACTGACAAAATGCCAAAGTAACCAAAACATCAGCAAGAAAGGATGAGAACAGAGAAAAGGTCTGTGGTCACCACCTGCAGAACCACTCCTTTATAGGGCGTGTCTTGCTAATTGCCTCTCATTTCTACCTGTTGTCTGTTCCATGTGCACAACAGCAGGTGAAATTGATTCACAATCAGTGTTGCTTCCTAACTGAACAGGTTGGTTTCATAGTGTGGTTGACTTTATGTTGTTTAAGTGTTCCCTGTTTTTCTGAGCAGTGTATATGTATGTATTTGTATGAGAAGATGCAGGTGTGGCTGGGAGAAGCTAACCACATTCAGAGGACTAAGGATCCATCAAGGGAAGAAGGGATGTGAAGCAGGGGGCCAGAAGCAACATTGCACTGCAACTGCAGGTCAGACAAAAGGAACCCAAAGCCAGGTTGCTAACCACAGTGCCAAGGGATCCAACGTTGCGGAGGGAGGTCTGGCAGCAAACTCGAGAGAGCCCTTGGTGGACCCCGACTACTCTGAAGGTGGCAGCAACGAGAGCACCCCTACAACACCAACAGACCCCAGAACACCACCGAACCCCAACATCCAAGATCCAAGGCGGAGGGCAGAGACGAGAGAACCGGGGTGGAGACAGCCGGTCAAATGGCCGAAAGCAAGTGAAACATCAGTCTGGCAGCAGCTGGATAAGGACCTCATCATCAGACTACAGCACTCCTTGCATGGCCATGTAGAAACCAAGCTAAACAGCATTGGAGAGATACTCTACGAGGAGTGCAGGGGCAGGATTGGGGCAGTGCTGGGAAAGCAGAGTGTTGAGCCAAAGCAGAAGGGGAGGAGGGAGAGGGAGATCGAGCTACTGGGCCTGAAGTCACTGTGGGAGGAGGTGAGAAAGAGCCTTAGAAGCCTGAGGAGGGCAGAGCGCATCCGCAAACGCAGAAGGCGGAAGGAGAGGGAGAGGAGCAGCTTCTTCAGGAACCCTTTCCGGCATGCAAGGCAGATGCTGGAACACAAGAGGAGCGGAAAGCTGGAGATTACTCAATCAGAGCTGGAAAGTCACTTCAAGGAGCACTACAGCGACCCAGCAAAACAAACTCCGCTAGGACCACCAGGCTATGTTCCTCGCCCAGACCCCCTATCCTACCTCTTTGATGCCACTCTGCCCAAGCTCAGCGAGGTAGAAGAGGTTGTCCACAAAGCAAGAGCAGCCTCAGCCCCCAATGGTGTACCTTACAAGCTATTCAAGTACTGCACAGGAGTTCGTAAACACCTATGGAGGCTCCTGAGAGTGGCGTGGAAGAACCAGGTCAACCCTTCAGAGTGGCAAAGAGCAGTCACGTCTTCATTCCAAAGAAAGCAGACTCCTGCACCATCAGCCAGTTCAGGAGCATTGTGCTCCTTAATGTTGAAGGAAAGATCTTCTTCTCCATCCTGGCCAAGAGGTTGACCACCTACCTCATGAACAACAGGTATATTGACACCAGCTGCCAGAAGGCTGGAGTGCCAGGCTTCCTAGGGTGTGTGGAACACTCTGCAGTTATATGGGAGCAGATCCAGAGAGCAAAGAGAGACCGAAAGGACCTGCATGTGGTGTGGCTGGACCTTGCCAACGCATACGGGTCCGCCCCCCATCAGCTCATCGACTATGCTCTGGTGTTCTTCTACATCCCTATCTGCATTCGCACCCTGGTGGCCAGGTACTTCACAGACCTCCAGATGTGCTGCACCCACCAGGACTTCACAACAGGCTGGCAACGACAGGAGGTTGGCATTGCCATGGAATGTTCTATCTCCCCCATCCTGTTTGTTGCAGCCTTTGAGATCATCCTCATCGGGGAAAGGAAGATGGCTGGAAGAGCGAAGATACCAACAGGCCAAAGGCTTCCACCTGTGCGAGGCAACATGGATGACAAGGTTGCTGAAGCGGATTGACGAGCTGGTAAGATGGGCAAGGATGAAGATCAGGCCTGCCAAATCAAGCAGTCTGTCCTTGAAGAAAGTGGTCAGAAGCGACCAGACCATCTTTGTCGCAGTGGGTGACCTTATCCCTTTGCTGCCAAACCAACCTGTCCGTAGCCTGGGACGGACCTACACAGCAGACCTCTCAGACAGGCAAATGGGGCAGACAGTTCGGAAGCAGCTTGCGGACGGCTTGAGCAGGATCAATGAGAGCCAGCTCCCAGGGAAGTACAAAGTATGGAGTTATCAATTTCTACTCTACCCAAGGGTGATGTGGCCTCTGAAAATGTGCCCCTCCTCAGTGGCAGACAAGATGGACAAGCTGGCCAACTCACTCGTTCATCAAAAAGTGCCTGGGCCTGCCGAGATGCCTCTCTGATGTAGGGCTGTTTGGCAGAACCATGCTGCAGCTGCCTCTGCGATCCATCAGTCAGGGATACAAGCAAGAGAAGGATTGGTGCTTGAGCTGAGGGAGTCCACCGACCAGCTGGTGAGAGCTGCTGGCTCCCACGTATGTACAGGGAGGAGGTGGAAAGGCCAGGAGGAGGTCGACTTGGCAGTCAGCAGACTGAAACATCGTGAGGTGGCAGGCAGAGTCCAGGAGGGCCGAGAAGGGCTGGAGAAAGGAGAGCCCCCCCTCTTCTGGTCGAAGGCCTCGAAAGACCAGCGTAGAGCCGGCAGGGAAGCTGGTTGTCATGGGAAGGAGTCACAGACAGGCCCATGTCATGGTCCGATCTGTGGAAGATCCCCCAAGCCAGGCTCAGCTTCTTGATGACCTAGGACACCTTGTCTTGTCCACGGAACCTCCACCAATGGTTCGGTGCAGAAGAGACCTGCTCACTATGCGGTACCATCAACGCAAGCCTTCAGCACATCCTGTCTGGCTGTTGACCTGGGGAGACAACTTCAGTTCCCCAGGGAGATTGTGGAGACATCACTCCGCCCAGACCAGAACATGTGGTCGGCGCCACGCAAGGCCATTCTATTGGTGGAGCTCACTGTGCCGTGGGAGCAGGGCATTGAAGCTGCCAATGAGCGCAAGCGTGCCAAGTATTCAGACCTGGTGGCCGAATGCACAGAGGCTGGCTGGGAAACCATCACATGTCCCATTGAGGTGTGGTGTAGGGGTTTTGTTGGGTCCTCAGCAGCTCGCCTGCTCCGCGACCTTGGATGCAGTTGGGCTGGACGTCGGAAAGCCATGAGGGAACTGGCAGAGGAGACAGAGAAGGGCAGCTTCTGGCTGTGGCTGAGGAGGAGAGATAGGGGGTGGGGCACTAACACCTAGGGCATCAGCAGGGGGTGGCAGGGAGGGATCCCTGCCATCGCTCCGCCACCATGAGATGTACTGTGGTTAAAGGAGCGAAACATTCGTGACTGGTGGTCCCCAGCTGAGGACCCGCTCATGCCCAGGCGTGCATAGAAAGCACACTTGATCAAGGCACTGGTGTTGGTGCGTGAGGCAGCAATGGCTAGCAGGCAGACCATCGACCTGTATCTTCAAATATATGTATGTATATGTATATCTATACAAGGTACTGTAGTCCAGTGGTGAAAATATAGGTATAACTACCACTGCCCATCCTGAGATCAACAATGAGTTCCTTAGTTCTGCTGGTGTTGAGAACCAGTTTAAACATTTTTGTCTAAACACTGTTGTCTAAACACTGCATATCCAGGTACAGGACCTCTTCCGTGCAGGCAGACTCATCATTGCTGGTGATCAGCTCTATCACTCTAGTGTCGTCCACATGCTTAACAATGGTATTTGTCTTGTGTGTGGGAATACAGTCATGGATGAAGAGGGAGGACAGGAGGGAACTCAGTACAGTCCTGTGCAGACACTGTTCAGTATATGTGGGTTGGAACGATATTTCCGAAATCTGACTGACTGGGGAGGTTGGTTAGAAAGTACAGGATCCAGGCACAGAGGTGCTGACTGAGACTCAGGTTCTGAAACTTAGAGATTAGTTTTTGGGGTATTGTGTTAAATGCCACACTGTAATCCATAGACAGCATTAAGGCATGTTTTTGGGGTCCTCAAGATAGAATAGGGTAAAGAGCTATAGAGGATTCCTTCTCTATAGAGCAACCACACCCACCCACCCACCTGTATGCACGTAACTACAAACACACACATAACCAATAACCACATACACAAACACATGTGTGTATTCTCTATATGGCTCTGCCCATCTACAATAACCACCAGTCTGTGATCTTTCTAATCTCATACTGTCTCAGTTTCTCTCCCTCAGCACCTCTCTCAAAGAACAGTGCATGTGCATATGTGCGTTGATTTTTGTGCTTTACAAAGAATTTTCACCTGATAACGTACCGACATTACAGGGACATTTGGGTTTACAAGGACAATGTCCACATAATTCCCGTACTGTAAATGGTCTTATCTAATTGAGAGAAACTCAAATTTTCAGAAACCCATGAAAATCGCTTAACACAGAATTTAATGTAGTGCCCCCTATAGTCTGGTCAGCAACATGCTGAACATCCCATAAAATGAAAAGAGTGGAATATCAGGTAAGGCAATCACCTAACATTATATAAACACTTTAAGACTGGATATTTCTAGTGTTGTGTAACGTCTAAACATTTATTAACCCCTGGCGGCCATTTTGAGCCGATTTCTAAACAATTTGTACCAATACACTAACACTAGTTATCTCAAGGTGTACATATAGCAAAATGATAATTCAGGATTCAAACTGAAGTAGACAGTTGAGCCAACATATTGATTCACTTCCAGGCTTATATTTCCATAATTTTGGTTCCATGAGAGCCTCTAAAACAGAAAAAAGAAAAAAAAGAAAAAAAAACTTTTTTTGATTTTGGGCATTTAAAGTGTGTAAATGTACACTGGTGATGTAAAATCTGTCATGCTCTGCTTTTTCTGATTCAACAGGGTGTTGTCTGACACAATAAACAATATTGAGCATATACAGTGGGGCGAACAAGTATTTGATACACTGCTGATTTTTCAGGTTTTCCCACTTGCAAAGCATGTAGAAGACTGTAATTGTTATCATAGGTACTCTTCAACTGTGAGTGATGGAATCTAAAACAAAAATCCAGAAAAATACATTGTATGATTTTTAAATAATTAATTTCCTTTTTATTGTGTGAAATAAGTATTTGATCATCTATCAACCAGTAAGAATTGTGGCTCTCACAGACATGTTAGTTCTTCTTTAAGAAGCCCTCCTGTTCTCCACTCATTACCTGTATTAACTGCACCTGTTTGAACTCGTTACCTGTATAAAAGACACCTGTCCACACACTCAATCAATCAGACTCCAGCAGCTCCACAATGCCCAAGACCAGAGAGCTGTGTAAGGACATCAGGGATAAAATTGTAGACCTGCACAAGGCTGGGATGGGCTACAGGACAATAGGCAAGCAGCTTGGTGAGAAGGCAACAACTGTTGGTGCAATTATTAGAAAATGGAAGAAATACAAAATAACGGAAAATCTCCCTCGGTCTTGGGCGCCATGCAAGATCTCACCTCGTGGAGCATCAATGATCTTGAGGAAGGTGAGGAATGAGCCCAGAACTACACGGCAGGACCTGGTCAATGACCTGAATAGAGCTGGGACCACAGTCTCAAAGAAAACAATCAGTAACACTCTACGCTGTCAAGGATTAAAATCCTGCAGTGCACGCAAGGTGCCCTTCCTCAAGCCAACGCATGTCAAAGCCCGTCTGAAGTTTGCAAATGACCATCTGAATGATCCAGAGGAGGAATGGGAGAAGGTCATGTGGTCTGATGAGACAAAAATAGAACTTTTTGGTTTAAACTCCGCTCGTCATGTTTAGAGGAAGAAGAATGATGAGTGCAACCCCAAGAACACCATCCCAACCGTTAAGCATGGCGGTGGAAACATCATTCTTTGGGGATGCTTTTCTGCAAAGGGGACAGGACGACTGCACCGTATTGTGGGAAGGATGGATGGGGCCATGTATCGTGAGATTTTGGCCAGCAACCTCCTTCCCTCAGTAAGAGCACTGAAGATGGGTCGTGGCTGGGTCTTCCAGCATGATAACGACCCAAAACACACAGCCAGGGCAACTAAAGATTGGCTCCGTAGGAAACATCTTAAGGTCCTGGAGTGGCCTAGCCAGTCTCCAGACCTGAATCCAATAGAAAATCTTTGGAGGGAGCTTAAAGTCTGTGTGGCCCAGCGACAGCCCCGAAACCTGAAGGCTCTGGAGGAGATCTGTATGGAGGAGTTGGCCAAAATCCCTGCTGCAGTGTGTGCAAACCTGGTCAAGAACTACAGGAAACGTCTGATCTCTGTAATTGCAAACAAAGGTTTCTGTACCAAATATTAAGTTTCTTTTTTTCTGGTGTATCAAATACTTATTTCACACAATAAAAGGAAATTAATTATTTAAAAATCATACAATGTATTTTTCTGGATTTTTGTTTTAGATTCCATCACTCACAGTTGAAGAGTACCTATGATAAAAATTACAGTCTTCTACATGCTTTGCAAGTGGGAAAACCTGAAAAATCAGCAGTGTATCAAATACTTGTTCTCCCCACTGTACATGGAAGTACTGAAGAGCTACACAGTATTTTCCACGAGGTGTCCAAGGCCTCGCCAAAGTGCCACGCCTTTATCCAAACGTGCCACACCCTTATCCAAGACGCTGGCCACTATTCATCAAGAGCATGCAACTTTTTTTTTTTACTAAAACAAAAGTTCTAATACTTCTAATGTTCTAATACTGCTTATATTCTAATATTTAGTATGCATTATCTTATTCACAACTGTTTATTCATACTCACAAACGCAACTGCGTCCTTCGTAGCTCTTCTTAGCCGTTCTTAGCTAACTTCCGGTTTAGCATTCTACCCAAACAATTCGGCATAACTCCAGCTAAACTAAACATTTTCTTTTTCTATGATGTCCAAACGTATATGAAATCAAATTACTCACTAACAAAATAATGTACGACTGCTTCAGTTTCGCCAAACAGAGTCGATTGCGTGTGCTCTGGAATTTATCTTAGTTTAGCTTAGCTTAGGTCAGCATGTTTACTACCGAAATGTCTTGATGTGTTGCGCATGAAATTCCCAAAGACAAGCAATTACGAATCACAGCAAGTGAGGTGTTAATCTTTTCAGCTTCAAATGAGCTCTTGCCTAGAACAGCTATCAATCACTTCGAAGGCGTCAGCTTGTCGCTTTTGCAGTTACTTGATAGTCCCCCCTCTCCCTTCCTCCTTTACACCTCGCCAGGCAGTGGTGAGAAAGGCTGTCATTCAAAACCACCACCACCCTCCAGACCATTAAAATGACGCAATTCAAAAGTAAACAGATGTAGCTTTGCAATTGGAGAGCAGACTACTTAAAACGACGCTGCGATGTCGCTGATAGGTCGAGAATTGTTTGTTGTTCTCAGCAAAGGATAGGATTACGCGTTTGTATAAGATGTCGTGAGCAAATAATGTATTTACCAACATTCCATACACTGTTTGAAAGTGTGATACTGATGCTTTGATAGTAAATGAATTTTAGGTGACAAAACATGAAGTCATCTTACTTCGTAGACTTTTTAAAAGGACAATTTAAAGGGCGGGTCTTGTTGCACGTGTAAATCAAATGGTGTAAACACGGCGTGTTCAGAACGGGATTTTTGCAGTAAGTTATACTAGTTCTAAAAATAAATTTAGTGTGATGGGCTTGTGTTCTAAGAACTTTCGATATTATTAGTTATTTTTATGTGGAAAAACAGATTTGTACCAGCGACAGGACCACTAGGGGTGCAACTGCACAAACAGGTCAACTGAATTTTTTTATCCAAACATTCAATGATTTATAAAGGTAAATCAGGAAAATTTGTGTGTGATATATATTATATATATATATATGTATGTAACGGTTGGCTCCGCCCTCTGCCCCTGTTTCTGTGTGTTCTGTCTAGTTCCGCCCTGTTCTCTGGTTTCCATGTTTAGCCTTCTGTTTGTCACGCCCTGCCCTGATCATTCTCAGCTGTCTCTCGTTTTGGTTTGTATTTATATTCCTTGTATGTCTCTTGTCGCTTGCCGGTTATTGTAGTAATGTCATTGGTGTTTCGCTGTGGATGTTGATGTCTCTGTCACGTTGTATGCTTGGTTTTCTAACTTAAGTTGTGTTCTGTTCCTTTAGCTCCGGTTTGGTTTTCGTGTGCTCCTTGGCTTTCGGTTTTGTATTGTGGTTTCATGTTTGGTCACTTACCCTCGCGTTTATATTACTCCGTGTTTCTGTAACTGTGTTAGACTGCTTAGTTTCCTTGTGTGCTTTAGTTCATGTGTTTCGGTGTTCCCCTAGTTGCGTTATGTTTCTTGTTCATGGTTTGCATTTGTATCTCTTGTTAGTGTTTCGCGTAGCTGTCTATTGTTTGTTAGTGCTTAGTCATTAGTCTGTCTGATGTTGTGTTGTATTCGCTTTACATTCATGTGTCCCGTTTGCTTAATAATATGTTTCCTCGTTCGTGTACATCTCCTATTTGTGTGTAAAGGTTTAGTGGTTCATGTTTCAGTGTTTCATTGTGCATATCCCGTTTTGTTAATAAATCTCTGTTTCTCCTGCGTATGCATCACGCCCCCTTTCAAGTCGCACCGTGACAATATATATACAAGTTTAAATCAAACTGAGTGAGCCGTGCTTTGCCTAATAAATGCTTTAGTAGTTTGCAGGAATTCTGCGAATGGTGACCTATTTATCAAGTCAATATCTCAAAGGAAATATCTCAGGGGTATGATCCCTCTTTGCCAGGGCTAGCTGTTAGCTAGCATTTATTATGTAAATGAATTACATTGTATATGGATGTTTTTATGTGTATCAGTGTAATATCAGTAACACACTGGCATTACAAATGAATTAATTAGAATGCAAGCTAGAAATGTAAATGCATTACATAAGTCATTATGTATCTTTGCGAGCAATGTAAAAATGAGATGATGGCATGGGTGGAGCTGTTATGATCACTGTATTCACAATAGTATTCATGAGGCAATGAGAGCTATAAATTAGTCCACATGTGTGACTCCAGCTCACTGCATAGTTGGGGCGGCTACACAGTTTGAGTGAAAACTCGGCTTGGGCGATTGAACAGCAACGCAGTTTGCTTGAAAACTCGTTTTGGGCCTTTGAACAGCAACGCAGTTTGCGTGACACCTCGGTTTGGGCGTTTGAACGGTTGCATAGGCAGAAGCTGAACGAAATAGTGCTCAGTTCAAACTAACAGCTGACGAACTGACAGCATTTGTGGGTCTCGTTTATTTGAGAGGTATAACAACCGGTAAAAGTCTGCTGACTTGGGATAATGTCTCGACAGACATTCAGAGATAGCATGCGCTATCTGTGTTTTGATGACAAGAACACAAGGGCTGCCTGCCTTGTGATAGATAAATTTGCAATGATCTCAGAGATATTCGATAAATTTGTGAAAAACAGTATTGCTTCTTACACGCCCGGTGAGAACATAACTGTGGACGAGCAACTATTCCCAACCAAAGCTCGCTGTCGTTTCACTCAGTACATGGCCAATAAACCGGATACATTTGGGATAAAGTTCTGGGTGGCAGCCATCTAGGGAGAGATGAAAGCAGGCCGGCTGGTCAACGGTTGTCCGAAAATATTGTGTTGCGATTGATGACGCCTTTCATGCGTAAAGGAAGAAATGTAATGACTGCAAGTGCCAATGAAGTGAAGAAATTGTCAAACACCCTATTGGCAAACAAAACCACTATTGTTGGAACGATGAATAAAATCAGACTTGAGATGCCCCCATGTACACAGGCACAGTCTGAAAGATTTTCCACCAAGGTGTTGTGGGCTGGAAAAATAACTCTACGATTTACCAGGCAAAACCTAAAAAAATGTATGCATCAGACAGTTTCAATTGATAATGGCGCAAAGAAACTGCCTGAAACTCTTTCATATTACAACACGACTAAATGTGGCGTCGATGTTATGGAGCAAATGGCACAACTGTATTCGGTGAAGGGAGGCACCCGTCGTTGGTCTGTAGCGGTGTTCTACAACCTCCTAGACCTGGCTGCAATAAATGCACATATATTGTTCAAACAGTGCATGAACATTAACCTGAGCAGATGAAGGTTTATTCTCGAGTTGGTAAAGGAGCTGTGTGCACAGCAGAAAATGGCAAAAGCATCTAGGGCAGTGGCACAAAAGCGAATTTTACCTGAAACCTCCTGCCTGCCCTCAAAAAGAAAACAATGTCAAGTCGGCAGATGTTCAGGGAACAAAACTTATCTGCCAGACATGTAAGCAACTGGTCTGTGGAAAATGTGCAAAGACTGCACCTAAGCTGTGTTTTGAATGTTAAGTTGTGTGAAGCGGACACAATTCAAAACAAAGGGAACGAAACTTACGCTAAAGAGAGAAGGGAGGCACCCGTCATTGGCCTGTAGCGGTGTGCTACAACCTCCTAAACCTGGCTGCAATAAATGCACATATATTGTTCAAACAGTGCATGAACGTTAACCTGAGCAGACAAAGGTTTATTCTCGAGTTCACAATTCAATGCATAAAGGGAACGTGACTTGAGCTGGGGAATGAAACTTATGCAATATAAGCTAAAGAGAGAAGGAAGCACCCGTCATTGGCTTGTAGCGGTGTGCTACAACCTCCTAAACCTGGCTGCAATAAATACACATATATTGTTCAAACAGTGCATGAACGTTAACATGAGCAGACGGAGGTTTATTCTCGAGTTCACAACTCAATACATAAAGGGAACTTGACTTGAACTAGGGAACGAAACTGATGCAATATAAGCTAAATCGAATGTAAATCAATGAATGGTGATAAAGCTGCTTGTGAACCTCCATACCTCGATGGAAACATCTTCAAACATCTGAACACATTTGTTAGAACGTGGGAGCACACATCGGCTATTCTCCAATCTAACACCTCTCCAATTGAAATGTGCAATATGGTGAGAGAACAAAGTGAACATTATAGAGAGGAGAGAGGCAACTATATACGTGAAGCCAATGTTTGATTCTGACCGTTGCATTGTATCATTTTAATACTTTTGCATTTTGTTACGAATTGAGATGTTTTTTCATGTACATAGCCTACCTTTTATAATTATGTTTTTGTAATTAATTTTACAAAAAACATAACACCAGTGGGTCAGTGGTGTTCCATATGAACATGATAATCTACTGACATACATGCCAACAGAATACTATACAAATAAGCAAACTATTACACTAACCAAGCAAACTCTTACACTAACCATGAAACAAAACTAAACCAATATTTTGCATTTACGATTTCACACAAACCAGGAAATGCAATATGAAACTAAATAAAATGGGGACAATGGGGAAGCTCCCGAAAACCATGTCACAGGGCACTGATTCTAAAAGGTTATTTAGTCACATTAATTTGTTATTGACAAATATAAAAAATTGTTATTTGATATTAAAACAGAAAATTATTAATATGTCTTTATGAATATTCCTGTATTTCAGAGTAATTTGGTATTGTCACATTGACATTTTGATATGCCATTTTTTAAAGTGATTTTGAATTTTTTTTTTTATTTTGGAAAAAAAATTTGTTTGATTGTTTCTGATACTGATTCAAATCTTTAACAGTTTTGAATAAAACACTGTACTGCAGTTTTAGTACCAGCAGTTGATGATTGTTCCTTAAATTACTTTCAGTGCCATTTATGCTGTATTTATGCTGTTCTTGTTTCTAGCAAGTCCTGCTTTGAAAAACTTGAAAAGAATGACAAAGATCTGGTGTCATGGGTTTGTTTTATGAACTCTTACCATTTTATTCTGAGTGCTGTATAGTGATCTTCTGTTTTCTAATACTAGGGTAAAAGGGATTCAGGTTCAGAAGAGGATAAATCAGACAGTTCAGGAGTTTGCAGTAGGATATGAACACAAGGCTCAAGTCAGTGATTAGAAAGTGAAATCCGTTCACTCCAGGATTACCAAATCTTGCAGAACAAACTTGGTCCTAAAAAATGCAAGCAAGGGCAAACAATGTCTGATGGCCAGGGAAGGAACTTGTCTTAATGAAGAATTTGACTTATTTTGTTATGAGGAGCAGTTGACAGATATAGAAACAGATGATGAATCAGACAGCTCTAGAGAAATGGAAGATATAAGTTCAAGTAAAGTAAAGTAGCTAATTAGGTCAAGTCAATATCAGATATTAAACCATCTTCAGATGTTTCATCTTTAGGCAGTGGAACTGACTTGGATATGTCCAGGTCATTCACTTTAACAGCTTCAAGAGCTCTTGGATGTAAGAGTTGCAGCTGGTGAGGCTGATTTTCAGAATGTATTAGGACAGAAGGATACAGTGACTGTTTCAGAAAAAACTTCTATGTCCATCCTAAAGTTGTTGGTAATGTAGCAACTGATGTAAACTATAGCTCCAGAGGCTCCTAATGTTATTTTGGGGGATTTTAACAATACTTTTTTAAAGTCAAAATTAAAGACTTTTTATCAGTATGTTGTGTCCTACTCGTAGACAGAGGACACTAGACCTGAGCTATGGTTCAAGCACGGATATGTATTTGTTATACCACCACTCGGCTTAGCAGATCACAACTGCATTTATTTAGTCCGAGTTTATAGATCAGTGTTGAAAAGGGAGAAGGTAGTTAGAAAGCAAGTTAGGCTATGGGATGAAAACTCAGTTTTGGCATTGCAAGATTGTTTCATATGTACAGATTGGGATGTTTTTCTATATTCATGTTAAGCATATTAATGAGTTGACAGAAGTGGTTAGTGATTATGTAGTTTTCTGAGAAGAAAGTATATTAACAGTGAAACAAATAAGAGTATATCCTCATAATATATATATATATATATATATATATATATATATATATATATATATATATATAATATAATAAGAGTATAATCCTAATAATAAATCATGGATTACAAAAGTTGAAGGCTCTTATAAATAAAAAGTATTTAGCCTTTAAACAGGGATCAATAGTAGAACAAATCAAGATGTGTAAATTGCAGAAAGGAGGTATAAGGATAGAATAGAAATTGAATTGCAAAAAAATTATATAGAACCTATGTGGAAGGGTTTGAATATGACAGCTGTTGGTAAAGCAGGAAGGCGTGTTGAACTGGATAGTGGTAAAAGTGATGGAGATGGCTAATGATTTTAATGGGTTTACTTAAGATGTGAAGATGATCTTAAAGATGGGATGGTGGAGCAGAAAATTAAATTTAGCATGGAAGGTCAAGTGTTTTTTAATGTGTCAAGTGTAGAAAAGGTGTTTCAGCAGACTAAAATAAGGAAGATCTCGGGTCCAGATAGAATAGGGCGTAAATTGTTATGTTTCTGTGCAAAGGAATTGAGTGAAATTTTTAATTATATTTTTAAGCAGTCTTTGATTTTACAATGTATGCGTAGTTTATGGAAGCAATCAACTATCATTCCACTACCTAAGGTGTCTAAGCCTTCAGACCACTGTGACTTCAGATCTGTGGCCTTGACATCTTTAGTGATGAAATCATTTGAGAAATTGATTAAGAGAGAAACAGTAGCAAAGATAGAGAGGTACCTACATCCACTGCAGGTGGCATATAGGGTAAACAGGGGGTGGAGGATGCCACTGCAGCTCTAATCCATTTCTTATTTGAACACCTTGATGGGCATAGGAAACATGCTAGACTGCTATTTATAGATTTTTCATCTTTTACACATCAGCCTTTAATACTATTAAGATCAGTGTACTGGCCGCGAGGTTGGCAGGTAAATTTGCATTGGACTTTAGTCTGATTGGATAGATTTAGGATTTTTTAACAAACAAGACCCAGTCCTCTCTCCCTTTCCTGCACCCGATACAGTCCCCCAGGGGGCTTTGGTTTCCGGTAGAGAGTATGCTGTGCACAATTGGCTGCTGCTTCTCGCCGGTGTGTGATTGGTCATGTAAGACTTGTACAGTGAACCCTCGCCACTTCGTGCTTCTGTTTTGGCGGCTTCACTCTTTTGCGGATTTTTATAAGATATTGATGGGAAAAATAATCGGCGGAAAATATATATATATTTTTACATGAAGAAATCCCAAAATGTATACAAATATATTGCAAATGCAATTCTAACAACAAAGGAATATTATAAATATTAAATATTATAAATATTACAAATTACAGTAAATAGTGCATATTTACTCTCGTAAACGAGAATCAGCATCGCTTGCCTGAGACGATACTCGCCTACATGAGATTGTAAACAACACACGATTGGTTGCTTGCTGGAGAAGCGACCACCCAGAGAGTGCCGCTTTGTATCCCAGCGCCTGATTGGCTCAGTACAGTGGCGCGTCGTTTACTTTTCGTCTGTGTGCAGCTTCCTCATCTCTGGGCCTGCGCACCTTCTACGATTTCGCTCGGTCGTTTCATGTGGAGCATCGTTTGATCATGCGTCGAAAGTTTTTTGTCTGCGGTGTTGTGATTTTGTTTTGTGGTCTTCTTGTTGAATACTGCAGTTAATTCAAACCCTACCATGCCACCCAAACGTCTTGCAAGTTCTTCATACAATACCTACATTTTTTTAGGAATTCAAAATATTTTACAGTACAGTAAAGGTACAATACATGCATAGAACAGTGTGGGAATGGTTATTAAGGGAATGGGAAAGGTTTATGTAGCATAAATTCTGGGGGAGGGTTTATAAGGCTTTAATATAGTGTATAAATACTTAAATAAATATACCGTTTCTACTTCGTGGATTTTCGGTTATTGCAGGTTCTGGAACATATCTCCCACGATAAACGAGGGATTACTGTACCAGTGTTAAAATTGTAAAGCGACCTTGGGTATCTTGAAAGGCAGTATATAAATTGAACATTCATTCATTCATTCATTCATTCATTCATTCATGAATGTGAGAATAGTCATGGGCCAGTAGTGGATGAGTTTGTGTTGTGGTGTAAAGAATCATTCTTGCAGCTTATCCTTGAAAAAACTAAGGAAATGGTTATTGATTTTAGACAAGTCAATAAAGAGATCCATCCTGTAACTATTGATGGTACTACCATCGAGGACTCGAGGACCCTAAACGAGGTGGTACGTTTGGCCATTACTTACGACCGAACCCGGCCGACACTCCGTGGAACTTCCCCAGAGGCTACAGTGGACGGGCCGACCGCGGAGCCGATACAGATAGGTGGAACCGACCCCCACCCCCAAGGAGCGGTGGCAGTGTTCGGGTGAGTAGCTCCTTGGTGGACAAATTACTGACCGTTCGCACAACGGCCACTTTTCTGCATCTATCTGTGGGGGTTTGTGCCCTAGTGGACTCGGGAGCATCGGGGAACCTGATGGGGCCGAACCTGGCCAGAAGGATGCGGATCCCACTGTGAGCCTTGGAGGAGCCGTGCAGGGTGCAGGCACTGGACGGCAGACCTGTGGGTGGCGGATTTATACGTCACTACACTCCCCCGCTAAAATTCACCATCCAAGGTCACACTGAGCACATTATTTTTCTTATTATCCTCCCTGATTTAAAACATGAAATCACCTTAAGACTCCCCTGGCTGCGATCACATAAGCCCACTATCAGTTGGAGCACAGGTTGCATCACTCGCTGGGCCATGTCCTCCCTACATGAGCTACTGCAAGCAGCAGTGAGAGTGTACTCGACCACCGTGGAGAGCCCTCATGTAGCAAACCCCCAAGCGATTCCCACCTAGTACAGAGACTTAGCGGAGGTCTTTAGTACCGCCAAGGCCACCCAACTCCCGCCGCATCGCCCCTGGGACTGTACCATCACCCTCAAGGAAGGAGGCGTGCCACCACGAGGGAGAATATACCCCTTGTCCCAGGAGGAAGAGCGCGTCATGCAGCAGTATGTTAGAGAAGCGTTAGCGCAGGGCTATATCGCTCCCTCCACCTCGCCTGCCTCAGCCAGCGTGTTCTTCATTAAGAAGAAAGACGGTGGTCTGAGGCCGTGCGTAGATTATCGAGGGAACAATTCCCTCTTGGTGGGCTACGCCTACCCGCTGCCTCTGGTGCCTTAGGCACTGGAGCAGCTGAGAGAAGCGCAGTTTTCACCAAGCTCAATCTACGCAGCGCCTACAATCTCATCCGTATAAGAGCAGGGGATGAGTAGAAACACTACGAATGTCTTGCCGTACGGCTTGGCTTCGGCTCCGTCATTTTTTCAGGCGTTTATTAACGAGGTGCTCCGTGAGTATTTGGGTAGATGCGGTGGGGGCGGTACTATTGCAGTGACTCAAAAAACACAGTCCGCTGAAACCGATAGCCTTCTACTCGCACAAACTCAACTCGGCCGAATGTAACTATGGAGTGGGGGACCGTGAGCTACTGGCCATGCGTCTGGCGTTTGAGGAGTGGCGGCACTGGCTGGAGGGCGCCAAACATCCCTTTTGTTCTGACGGACCACAAAAACCTGGAATATCTCCGCAGCACCAGGCGGATGAACGCGAGGCAGGCGAGATGGTACCTTTTTTTTTCTTGATTCCAGTTCCAGGTCACCTATCGGCCAACGCGCGCGCAGACGCGCTTTCCAGGTCCTTTCCCGGAAGATCAGAGACCACGAGTGAGGAGCCAGTTCTCTCGCCTGTCTGCTTTATGGGGGCCGTCGACTGGGAGATTGACAGAGCCATTGCCGCCGCCAACCCACACCCACGCTGCCTGTCGCATCGCAGGTATGTTCCTTGGACAGATTTTCCAAGATAGTGCGTTTCCTGCCCCTGCCCGGACTACCAACAGCCTGGGAGACTGCGGATCTCTTGTTCAGACATGTATTCAGGCAGTTCGGTCTGAATAGTGTCTGACAGGGGTCCGCAGTTTACATCGCGGGTCTGGCATGAGTTTATGTCCAAGCTGAATGCGACCGTCAGCCTCACGTCGAGCTACCACCCCCAGGCCAACGGGCAGGTAGAGCGAGTGAACCAGGAGCTGGGGAGGTTCCTTAGAGCTTACTGCTGAGAACATCAGGAGGCGTGGTGCGCGCTGCTGGCGTGGGCAGAATACGCGCAGAACTCCCTAGTCCAGACCAGTACCGGGAAGACGCCTTTTGAGTGCATGCTGGGGAGACAGCCGCCCCTCTACCCGTGGAATACCGCCGCGTCGGATCAGCCCACTGTAGAATCCTGGAGCAAGTGGAGCGAGAGGGTCTGGGCAGACACCCACCAGCGCTTGAAGACTGCGGTGAGATGATTCCAGCAGAAGGTGGACCGTAGAAGGTTCAGAGGCACTGAACTATCGAGTGGGCGACAAAGTTTGAGTGTCGACCAGTGATGGCAAACGCGAGGTAAGCTCAGCGATCGTTACACAGGGCCGTACCTGATCACGTAAAATTAATCGCGTTACATTTAAGATGGGACTGCCAGGCGAGCGGCGCGTGTCCATGGCGTTTCATGCCTCCGCCCTGAAGCCATACCGGGAGGATGCGCTCGGACCCCAGGAGAGCGCTGCGCTGCCGCCGCCCCTCTTGCTGCCTGATGGACCGGCGTACAGAGTAAGAGCGCTGCTTTATTCCCGGTATCGGGGTAAGGGTCTCCAGTACCTCATTGATTGGGAGGGTTACGGACCGGAGGAGAGGTCGTGGCCTCCCAGGTGCTGGACCCCTCTCTACTCGCCTCCTTCCATAGAGACCCCTTCCATCCAGGACGTCCCAGGGTGCGCTGGCTGGAGGGGTCCTGGGGGGGGCTCTGTCACGGTGAGGGGGTCGGCCGTCCACCAGAGGCCGCATGCTCAGCCTGGTAGAACCCAGCAGGGTTCCACGTCACGCACCATCACGCCCCCTCATTCCAAACCGCTCCCTCGATCACAATCACCACAATACTGATCACCTGTGCACCGCTTCTCACTCACCTTAAGCCCACAGGAGCTGCTGTTCACTGCTGCACATTCTCCGCGCCTGCGCCTTGAGAGGAAGCCTGCCAGATTCCTGCATCGCTGGACTGCGCCTCACTGATCTCCCGCTTAGCTTAAGAGAAGTTATAGCCTTGTCGCTGCCTGTTTTCGCATCAGTGCCTGAGCCTTTCTGTTCACGTTTATGATGGAAAATACAGATTTCAGTTCTTCACCTTTGCCTCCTGCTGCTCACCTCCTGTCGTTACAGTGTATATGAACCTGTTCTATCAATGTAGTTTGCAATGACTTCTGCATTCTTTAGCTAGTGCAATCTTTAACAAGCATAGCAATGATCCTACCAAATCTGAGTATGTTCGACAGAAGCTCTGTGAAAATGGGAGGTTTTAGATGAAATTGCGCAGCGAGTCGTCTATACACAGCCTGGAAGAAGCTGTACATTTTTCAAAAATTATTCAAGGTGTCAAGAATTTGCCAGATTATGACACAGAAAAGAACCATACGCCAAGCCTAGTACTGAAATTGGGTACACTTTGCAGAAGAACTGTGAGATGTAGGGCTGTTATGGCTGAAGATGAGGAGTTGGTCAAGTCAACTGAGATGTTCAAAAAGTTATAAAAAAATGGTCAGAGCTAATCTCACATACAGCTTTAAGCACACTGAATGAAGCAAAGTTCAACAAGCCATCAACACTACCTTTCACTCATGATGTTCAGCTTCTTCACAAACACCTGACAACAGGAGATACAGCATCTGAAAACCTGAAAGAGACTCCATCACCACAAAGCTATGCAGAGCTTGCTAAAACGACACTTGCAAGAATAATTGTTTTTAATAGAAGACGTTTGCTCAAGCTTCCAAGATTGATTGTTTCACTAATTTTACCTGGCTTGAGAATAAAACTCTTCTTCATGAAGATGTTGAACCTGGAATGTCCACCTTTCTAGGTTTGAACAAAAACTCTGCAGCCATTTCAGCAGAGTTGAGATCAAAGGTAAAAGGGGTAGGAAGGTTGCTGTCCTTCTCACACCAGACATGGTAGATGCTTTATCTCTTTTAGTTAGCAAAAGGAAGGCATGTGGAGTTCAGGATGCCAACTGCTACTTGTTTGCCAGACCCAGCTGTCTAAGTCATTACAGAGGCCAGGACTGTCTGAGATTCTATGCAATTCAGTGTGGTGCTAAAAATCCAGAACATCTCCGATCAACACACTTGCGTAAACATGTGGCCACTCTCTCTCAAATTCTTAATTTGAAAAATAATGAATTGGATCAAGTTGCAGACTTCTTGGGACATGACATTCGTGTGCACCGTGAATATTACAGGCTTCCAGAAGCGACAACTCAGTTGGCTAAAATATCAAAACTTTTGCTGGCCATGGAAAAAGGGTGTGTCCCTGATCTACAGGGTAAATCACTTGATGACATTGAGATTGAAGGTATGCATTAGTATATGCATTATATACTAGTCTTATGTTGAAGCAAATGTGAACATAATTTTATATACACACAAAATGCTTTCATGATTAAACTGAAATGGAAATTATATGTTGTGGGAATAGGACCTTTTTCCTTCATGATATAAGCAAGTTAGCTGTACTTCACTTGACATAAAATATTGGGGTATTAACTTGCATTAACATTTCATAATGCTTTTCTATTAAAATCACTATTTTGGAAATGTGAGGTTTTAATCCAGCAGCGATTATGCCATGCCGTGCACTTATAATGTGTACAATATTAAATGCCAGTTGAGTTTTGCTTGCTCCTGATTTTAAGCCGAGATCAACTCAACTGATGGCAGTGATGAAAGTGAACCTGAAAATGAAGCTGTGGATAATTCCATGAGTATCCCAAGACAAACTGGTGAGTTTCTTTAAACAATAATGCAGCATGATTGTTAAATGGTTATATTCATGATGCTTTGTAAAATAATGTTACATACATAATGCATATACATACATGATACATATGTTTTATCCAGACATGCCTTGCTTCTGATCATCTATCTATACTGATCATCTATCTATCTATCTATCTATCTATCTATCTATCTATCTATCTATCTATCTCTTTATTTCACCAAGTATGTTACACATACAAGGAATTTGTCTTGGTGAGAGCAACACATGTATGTTGCACAGACTATTGACAAGTATTTTACTAGGGCAGAAGTAAATTAACAATACATAGAATAAGAATATAATGTTAAATAAGTACTAGATAATAAGTTAATAAGTGATGAAGAGATCAACAAATATGTACACATGAAAAAATCACAAGGTAGGTTCATGTTCAAAATATTGTTTAAATAAGGTTGTAGATGGTGTTAACATGTACAGAAAAGAACATCTGTACAGCTGTGCAAATGAGCGACATGTATTGTGCAGTACCAGTTAAGAATCCATTTCACTCTAAAACTGAAAAAACAGACATTTGAATGGAGAAAAAAATGTTGATGTTTCCTAGCTGGAATACTTCTCAACGTGGGATTGGAACCGCCTACGTCTACGTGCATTGCATACTTAAGCATAGTTTGTAATTGGGATTGATGTGAAAGAAGACTAGTGTGGTATGTCAGAAATTCAAAGGTTTGTTTGATAAGTATTTACCTACAGAGTCTGTAGTTTATGGGCATACCAATATTTACATGATTGGATAAAATTCCTAGGACTAGTTTGAAAAGTGCTATTTTCAAACAATTGATGAATGTGACAAAACTATTCATTTTCAATGGCACTTTTAATGGAAAACCTGTTCAATGCACTGCAACAAATAAATCAATCAAGTTTCATTTTCCTACATGAAAATTTGGAGGAGTTATACATGATTTTTAAAAACAGCGCCACCTAGCATCAAATGATTTCAAACTTCACACAATGACAGAGAGTCCTGATATATGTATAGCATTTAAGTTTTGTGTCGATTGGCCAATGTTAAGCCTATGGAATGGCCAAAACCAATTAATTGGCCATGTTTTTTGAGTGATTATGTCATCACTAAGTGTCCTGATACCATTTGACCTTCTGATTCTGCATGTAACATTTTGGCTTGATGTGAGCAATGGTTGATGAGAAACAGTTTTATGTTATATGTTATAGTTCTATGTTATAGCGCCCCCTATCAGACAATCTTAGCCAGCTTTGAACTGTGACTGTTATAAGGTATAACCTTATAAACCACATTCTAATTGTAGGTGGGAGATTTTCAGCATGTCCCCATATGCAAGAATAATGTCAGGTTGACATGTTAAGAGTTTTAAGTGATTCATGTTCTGCAACAAAAATTTGACATTCCCAGCATTTCTTTAGACAAAAGGGAAATGTAAACCACATTTTAACTGGTTTCATAAGGAATGTCCTTTTAAGACTTAAAAACAATTATGAGTCTGTGTGTGCATTGCCTACCTGTCCTCCCATTCCTGGTTGCATGCCAGGTCGCATACCAGGGTCTCCTGCTCCATGGTTTCCTACTCCAGGGTTCTCCATCTTCATGGTCATGCCCTGTCGAGACTGGCTCAGAAACTGAGGAAAGACACCACAGTGGCATGTGATTAAGCGAGGCTGGTCCTCCTCCTCCTTCTTGCACCTGCACTGGCTGTTGCTGTGCGTTTACTGTCAGTAGTATCAAAAAGACATCTTGCATTTTTCGTAATCTGTGAACATATCTTGTAGGGTGCATGTACATCCATCCATCCATCCATTGTCTTCCGCTTATCCGGGTCCGGGTCGCGGGGGCAGTAGCCTAAGCAAAGAGGCCCAGGTTTCCCTCTCCCCAGCTTCTGGGGGGATACCAAGGCGTTCCCAGGACAGCCGAGAGATATAATCTCTCCAGCGTGTCCTGGGTCTTCCCCGGGCCTCCTCCCAGTTGGACATGCCCAGAGCGCCTCCCTAGGCAGGCGCCCAGGTGGCATCCGAACCAGATGCCCGAACCACCTCAACTGGCTCCTCTCTACGTGGAGGAGCAGCGACTCTACTCCGAGCCCCTCCCGGATGACTGTGCTCCGTACCTTATCTCTAAGGGAGAGCCCAGACACCCTGCGAAGAAAACTCATTTCGGCCGCTTGTATTCGCGATCTCATTCTTTTTTTCGGTCACTACCCAAAGCTCGTGACCATAGGTAAGAGTCGGAACGTAGATTGACCAGTAAATTGAGAGCTTTGCCTTTTGGCTCAGCTCTCTCTTCACCACAACGGTCTGGTACAGCGACTGCAATACTGCAGCCGCAGCACCGATCCGCCTGTCAATCTCTCGTTCCATCCTTCCCTCACTCGTGAACAAGAACCCGAGATACTTAAACTCCTCCACTTGAGGCAAGGACTCACTCCCGACCCAGAGAGGGCACTCCACCCTTGTCCGACTGAGTACCATGGTCTCAGTTTTAGAGGTGCTGACTCTCATCCCAGCCGTCTCGCACTCGGCTGCAAACTGATCCAGCGAGAGCTGTAGGTCTCGGCCCGATGATGCCAACAGGACCACATCATCTGCAAAGAGAAGGCGTGGAATCCTGAGGCCACCAAACCGAACCCCCTCCGCCACTTGGCTACGCCGAGAAATTCTGTCCATAAAAGTTATGAACAGAACCGGTGACAAAGGGCAGCCTTGGCGGAGTCCAACTCCCACCGGAAACCAGTCTGACTTACTGCCGGCCATGCGAACCAAACTCCTGCTCCGTTTGTACAGGGACTGGGTAGCCCGTAGCAACGGGCCCCGTACCCTATACTCCCGGAGCACCCCCAGAGGAATCCCCGAGGGACACGGTCGAATGCCTTTTCCAAATCCACAAAGCACATGTGGACTGGTTGAGCAAACTCCCATGCACCCTCTAGGACCCTCGCAAGGGTGAAAAGTTGGTCCAGTGTTCCACGACCAGGGCGGAATGCACATTGTTCCTCTTGTAACTGAGATTCGACTATCGAACGGACTCTCTTCTCCAGAACCCCTGCATAGACCTTACCGGGAGGCTGAGAAGTGTGATCCCCGATAGTTGGAGCACACTCTCCGGTCCCCTTTCTTAAAAAGGGGAACCACCACCCGGTTTGCCAATCCAGAGGCACTGCCCCCGATGTACACGCGATGTTGCAAAGAGCGTGTCAACCAAGACAGTCCCACAACATCCAGAGCCTTAAGGAACTCAGGGCGGATCTCATCCACCCCGGAGCCTTGGCTCCAAGGAGTTTCACAACTACCCTGGTCACCTCAGCCCTAGTGATGGGCAAACCCCCCGCCCGAGTCCTCTGGTTCTGCTTCCTCTATGGAAGGCGTGATGGTGGGATTGAGAAGATCCTCGAAGTATTCCTTCCACCGCCTAATGACATCCCCAGTCGAGGTCAGCAGATCCCCAGCCTCACTGTATACAGTGTTGGTCGGGAAACGCTTTCCCCTCCTGAGTTGCCTGACGGTTTGCCAGAACCTCCTCGGAGCCGATCGAAAGTCGCTTTCCATGGTCTCACCAAACTCTTCCCACACCCGAGTTTTTGCCTCTGCGACAGTCAAAGCCGCGATCCGCTTGGCCCCCCTGTACCTGTCTGCTGCCTCCAAAGTCCCACGGGCCAACCAGGCCCGATAGGACTCTTTCTTCAGCATGACGGCCTCCCTTACCCGAGGTGTCCACCACCGGGTTCTGGGATTGCCGCCACGACAGGCACCGACAACCTTGCGGCCACAGCTCCGATCTGCCTCATTGACAATAGAAGCACAGAACCAAGCCCACTCAGACTCAATGTTTCCGGCCTCCCTCGGGATGCGGTCAAAGCTTTGTCGGATGTGGGAGTTAAAGACCTTTCTGACAGGTTCCTCTGCCAGACGTTCCCAGCAAACCCTCACAATACGTTTGGGTCTGCCAGGTCTGTCTGGCATCCTCGCCCGCCATCTGATCCAACTCACCACTAGGTGGTGATCGGTTGACAGCTCAGCTCCTCTCTTTACCCGAGTGTCCAAGACACACGGTCGCAAAGTTCGACGATCACGATTACAAAATCGATCATCGAACTGCGACCTAAGGTGTCCTGGTGCCATGTGCACTTATGGACACCTCTGTGCTCAAACATGGTGTTCGTTATTGACAAACTGTGACGAGCACAGAAGTCCAACAACAGAACACCACTCGGGTTCAGATCGGAGAGGCCGTTCCTCCCAATCACACCCTTCCAGGTCCCACTGTCATTGCCCACGTGAGCATTGAAGTCCCCAGCAGAACAATGGAATCCCCAGAAGGGGCACCTTCCAGTACCCCCTCCAAGGACTCCAAGAAGGCCGGGTACTCGAACTGCCATTCGGTGCATAAGCACAAACAACAGTCAGAGCCCTTTCCCCGACCCTAAGGCGCAGGGAAGCAACCCTCTTATCCACTGGGGAAAACCCCAACACACAGGCAGCGAGCCGGGGAGCTATGAGTAAGCCCACTCCAGCCCTCCGCCTTTCACCCTGGGCAACTCCAGAAAAGAATAAAGTCCAGCCTCTCTCGAGAGGATTGGTTCCAGAACCCAGACTGTGTATGGAGGTGAGCCCAACTATATCTAGTTGGTATCTCTCAGCCTCACACACCAGCTCAGGCTCCTTCCCACCCAGAGAGGTTCGTTCCATGTCCCAAGAGCCAGCTTCAGTAACCGAGGGTCGGTACGCCAAGGCCCCCGCCTTCGGCCACCGCCCAAACCACAATGCACCGAACCCCTAGTACTACCTCTCCCACAGGTGGTGGGCCCATGGGAGAGTGGGTGCATGTACAGCAAGTACAATATACCAAGTGTCCTTCTGTGTGTGTTACCTGTTGCCCCTGGAGCCTCTGTTGCAGCTGCAATCTGGTGGGCTTGGTTGCACTCATCATCCTGGGTCTCATCATTCCAGCACGGGGATGTCCCATGCCCCCCATGGCCCCCATTCCAGAGAAGCTGCCCTGCTGTCCCATTTGGGTGAGCATTGGGTTGTAGCCTCCAGGTGGGGGTTGGCCCTGCATGGGGTTTCCCCCATAGCCAGAGGGCATGGGCATGGATGGGGATGCATGGTATGCCTGTGGATACATGGGCTTCTGCTCCATAACTATGGAGGGGTCCTGCGCTGAGAAGGGCTCTGGATGAAGCTCTGCACCCTGATGGAGAGAAAGAGGAAGAGAGGGACAGAGAGAAAATCAGAGTCATAAAGATAAACAGAGAAAGATAAGGTGAGGAATGGAGAGAAAGCTGACCCTAACCCTAACCTAACCGGAACCCTAAAGCTAGATTTATACTTGATGCGTCGCAACTTGTGTGAGGGTCCGTGTATCAAAAATGACACAATCACGGTGGCTCCGCCCATGTGCATTGGCCCCTTGCAATATCTCAGCACAAGGTTGTGTACCTCTCGATTTTTGTAACTTTGCAAGTGCTGCAGCGGAATGAACAAAGTCATGTTTGCAGGGTTCATACACCTTTGCACTTTCAAGGTCCATTTTCAATTTTTCACCTTACAGCTTTATTAAGTTACATATTTATACATATTCACATATACTCAAAATGATTAATTTGCTTTCAAAAAGATTGTACTGTGTTTGGTAATAGCAGAAGAATAAGTGTATTACATATGCTTGTTGGCATATGCTAGTTTGGTTAGGATTTGCACCGGTAGCTAATTTAGCTACCAAGCTAGCATATATTTTATTTAATAGTTGTTTATTTTCAAAATGCCCAATCCTAACGTCTTCATGTTCACTCATGTTTCGCCTTGAAATTACAAGAGGCTTGTATTTGTAAAGGTAATACAGGCAAACTATTCAGTCAGATAGCTATTTGTTGTGAAATGAAATATTGTTACAATTTCAACCATTTTCAAGTACCTTAGCCAAAATTCCAGCATTTTTCAAGCCTGGAACACAATGCGACATTAATATTAATCAGGTTAATGTTCCTTCACCTGTTTTTGCAGGGGTATTTCTTTGCACTACCACATATCATTTCGGAGAACAGTGCAAAGAATGACGTGTCAAGTATAAATGCAATTTATATATATATTCTCACAGGTTCGCACGCTGTGTGTGGAGTCAAGTGCTACAGTCAGACGTTTAAATATAACTAACCCTGACCCTTAACCTCTAACCCTAACCCTGACAATAGATAGGATGAGGAATGGAGAGAGAGCACAGTTGTGATTCTTTAATGGTTCAACATTACATTCTGCACTGTAGCCTCACAGGCAGTGTTTACTTTTAAAACACATGAGAACACAACTGAGAACAAATACTCTACCACAGTCCAAATACTTATGAACTTCACTATACATCAAATCAAATCTAGTTCCACTACAACATATGCGTACTCCACAGGTGGTGTAAGTGTTAGTGTGTATGTGATGACCTGGCTGATGAGGTCAGGGATGCCAAGGGCCCTATCTATCTCCTCTAGAGCCATGACGTCTGTGTTGTTGAGCAGTGAATCTAGCTGGTCTAACAATGCTCGCTCATCACTCTGGCCTTCAGAGGTGGAGGGTGGCACCAGCAACTCATCCAGAGCATTGCCAAACTGACGCCTGGAGGGCATACACACGTGCATACACTACATCATTTTCTTACACTCATCAATGTTTACAGAATCCAGAAATGTTTACATTACAGTAGCACCATAATAATAAGGATAATGATTATTATTACATCCTTAATATAGATGGGTCCAATCAGTGGAAACCTAGCATTATAGTACCTTTAGTAAATGAGTGCAGATTGAAATTACATGCAGGAAGGATAGTAAATGACCTGTTGTTGTCTATTCCCATAACACTGTCTGGCCAAGACGGAGACTGGCTGTCTAGACATTGTTGTTGACCAAATGGTCCCATACCCATGGTCATATCAGTAGATCCTGAAAAGGGATACAAACATATATATACAGGTGAGACTCAGCAGAACCTAATGCACAATGTCGAAACTTCCTTGGATTCCCATTGCCATGCCTGCCTCCGCCTCTAGACTCAGTGTTTTTCGGTTCCCTCCTTGTCTGTAACCTCGCCCCTCATTTGTATTCCCAGGTGTGTCTTGTTAGTTTTCCTTGGCGTGTGTTGTATTTAAACCCTGGCTTCCATGTAGTCTTGACTGATAATTTTTTGATGCCCATAAGTCTTTCAACTGTCTGTTTGGTTTAGTCTTTGTAATATTAAGACTAAATGTGTAACTCTTTAATGGATTTGACCATAACCTGCTTATATGTCCCTGATTTTGGATTGCCCTTCATTAAACCTTGCTCTTCTCAGTGTTTGCCTCTGCCTCCCAACCGCTCCATGACGCCTCAGGCATTACATCCATCCTGGATTTTGGAATTACTGGTACTTATGTAAACAGAAAATTAAAATCACAACTCTCAATCCTGGTAATATAGATTTTCCACTTTCCACCCGAGAGGTGGGCAGCAAATATAAAGTTGCTCGTCGGTTCAATCAACGACTGGAAATTTATTTTATCTTTGTTTCATAACAACACAAAATGTATTTTGTTAGGGTTGAAAATCTCTGAGATAGAGATTTCCAGAATGTGTCTTCTGTCTGAACACAAGTACCTATGTCCATTAGTTGCTGCTGCAACATGGACCTGGTCCCAGGACCACTGTTGGACCTGTTGACTGTGGATCCTCCCATCATGCCTTTGGAGTTGTAGACCTCCATGCCGGGGCGGATCATGGAGGCATGACCTGTAGCACCCACGGGGCTGACGCTGGGACGTGGGATGCCCCATCCCCCCAGCCCTCCCATAGGTGATTGCTCTGGGGCCCCCAGTCCTCTGCTCACAATTCCTGAGGGGGACAAATAAAACCTGTATGCTGATTTTTTTTCTGATGTTTTAATGTATGTTAAATATGTAATGTATTATGCTTAAATTTCTGTAAAGTGAGGAATGGAGAGAGAGCTGACCCTAACCCTAACCCCAACTCTAACCCTAACTCTCACTCCTGACCAGCCAAACGTACCCTACTGATCCCAAAATGTATCTGCCAGTTTCTGATGATCAACAGCAGAGAAGAGCAAGAAAAACAAAGCAGCTCAATTTGTTGCCACATGCATCCACATACCCATGTTCCCATGGTAACCATCAAGGCCTGCCATCACGCGCTGGCCATCCAGATTCTCCTGTTTTATGGGACATGGGGCAGTGTGGCAGGTGGAGCGCCCCCTGGTGTCTGATAGAGGCCTGTGGAAAGCTGCTCGGGGGCCTGGGCTACTCGTTTCTGAGAAAGAAAGAAGGGAACTAGTTCATAAGCCAACTCAATTTTCTCACAGTCCCCTATGACAACTATATGTGATGTGTGAATTTACTCAAGTAATGTCATACTTCAAATCAAAGCACTTTATTGTCACATTAACTCAGGTGTGAAAAGTGAGTGAAAATCTTCAGTTGATCATCCCTCACAGTGATATTAAATATAAGAAAAATATACATTAACACAAACTTAAACATAAACTAGCACCATCTGTTCAATACATGTATAAAGTCTGTTATATACAGATATACAGAGTTGAATTCTGTAATAGATTATTATTATTATTAATTTTTATA
Source organism: Brachyhypopomus occidentalis (assembly GCA_020368025.1). Classification (NCBI taxonomy): domain Eukaryota; kingdom Metazoa; phylum Chordata; class Actinopteri; order Gymnotiformes; family Hypopomidae; genus Brachyhypopomus; species Brachyhypopomus occidentalis. The sequence goes on along the minus strand of JAGXOD010000011.1, from coordinate 371,342 downwards.
ATAATTATTACAGTATTGTAAAATGTTGGATACATGGTGTCAGACATGATGTTGGAGTTATGTCAGATAGACATGATTAAAATCATAGCAGCAGGATCGTTTTTTACCCTCATCAGTGAAGCAGTGCCGCTTGGTCCCTTCATCACCTACAACCCCAACATTCCCCTGCTCTTGGAAGTCTGTGCCAGAACCTCTCAGGCCTCCCAGGATAGTGTCCAGCTGCAGTACAGTAAAAACACAGACTGCTCCAATACCAGAACACACTTAGCAGTTTTTTTCTAATATGTGCAAAACTAATAGTTTTTTATCAATTTTTGGCAGATGTACAAAATGAATATGAAATACAGTACTTGAGATTATAATATCTGGTGTAAGATAGATTACACTTACAGTCTGTAAGATTTACCAGACGTTTTTAAATCTATTTTAAATATTAATTCAAAAACTAAACATTCTAAACATGTAAACATCTATAGGCTCAAATATTTATTCAAAAATGGTGTAAAGCACTCACCTCATCAGGAGGCTCAGTCTTGATCTTGCTCTCCATATTGTCCTGGGCTGCTCTGCAGAGTGAGGTGCTGATGCTTCCTCCAGTAACAGCTTTGCCCTCCACATCTTCAGGGTTAGGCTTAGGATTGCCCTCCACAGGCTCCTTAGTGTCATCCTTGTTGAGGAGATAATGGAGCAGTGCATGGGTTTTCTTCTCCTTGGGGCTTTGCTGCTCCTGTTTGGCCTCGGGAGCTCCTGCAGCCCCCCCTGGAGCTCCTGTCGTGGCCCCTCCAAGAACTGCATTGGCTGGACACACCTCTCCTACCCCAGTACCTGTCTCTACCTTCCCAGTGGCCTCTGCCGTGATTTTCGCCACTTCGTCAGGCGTGTTCCCATTCTGAAGAAGCTTGTGAAGGATCTTGTGCTTCTCCTGCAGGGATGCCGTGTAGTGGGAGGGGCCTATAGCTCCAGACCCACCCCCTGTTCCATGAACCTGGCTCTGATTGGTGGAAGAAGACACAATAGTCGAGGATGGACTTGTGACACAAGCAGATTCTTTATTCTCAGAAGCCATGGATGCACTGTTAGCTGTGGGTGGTCCCAGCTCCTCAGTAGATGAGGTGAGAAGCTGCAGAAGCTTTTTGTGGCCCTTTCCATCTGGAACCCTCCGGGATGGCTCTGAGGGAGCAGTCCCTGTCTCATTACTCCCCTCCCCAGGATCTTTGCCTGCTGCCCCAGTCTGGCTGTCAGGACGATCTATGCCACTGCTCTCGCCCTGCTGGGTGTGACTGTGGTGATGCTGGTGGTGCAGGGGGTGATGCTGATCTCCAGTTCCAATGCTGAATACTCCTGCTGGGCTCTTGGACTCACCATGTCCAGTTTTGGAGGGTTGGTTGGGCTGAGAGGAGGAGTGCATACCAGGGGAGCTGTCGGGTTTGGGGGCTGGGGAAGGGGAGGTCAGACTTGAGGGGAGAGATGTGCCCACACCTTCACTAATGGCCTGAAGAGCATTGAGGGAACTGCTAGAAAAAGAGCTGTTACCTCCTCCTCCACCTCCAGCACCCACACTGCCTGGACCCATAGGGGAATGTATGCCTAATAATCACAAAAAACAAACACACACACAAGAACCTTCAAACAAAATACAAAAAAGAACAGCACAAAGCCAACAAAGTCAAACCAGCGATTCTCATATACAAGTGAATCATCCATGCATGATTCCTCCCTTGCTCACTCACCTCCTGGAGAAAACTGACTGGAAGATGTTTTAGGACTCCCTCGGTTGCGGGGAGATATGAGAAGCCCCTGCTGAGCTCCATTAATGCTGGGGCTACCCTGGGAAGGGCTGTTCATACTGGCCAGACCATAGCCACCACTGGCCTGAAACGGAGCCTGCTGGTGATGCTGTGGCAGCTGCATTCCATTCATGTGGTTTATTTGATTCATGTGGTTTATTTGATTCATGTGGTTTATTTGATTCATTTGATTAATTTGACTGATTTGATTCATTGAATTCATCTGGTTCATTTGGTTTATCTGGTTCATCTGATTCATTTGGTTCATTGGATTTATCTGGTTCATCTGCATCATTCGGTTTCCCATGCTGCTCCCAAACATTGACCCACCACCCATGGGGCCCATGTCATTCATTCCATAACCACGGTTCATGCCCATGCTGCCCATGCCCACGCCTCCACCCATGCCCATATTCATTTGGGCACCAGAGTTGGCACCACCCATAGCCTGCTGCCTCATGCCACCACTTTGGTTACCACGACAACCATTGGGCTCTCTGTGAAAACACAAGAAGAACACGTATTGTTCTTTTCAGACAAATCACTGCAGTGTACTTATATATATATATATATATATATATATATATATATATATATATATATATATATATATATATATATTTGGCTGTTACATATATAGATATGTATACATACAGATATACAATTGCATATAAATATAAATATACAAACAAATACACTATATTGCCAAAAGTATTCGCTCACCTTCCTTGACTCACATATGAGCTTAACTGACATCCCATTCCTAATCCATAGGGTTCAATATGACGTTGGTCCAGTCTTTGCAGCTAGAACAGCTTCAACTCTTTTGGGAAGACTGTCCACAAGGTTTAAAGGTGTGTTTATGGGGATTTTTGACCATTCTTCCAGAAGGTCACATGTGAGGTCACATACTGATGTTGGACGAGAAGGCCTGGCTCTCAGTCTCTGCTCTAATTCATCCCAAAGGTGTTCTATCGGGTTGAGGTCAGGACTCTGTGCAGGCCAGTCAAGTTCATCCACACCAGACTCTGCCATCCATGTCTTTATGGACCTTGCTTTGTGCACTGGTGCACAGTCATGTTGGAAGAGGAAGTGGCCAGCTCCAAACTCCACAAAGTTGGGAGCATGGAATTGTCCAAAATGTCTTGGTATGCTGAAGTATTCAGAGTTCCTTTCACTGGAACTAAGGGGCCAAGCCCAGCTCCTGAAAAACAACCCCACACAATAATCCCCCCTCCACCAAACTTTACACTTGGCACAATGCAGTCAGACAAGTACAGTTCTCCTGGCAACCACCAAACCCAGACTCATCCATGATTGCCACATGGAGAAGCGCGATTCGTCACTCCAGAGAACACGCCTTCACTGCTCTAGAGTCCAGTGGCGGTGTGCTTTACACCACAACATCTGTCGCTTTGCATTGTACTTGGTGAAGCATGGCTTGGATGCAGCTGATTGACCATGGAAACCCATTCCATGAAGCTCTCTGCACACTGTTCTATTCACTGTTCTGAAGGCCACATGAAGTTTGGATGTCTGCAGAAAGTTGGCAACCTCTTCGCACTATGCGCTTCAGCATCAGCTGACCCTGCTCCGTTGGTTTACGTGGCCTACCACTTCATGGCTGAGTTGTTGTTGTTCCCAAACACTTCCATTTTCTCATAATACAGCTGACTGTGGAATATTTAGGAGTGAGGAAATTTCATGACTGGATTTGTTGCACATGTGGCATGCTATCACAGTTCCACGCTGGAATTCACTGTGTTCCTGAGAGCGACCCATTCTTTCACAAATGTTTGTATAAACAGTCTGCATGCCTAGGTGCTTCATTTTATACACCTCTGGCCATGAAAGTGATTGGAATACCTGATTCCGATCATTTGGATAAGTGAGCGAATACTTTTGGCAATATAGCGTATACAGATTTTCTTCACTCACAATGCTTTCCATTATTCTATTATTCTTGAAAAGCAGTGGAAAGGTACTCTATTGAGAATAAAAATGAATGCATCAAAATGCTTCACAACTCACAACAGGATTTGGGAGTATGGGAGTGTATGAGTGTGTGAGTGTATCACTGTTCACCTCTGCAGCAAGTGGGTAGACACAAATCCTTGTGGCTCGTTGGTCAGTGGGTTACGGTAGAGCTTGCTTTTGGTCTGTGCTGTGACTGGGGTGCCATCAGACAATGAAAATCTGTACATGGGGGTCTCTGCATGACCCTGGAGAAAGGCTAGTATGGTGGATGGGGAGAGAAGGAGAGATCAGTTTCAAGACTGATATGACTGAGCAGGGTTGGAGTTATGAGGATTTGCTGTACTGCACATACCCTAACCCTAACTAGCACTAACCCTAACCCCCCTAACCCTTGACCCTAAACCCTTACCCTACTGCACATACCACTAACCATAACCCAAACCCTACCCCTAAATTTACACATACCCTCGTGGTAGTGGCGTTTATGGGACCAGGGCTGTCCGTCACTGTGTTGCAGAAACATCTGAATAGAACGTCTCAGAAGGTCCTCCCAGCCAGGACGCATGGACGCGCGTAGGGAATTCTGGTCTATCTGAATCAGTTTACCTATATGGACAACAACAAAGAGTTGAAATGGATGTACAGACTGAATGAGAGCTTATGCAGATCCAATGTGAAAATAAATGGAATTAATGTTCAATTACTAGCCTGATTATGAGACTGTAATATGCAATATTACTGTGATTCGACAACAACGACACATCATTGCATTGAAATCTACATCATAATGCAACCTATGAAGAATAAGCCTTTCTTTTGTCCTGTCTCCTGTTTCTGTGACCTAATCTGGTTGCCATTTCATAGTAAAATAAGCAGTAAGAGATTGTACAGAATTACTAAATAAAATTGTGACTAAGATGGCATTGTGTACACTAATTGAAGAACACAAGTATACATGGGAACACTAATCTAACAGTAATCCTAACCCTAATGTGGAATGTTTATGGTTTACCTGAGAGCTCATGTCTAGTGTTGAAGCTCTCTGTCCTCTCCACAGCAGTCACACGCCGTGCAACGCAGATCATACAAGACTGCAGGTCTGAGAACACACACCCCCACACACAAATCACATATCCCAATTATAACAATACACACACACACACACTCTCACATAACCATACAAACACACAACTCACGTAATCCAGTTATACCCACACACATACACACCCCCCAAAATCACATAACCCATAACCATACACACACACTCTCACATAACCGATAATCACACACACACGTAACCCATAACCATAAACACACAAACCACACACACACATAATCCATAACCATACACACAAACGTAACCCATAACAACACAAAGACACACACACACACACACAATCTCAACAATCAGACACACGTAACCCACAACCATACACACTCACATAACCCATAACCATACACACACATCCCCACATAACTCCATTATAATCACACAAATAAAACACGCCTATTATTAACATTATTAATGCCTATTAATGTATCACTGTGTATATATGTATCTATATTTTTATAGGCATCATACATGGATATGTCAAATATAAAGAAAAGTATTACAAATAAATAAATAAACCACAGAAACTCTCCACAAGAAACTCTCCCACTAAAGCAACTGTTCCTTCCATTGTCATTCAGCATGTCTCTTAGTGATGTCATGATTAGCCCTGACCCATCTATCAATCCTGTCCTTGTTTTCATTTGCCATATGCTTCTTTGTTTTGGCTTTGGTTTCCACACCCCCTTTAGTTCTCTGCCCTTAGTTCTCAAATATAGTGTTTGTTATAGACAAACACAAAAATCTAGATCTAGAACTCATGTTCAGGTCAGACATGCTGTTCTTCCCAGTCACATTGTGCTAGGTCCTACCATCACTGCCCACATGAGATTTGAAATCCTCCAGTAAAACATTGGAGTCCCAAGAAGGGGCACTTTCCAGTACCCCCTCCAAGGATGCTAATAAGAAAGCTTACTCCAAACTGCTGTTTGATGCATAAGAACAAACAGTACATGCATCCACTCCACAAAGGTAAACTTATGACAGTAACCTTGCTCCAGAACAATGAACATTTTATTAAGAAGATCCTGTTAAATAACATTAGTAACGTGGGACTACGATATGTCCAGCCTGAGTGCTGAGTGTGTATAGCTTCCATATACATATAAGACTAGAGTTCTCTTGAATTGAACTCCAGACCACTGATTTCTGGAGGACCAGAGATCAGTTCTCTGAATCGCTCTCCCATTCACATTTGATCAAACATACTGTCTCAGAGCTAGTTGACCTTGGTGCAGAACAAAAAAAACTCTAGTCCGACTCTAATCTCCAAATATTAATATGCAATTTCTTTAATCAAGACTTATTACAGCAGTGTTATCAATAGAAACACTATGGTAGACGTCTGGAGATGATGCTAAAGGAACTGGTAACACAGCCACACCTTCTCCCTCTTCCATCATGGCCTTGGGCTGCGTGAGAGCAAAACACTGCATTGTCTCGTAGTGTGGGCCCCCGCCGGCCTCCTCAGCGCCTAACTTCACCAGCATGCGACAGTTGAAGGTGTGACTCTTCTGGCGAGGGACCTCACCTGCCCACAAAACGCCATTCACTGGGGGATAGAGGAGACGGTTAGGGTTAGGACAGAGGGGGTGGAGAAAAGGGTCATTGGGTTTAGGACACTGGGGGGTGATTATGACACTTGTGGCGAAAGGGGGTTTCATGTGTATGTGTAGATGTTTTAAAGGGTTACAGGAATGAACTAGGATTAGACACACTACTAAAACACAATATTGTGGCAGCAATCCAGGGCGAGTCATATATCGGAATTGTGAATGTGAACGTTTTTTTGGTAAATTTTAGAATTTGACTTCGAATTTTTGCTCTTAAAAGAAGCGCACACACAAACAATAACACAGATCGACAGACAACTCAAAGACACACATGTAGCATATTCTCACTCACTAAGACAAGCAAGCACACGGTGCATCATTTTTCAGCAAGACTCAAACCTGCTGTAAACTGTAACCCTAGAGATGGTTGTGCGTGAAAATATGCAGTACTGTGCAAAAGTTTTAGGCAGGTGTGAAAAATGCTGTACACTAAGAATGCTTTCAAAAATATAAATAATAATTGTTTATTTTTATCAATTTACAAAGTGAACAAACAAAAGAAAAATCTAAATCAAACCAATATTTCTTGATACTACCCTTTGCCTTCAAACCAGCATCAATTCTTATAGGTATATTTTCACAAAGTCATCTCAACATCATTGAGTCTGTCTGGGATTACATGACGAGACAGAAGGATTTGAGAAAGCCTACATCTACAGAAGATTTATGGTTAGTTCTCCAAGATGTTTGGAACAACCTACCAGCCAAGTCCCTTCAAAAACTCTGTGCAAGTGTACCTAGAAAAATTTATGCTGTTTTGAAGGCAAACAGTGGTCAACACCAAATATTGATTTGATTTACATTTCTTTTCTGTTCATTCACTGCATTTTGTTAATTGATGAAAATAATCTATTAACACTTCCATTTTTGAAAGCATTCTTAGTTTACATCATTGTTACACACATGCCTAAAATTTTTGCACAGTACTGTATATATATACACACACCAGCCACTTTATTAGGTACACCTGTCCAACTGCTCATTAATGCAAATGTCAAATTTTCAATTAGTTTCAATTTGATGAAAACTGATGCACCGTGTGCTTGCTCCTCTTACTGAGTGTTAGGGTTAATGTCAAATTAGCCAATCACATGGCAGCAACTCAATGCATTTAGGAATGTAGCCAAGACAATCTGCTGCAGTTCAAACTGAGCATCAGAATGCGGAATAAAGGTGATTTAAGTGACTTTGACCGTGGCATGGTTGCTGGTGCCAGACGGGCTGGTCTGAGTATTTCAGAAACTGCTGATCTACTGGGATTTTCACGCACAACCATCTCTAGGGTTTACAGAGAATTCGAAAAAGAGAAAAAAATCCAGTGTGCGGCACTTCTGTGGGCGCAAATGCCTTGTTGATGTCACAGGTCAGAGGAGAATGGCCAGACTGGTTCGAACTGATAGAACGGCAACTCAAATAACCATTCGTTACAACTGAGGCATGCAGAAGAGCATCTCTGAATGCACAACACGTTGAACCTTGAGGCGGATGGGCTACGGCAGCATAAGGCTACACTGGGTGCCACTCCTGTCAGCTAAGAACAGGAAACTGAGGCTACAGTTCGCACAGGCTCACCAAAATTGGACAGTAGAAAATTGGAAAAACGTTGCCTGGTCTGATGAGTCTCAATTTCTACTGGGACTTTCGGATGGTAGGGTCAGAGTTTGGCGTCAACAACATGAAAGCATGGATCCATCCTGCCTTGTATCAACGGTTCAGGCTGGTGGTGGTGCAATGGTGTGGGGGATATTTTCCTGGCACACTTTGGGCCCATTAGTACCAACTGAGCATCGTGTCAATGCCACAGCCTACCTGAGTATTGTTGCTGACCATGTCCATCCCTTTATGACCACAGTGTACCCATCTTCTGATGGCTACTTCCAGCAGGATAATGTGCCATGTCATAAAGCGCAAATCATCTCAGACTGGTTTCTTGAACATGACAATGAGTTCACTGTACACAAATGGCCTCCACAGTCACCAGGGGCCTCATGTACTAAAGGTGCGTACGTACAAAAACGTTGCGTACGCAATGTTTCACGCAAACGGTCAGATGTACTAAATGTGACTTGAGCGTTGAAAGTGCGTACCCCCACGCCACTTTCATTTCAGGCGTACGTATGGTTTTCGTACATATGCGACACTTAGAGGTGATGCATTGAAATTACAACTATTAATTTTTGACTAAGATATCCTTTTCGCACACATTGTAGTAACCCCTTATTGGCTAAAATTAAGTAAATTAGAAAATTAAACAGTAAATTAATCAAACAATTTCATTGCCTTACTGTAATAATTATTCAACGTGTTTCCACTTAGCCTAGATTATATAAACATGCATAAAATGTTGCGCTGGAGTTCTTGTGAGATGGCAGCGTTGGCATTACTGGAGGATATTGCTAATGGCCGAATTCGCCGAGAGCGCATTTTCAGTGACCATTATGATTTTTTGGCCCATGATGATGACTGGCTTATAAGCCGTTTCAGATTTCCAAGAGTTGTCCTGAACTGGCAGACCGATCTGGCATATCCCAGTCATCTTTGAGCCGTGCCATGCCAGCTGTTTTGGATTGGATCATATGCATGTCAGCTACGTATATAAAGTTCCCATATGATGCGGTTGACCAGGCAAACATTAAAGCGCAATTTGCAGCGATAGCCGGTTTCCCGATTGTAATCGGAGAGATCGACTGCACACACATTACTATAAAGGCACCATCTGAGGAGGAATTTGCTTATGTGAATAGAAAACACTTTCATTCCATAAACGTGCAAATAATCTGTGATGCAAAAATGTGCCTTACTAATGTAGTGGCATTACAAGCTGGCAGAGTGCATGTTGGGTGGCTTCTTGGTAAGCAACAAATTTAAAAGCATTTGACATTGACATCTTAGAATAATTAATTTAAAACATGGGTAATTGACCCCCACAGCAATCCACAGCGTTCCAAACATTTTTTCCGTGTCTCTACTTCATTTAGGAGCGTCTCCACTTCACATTCGATGAAGTTTCTCTTCTTTCCCCGTTTTGACTTGCTTTGTGATAGATCAGACAGGAAACTCCTCCGGTGCAGGACATATTTAAATTAATTTGCATATTTATAGGGGGCGTGTCTCTCATGTGCGCTAAATTCCACGTTGATTGGGATGTACAAAAGAAACGTGTGTGTATTATGGCGTAAGCACGGTTTGATAAATCCGGATTTTTTTTTTGCATACGCCATTTTCTGGATTTGTCCGTACGCCAAGTTTCAGTAAGAAATCCACGCAAGCCCAGATCTCAATCCAATAGAGCACCTTTGGGATGTGGTGGAACGGGAGATTCGCATCATGGATGTGCAGCCTACAAATCTGAAGCAACTGTATGATGCTATCATGTCAATATGGACCAGACTCTCTGAGGAATGTTTCCAGTACCTTGTTGAATCTATGCCATGAAGTATTAATGCAGTTCTGAAGGCAAAAGGGGGTCCAACCCGGTACTAGCAAGGTGTACCTATATTCACACACATATTCATATATGCAAATATTCACACACATACTGTTTATATATATATATATATATATATATATATATATATATATATATATATATATATAAACAGTATGTGTGTGAATATGTGTGTGAATATGTGGCTGTCATTCGAATAACTAATTAATCGCAGAATTTTCTGTAATTAATCACGGTTAATCACATTTTCCTTCTTGAGACTGAACTTTTAATAATTATATTTAAATGAAAACTGAAATAATGAAAATAAAACCAACACTGTAATTATATTCAAATGCTTTGTTTAATTGCATCTTTTACTTTGAACACAGATTGTCTCTTGTGAACTTTACTGAATTGTCATTTGAATTTCAACAATATCAGTGCAAAATCTAACAAAGGGATATAAAAAATATTTTTTTCAAAGAGTTCACATTGTCTGTTTCACCGCCATGGTATAATGATTCAGCTTATTCCTCCTTTACATTTAGCGTTGAGGTGATATGTCAATGACCAATTACTTCTGTGGTAATGAAATTCCGCTTTGCAAAGAGTGCATATTACTTTAGTTTTGTCCAAAGATCCATCAGGCATCTTTTTGAAGTAAAACTTTACGCCTAAAACTCCAACCGTGTCCTTCTCCATGTTTAGCCAAAATTGGCGGCGGCATACCACGTCATAGGTCAGGCGCCACAGGAAAAAAAAACCCAGCTGCGTTAACTGCGTTATTTTTTTTAACGCGATAAATATTTTTAATTAATCGGCACTAATATATATATATACATACATACATACACACAGGTGCATAGAAAAGCCAATGGGTAGGGTTAGAGTTAGGGTTTGGGTTGGTTAGGGTTAGGGTTATTCTCTCATTCTACCCTCATTAGCATATTTGTTTGCCCTCCGTGGTCGTTCTTGAATCGTCAATTCATGTTATCTGTAACTATAATCTGATGCTATAACTGTTTAAATGTCGTGTGTTTGTGTTAATAAATGTTATGTGTGCACCACTCTCTCCAGGACTACCACCCCTCTCCTGTCCTGGACTCCTCCAACCCTGGGGATTCCCAGCCAAGAGGACACCGGAGGATTTCCCCAGGAATCTTTTAGGGAGAGGCATGTGCTGCTCCTCCCAGTTTTCTCTGGCTAGGGGTAGGAGGAGGCTGCTGGCTTGACTGGTACAACCTTAGCGATTGAGTGCACGGATTTAGATAGCCCTTGGTAGGTCTGCTATGTGTGTTTGTCGTTGTACCATGTCCCTTGTTAGCGTTCCCAATATTAGTGTGTTTCACCTGTCTCTCATTTCCCCCTCGTTAATGTCTGTGTATATAAACCCGCATGTGTATATAAACCTGTTATTTTCCGTTGTGGGTCTTTGTGGGTATTTGTCATGGTGAATGTGTTGTATGTCATTGTGTTTATCTGTTCTTTGTTTTGCACACTCTCTTGGCTTCCCCTCCCTTGTGCACCATGACATATATACACACAAGCACATGTATGCATATATATAAGCATGCATGTGTATATGCACATATAAATACACACACACACACACAAACACACATATATGCACACTCATATATGCATATATACATAAACACACATGCGTATTTACATGCAAGTATATATGCATGCATGCACGCAAACATACATCAGAAGAGTACGCATTATTTAGTGTTGCTAGGCGGGATCTGAAGCTGTGTGGAGCAAGCACTCACCCCCTTGTCCACCTCGGAGAGGGCTACAGCTCTGCTCCACCTAATGAGGTTGGACCAGCGTCTATGAGTGGGTGGGTGGGGCATATACAGTGCATGGTTTTCTGTGTGTTTACACAAGTTCAGGTGTTCCTAGACGAGTATGTAAGTTCCAGTGAAAATTTAACAAATCAACCAATTCTCTATGATGACATGTGGTGACAGAACGTGGAGTGGAGCCTGTGCTGTGTGTGTGTTGTTCGTGTTTGTAAAAATACCATCATGCACTATAAACCTCGGACTCTCATTCCTATCTACAATACAATTATTCACATTCCAAGGCAGGCAAAAACTCCATTCCTCAAACACAGCTACATAGTATATTTCGTATCATAACATTACTAATACAGTATATAAACCGCTAACCCTGTGTGGGACTGTGTGTGTGTGTTTGTGAATGCATACCCTGTGTGTGTGTGTGTGTGTGTGTGTGTGTGTGTGTGTGTGTGTGTGTGTGTGTGTGGATGTGTGGTTGTGTGTGTGTGTAAACCCTGTGGTATAGCTTCGACAGGATGGAATTCAGGAATTAAATTTTACATGCATACTGTGTGTGTGTTACATGCATATGTGTTCAGTATGTTTGTCACGAGTGTGTGTGTGTGTGTGTGTGTGTGTGTGTGAGACTAACCACTGTTCCTGGGCAGGTTCTTGTGAAACTCCTCCCTGTCTTCTGTGTGTAGAATGTTGTACACACTGGTGTTAATGAGTTCCTCCTGCTTGTACTGCAGATACTGGGTGACGTTGTCCGACACAAAAACAATACTGCCCTCTCGGTTAACCACAAACAGGAAGCCATCAAGGGCCTAAAGAACCATGGGACATCATGTCAGAGCTCCTCCTAACCAGCTTTTCACAGTTATTTTACTACAGCCTCCCTAAAGACTTGGACTATTATCAGTCACAAAAACATCACTCAATTGATTTGGCACTTAGAACCCTAAATACAATGTGCAATCTTCACATGTCACATAGGTTGCCATATCCTTAATTTATAGACCACCTTTTATGGAAAAATCCATTGTCAATCAGTAAGACATATCAAAGCAAAGCACTCCTAAGCCTATCAAAAACTCTTGATGCAATTTGACCTCCTACTCACCTGGAGTAACAGTGGCCCCAGATGATCCTTGTCAATGACTCCCTGACCTGTTGAGGACACATCTGCCTTCTGAACATCATCATCACTGGATGAGGCCTTCCCTGTTCAGATTAAGAAATAATGTAGTAATTACAGAAGTAATATAGTAATTACCGAAGTAATGTAATGTAAGTAATGGATAAAAGCCAAGAAAGCAACACACACACACACAATCTGTCTCCCGCACACACACAGTTCGTCTCCCACAAACCACAAACACACACAGTCTGTCTCCTACAAACCATACACATTTACATTACATTTAGGGCATTTAGCAGATGCTCTTACCCAGAGCGACTTACAAAGTGTTTTGCATTTGTTCACTAAATGCATCCTAGATAGTAGCATAGATAGGTTAGTCATAAGGTGTGTCTGGACTGTTAGGGTTAGTCATAAGCTGTATCTGGGACAGGGTTAGTCATAAGATGTATCTGGACTGTTAGGGTTAGTCATAAGCTGTATCTGGGACAGGGTTAGTCATAAGCTGTATCTGGACTGTTAAAGAAGCACTGCATAGTACAATGTGATTCGTGGAAGTGTGAAAAACGACTCAAATAACCAGACTAAATATCCAAACACAACCCTTTATTTAACTGGTTTGGTCAGAAACAGAGTGTTAAACATCCTGATGACCAACAGGGGGCTGCCTGCTCCAGTTAAACTCTGTGCATGATGCGTATTACTATTCCAAATCTTAGTGCCTCTTATTGACCGGTAGGTGGAAGAGGAGGACTGGCTGTTCAGGCATTTTCCGTGTGTACTACTTTTGTATTCAGAAGGAGAAACAGTGAGGAGAAGCATTAAAGGAGAAACAGTGAGGAGAAGCATTAAAGGAGAAGTGAACAAATCAGAGTTGGAGGAATGATTCCATTTGATTAGCTCCCTGGAGGTGGGTCTACAGAACCACTAGTTTGGGTACAGCTGGCAGACAGGAGAGAACAAGAGAGGGAGAGACAGACAGATAGAGAAAACAGACAGAGAAAGAGAGAGAGAAAAGGAAAGAGAGTGAGAGATGGTGATTGAGAGAAAGACTGATACAGAAAAACTGATAACAAACTACTGTGTTAGGGTTAGACAGAAACTGTAGAGATAGGTAGTAAGATAATTTATACAGAACTGTCATAAATTAGAGAAACACTAACATCCATTCACAAGCATTTAGACGGTTTATGATCTAATGCTACTTTTACAATTGTATTGTATCCCATTTTCGATCAGACACAGTCTGATGTTCTTAAAAATGCACTCTTTCAATAAACACTAATATACTAATAATATTAATAACACACGTCATGTTTGTACTGTATTGTTCTTGCTTTGGCAAAACAGGTATTTGTTTTATCCTGTCAGGCCAATAAAATGTGTTTAGATGTGATTTGATTTGATTCAGACACACAAAAAGAAGAGGGGACAGAGAAATAAGTGAGAGCTGAGAGTCTATATTTAACCCTAACCCTGCAGAGTCTAAATTTAACCCAAACCCTAGCTGCAGTTATTTACCTGAGGTAAAACCGAAAATACAAATTAGAAATGAACAAAAAATAAACAAGAAGTTTATACTGGAAGGCTGACACAGCAAAAGAGAGAGAGAGACAGAATGAAAGAGAGACCATGTGAGAGTGAGACAGCCAGTGAGGGAATAAAGGAATGAGAGAGGGAGAGTGAGAGAGAGGGGGACTTTGCCAGTCACTATAAGATTCAATTTAAGAAGATAAGACTAAAAATAACAATTGTGTAACAGTTAAGACTTTGAATAATTAAACTACGATTACATGTGTGCAGACTGGAGGATCATGTGTTTAAGGATTTAATTGCTATTACGAGAGTAAACACGCAGAGAAATACGAGAACTAGACTGATGCAGAGCTGCACGGGGGTCTAAAAATCTGCTAGGCAGCAAGGATTTTTTACAGAGTTGCACTCATCCAGAAATGTAGCAGTCAAGACCAACTGTGTGGTATCCCACAACATTGCAAGAAACAGTAAGACATTCTCTGATGGAGAGTTTGTCTAAGGATGTTTGATGGACTTTTGCAGTGCTAAGGAAGCGTATCCCTTCTCAGGTGAACCGCAACAAAATGAACCGAGGGGATTTTGGACATTCAGCTGCAAAACTGTATTGGCTCTGGATGAGAGCTGTGATGATATAGCCAAGTTACTGATCTTTATACATGGAGCTGGTAATGTGTAATGTACAGAACGTGCAGCGACTGCGCAGAGACGTGTAAAAAGAAATGTGAAATATCACAAGAATAGCAACAGCTTAGCTATAGAAAAAGAAATTTTAAGAACTGTTCACATCCTGCTTGATATATCTCAACCATTGACAAGGTGCCAGTGTAGTGAGATAATCATTATAACCCTAATCAATATCATCAGAACCCTAACTCTAACCCTAAACTAACCCTAATCCAAGATAATCAATATCATCATAACCTTAACCCAACTCTAACCCTAACCTAACTCGTATGTATGTACACTCACCGGCCACTTCATTAGGTACACCTGTCCAACTGCTCATTAACACAAATGTCGAATGAGCCAATCACATGACAGCAAATCAATGCATTTAGGCATGTAGACATGGCCAAGACAATCTGGTGCAGGTCAAACCGAGCATTAGAATGGGGAAGAAAGGTGATTTAAGTGACTTTGAACGTGGTTTGAATGTGGTGACATGGTTGTTGGTGCCAGACGGGCTGGTCCGAGTATTTCAGAAACTGCTAATCTACTGGGATTTTCACGCACAACCATCTCTAGGGTTTACAGAGTATGGTCCGAAAAAGAGAAAAAATCCAGTGTGCAGCGCAAATGCCTTGTTGATGCCAGAGGTCAGAGAAGAATGGCCAGACTGGTTCGAACTGATAGAACAGCAACTCAAATAACTCAAATGACCAGTCGTTACAACGGAGGCATGCAGAAGAGCATCTCTGAACACACAACTAGGCCTGGGCGAAAAAAACGATAACGATAATTATATCGATATAACGTTGTCTCCATAAGACGCATTCGATAGAAAACAATAAAATTAAATTCCCGCCATGTTTTGACAGACAACATGAATAGCCAATAACAATAGTGCCGCCCAGACCAATCAAGCGGATGAACTGGAGTTCCAGCCATTTCAGGGTTGGTTGAAGCACACAGCACTGAGTGTGGCAGCTTAGCGCACGTACTAATATTTTCACTACTGCAGGTGAACACGTCAGGACTCGAGCAGTGGTACTGAAAGAGAAAATGGTAGAACAGCATAACGTGAATGACACCAATACAGAACAAATGAACACAGTCCAAAACTTAAATGAAAAGGAAGAAATAGCAGGGCCAGGGAAGATGGTTCAAATTGATGGGAAGATGGATGGAGCCAAATACAGGACCATTCTGGAAGAAAACCTTTTGGAGTCTGCAAAAGACCTGAGACTGGGACAGAGATTTATCTTACAACAATACAATGATCCAAAGCACAAAGCAAAATCTACAATGGAATGGTTCACAAATAAACGTATCCAGGTGAATGGCCAAGTCAAAGTCCAGACCTGAATCCAATCAAGATTCTGTGGATAGAGCTGAAAACTGCTGTTCACAAATGCTCTCCATCCAACCTCACTGAGCATGAGCTGTTTTGTAAGGAAGAATGGGCAAGAATTTCAGTCTCTCGATGTGCAACACTGATAGAGATATACCCCAAGCGACTTGCAACTGTAATCACAGCAAAAGGCGACGCTACAAAGTTTTAACACAAGGGGGCCGAATAATATTGCACGGCCCACTTTTCAGTTTTTTATTTGTTAAAAAAGTTTAAAATATCCAATAAATTTCGTTCCACTTCACGATTGTGTCCCACTTGTTGATTCTTCACAAAAATTTTTTATTTTATATCTTTGTTTGAAGCCTGAAAAGTTCAAGGGGGCCGAATACTTTCGCAAGGCACTGTATCAGCCTCACTGCTCACTTCATTGACCAAGAATGGAATTTGAAAAGCAAATGTCTTCAAACTGCCTACTTACCTGAAGACCATACAGGCGAAGTCATAGCATTAGGAGTGAGAGAAGCACTTGCATCCGGGTGACTAAATGAAGACAAACAGGTCTGCATCACAACAGACAGTGGGACGAATATGGTCAAGGCCACATCACTTAATAACTGGGCACGGCTGCAGTGCTTTGAGCATATACTTCACACAGCTATAAGTTGTGCAGAATTTTCCTGTTAGTCATTCTTAATTATATGCCTAGCTCAAATTAAGATGGAGTAATGAACTTTAAATCCCACGTTAATGTTAAGCATGTTATAAAGAGTAATAAAAATTATGCTAATAAAATTATATTGAGTATGGATATTCAATTAAATCCTTTATTAAAAAAACTATACTGCTCATCATATTTGACATTTTCATTTAATCTTTAATGGATCACCACCTTATCGTGGTGGAGGGGTTTGCGTGCCTACATGATCCTAGGAGCTAGGTTGTCGGGGGCAATGCCCCTGGTAGGGTCTCCCATGGCAAATTGGTCCTAGGTGATGGGCCAGACAAAGAGTGGTCCAGAAAACCCCCAATGGATCAGGGTTACCGGGGCCTCACCCTGGAGCCGGGCCTGGGGGAGGGGCTCCTCGGCGAGCGCCTGGTGGACGGGTCTCTACCCATGGGGCCTGGCCGGGCACAGCCCGAAGGAACTACATGGGTTCACTCTCCCATGGGCCCACCACCTGTGGGAGAGGTAGTACTAGGAGTTCGGTGCATTGTGGTTTGGGCGGTGGCCGAAGGCGGGGGCCTTGGCGTACCGACTCTCGGTTACTGAAGCTGGCTCTTGGGACATGGAACGTAACCTCTCTGGGTGGGAAGGAGCCTGAGCTGGTGTGTGAGGCTGAGAGATACCAACTAGATATAGTTGGGCTCACCTCCACACACAGTTTGGGTTCTGGAACCAATCCTCTCGAGAGAGGCTGGACTTTATTCTTTTCTGGAGTTGCCCATGGTGAAAGGCGGAGGGCTGGAGTGGGCTTACTCATAGCTCCCCGGCTCGCTGCCTGTGTGTCCCCAGTAGATAAGAGGGTTGTTTCCCTGCGCCTTAGGGTCGGGGAACGGGCTCTGACTGTTGTTTGTGCTTATGCACTGAATGGCAGTTCGGAGTACCCGGCCTTCTTGGAGTCCTTGGAGGGGGTACTGGAAGGTGCCCCTTCTGGGAATTCCATTGTTCTGCTGGGGGACTTCAATGCTCACGTGGGCAATGACAGTAGGACCTGGAAGGGCGTGATTGGGAGGAACGGCCTCTCCGATCTGAACCCGAGTGGTGTTCTGTTATTGGACTTCTGCTATGACTGTCGCAGAGACAAAAACTCGGGTGTGGGAAGAGTTTGGTGAGACCATGGAAAGTGACTTTCGATCGGCTCCGAGAAGGTTCTGGCAAACCGTCAGGCAACTCAGGAGGGGGAAAGCGGTTCCCGACCAACACTGTATACAGTGGGGCTGGGGATCTGCTGACCTCGACTGGGGATGTCATTAGGCGGTGGAAGGAATACTTCAAGGATCTTCTCTATCCCACCATCACGTCTTCCATAGAGGAAGCAGAACCAGAGGACTCGGACGGGGGTTTGCCCATCACTAGGGCTAAGGTGACGAGGGTAGTTGTGAAACTCCTTGGTGCCAAGGCTCCGGGGGTGGATGAGATCCGTCCTGAGTTCCTGGATGTTGTGGGACTGTCTTGGTTGACACGTCTTTGCAACATCGCTTGTACATCGGGGGCAGTGCCTCTGGATTGGCAAACCGGGGTGGTGGTTCCCCTTTTTAAGAAAGGGGACCGGAGAGTGAGCTCCAACTATCGGGGGATCACACTTCTCAGCCTCCCCGGTAAGGTCTATGCAGGGGTTCTGGAGAAGAGAGTCCGCTCGATAGTCGAATCTCAGTTACAAGAGGAACAATGTAGGTTCCGTCCTGGTCGTGGAACACTGGACCAACTTTTCACCCTTGCGAGGGTCCTAGAGGGTGCATGGGAGTTTGTTCAACCAGTCCACATGTGCTTTGTGGATTTGGAAAAGGCATTCGACCGTGTCCCTCGGGGATTCCTCTGGGGGGTGCTCCGGGAGTATAGGGTACGGGGCCCGCAGCTACGGGCTATCCAGTCCCTGTACAAACGGAGCAGGAGTTTGGTTCGCATGGCCGGCAGTAAGTCAGACTGGTTTCCAGTGGGAGTTGGACTCCGGCAAGGCTGCCCTTTGTCACCGATTCTGTTCATAACTTTTATGGACAGAATTTCTCGGCGTAGCCAAGTGGCGGAGGGGGTTCGGTTTGGTGACCTCAGGATTCCACGCCTTCTCTTTGCAGATGATGTGGTCCTGTTGGCATCATCAGGCCGAGACCTACAGCTCTCGCTGGATCAGTTTGCAGCCGAGTGCGAGACGGCCGGGATGAGAATCAGCTCCTCTAAAACTGAGACCATGGTACTCAGTCGGACAAGGGTGGAGTGCCCTCTCTGGGTCGGGAGTGAGTCCTTGCCTCAAGTGGAGGAGTTTAAGTATCTCAGGTTCTTGTTCACGAGTGAGGGAAGGATGGAACAAGAGATTGACAGGCGGATCGGTGCTGCGGCTGCAGTATTGCGGTCGCAGTGCCGGACCGTTGTGGTGAAGAGAGAGCTGAGTCAAAAGGCAAAGCTCTCAATTTACTGGTCAATCTACGTTCCGACTCTTACCTATGGTCACGAGCTTTGGGTAGTGACCGAAAGAATGAGATTGCGAATACAAGCGGCCGAAATGAGTTTTCTCCGCAGGGTGTCTGGGCTCTCCCTTAGAGATAAGGTACGGAGCACAGTCACTTCCAGCTGAGGTGGTTCGGGCATCTGGTTCGGATGCCACCTGCCTAGGGAGGCGCTCTGGGCATGTGCAACTGGGAGGAGGCCCCGGGGAAGACCCAGGACACGCAGGAGAGATTATATCTCTCAGCTGTCCTGGGAACGCATTGGTATCCCCCCAGAAGAGCTGGAAGAGGTGGCTGGGGAGAGGGAAACCTGGGCCTCTTTTTAGGCTACTGCCCCCGCGACCCGGACCCGGATAAGTGGAAGAAAATGGATGGATGGATGGATGGATGTATTTTTCCATCTCTGCACAAAAATCCTTAATTGTAGTTAACTTACCTTTTTTCTCTCAGAGAGAGCAGGGAAAGACAAGAGGGTGGAGCGAGCTGAGGGTGTGTGTAAAAAAGTGGTGTCTACTTTCACTTTCTCTTGGAAGAAGAAGAGAGACTTGGTTATTGCCCAGGAACAGCATCACTTACCCCAACACATGCTGGTGACAGAGTCACCCACCAGGTGGGGTTCACGTCAGAGAATAATTGGAAGGATGTTGGAGCAGAAGAAGGCAATCTCTCAGGTACTTAGTGCAAATATGAAGACTAGGCACTTGGTTCCCTCGTGGCAAGATGTGGATGTGATGGAGTCAATGCATGAGGCCTTAAGTCTACTAGTAGAATTCACTGACTCACTCTCTACTGAATCTTACGTGAGTGTGTCCTACCTCAAGCCGATGCTGCATCTCTTCAGAACACAGATTCTGAAGACATCTGAAGATAAAACACAGCTCACAAAGGACATCAAGATGACTGTCATGGCATACCTTCATGAAAAGTATGCTGACCAGAAAACCGATGACCTGCTTGATGTGGCAACCATGGTGGATCCACGCTTCAAAGTACAATACGTCAAACCAGAAAAGCTAAGTGGCATTAAAATGAGAGCAGTGTCTGAGATGTTGAAGGACAACCAAGACCTGTCAACTTCAGTCTGAACAGAGGAAGCAAGAGATGGAGGAGCTGCTGCAGTACTGCCTACCCAGAAGAAACAGAGAAAGTCACTGGGCAGTTTCTTTAAGAAATCTTACCCCATCAGCACAGGACTTAGTGAAGAGACCATGGAAAGGGAGCTTGAGGATTACCTGCTTGCACCAGATACAGACAGTGAAATGGACCCTTTACAGTGGTGGAAGATTCATGAGAGAAACTTTCCAAGAGTAAGCCGCCTGGCAAAGTGCTACCAGTACCCCCTCTGAGAGGGTTTTTAGCACAAGGGGTAATATTGTCAACTGCCACGGGGCAGATTTAAAACCTTGGCTTGTCTTCCTTGCCTGAAACCTGTAGCAGACTTGTCTGAAACACAGAGCACTGTGAAACAGTACTGTACTAATAGCAGTTTCCTGTGCCTTTCTTTATTTACTTTAGCATTAGCTGACCACAACTGAATGAATGTTAATTTTGTTTGTTTAAACCTGTTTGAATTCATACTGAGGATTTAACTGAGAATGTTATTTTTTTGTGTGAGTCTGTACAAGGAAAAGGACTCAGTACAGAGGTATTTTTTTGAGATTGTATTTTGTATTAATATCTACTTTTATTTATTTGGGGTTGACCAAATTATATAATGTTCTATAATACTGTCTTTTGTCTGTCTTTTGTTAGTAAATAAATACAATTTAAAATTTTCACTTCTCTTCACTTCTCACTTAAATTATAAAGGAAATAATGATTGAATTTATATCGTGATATATCGATATCGACTGATATGAAAAAAATATAGTGATAAGATTTTTTCCCATATCGCCCAGCCCTATGCACAACACGTCGAACCTTGAGGCGGATGGGCTTCGGCAGCATAAGACCACACCGGGTCTTCGGATGGTAGGGTCAGAATTTGGCATCAACAACATGAAAGCATGGATCCATCCTGCCTTGTATCATCAGTTCAGGCTGGTGGTAGTGGTGCAATGGTTTGGGGAATATTTTCCTGGCACACTTTTGGCCCATTAGTACAAATTGAGCATCGTGTCAACGCCACAGCCAACCTGAGTATTTTTGCTGACCATGTCCAACCCTTTATGACCACAGTGTACCCATCTTCTGATGGCTACTTCCAGCAGGATAACGCGCCATGTCATAAAGCGCGAATCATCTCAGACTGGTGTCTTGAACACAACAATGAGTTCACTGTACTCAAATGGCTTCCACAGTCACCAGATCTCAATCCAATAGAGCACATTTGGGATGTGGTGGAATGGGAGATTCACATCATGGATATGCAGCCGACAAATCTGCAGCAACTGCGTCATGCAATCATGTCAATATGGACCAGACTCTCTGAGGAATGTTTCCAGTACCTTGTTGAATCTATGCCACGAAGGATTAAGGCAGTCCTGAAGGCAAAAGGTGGTCCAACCCGGTACTAGCAAGGTGTACCTAATAAAGTGACCGGTGAGTGTATATATGTGTGTGTGTGTGTGAGTGTGTAAACTCTAAACAAAAGCCAAAGGCACAGCAATTGATACTATGGTATAGAGCACACTAATAGCATTAAAATTGCAGCAAGGCAGAGAATTTCACCTTGTTCTTTAATCTGTCGAATCTGGCGCACCGTCTCCTTGAGAATGGCACACTTGTCAGGCTTGACGTTAAAGCTGTCGATGTCGCTGAGGTTCGCTGAGATTAGCTCAGCCAGCTCCTCGATGTACTTACTCTCCTGCTCTCGTCTCCGCTTGTCACACCTGCCAGGAGCATATATGCCTTCATTATACCACTATGTCATTAAGCCTGTCACTATGTCATACTTGTCATTATGCTAGTCATTATACCATTGCATGTGTCATTATGTCATTATGCCTGTCATTATGCCTTCATTATGTCATTATACCTGTGATTATGCTGGTCATTATGTCATTATGCTGGTCACTATGCCTTCATAATGTCATTATACCTGTCATTATGTTATCATATGTTATGTCATGCCAGTCATTGTCATTATACCTGTCATTATGTCAAGCCAGTCATTATGTCAGTCATTATGTCATTATACCTATCATTATGTTGGTCATTATGTCTGTCATTATACCTGTCATTATGTCATGCCAGTCATTATGTTATTATGTCTGTCATTATGCTGGTCATAATGTCATTTTGCCTTTCATTATATGATTATGTCATTATGTCTGTCATTATAGCTGTCATTACGCCATTATTCCTAACATTGTCATTATACCTGTCATTATGTCTGTCATTATGTCCTGTGTGAGGAAACCTTTGGCTTCCTATACCCCAACTTCCCACTTCCTATACCCAATCTACCTTCCATCTACCCAACCACTCAATACTCCCTATACGCTGCCATCTATATTTGACTTTCTGTTCCATATATCCCACTCTCTATGCCCAAACCTAGAAGGGTTCGTTTGGTCCCATCTTACCCCAACCCTGGCGTGTCACATGTGGAGTGCTTGCGCTTGCGGTCGGAGCACAGTGACTCCATGGAGTTGTCTGTTACTCCACTCATCTTTTGTACATATCAGCACCTGGACAAAAAGACAAACAGAAGAGGTCATAAGATAAAGGGTTAGGGTTTGCCACACCTCTTGTCTCAAAGTTTATCCACTTGGGTAGAAACACAACTGAAATCACTGGGCCTGACAGGGAGCTCACTCATGTCCTGCAGGCTGAATATTGTCCACTACTATATGCTACGGGTGTACTATTGAGAGGAAAAAGGAAAGGATTACGAGTTTGTATGCGTAATGTTTGTATGCGTAAGATGTCGTGAGCAAGCAAATAAAGGTATTTACCAACATTCCATACGCTGTTTGAAAGTGTGATACTGATGCTTTGATAGTAAATTAATTTTAGGTGACAAAACATGGTCATCTTACTTCATAGACTTTTTAAAAGGACAATTTAAAGGGGCGAGCAAGTTGCACGTGTAAACCACATGGTGTAAACACGGTGTGGTCAGTAGATGGGTGTAGATGGCTGAAAATCGGTATGCAGAAAGTTATACTAGTTCTAAAAAACGCCGGCACCACTACGGGCACAACTGTTGCGCCCCTAGTGGTCCCGTCGCCGGTACAAATCTGTTTTTCCGCATAAAAATAACTAATAATATTGAAAGTTCTTAAAACACAAGCCCATCACACTAAATGTATTTTTTAAAACTTATAACAGAGAGTTCTGTGTTAAACACCAAATGTTCATTATCATATTATAGCCAATGGTATTAATCAACATCTTAATGACAGCACAGGAAGTGGAATTAACATGTTAATGATGGATGTGACACAGGAGGAGGGCAGATGTTAATCAGATTTATTAATAATGCTGTTGAATCAATGTGATTACATACATCTGCGCTATAAACAAAGACTTTTACCTGCTACTTGGTCACACTAGGAAGATTTTACAATCTGCATAAGAGTTAATACAAACAATAAATGTAATTTAAAAACCATATATTTCCATTAAGTGTATGCTCACATAAATCCTGCTCAGCAAGATACCCAAGACTCAAGAGTCTTTCCCACCGTAGTCTTAACTACAGTGTGTATGTGTGTGTCAGGGTTATTATCATTAACAAAAACTTGAAAACAAACACAAAATATGTGCTGAATAACAAACCCCCACCAAAACTATACTATTTATACAAACATTTTAATCTTCAGCATTAATGAATGAATGAATTAAAGCAAAACAAAACTCATTTTAGTTACAGCATTTCTGGTGAGGCATTTATGAAAGTAGTACAGTAGCAGTATAGAAGTGTTAGCATTAGGGTTATAGTACAATAGCAATATAGAAGTGTTAGCGTTAGGGTTATAGTATAGTAGCAGTATAGAAGTGTTAGGGTTATAGGACAGTAGCAGTATAGAAGTGCTAGGGTTAGGATTATAGTACAGTAGCAGTATAGAAGTGTTGGGGTTATAGTATAATAGCAGTATAGAAGTTCTTGGGTTATAGTATAGTAGCAGTATAGAAGTGTTAGGATTATAGTACAGTAGAAGTATAGAAGTGTTGGGATTATAGTATAGTAGCAGTATAGAAGTTCTTGGGTTATAGTATAGTAGCAGTATAGAAGTGTTGGGGTTATAGTATAGTAGCAGTATAGAAGTGTTGGGGTTATAGTATAGTAGCAGTATAGACGTTCTTGGGTTATAGTATAGTAGCTGTATAGCAGTGCAGCAAACACCCTTTAAACATATTAATGTTTTTGTTGTTTTCACCATGTGCCTGTCCTTGTGTAGCCACACTCCCTTGTTAATCACTTACCAATCACACCTGACTCTTGTTTGTATGGTGCAAGTGTATACATTTAAAGCCTTGTGTTTGTAGCATAGATGTTGGTCATTGTTCCGTGTTCTGTGAACTGACTCCGTCCTGCATGCCTTGTGCTGGTTATGTCAAGCTCACACTGCTGTGAGCCTGTACATGCAAACTTTAAAAACGGAAACAAATGATAGTCAAAACTACAGTGCGTGTGTATGTGTTTTGTATGTGTGTGACATAGTGCCAGCATCCTGAGCACTCCTTGTACTCTGGGAGTTCGTGCAGATGAACTGTATGTTGTATGTATGCATATGTATAAGTGTATCAGCAGGGTTCTAGTGAAAAAGTGTAGTGTTCTAGCGTAAAAGTGTAGTGTTCTAGTGTGTATGATGTAGGGTCTTATTTGTTTTCCATTCATTTCAGGGGGGAAGAAAAAACATGACTATTTAAACCATGGCTGTGACAAAACTGAAACCCAGGGCAGTACACTTCAATTCTTCCCTAAGCCATTTTCAGTTTCATACAGCTGCCTCTGTGTGTTTGAACTTGCCAAGACATTTTGGCTACATTACATTTTCAGTATTTGCTCTAAATTGCTTGAGAAAAACCTCATGAAAAACCTACTTGACACATTGCCAGTGCAGGCACTTATAAAAGACATGCCAAAGTGAAAGGTGTTGACCACCAGAACATGCAGGACAATCATACTAGTGGTGTGGGCTGTTCGCAAGGTTTGTATCCCAGCTGTGTCGTCTGCACACTGGACTGTGTATATGTGCTGAGTTGGCGCTGGAGCGAAGTTGGTACCTCATGAGGGATTCCTGATATGAAGACATGAAACAAGGTTCATGACTGTCCTGGGGAACAGGAAGCCCTTGGCAATGAAGGCTCAATGCACCAACCACTGTTATTATAATGATTATTAAATAATATGAAATATTATTATTATTATTGTTGTTGTTGTTATTACACATACCCAGAGTGAACACACACACCCACACACACAGTGAACATACACATATACCCAGAGTTGTGGGCAGCCACCTACAGCAGTGCTCAGGGATCAGTTAGAGCGTAAGGTTCCTTGATCAATGACACTTCAGAAAGTTGGAGAAACACACACAAAAGGGGGGGGTGTGTGCAATAACAGAACTGAAGCAAGAAACTGCACTTCCAGTTGTTTATGCATGAGGAATAGCATAATCCCACTCCTCATAGTTCCACTATGAGTTCAAGTCCTCCTCATAGTTCCTCCCTCAACAGATCAGCTGATCAGCACCACCTGAAGGTCCATTAATGGAAAACGTGCCACACTGCTATCAGAATACAGTGTGACACATACACCCTGTTAAAATACTTCCTAATTAAAAACTCCCTCATAACACACACCCTGAACAAATGTACCATAAATAATCAAGAAAAAATTAGACAAATGATTTTTATCATGCTAAGCCATTGTTTATCTAATCACTGATCATTCAGTGTGTAACTGTGAGCTGGAGGGGCGAACACAAATGCTCAGATGAGCGAGATTTATTAGTGGCAACTCCAACAGTACAAACCAGTACAATCCTCACTCATATCGGAGTAAGCAGACAACAAAATACATCCAACACGCAAGAAAGATCAGAGCTAGGGTTAGGATTAGGGTAAAAGTTGTAGTAAAAGTGGAGTAAATAAGCCAAATATGAAAATATGATTCCTGCCAGAAGGTCGTGCCTCTAAGTGTGCGCTCACTGGCAGCATCTTGCATCCTACTACTGGTGCTGGATTGATCCTGGATGCTGGATTATCCTGTCAAGACACCTCTGCCACCACATTGACCATCAGATGAAAGGCACTCACTCATCAGTTCATCCTTTGGGGCCATTGTTTGGATGCATTCATAGATGTGTAAGTTCAGTTCCCTCTGTCCTGACCACACTTCTCCAGCCTAAATGATAATGTGTCTGTGCTGTAGATCCTTGAAAGGATCCAGAAGTCAATTCTGGTGCACAGCTCCATCTGTTTGTAGGTGGTGCTTTGAGCTTCTGGTGGTGTTACCAGTTCCCTTCTGAGCTTATGGACCTGCACATGTGCTCATTCAGATTGGTGGCTGGAAGTCCAGATAGGACTACTTCGGTATAAACCAGTTTGTTGGTTTCATAAGTGCTACTGTGGTAAAACAGTTTGTTGGTTTCATAACTACTACTGCGGTATAAACCAGTTTGTTGGTATCAGTTATTCTGGTCATTGCCGTTTTGCTTACTGCTGTATTCAAATCTTCTGCTCGCCAGTAAGTTGTGTGAAACTAAGAGCAATGGTCAACAGTCGTCATCATTCCTGGTCTTCTGCATTTGGGTCAGTTGTCTTAACCGCTCCAGAAATACATCTCGCATCTTTGCACAGCCTGCATCTGGTGTCCTGCTTGGTGTGGTAGATCCAACCTCTACTGATCTTGTATTCTAGGCTGCTCTGTTTCAATCCGGTCTTCCCCAGACATTGGTAGGATTTCTCCATATCAGTCACGTCCACTATTTGCCGGTGGTACATACTGTGTTGTTATCTGTTGCTTAAATAAACTCCATTACCCATACTGCATGGGGGCGAGAGGTCACGGGGAAGACTATGTACGGAAACAAGGTTCTGCAGCAAAAGACTTCAGCATAAACCCACGCCGACCGTGTGGTCTTTTCATTAATGCACTACACGGCATAACGCATACCATGCAGGGGTTTATCCTCCCATAATGGTTCCTGGTCCTCTTCATTCCCATTCACCTCGGGTTTCTGCTATCTGAGGTACTCATCTTCCTGGTGTACTCCTGAATCTTAGATGTTTTCATCGTGAAGAATGGCTTTGATACACACAAACTTGCCAACATGGTGGCTTGGTGGTTAGCACATTTGCCTCTCAGCACTGGAGTCCCTATCTGAGTGGAGTTTCCATGGTTTCCCTGTGTCTTGTGCGGGTTTCCTCCAGGGTCTCTGGTTTCCTCCCACAGTTGAAAAATGGAGGTTAGGTAAATTGGCAGTCCCTAACAAATTCTGTGTGTGTGACTGTGTCTCTTCATGTCCAATAAAAAAAAGTTGTCTAAGTGTCCATCATGAACCTAAAACTTAATGGAATTTATCCACTAGACACGTATCACCAGACCAGTCAAAATCATGCAAGCGTTGCACTGCTCTATAAACACAGGCACATGTGTACATGCACCCATCAATAACTGAAGCAAAGAGAGGCAAATAAAATGGAGGAGCAAAAGTGGAAGAGAAAGAGTGAAAGGCAGAGCGAGAGAGAGACAGAGCGAGAGAGACAGAAAGCTAGGGAGAGACAAGAGCGAGAGAGAAAGAGAAAGAGGTGAGAGAGGTAGAGAGAGAGACACTGAGACAGAAACAGATAGGGAGGGAGTTTTGGCTGGGTTAGAGTAAAACAGTTCTATTTTAAGATAGCATCTAAGAGACCTCCAGTAGAGCAGATGAGAATACACAACACAGACAAGAAGAAAAGAGGGTTCAATGAGTTCACCATTCACGCAAAAAAAGACATTAAAAAAATACACATTTCGGTTGCAAACAACTACCCAGACTCACCCACACTTCCCATATAATCTCAACATCCCCATAATCTTAGTACTGGCCTTATAATCTTCATACTCTCCATAATTTTCAAAATATTCCCACAATCCTCACAATGTTCCCACAACCCTCACGCACGCACGCACGCACACACACACACACACACACACACGCACACGCACACGCACACACACACATACACACACACACGCATGGCAACACTCTCACACACACCACACTCTCTCTCTCTCCACCTTCTCACACACACACACCACCCTCTCTGTCTCCACCTTCTCACACACACCATCCTGTCTCTCTCAACTTCACTCACACATCCTCTATCTCGCACTCCTCCCTCTCTCTACCGCTTTCCTTCTCTGTCATTCTTCCTCTCCATCCATCTACGCTATTTCACTCACACATTTCCATAACCCTATCCCACCCCTAACTCTAACCCTAACTCAAATGCTAACCCTAACTCTAACCATGCATTTGTGAAGAAACTGGTGCATAGAAGCAAGTGAATTAATAAGCTGTGGAGTAATACTGCGTTTAGCTAAGTATGCCTAAATGTAGTAATCTGTTTTTTTAAAGCTTTCTCTCTTCTTCTCTTTCTGTCTGTCTGTATCTCTCTCTCTCTCTCTCTCTCTCTCTCTCTCTCTCTCTCTCTCTCTCTCTCTCTCCGGTTCCTCTGTAATCAATGATTAATTTACCCCTGCCCTTTGCAGTGCAGGGTGTGTGTGTGTGGGGGGAGGATATTGATTAACAGTTGCAATTGTGTTTCTCATACACAACAACAACACAACGCAGATAAATACAGATTTGGGTCCTGCAATCTTTTGACAAGGGAAGTGTTGGTTTTTTGGCTTCACCCTTCCCCGCATCTGTCTCACTCTCTGTCTTTCCCCACCACTGTCTGGCTCACTCTCTGTGTCTCCCTACCTCTGTCTGTTTCACTCTCTGTCTGTGCCCATCACTGTCTGTCTCCCTCTCTGTCTCTCCCCAACACTGTGTCTCTCCCGAACACCATCTGTCTGTTTCACTCTCTGTCTCTCCCCACCACTGTCTGTCTCCCTCTCTGTCTTTGAATAAAAACAAAAGCACATTTAAGCACCATTTTTCAAATTTTTCTTGCTGTAAAGGACAAGCGAAAATGAAAAGAGACGAGAAAGAGTGCAGGGATTGATGGAGGAGAAGGAGAAACAGAGGAGCTTTGTCATCTAATGTGCGAGTGGGCTAAAGTTCGCCTGTAGCCGTTGCCGTGCTCTGATTGGCTGTGAAAAGGTGAAATTAAAACCACGGTAAACTTTTGACCCCACAGGAGGAGAGAGGGGTGGGACTGGAACACCCATCTGTGGCCTCACACTACACACCGCTCTCTCTCTCTAGTGTCAGGGGTGTATGCAGCCCTGATTTTGAGGAGAGAGAGAGTGCCAGAGAGAGAGAGAGAGAGAGAGAGAGAGAGAGAGAGAGACAGATAGGAAGATGGGGGAGGGGATGAGATGGGGGCAATGGAGAAGGGATAGAGACACAGAAAGGGGAGGGGAGTAGCACAGCAGAAAGATAAGAAAGAAAGAAAGAAAGAAAGAAAGAGAGAGACAGAGATAGAGAGAGATGGAGACAGACAGCCTGACAAGGAATGGAGTGATTTTTTTCAACAAGGTGCCATAATTACTTGCTCTCCTGTACACAGGATAAAAGAGAGATGAGTGTTGGGGGAGGGGTTAGATCATCAAGACCCTCAGATCGAATCTCAACCCTGCGAAGGGGAGACTGCCATTTCAACCACTCATGTTTTCCTTCATTTGTGATCAAACACGATGAACCAGTGCTCAGATTCTGGAAATTTACCAGGATTCGGGTGAGTTAACGAGGCAAGGGAATGGAGTCGTCTCCAACAGATAGACAGACAGACGATCCTTTTGATTCCCTGGCTGGGAAGAGCAGCATGCTCCAACTCACCCTCTGTTAACCCTTTCTCATTCCCCCTCTATCAGTGCAGAGAGAAAGAGAGAGGGAAAGAGTGAGCGAGAGAGGTAGAGAGAGGGAGAGAAGGAGAGACACCACATGAAAGTCCTCTATTATTTGCATAACATCACAGTCTTATTTCTAGACAGCTCTGTCTGGGATTAGTAAACTCCCTCTGTCAGCTCCCTCTCAACAGACACAGCACCATTACAGCAATGAGGGAAATTTTTTAAGATGAAAACAGTTTGCAATATAGTCCTTTATTATGGAGTCTTTTATTATAGAGTCCCTTATAGAGGGCTTTATATTGTCCTTTATTATAGACTAGTCTTGTGGTGTACCATTGGGCAGTGGTACTGCATGTACCATGGGGCAGTGGTACTGCATGTGGATTTTGCATCAGTTTCTATGGCCAAACATTTTTCTCCTCCAAACTGATTATTTCACCCTGAACAGACCTGGTCATTAGACAGCAGCAGTTCTGCCCCCAGCGACAGAAGAGCAAGTCAGACACTCAGGAAGGAAAACAAATCACAGGAGATTATCCAGCCCAGTCTATTGCAGAATAGGAATATATATTACCAAATGTGTACTTCCATGGGAATGATTTCTGAGCTGTACAGCTGTACAGCTGAGCTGTAAAGACTTTCTTAATAAAGCAAACAAAGAAATTGACTAAAGTTAAACCTTTATGCTTACATCTTTAATTGCCCTTTGATTTCATGTAAGCAGTATTTGTTGGTTAAGTTTGCAGAAATGGAAAGAAAACTTAAGAGAATCAGGGAGGAGACAAAGACAAAGAGTTAGAGTTATAGTTAGGGTTGGGTTTGGTTAGTGTTAGAATTGGGTTAGGGTTGGGATAGGGTTATGTGCACTGGGACATGATGAGCATGTGATGACTACTCTTGTACTCTCAGTCTCTAATCATGTACCTGCATGTTGAGTTGAAGAAGAGCATACAGCCATGGTTAGGGTTAGAATTAGGGTTAGGGGAATGACCATTCCACCACTCTGCAGATGTGACACGTGAGCCTATATCCTGGAATACTGCCTTAGGGAAACCTGTAATTCAACAACCTAGCATGTCAAACAACCTGGGCACTCTGTGCTCTTAAGATGCATTCCTGTACTTTCTATATTCTGAGTCACATTTTCATCTTTTGACTGTATCCCACAATGTATAGAGTAGCACCCAAACAAAATATTATTATGACAGTCTACATATACATGTTTGGTCTTCAAAGCATCTCTTGAAAACAAAAATAGAAAGTGCAACATAAATGCAATAAAATTAGAAAATTGCAGCAACCAACAGAAAAGAAGCTATGAGGTTACTATGAGGGAGATGCCACTTTAAAAACATTGTAGTCAGGGTCTGCAAACTTTGGTAGTCACATGAGAGGCATGCTCTCACTGCACAAGAGTTCAGACAGAGTTGAAGATACATCTGGGAACATTTACTGTTAAAGTACTTAGATTTCTTTTCAGTGGAAAAGCAAATGAAGTAGGGTAATCTAGGGTAATCCAACCCTGCAATCCAACACTTCTGAAGCTCCAAAGACCCCCAGCAACATAATTTTATACACATCCCTTTCTTCCATATTGATCCTTCCAGAATGACTAATTTGACAGAAAAACAAACTCTATCAGTAAGGTCTAAGAATATAAAGATCATCTCAGTTGAGTATACTCATCTCAGTGAATATACAAACAACGAGTTTATAAGTGCTGGGCTCTATAGTTACTGATTACAGAGGCTCTCCCAGGTAAACCCCCTCCCAGTTGCCATAAGGTTCAGCACCCTAATTCATCCCAGAGCATCATTTATTGGTTCATACGCAGCATAACACAAAGCCTGTGCTGACCCTGAAACATCAGTTAAACATATAGCAGTTAGACCTCAGACCAAGTCTATGTTCTCATGATAAAAGACTTTCAAAGACCTGGAACTTCTTTTTTTTTTTTTTTGTCAGGTAGCCACTCATGGCCTCCTGTAATCCTTCATGGGCTCAACAGATTTCAGTCTGATGTGAATAAATTTGACTATGTTGTTCTTTCTATTCGTCTTTCTTTTTTCTGATTGTTCTCCTGTCTCACTCCATCTCTCCCTGTCTCACTCTCACTCCGTCTCTCCCTGTCTCCATATCTGTTCATCCAGCAGTCTGCCTATCCCCTGTCCTGGCTGTGTTTGTATGGTGTATTGAGCACACCCAGTTTCACAGCATTACTGGAACGAATGACCTTGAGCCAGCATGCAGGAGTGTGTTACCATGGCAACGGTGTTTCACACAACCAGTAACAGCTGGATGCAACACTCTTCGAGAATTTTAGAAGGATACACTGCAGCGGGAGGACATAAAAGACATAAGAGACATAAGACATAAAAGACTTAAGACCTAAGAGACATAAAAGGCAGTTATCCTATGTGCAAACCTAACCCAAACTCAAATCTAACCCTAACCCAAACCTAACCCAACCCAATCCTTTCACCTAATGTTCATACCACAATAAAAGATATTTTAGACTTTTGAACAAACAGCCAACAGCAAAAATATAGAAAACTGGTAAGTCTTATTGGTGTCAAATAGCTAATTGGGGTGTATTAGGCCATTCTGTTTATTTAATTAAGATTAATAAAAGCTACTTCCACATATGCTTGAAGGCATAAGGAGCTGTTTCAGCTCACACCTCAATAGACAAAAGGTTAGGGCTAGCTAACCCTAACCCTAGCGGAGCCCAAAACCTAATCCTAACCCCTAACTCTAACTAACCCGAATCCTAACCCTAGCTAATACTAATCCCAAAACCTAACCCTAGACAAAAGCACCAGCTCTAACTCACCCCTAATTTAGCACCAGCACTAACTCACCCCTAACTCAGCACCAACACCAGTGTGTACTAACTTACCCCTAACCCAGCAGCAGATCTAACTCACCCCTAACTCAGCACCAGCCAAACTGACTTACTGACCAAACTGCTCTTTTTTAGTTAGGAGTCATTTATAATTCATTTTGATTGATTTTTACTGAAACAATATGTCACTACCAGCAAATGTGACATATGAATAACACTGTGCTCCTGCAAACATAAGCTGAGGTATCTGTAATCAAAACATTTTTTAATTAACAGTTGAACAGTTCAGATCTAGCACTAGCACTCATAGCAGCCTGGTTGAATGAAACAGAGCATGTAATGCAAACAGGAACAGTGTGGTTAGCCACAGCATGGCCTGAGCCTGACAGAGTATGCTGGGAGATCTGAACTGTATATAACATCATGCACAAACCCATTATGTGATGGTGGCTTTCAAAATTCTTAAAAATAAGTACATTTGTTCTTCAACTCATCTCTTTCAGTAAAAACTACCATGCAGCCTCTTTTTTAAATGACAAAAAGAGGTGACGTTCTGAGAACCACTACAGGCATTAATGGAGGATTACTCTCTTCACTTTAGTGTAGTATGAATAAATACAATGTGCATAAAGATCAATTCATCTGTAAATACATGTTGAAGAGAAGAGAAAGAGAAAGCCATGTTTGTCAGTGAAAACAGCAAAATGCAGCAGGGTAAGGCAGACAGGTGAAAACACCATGGGCCAGAGGCATCCAGAGTGAGGTAGGAAGGACAGGCCAGGGGACAGGGGCATCCAGAGTGAGGTAGGAAGAATGTAGACAGATAAAGGAAGTTAGGAGTGTAGGAAGCATCAGGTGATGTACAACAATAAAGATCATGTAACTTGTATGTTTACTCCTATGCGCTGAAGAAGAGCCCATATCTGCTCTGCACAGAGAGAGAACTGCCTCACTGTCATCAGCATATACGGAGAGCTCTGTAACTGTTTTCAGTAGAGCTCCAGAACTATCATCAGCTTCCTGGCCAGCGATCCTGTGCATGTCCCAGTCAACACCTCCATCCTGCATCCAGCACCCTCCCCTTTGTTTAGTAGACACCATCCATAACTCACCTTGTTCATCGTGCTTTTTTGCTCAATCTAGAGTAAAGCACTTATTGACAGCAGGAAGAATACCGCAAACTGTTTCTCTCCTCTGCATCAAACCAGGGCATGCATCATACATGGTGCTCAATTTGGGATCTAGGGTTTTCTTTGGGATCACTCTAAACCCTTGAGTCACTATGATACTTCTCCTTAGCCTGCTGTCCTATGGTGGCACTTTTACACCTACATGGTACCAGTGCTAGTGTCAAATGACATGTCAATTCACATGTGACATGTGAATGCTTTCTCCATTGCCAAAGCATTGATTCTCTGGTCTAGTCCTGTCAAACTTGTGGGTCTGGAAAATATGAACCTGTGACCCTGTGATGGGTGGTGTCTTGCTGTCACTTCTAAGGTTATTCAGTCATCAGTTCTCTGCATTTATTTTAATCTGTCAATATTTTTAATTAATAGTATATATTTGCTATATAGCTCTAAACTATAAACAAAGCACTTGTCTTGCACATCATCACCATCTATGACATCACCATCTATGACAACGATTATATGGAACACTGAGATGCTGTAGTAATTCTCTCTTTATTGTCTACAAGTAAAATTTGCAAACAATGCAGTCCATGTTGTTTTAATGCCATCTACAGACATAAACCTAGTGGAAGTGCATATTTTTCTTTTAAGCTTCCTGGGAACCACCAGTGTATTCAACACTGGCAACAGCACTAACCCTAACCCCTAACCCTAGCACTAACTCTAATACTAGCCCCTAAACCTTGCACTAGCCCTAACCCCTAACCCTAGCACTAGCCCCAACTCCTAACCCTAACCCTAGCACTTTGATGGTGGAAAAGTGGTAAGAGGGAACTGAAGGTGTACAGATATAAAATAACAACAGTCAAGAAAAATGCTCGGGACAGAGCACGTATGGTAGCGAGCATGGTCTTTTTGCACTTAAAATCCAACATCAACAGTCATACCAATCAAACTTACCAATAATGCTTCCCCAGTTTATGCTGCTCTTCATGCAGGTCAAGTAGCAGTTTAACATGAACATGCTGTATATAATGAGTCTGATATTGTTTCCTCCTTCCATGTTCAGACAATTACCATGCAGGACAGGACCAGCTTTAATGAAGTGACAATGCAAGAAGAATGCATATCTGTCTTGAGCCCCAAAGAGATTATTGACAAAAGACCAGCAGTGCCCTGCAGAGAAAAGTCCCTGTCCCATCCTGCAGGGGGCAGTGTTTGGAGACTCTTCAGTTAGTCTGTGGCTCCATCTGAAATGCTGTATTTCACTCCTATACAGTATGCCAAAGCAGTACTCGATGTATAGTATGCATTAAACAGTAAGCAAAAAGTACCCGGATGGCTTATTGAATCCGGAGCCATTTTGTAGTATGCGATTGAACCACACTGTCCAATCCCATAATTCAACTGGAGCATTTAACTATGATGGTGTGATGTCATATGACATAAGTAAAACAGCGGAACGTAGTATGTCCGAGGTTGTATGCATACTGCCCAGTCACTGACTGAAAGAACATACTGCTTTAACGGTCGAGCAGAATGTACTGTATTGAAATCTAGTGCGCACTGCTTAAGTATGCCATTTCAGATTGACCCTGTGTTCTTCACATTGCCCTTCGCTGTGGACAGAGCTTCACCTGTCTGCATTTCTTTAATCAGCTGGTCTCGACTGGTCTCAATTGTGGTCTCAGTTGTTCTTGTCTGATTTAAAAGGTCATCAGTTGAGCTCCTGCCGGGTTGAAATTACACATGCAATCACACTGACCCTTTGCAGATACAATTGCTCTCAGTGTAGACCTTACCTGCATATAACAATCAACCAAAACATCTGGTCAAGACAGACAACAGGCTTTAGAACAGATCTGATATGCAGTCCTGTACATCTGACAAGTATAACCCTAACTTTCAACAACCCTTAGGTGAACTGACTCTGGTTTTCAACAACCCTATTCTCTCTCTGCAGTTCATTGAAGTTAATACAGGACATTTTACTTTTCTGTCAGTTTGGTTACAAAATATGTTAGTCGCAAGCACGATCCTTATCCAGATTGTTGCTGTAATATTTATGCCCAAACGGAGACACCTGGTAGGACAGCATTCTCTCCGGTACCCTCCCACATATCAGAATGGTCCGATACATCGCGCAAAACTAGTCCATCAGAAAGTGCAAGAGATGAATGACCGCCGAGCTTGCATAGTTGTTTTATTCTTATTATTATTATTTTACACTTGCGTTAACTACAATCCCACTGACATGTAAGCTCTAAAAACAGAATCACGATTTTGTAACATTATTTTAGTCTTAACGTCCCCGGTTTCGATTCTAACCACAGTGTTATTCTGATTGTACATCCCCAACGACATGTACAGAGCTCAGCATTTGCCTAATGTTGCATCTGGATTTATGGTCTTTCTGGCATGTGCAGTGAATGGCATACGGACAATTTATGTACATGAAAACGGAATCTGTCTAGCTGGCTGACTGTGTGAACTGAATTGAGGACATTTAAAATCTGTCTTCGCCAATCGTCGCTACAACCGCTACAATAAACGCAACATGTAGTATATTTTAAATCGGTGGAATATAAATCGCGTTCCGTTAAGATTAATGGTTAAACTTGAAGAAGGATCCTTTCATTATTGGAGTGTGATACAGAGCATTTAATAAGTTGCTAGTACCTTGCCAAAAACTTTACCAATTTCAGAACCGCAGCAATGCAACCAAAAGCCAAAATAAGCAAATAAACCGTTGGGTTCATTTAAAGCAAGTTACCTCAAAGCATTACAGGTGACTGAAACACGCTTACCGTCCAAATAAACGAGCATGTGCGGTGCAATCGTTGTGATTCGGGTGCATGTCAGCCAGTACCACAGTGACAAACGAAGCCCTAGTATTTCCGAAACATCAGCACAAGCACAATGTTGTCATACGTGAGACTAACTGGAGGATCACGTAAGACAAAGGTTTACTAAGAAAGTAAGCGCTCCTAACTTACCTCTTTACTCTTATTCCGAGGACATACATCTCTTCTACTTCTTCTACTGTTTATTGAGTTATTCTTTCGTCTTCTTGATCTTATTTAATTTTAGGATAATTATGGATTTTTTTACCATTTAATTTTTTTTTATTATTATTATTTTTTTTTTACAATTCTCTCTCCGCCATCTTCGGTACTGTGTTTGTTTAAATGAGAAACACTCCCCGGTCAGCCAGCTTGCAGCCGACAGTGCTGATTTCTGGGTAATGAAGTTACTCATGGAGCACGCGATAACGCTTCTCAGCATGGGCCACTTGACAATGGACTACGTATACATGTATGCACAGGAGGTATAAGTTGTAGTCCAGTGTAGACGGCTGGCAGTAGCGACATGAGAGCAACATGCCGCGGTATTTATTTATAGCCCGGTGAACCTGACACGCGCCCTGACAGCAAACAATGACATGCGCACCACATATAGGACGAGCGCGCCACACGGATATATATGTGTATATATATATATAACGAAATTTTCTCCACTAGGACGTTAATGTCATAAATGGCTTGAATAATGTTTTTATTGTTCTATGTACATTAATAAATACTATAACATTCTTATACTACGGTGGCATGCATGCTCCTCACTTATAAGATATAAAACTTTAAGGGCAAATGTACACATGAGATTTGATGGAAAAAATCACACATTGCAGAAAATGCACCAGCTGATACAGGTGGCTAGCAGTAAGAAGCATTTCTTATATCTGCCTTTGAAATCACTATTGGCACCATTCAGAATGTTATAAACAGAAATCAACTGAGTGTTCTATTTCATGTTAGCTACTGAGCTGGTTATTTCTAAAGATTAGCCAAAACTTTCTCCAGCCAATGTTGTATCAGCATACAATGACAAAAACATAAATATGCCTTCCAAGTGCTGACAACACTACAGCTGTACTGTAAATCAGGTAATGCATATTTATTTGTAATGGTAGAGCACACAGTTCTCATAACATACTTATTTGTAATGGTAGAACACACTATTTTTATAACATATTTATTTGTAATGGTAGAACACACTATTCTCTTAACTTACTTATTTGTGATGGTAGAACACACTATTCTCATAACACTTATTTGGAATGGTAAAACATACTATTCTCATAACATACACTATATTGCAAAAAGTATTCGCTCACCTTCCTTGACTCAAATAAGAGCTTGAGTGACATCCCATTCCTAATCCATAGGGTTCAATATGACGTTGGTTCACCCTTTGCAGCTAGAACAGCTTCAACTCTTCTGGGAAGGCTGTCCACAAGATTTAGGAGTGTGTTTATGGGGATGTTTGACCATTCTTCCAGAAGTACATTTGTGAGGTCACATACTGATGTTGGACGAGAAGTCCTGGTTCTCAGTCTCCGCTCTAATTCATCCCAAAGGTGTTATGTCGGGTTGAGGTCAGGACTCTGTGCAGGCCAGTCAAGTTCATCCACCCCAGACTCTGCCATCCATGTCTTTATGGACCTTGCTTTGTGCACAGTCATGTTGGAAGAGGAATGCACTGTGCAGACCAAACTGTATGTCCTACAGACTCGTCCTTCAGATTGACACATGGAGAAGTGCGGTTCATCACTCCAGAGAATGCGCCTCCACTTCTCTAGAGTCCAGTGGCGGTGTGCTTTAAACCACTGCATCTGATGCTTTGCATTGCACTTGGTGATGTATGGCTTGGATGCAGCTGCTCGACCATGGAAACCCATTCCATGAAGCTCTCTGCACACTGTTCTTGAGATAATCTGAAGGCCACATGAAGTTCGGATGTCTGTAGTGATTGACTGCAGAAAGTTGGCGACCTCTTTGCACTATGCGCTTCAGCATCCGCTGACCCCGCTCCATCAGTTTACCTTCGTGGCTGAGTTGCTGTCGCTCCCAAACACTTCCATTTTCTTATAATACAGCTGACAGTTGACTGTGGAATATTTAGGAGCGAGTACATTTCACAACTGGATTTCACGACTGGAATTCACTGAGTTCCTTAAAGCAACCCATTCTTTCACAAATGTTTGTAAAAACAGTCTACATGCCTAGGTGCTTAATTTTATACATCTGTGGCCATGGAAGTGATTGTAACACCTGATTCAGATAATTTAGATGGGTGAGTGAATACTTTTGGCAATATAGTTTATCATGGCATTCCCTGGGATATTACAGCCGTTGCCTGTCATGTTGGATTTGTTTGCTTGTTTGAGCTGCAGGCAATATTTGAGTGTGATTATTATTTTTACATTTCTGTGCAGCTCACATGAAATGAAGAATCAGATTACATTGTTGACCTGAAATTAACCTATTTATTCCCCATGATATGGGTTCCCTGCATGGAGGCAGCCATGTTTAAAATAGATTTAGTACAGACTCTCTGACACATCCAGGGCACTAGCTGTCAGTGCAGTGTCTGTTTCATTATGTGAGGAAGAAGAGATTACTGACTATTAAGCTAAGTAATGTTTATTATTAGGGTTCAAGCATGTAATGCGGGAACCAGATTATAATTGTTAGAATTTTTTTTTTTTACTCCTACATCGTAAGTCATACAGAAAACATTCTTTTTTTACTCCGATCTCTCATCTTCCCATCTACAAGACAGATCTTCCAGATATGACTGAATTGAATTGAAATTTAAATTGAAGTGAATTCTTAATTTGTCATATTCACGTTAACACAGGTCAACAATGCAATGAAAAGCTTTGGATGAGAGATCCATTCAACTCGCTAGAGACAGTAACTGGAACCATTTCCAGTCACTGCTTTGAGGATCAAT
The DNA here is from genome assembly GCA_020368025.1 of Brachyhypopomus occidentalis. NCBI lineage: Eukaryota > Metazoa > Chordata > Actinopteri > Gymnotiformes > Hypopomidae > Brachyhypopomus > Brachyhypopomus occidentalis. Next base: position 331,104 of record JAGXOD010000011.1, on the reverse strand, counting down.
TCTGTTGCGTGTGCCTGTCAGACTTATTAGGATCATGAAGTTCATTCTGGGTGAGGAAAATATGTAATTGATCATAGACCACTCTTTCCAGAGTTTTTGAAAATGTCGATACAATCCTTGTAATTGTGAAGCCTCACTATTACAGCACACAGTGGTTCTTCAGGCCTAAGTCTACGTCCCAGAGAACGGTGAGCTCTCTCCATCTGTGGGTTTTTATCCAGGACGAATGCATATTTGAGGAGCTTGGAAAAAGTAGTCACCCTCTGGAATTCCTACTATCCGAAGGTTCTGATGGGATCAGACCTCTAAATCCTCACATTTAACCTAAAGTCTGTTAACCTCCTTAGTAAGGAGATCAACTTTACTATGTGTGGCCATCTTATCCGTACATGTGGTCAGTGAACGTTCGATATCCGATACTGCATTTTTCATACTTGCAATTTCAGACATTAATGTTGCAAAGTCTCATGTCAACTCAGCCTTCATATAGAGGAGATCCACTCTTAATTTAGCATGGTGGTCCTTTATGATAGATCACTGACCATGGCTTGCACAAACCCAGATTCCAGCGCTGCAATGACCAATGAGTTAGCCACTGACCCAGGCACCTCTGCTGGCGTTTAAGTAGCACTCAAAGTGGAGGATGGGCTTTGTATGACAGGACTGATAAGGGACTGAATCGAAGTTGAAGCTTTGTTCATTTTTGGAGACATCAATGTGTTCGCAAAGAACAAAGCTATGTAAACAAAATAATATACAAAACTAATATTATGCTCCCTGAAGCAAAGGTGCGTTTAAGAATCAGAATACAACTTACCTCCGCGGACGCCACCGAAAGCACAACTACTCCATGCTGCGTCAAAAGTCCCCAGAGTTTTTGATAAAAAAGAGAGAAGTGGCATTGGTCTGTAGTTTGTTTGAGCTGTGAACTGCTGCCTTATTCAAGACTGGCTGACAGCTCCATCTAAACACACACTAACACACAAACAAACAAACACACATCTAAACACACTAACACACAAACAAACAAACACACATCTATACAAGCACACTAATACACAAACACACATCTAAACACACACATTAACACACAAACACACATCTAAACACACTAACACACACACATCTAAAACACACACTAACACACAAACAAGCAAACACACATCTAAACACATACACTCACACAAACACACATCTAAACACACACACATCTAAACACACACACACTAACACACACGAAAAAACACACAGCCATCTAAACACTGTAACACAAACAAACAAACACACATCTAAATACACACACTGCCCTCCTCTGCCTTCACATTCTAGTACATATTGACACAGAAGTGAGAGTGTGGCAAAATAAGGCAGCACTGCCAAAATGGTATACAAAACACTTGGAATAAAGTCTATTTATGAGCAGAAGCATAAAGCTGTGGCTTGGCGTGTAGGCAGTAGCTACAGTGTGAATGACTGGAGTTTGGCACTCTTTATGTGTGTGATTGAGAGCGAGGGAGTGGCAAAGGACAGTAACTCAGGTGGATGTGAGCCTGCACGTGTGCATTCGACTGATTGAGGTGGACGTGAGCCCTGCACGTGTGCATTCCTGACTGATTGAGGTGGACTTGAACCTGCATGTGTGTATTTCTAACTGATTGAGGTGGACGTGAGCATGCACGTGTGCATTCCTGACTAATTCATTTTGTGGTTGAACCACTATGAAAATGGTATCATCCTTGCAATTCAGATCAAGCTTAATTAAAATGATTTTCAGAAAAGCATCAAATCTTTATGATTAAATAATCTCAAGATCAAGTCATCAGAAATAATTTTAAATAAAATAAATTCCAATAAAATACCCAAAGATCATAAAGGACTCCACTTTTCATGCTAAAATGAGAATTTTGAAATTTCAAATTACAGTTAATGAAAGAACTCAAAATAACAGGTTTCCTCACAACGGTCTCAACAGTATATAACCACAGCAGAGTGGAAAAGACAGGCAACACAGTGGCTTGGTGGTTAGCACGTTTGGCTTTCAGCACTGGGGTCTTGGGTTCAGGACTCTATCTGAGTGGAGTTTCCATCTTCTCCCCGTGTCTGCGTGGGTTTCCTCCGGGGTCTCCAGTTTCCTCCTTCAGTCCAAAAACATGGAGGTTAGGTAATTTGGCAGTCCCTGACAAGTGTGTGACATTGTGTCTCTTCATGTTCAATAAAAACAGTTGTCTGAGTGTCCATCATGAACCTAAAACTTAATGGAATTGCATGAATGTGTGTGTGCTTATATGTCCAGTGGTGGATGGTGCTCTGTCACTAAAGTCTGTCCTCTCTCCCCTTCCTGCACCCAATTCAGTCCCCCAGGGGGCTGTGGTTTCTGGTAGAGAATATGGTGTGTGCAATTGGCTGCTGCTTCTCGCCGGTGTGCGATTGGTCATGTAACCTGTGTTAAAGTTGTAAAGTGTCCTTGGGTATCTTGAAATGTGCTATATACATTGAACATGCATTCATTCGTTCAAAAGAGAAGTCTGTGAAAGGCTGTTTTACCCTAATCTTAACCCTAGATGTTTACATAGAAAACTGGGGCTTAGTTTTGTGTCGGCCCAAGGGTGAGCTAGTCAGTGCAGGAGGCCCATATGTGATCTCCATATGGGAGTGCAAGCCAGGGTCAGACTATATGCTGGGCTGCCAGGGAGCTCTCTCTGTCTCAGTCTGGGCACTGCTGGTGCCCTGGCCCATTCATCTAGCTACTAGCATCATAGCGGATGGCACCAAATTTGTTGCCATAGTGACTGTGGGCAGACACTGGCATAGCGCTATAGTGTTGGGTCAAAAAACTGGAGAGAGGGAAAAAAGAAACAGGAAGAGGCAGAGAAAGAGAGAGAGAGAAAGAGAGAAAGTGAGAGAAAGACAAAGGGAGAGAGATGCTATGAATCAGGAGAGAAAATGAAAGTGAGAAAGGAGCAAAAGAGAGAAACGGTTGGTTAAATAAATGACAAAAATGAATCAGCATGAGGGGAAAGGAATGTACATGTGGAATATATGGTACATGTGGTACATGCTTTTGTCATTGCTGTAATGAGTTACGTTATATCATACGGTTATAATGAATGCTTATTCAATAACTCTGATATGCCAATACCACACTTGATGCTTGTTCAGTCATTCAGAAAGTTCTGACTGTCTTGCCAGTAAACAAAACATGAGATAGAGGGAATAGTGCAGCTGTGGGGGGAAGTGTGGGTTAGGAGGGTTCACCATGAACTGTTAAGTGCTAAAGTAAATAAGTGCCAAAAAAATAAATGCGAAATCACAACCAAAATGCACGAGAGAAATCAATATTACCAATAAATAAACACAGAAACCACAAAATGAAAAAAGAAGAAAAAGAAAGAAAAGACTCACATCCTAAATTGCCATGGGAGACCCCCCCCCATATTACCTTAAAACCACCCCCTATATGCCACTAGGTATTTCTGTCTCCCAAACCTATATGTGGTGCAGTCCCAATTTTCATGTGTTGGTTGATTCCCTTATGTTGAGGCCTATGGATGTGCAGGTGTTTAATGTTTTGAATCAGTACCTCTCTCTAATTCATCTCTGTTGGGTTGTCAAGGTTAGATTGGTCTTTAAAACCATTACGGTGTACGGTGTCAATTAGTGAAAAATGTTGTACCAGTGGGGTAGGTGCTGTACCCCTTCTCATGTTGTGTAAATGTTGTAATAATCTTGTGTTCAAAGTTTGTCCTGTTTCACCAACATATTTTTTTATTACAATGTGTGCAATTGATCATGTAGACCACATTCTTTGTCTTAAGGGAAGTCCCCTGTGTAAGAAGATGCCCCTGGGATCCGACCCAGAGGGTTCTCTTTTGAAAAAAGTGAGTGGCGTCACTAGGGTGAGCTCCTGTGGCGTCTTTATGTAATGTAGAATGTACCAATATGTCCTGTAGTCCTGTGGGCTCTTGTTTTTCCTGTATGCTGCAACCAATTAGAATGATTGTAATGGTGGGTGTTTCTCTTGAGCCAGCTGGAAATTTTGTCTAATGATTCTGTTGGCTTGTAGAGAAGAGTTATTGCAGGTGGTGATAAACGGCAGGATGGTTTTGGGGTCTAGTCCCATAGCTGGTATGTTGTTATGCAGCTGTTGGCATGTATGGGATTTGATGGAACGGAGGAATCGTTTTGAATACTCCCGGGATCTGAGAGCTTGAAATGATGTGATGTCGCTTCTTCAAAATGATGGGGGAATGAACATATGTGTAGAGAGGCAAGCTTAGATCTATTTGCTGCACTGTGGCCAGTCTTCAGGAACTGGGTTGGAACAGAGACCTGAATAATTATGGTTGCAGCACACACTGATGCATGATTATGTGAAACAGTATCACAGTTGCATGTGTGACGTCCTCACAGTGTAAATGCCATTTAGAATTAAATGAATGAAAGAACAATTTAGGGATTGAGACAAGAGATGATGATGATGATGAACAAGATGAATGGATAGAGAGATGCACAGAGATGGAAAGATGGATGAAGAGGAGGAAGGGAAGAGAGAAGAGAGGGGGAGACTGCTACTGTTTACAATTCAGAGCACATAGCAGAATCCTGGAGCTGCCATCACAGGAGAGAGGAAAACTACTCTACACAGGTGAACACAGCCATCCTAAGAAGAAAGAGAGAGAGAAACGAGGTACTAAGACAATCTGGTGCAGAGAGAGTGCAGTTAGATACTAATGGATCAGGAATAGAAATCAGTACTGTACTGTTACTGCAGCTGGCTGTCCTTGTGCATGTGTGTGTGTGTGCACGCGTCTGTTGATTTTTAGTTCCATACATAGCCAACTGGTGTCCAGCTACATGCCTGGCTTCCACCCACACATTTACCAGCATGCACACACACTTGCACACACACACACACACACACACAGGCTCTTTGTTTGACAGAGTACTGAGGAAAGTAATGAAGAAAGATGTTTCTGTGACCCTCTCCTCCCCTCTCCACCTGTACAGGTGTAATTAGCCATCAGAGACACTGCCTGACCCTAACGAATACCCTAACCAACCCTAACCCTTAACCCTAACCCAACCAGTGATACTCTGGGGTTTGTTCAGGGGTGGAGAAAGAAAGAGAGAAAACAGAAAGGACAGGCAAGGCTAGTGGAAAGATTAATAGTGCAACCCTAACCTAATTTTAATCCTAACCCTAACCTTTATCCTACCTCTACCCTAACCCTAACTCAACCTTAATCCTACCTCTACCTTAACCCTAACCCAATCTTAATCCTAACCCTACCATAATCCTAACCCATTTTAAAATAGTATTACTGTTTTACAGCAGAATAAGCATTACCCAAGCAGGGAGGGGGGTACGTCATACTCTCAATACTCTTTACAGTGATCTATTGTCACAGATATGTTAGTTATGTCTAATTTAATTTATACTTCTCTGTAGTTATGTCTAATAATCTTTCATTTACACTTCTCTGTACTTAGACATACTTTATAACACCTACCAACCTGTCTTAGCAGGTATGGTGCCTCCTAAGACCTGCGATGTGACCTCCCCACCGCTGTGACCCCCTCCTTCAAACCACCACCAAAGCCCTGGTCAGATGTTCGTATGCCAGATGGATTTTGGACATATCTACACCCTGCGAACCACGACCAAGACTTTTATAAAAAACTATGATGGACATTTGTCACTTTTTGTTTACTTATTTCACTGCTTGCTGCTTAATCTTTATATTGAAGAGGATGAGTCTTTGAGTCCTGGTTCCTCTCCAGGTTTCTCCATCATGCTCTAGGGAGTTTGTTCTTGCCACTGTAGCCTCTGGCTTGCTCACGGGGGGCTTGGACTTGGACATATGTAAAGCTGTTTTGTGACAACAAAATAGAATGGAAAAAGTGCTATACAAATACATTTTACTTAGTTTACTTACACACTCCAGTGCGGACACCAGTGCTTCCCAGACAGTAGAACAGTGTAACAGTGTAACGGACCAAAGCCCTCTTTCTAACCCCTAACCCTCTTTCATGAATATGAATTATGGATTTATCATATGGATTTTATGTACTGGTAATTACAAATGGTATTTCTTGTAAATGAAGTAAACAAACCTGAAGTATGCAATCCTTATAGGGAAATCAATTAGGCCTCAGATATATTTATCGAGAAAGCTCCTAATTTTCATAGGATTTAAAAGTGATGTGCTGAAAATACAAATGCTCTATTTAGGAATTCCTGAAGTCCTATATTTCATAAATATGAATTATGAATTTCTTATTTGGATTTGGTCTTTTTGTAGATGAAGCAGACAACGTCAAAGTCAAGAAAACACAATTTATGTTCTGCTCTTACTGGGAAATATGTACATTTGAAAATACAAAGGTGTATACAGGCAGGAGTGAGCAGGGGTAAGAGTGTAGGGAGGGGCAAGCAGGAGTGAGCTGGGGTAAGAGTGTAGGGAGGGGCAGGCAGGAGTGAGCTGGAATAAGAGAATGCAGGGAGGGGAGGGAGGAGTGAGCAAGGGGTAAGAGAGTGTAGGGTGCTGATGAGAGGGACACCATATATGCTGCCATATATTTATTATATAATTACTATATTTCTATTTGACCCCCCACACATAGTGATTTTTCGGTCTTGTTAATTGTGAGCTATTAGTCCCCAACACTAGAAATTAGACATCTTATTAAATACAGAATTGAAAATGAGTCCTGTTGAATGTGAGTGTGTTCCCTTAGTAATGAAGCTCATTTATATGGAAATTGGGCACAATTCTCACAATTCTCAGGCAGATTTATTCACTGGTTGTAGCTGAAGAACTGACAGCAAAAAGAAAAAGCATTTTTTTCTTTAGACAGTGAAAAAAATTTGAGTCTCGTTTCTGTGCAGGATGAAGTTAACATCACTCTTTACTGAATCCACTAATACACTAGTATGACACACTGTTCCTGCAACACCACTATAGCTCCGCCCAAACTACATGTTTGTGTCGAGGGGATGCCAATTATACTCCAGCAAAGTACAAAAATAAAAAAGATAAGCCTTGCTACATGCAGTAGCAAAGCATATCTATTAGCACATCTATTAGTTAAAACATCTGGCTTTAGAATCAGTCATCTGGGTGTCAGAGTGCAAACAGGGAGGCCATGATCATATAGGACAGTTCACCCTAATCATTCATGAACATGCTCTTAAAGAATGAGGAACACTGTATGTAGGTGTACAGGCTTCTGGCGTCCCAGATCTCCTTGTCTTCTGCTCTCATATCCACTGGCCATATCTCAGTCTGTCAGCACACACAGTCGCTGGAGCTCTAATGATTAATGTAGCAGCTGTATGCAGTAAAGCAGTTTAACAGCTTCAGCATCGCCATCTAGTGGATCACTTTAGCCTTTTCAAAACTGCAGTGCCCTGGAACAGCAAGATACCACCAACAAACTGGATGTAAGCACTTTGAGACCACAACTGAGGTGAAGGGCAAATTAATTGGTTGTGAAGAATAAATTTCTTTCTTAATCTTTCAATCCAAATAACGGTAATCTGCCTTATTCTTATTAATAAAAACAAAATGGGCAAACTGCAGTTAAGCAAAAGGTTTAATTGAAAAAAAAAAAAAACAAACAAAAATCACAAAGATTTGCATAAATACGTAGATTAATAACCTTTTTTATATAAAAGCAATACATTTCAACATATAGACAAGCATTTGGGAAAAAAACAGTGCATTTGCAAAATCAGAGTAAAGTCATTTAACGTTTTAAGACCTGCTGTAACATTTTGAGCTTTGGTGCATGTATTTTATCCAAAGTGTGTGAACATTGTTCAGTGGCGGTCATCTGTAACTAACCCTAACCTTTCAGAGGTCTCCTAGTGTTTTTTTTTTTCATTTTCCCATTCTAATCAATGTAATCTATAGAGCAGAGTAACCAAACCCAGATCAGTAATCTTTGTTCTGACATGTTCCATGAACATGTCTCTTAAGGGTAAACTGAAGTATTCTGCAAGTTTAACAACTACAGGCAAAGAGTAATACACAACAATTAAACTGTTAAGTCACACCAAAAGCACAACAGCTCTTCGATCATTTTAGCACCTGTTGCATAATAATAATAATAATAATAAATAATAAACAAATCCAGGAATAAAAACACGATGAGTCTGCTGGCAAGGTGAGTTAAACAAGATTAAGATTAGCAGGCCACAGACAAAAGAGGAATAAAACTCTAGTATTACACAGATTCTGCCTTCTAAACAACGTATTAAGCATGAGCACAGAAAAAAGACAACAGAAATGCTCATGAAACAGAACTGAACTTGGCAGTAGATACTGAAGGATTTCTGTTCCACACACCCAAGATTCTCCTGTCAATCTAACCTGTCCTCTCTCATATACCAAGGTTAAATGATCAGGGATGTCATCTTGCTTGGCTATTTGGAAACACCCCTTTAGGACAGAAAGCTCTACAGCAGAGTACAAAAATAAAACTCAGAAAATCAATAAGGCATAAAAAAATAACGTGCTAAATACCATTAATCTTTCTATAGTTGTTTCAACTCTATAAAAATAGTTTAAAAATCTAACAAGAAATCAGTGTCAGTATTGTCACTTACACAACACTGACAGGTGGAGAGTGAAGTCATAAATTAAACAAAGAGAAAGGGCTCGAGACTGCCACATGAGCATTCAACCAAGAGAAAAACCAGCTTACACATGTGCATGCTGCCTGGGCTACCCTGAGCCTAACCCTACCCTAACCTAACCCTAACACTCACCCTACCCTAACCCTCACCATCAAACCTCACCTGACCTTCATATGGACAGAATTCACTGGAGTAATTGTTAAAACCTGCAAAAACCATGATCATTTTTTGGTTTGAAAAAATATCAGTATGTTTGGAGAATTCCTCCCCTCAAAAATAAAAACATTCTTTTGATACTCCAGTGTCAGACTCAGAAGTGTGATACTACCATTATTCAACTCAAGGTCTGAATAAACATCTCACACACATGCACACACTAGCACACGCAAATTCTCACTTTAATATGATCTGAGAGGAAAAACAGTGAATCTAACCCCCTCCCCAGCCCAACCCTGGACTTTTACAGCATTAACATCTTCAGGAAAATTGGCTGAAACAAATAAAAGCAAAACCTGGGAAAAGGAAACAAAACTCTGAACATTCAGTACCCAGAAATCTGTTCTCCATGCACAGTGCCATAAACACTGGATTTAAGATGAAGTGGGGGTGATATTAAGGTTGGGGTTTCCACAAGGCTGCAGAGTGAAGAAACTGCTTCCTCTCGGATAAGCTCAGCTGACTGAGGGAATGAGAATGAGGCTCCAAGAACCGCCGTAAGAGCAGAGGTGAACGAACCCCAGTGTGTCTGGGACTGGAACCACCGTAAGAGCAGAGGTGAACAAACCCCAGTGTGCCTGGGACAGAGCAGTGGTGCGGCTCTACACCACTAACACATTAGTACAAAGTTCATCAGGCAGAAGTGTGTTTTATACACACAGAAAATCTTCACAGAATGTAGAGGAAAGCTATATAGACTTTCCTCACACACACACACAAGGATTTGGTTGTACAAAACTGAAACTGGCATCCATAACCTTTACACAAGATACATAAGATTCCTTTAATCAAATAACCTAGGGTTAGGGTTAACCCTAACCCAGTCCCCTAACCCTAACCTCTGACCCCAACCCTAACCCATGACCCTAACCCTGCACTCCTCAGCCATAGCACAGCATGCTTGAGAGAAAAGGCATTAGTAAAGGTTCCTAGGATTAGGGTTGCGTTCATTTCTGCCAAACAAAACCCTTCAAATGAAAACAGGGTCATCAAGAGCTCTGTCTCTGCTTGACATATACTGACCAACCATAAGGACACTTGGATTAAAGATTGTATCGTTTGAATCAAGCACATACAGATCACTTCCAAAACATGGAGACATGGTTACAAGAACGTGTGTGTGTTTCAGAGGGGGGGGGGGGTCTAGGCCAACCCTGAACATGTTATGTGCAGATTGTAGTGTTTCAAAGCTCCAGAACAACTTCCAAGAACTTCAGGTCCACAGTCCCCCCCCCCCCACCCACATCACCCCTACCCCCAAGCTTGACTATAACTCTGGTACCACTCTGCCAGACTGGTAATATCTACAATAAAAGGCATTTTTCTTAGGCTTATAACGTACCAAATAACAACCCGGTTACAGTAGCTGACGGTGATACTGGTCCTGCCACAGGAAGGCCCTTTTGCGGGACCCAGTCCACTCATTGCAGAAAGACATGTTCTTTAAGACTCCATTATGGACTTAGCAATGATGATTTTGCAGCACACAGTCCAAGATCAGATGGACAATAACTGTTTTTGCCTATATTTGCCTACCCCTAGCCCCCTGTTCAAATCGTTCAAAATACCCCTCCTATTCAAATAGTTGTCCTCCAAGCCAACAGGGGAGCTGATATCTGTTAGAACCACTGTTGTGAAGAACATTGCTCAGTATTGCAGAGTACTGCTGTAATCATAGATAACACCACTTATGAGATGATTCCTGCCTCCTTTACAAGAATAAAACAATTTGCATTACACAGCTGAGGTCATAAACAAAGCAAAGAAAGCCCTGACACCACGAGGAAAGTCACAGCCCTCATGTAACGCTCCATATACGAGCTTCTATCTCTGATTCTCCAAAAGAACTTTAACTGCTGCGTGTCTACAGGCAAACATAAGCCCACTTAAATCACACAGAAGCAACATGGGCACTTTAAAAAGCCTCCATCCACACAAAGTGTTTCATCAGAGACACAATAATGCTGAGAGGGAGGGAGGGATAGAGAGAGTGAGAGAGTGTACTGATGAGGAGATTCTTGTGGTAACTACATTCACCCTTGCACAGCCCCCTGGGTAAATGCATGGACACTGGTCCTCCCTCAGCTTTAGCTTTTACTCCATCAGCAATGAAAAAATAACAAAAAATAAAAGGAATTAATCACGAAATTAAATGTCAAGACAGACACGAGACTAATGCAGCTCAGTCCCATGTGTTCAGGTAAGGTGTCTCGGCACAAGTCTGTGGTTCTGCCAGGAGACATCATGGGAGATTTTTTTTCTACAGTGAAGTCAGTGAGAATCAGAGTCACTTCCCTTCATCTACGATGTTTTTGGTTTTCGGGCCCGTGGTGATGTTTTGTCTTCTGGTTTCATTACTCCATTAACTGAACCTCCTGAAATACAAGAAATACAGACAGACTAAACCATGTTCCTCACTCATGAAAAATATCATCTATAACTAAAAACTATAGACAGTTATTCGAGACTCCCAGGTGCTCAGCTCACCCCGAGAAGAGTCCTTCTTGGTGGGCCTGGTCCTAGGACCGACAGCCTTCCTCTTACTGGTGTGGAGCAGCGTCTGCTCACGCCACTTCTTCAGCTGGAAGTTGATGAACTTCCACATCATCCAGGCCTGAGTTAGACAGATGGCTGACAGACAGGTCATCCTGAGCAGGGTGGAACCACACCCGTACACAGATGAACCCAGGCAGAGGGGGGGCGCACACACAAAAAAAAACAAAGTGAGTTTTCTGTATTGTGATAGATACGTATGCAGTGAGGCACTTTGGAGAGTACTTTTATAAAGCACTATGGGCACTCTGGGAGGGAAACCCCAACCCAAAATCCAAACCCCAACCCCAAATCCTAACACAAACCCCCAATAATAATAATAGTACAGTGCCTTTCAAAATACCCAAGGACGTTTTACATACAAATAGTAGAACAGAAACAATAACGAAACAAAAAAGCAAAGAAACCCCATCGAAACACCTAAATTGGAGAAGTTGGCTAGAAATGAGTGAAAAAGTGAGTTTTTAATTGAACCTTGAATGTATTGAGAGATCAAGAGAGAAGGAGAGAACGGAGAAGACCATAGTGTTAAATCTGGGGACAACCAAGAGACCAGTGATGACTGTAGCCTACGTGTGGGGACATAGTGGTGTAGGAGGTTGGCCAGATATACGGGTGCCAAGCCAGAGAGTGCTTTAAAAGTAGGGGAGGGATTTTATACTGGATACAGAGGTTTATAGGGAGCCAGTGATTTTGAGAGAAGCCCATAGAGGAGGGAGTTACAGTAATCCAGCTTTGATGTGACAAGGGCATGAATCAGGATCTCAGCATATTTGAGGGACAGGAATGTACAGAGTTGGAAGAAGGCAGACTTAGTAAGTGAGCGTATATGTGATTCAAATGACAAAAACGGATCAAACAGAACTCCAAGAATACGTGCAACAGAGGACGAATTCACAGGAGTATCAGCAACAGTCAGGGATGTGTTGGCGAGGAAAAGGACCACAGGTTTAGTGCCAATGATAACATCAAGTATCTTATGTGCATTTAGGAGAAAATTAGCACGCAGTTGAGTTCACGGATGCAATTGGTGATGGATAGGGGTGGGAAAGGGCCATATGGTTTGAAGCTAAGACAGAGCCGAGTGTCCTCCGCATAGAGGAGAAAGTTCAATCCATACTGCCGTATCAAATCGCCAAGGGGCAGAATATATATGGTAAAAAGCAGTGGTCCTAACACAGAGCCCTGGGGAACACCCTGGGCAACCAGACCTGAGTCGGATTTACAGTTACCCAAGCGTATAAACTGACATCTATCTGATAAGTAAGAAATAAACCAAGAAAAAACTGTACCTGAGAAACCAAGATCACAAAGCCGTGAAATCAGAATCGCATGATTAACTGTATCAAAGGCAGCAGTGAGATCGAGGAGTAAAAGAAGAGAAGCATAGCCATTATCACAGGAGAGGTGTTCATTTAATACATAAACAAGTGCTGTGCCGAGCACAAAAACAAGACTGGAAAATGTCAAAGAGTTTTATGGAAGACATGTACAGAAGTAGCTAGAGGCCACCACTTGTTCACGGATCTTAGAGAGAAATGGGAGATTCGATATTGGTCGATAATTATTTAAAACTGCATTGTCCAAATTCTGTTTTTGTTAACAGGAGTAACGGCAGACATTTTTACATCTAGTGGAACATGGCCAGAGAAGAGAGAGATTAAAAAGATGATCGATAGAGGGAGAGAATGAAAAAACACCTTGTTTGAGTAGAAATGTAGGAACAGGATCTAGAATAGAGGTAGTGAGCTTTGAATTGGTGAGGAGTCTAGTTATGGAAAAATGATGGAGGAGAGGCCAAGACAGTAGTCAGGGAGAAATAGGGGAAAGAGGAATTGTGTGATTGATCTTTCAAGAGGTCAAGATAAATAATTGAGACTTTCTCAGTGAAGAAATTAAGAAATGCATTATATAGATCAGGTGTAGGAGCCAGGGTAAACGAAGGGGGACGTAGAATGTTATTAACAATTTTAAATAATCGCTTGGGGTCTGAATCAGTTTTTTATTGCAGATGTGTAATATATACAGGCTGTGTTTAGGGCATCCTTAAATGTGGTCAAGTGATCCATGTAGGCCTGGTGATGAACAGTTAAACCAGTTTTCCTATACAAACGCTCAAGAAGCCTGCCTGTAGTTTTCAGAACACGAAGGTCAGAAGTAAACCAGGGTGATGCGTGAGAGGAGGGCACAAGTCGAGTTTTAGCTGGTGCTAGAGAGTTAAGGGTATCAGTAAGGGATTGATTGTACACAGATAAAGCATCATCAAGATTGTGAAGAGAGGTAATGAGGGGAAAATGCAGAGGATTCCAAGATAGAGAAGAAAGTTGATGACTGAAAGTTTACTGTAGGTGAGAAGTAATTTGGTGGAAGGAGGATCAGTGTTTAGAGAGAGACATGAAGTAATAAACAAATAGTCAGATTTGCCAGTGTCATGACCCGTCACATAAGTAACAATACCGGGAGTGGAACAGATGAACATATGACCATGTTTATGGGTTGGAAAGTTAACATGCTGATGCAACTCAAAAAAATGAAACAATGATAAGAAGCCAGCGGAACCAGATGAAACGGTGTCGATGTGGATGTTGAAGTCTCCAATGATTACCAGTGAATATGATAAGGGGCTAATAGTGGTAAGAACTTCATGTAAGAAGTCAGAGACTGAGCTGTTAGGGGGGCGGTAGACAAACAGAAATACAGACGAGTTATAACTAGTAATTTTAACAGCCATGCATTCAAAGTGAGCTGTTTCCTGTATCATACAAACACACATTAATTTTGCTGTTATATATGATCGCTAGACCTCCACCACGACCACTCTGTCTGGGGGCAAAGAGATGTTTAAGCCTGGGTGGAGCAGCTGCATTTAAATAGTAGTAGGTCATGGTGTAATTGTCAGGTTTCAGTTAGCACGAGGATATCCAGGTGATGCTGTCTGACGAGGTCGTTGAGAAGGGCAGCATTATCATGGAATGGTAGTTGAACAGACCCAGGTTCAGCAGACGAGGTTAAACAGATGAGTGGTGGAGAGCAGTAGGAAAAACCTGAGACCATGGGATCTCTCAGAGCTCCAAAGTTCACTCTGTGCTGAAAAACGCAGATTGTAAAGTTGTCCCTGGGAATAAACTCGCTGGAAGTCCTCAACAAAACCAGAGACCAGCTTAACAGCCACCAACACGGAAATCAACATAGCAGCCACTACAGCTATAGCGGAGAAGCTAATACTTACGTTGCATTAAAGACACCGACCAGAACCACAGACTGACAAATGGCAATGAATATCACCAATCGCAGACTGGTAACAAGACAACAGAGGGAAACTCACTCACTCGTGTTGAGTCACAGGGAACTGATCGATGCAGACAGAGAGCTTGAAGGTAAACACATAAGCTACCGGCTAAGCGGAGTGAGAAGGTGTGGTAGAGTTGCATAAATGTAGAAAATTCGGAATAGATCCTCCATAAGCAATCCCCGTTTAATCCAGAGATGTAAAAGTGTAGAGCAAGACATGGAGAAAATAATTAGCGCAAAAAAAGCAAATAAATTAAACACTGGTAAAGGAGCAGCAAACACAGACATGCATAGCGTACCCTTTACCCAGAAGTGTAAATGTTTTTCCCAAACCCCTTACCCAAACCCCTGCTTGTAAATGTCAGGTACTGTGAAGTTAGCAAGTTAAAGTGTTCTGTGGCCTAAGAACAGGACAAAGCCAATCAGCAATCCCACTGAAAGTAAAACACATCTGCTTCTTTACAGGACCACTGACCATTACAGGTTAGTAGGCATACATTACCTAACAGTGAGTACATTGAAGTTTCCTTCTGCCAAGGAGAATCCCTGGTTGTCCGACCGGGAGAGCCCGAACCCAAATGTCAGAACGGAGAGGGTGAGGGTCAGGAGTCGTGCGAAGACAAAGAGGAGTGCCCACAGTGTGAACCTGGGGGGTGTCAACAGTAGCACAGCAGCTACAAAACAAGTACACAATGCATTTCCTGAATATTCTTAAGGTCTGTACTGTTAGAGAGTGACCACCAAGCTCCCCTCTTACTGTTCCACAACTGTAGGAACTGTTACTGATCATGTACTGACTCTACTCTCGTGTGCGTTTCTCCAGAAACCAGCTACAGTGTATTAGCAAAGCTTCATGTTTATTTCACTCTGCATAAAAAACAAACTCAAATGACACCACAAAATGCCAGAGTTAATTTAAGTCTGATATCTGTGGCGACTCTTAGGGTTAGACCCTTTCATTCACTAATGCCTCACGCAGCCTGCACTACAGAACTCCCTTCACTAATGCCTCACGCAGCTTGTACTACTGAACTGCCTCATGCAGCCCGCACTACTGAATTTTCATGTTTCCACATCTTAAATCACCTTTCAACTAAATTCACTTTAAATAAAGAAATATACAATCTGAAAATCTACAACCTGTAGAGAGTTTGCTCTATACACCCTGCCTCGTTATAAATTCATCCCTAACCCAACCCCTAACCATCCTTGTGGGGGAGGTGCAGGAGGAGGCGTTACCCTTTCTGTTTGTTCTCATTGCTGAAGTAGAAGAGGCGGGAGGCGTGAAACAGCAGCTCCACCAGGTAGTGGGGGGTGAGCAGCACCAGGCCCAGGCGGTGGAGGCTGGGGTAGGAACACACTCGTCAAAAACACACAAATACTCCAGCTACACTTGTCAAAGACACACACATACACTCCAGTTGCACACACTCCAGCTACACTCGTCAAAGACACACACTTCTGGAGTCACTACTGTCTGCACTACCCACTCACTACTTTAATGCACACTGACCCATGACACTTACTTGAGAACGTAGGCACCAGTGATGTGGAAAATGTAAAGGCAAATGTAGTAGAGCTGACGAGGAATATCTTCCTATAAATAAATTTATATTTAAAAAATTTAATAAATTAGCTAATCACCAATAACAATAATCACAATGTTATTTTTTCCCAATATATCATCAGTGAATAAGGGCACTTGTGTATCTTATGCCTGCATATGCATATTAACATTAATATAAGAAAGTGAGTTTGGGGGAACCCTAATGCTTTCCCCAAGGTTTACTCAAACCCTAAACCCTAAAATTAGGAAGCGAGGAATTCTGCTCACCTTTCGGACTTTCTGAAAATACAGCTCTGGAAGAGCATGGAACCAGTATGCCATCTGACAGATGTAAAAGAACTTGACCTGAAATCTGAGACAGAGGAAACAGCACAAAGCATTATGTTTCTGAAAACTAAGACTAAGCCCTTAGTGCTAAACCCAAAACTTATAAGTGCCGCAAACCAAACTTTCACAGCATTGACGATATGACTTCCTTGTTACACATTAAATTCCATTTAGATGCACAGGCAAATCGACTAGACATAGGAAATGAACTTGCTTTTGTTACCCAAAAAACACCTAGTGGACAGAGAGTAATCTTCCCCATTCAAAGAAACGTATTCTGTGTCATGTCTGGATAGAGGGAGGGGTACTCCAGTGTGGGGCGTGGCCAAACATCTTCCCATCTCAGCTGGATCGTTCTGCCATGTTACAGGAACGTGAATTGGCTGCCACTACACTGATGTAGAGGCCCAATAGCAAATCACATGATCACACTGCATGTGAGGGGTTTAGGGATTAGAGCGCACAAGACAACCTGAGCCATTCCTACAGTGATTATTAAGAAAGAGGCGCCCCCTAGTCCCTGAAGGAGGCGTCCCCCTAGTCCCTGAAGGAGGCGTCCCCCTAGTCCCTGAAGGAGGCGTCCCCTAGTCTAAGAAGCCCTTATGACAACACATTAAGCGTTTCAAAGACAGCAAAAAAGACTAACGCAAAACACTAGGGGGCAGAACTTACGCCATGTGGTTATGAGGGTAGCCTTCCCACAGGAACATGGGATTGGTCACAAATTCTTCCTAAACAAAAAATAGAAACAAACACACGCTCACTCATACATTCTGTCATTCCACATACACGTGGATATTTGTGCAGTGGGTTCGGATGGGCGCAGGTGCTCACCGCACTCAGGATGCTGCAGCCCCAGGTGAAGGAGAACAGGTAGAATGCAGCCAGCTGCCCCGACTCGTTAAACTTGCTGTGCTTCGTTTTGGACAAGTGCAGACGGCGATTGATTTTCTGAAGGGAGCCAGAACAAAGTTACTGCCACAGATTCATACATTTTCTCTAAGGTAAAAATAAATAACATACAAAGTAATAAAACAATAACAACAATAATGATAATAATGACAATAACAACACATGAGAAAAAGTCTAAAAAATAATAGAACGGGTGAGACAGGAATAAAAAATAAATAAAAAAGTTATTTTCACTATTCGACACAATCGTTCAAGTGTTTCATCAAGCTAATGAAATTGATTAACAAAAATACGTAACCCTAACTAACCCTAACCCCAACTAAACCCAACATCCTAACACCTAACCCTAGAACAGTGCAGAGCTGTGGGAGCAGAACAGTGTGCTCACGTTCCAGTTACACTTATACGTGGAAAGCAGAGTGATGCTATTCAGGCTTCACCAAACCAGTACCACCTGGGACTTCTGGAAACTGTGTGTGTGTGTATGTGTATGCACGCAAACAGAGTACCACACATGAAAACATGCTGTTCGGATGAAGATGCATCTCTCTGTGTTTCTAGTTACACTGTTTCAGATTTAACCAACCTACAAAGTAAGCCAATCCAGAGCCAAACAGTGTATGACCAGCACAGCAGGTATGGACAGACACTCTGACCTAGGGTTAGCATGCACCCTAGTATGACCTAGGTTTAGTATGCATCCTAGTATGACCTAGTATCAGTTAGCATGAACTTAAGTAGAGAAAGTGTGAAGATCTGCAAATCTGAGCACAGAAACAGACCTTCTACACTGTTTCTCCTAAAGAGCTTTAACCATTACTTACATCAAGGATGTATTCCTGGATCAGGGCATGAAGTATTATTGCAATGAGCAGATAGAAGAAGACTGTTGCAATATCCTTGGGACCATAGTGATAAATGTTCAGAGGTTCTGACTTGTCTTCTGAAGAATTAACAGCATTGCAAAAAAATAATGAAAAATGTAATTATATATCCCACAAAGTCACCCAGTTTAATAGCCTTGGTCACTGAAATAAACATTCTGTTGTAAAACAGTGAAATGCAGTTTATTATTTCCTCACTTAATGCAGCAAGTTCTGAAACATGTTAATAGCAAGAACATACCTGTTGTTTGTGTAACGTTATACTGGACAGTGATGAACATGATGGAAAACTTTGCTGTCACCTGTAATTCAGATGACCACAAGGCTCCAGTAAGCAACCTTACAAAACACATGATGAAATACAGGAAGCATATATTTGCTGAGATAACCCTGCTACATCTGCGGTTACATTGCATCAAATATATACCCAATGCATAAATACTGGGCCCCCAAACTGATCGTAATGTTTTCCTCCAAAATAACGCAGTCGCCTAGCAGAAGTCCAGTACTTCTCATCACACTGATGGTGTTTCGTCCTCCAGTGGGTGTTGTAGTTAACTACACCCAAACGGTCGCACGGGTAGAGGTTTTTTGCCTATTTATGAACATTGCTATTGCTCATTAGCCAGGTATAATTCCAACACTACAAAGTTCAATGAACTGTCGTGTGTAAACTTGCAGAAGCGCCCCAATGTGACCCATGTAGGCTTTGATCAAACGTGAACTGGGAACGCTGGTTAGACTGGACCAGCACCTCGGCGACCTGCAAACCACGTTTCCTGGTCTGGTCGCCACAGTCTGAACATCTGTGTTGAGATACTGTCGTGCAGTTCAAAATGATACGAGAGTTTTGCGATGGTTTCAGGCATTTCTGTGTGAAACCCTCATACCTCAAACATGAGCCCCAGCAGGACGACCATGGCCACACACGACACCATGTCGGCGTGGTTCTGCACCACGAACTCGTGGCTCAGAACCGGCGGAGTTTTGTTCTTCTTTCGGAAACCCATTATCGTCACTCGTCAAAGGCCTGAACGGAAAAGAAACTAAATATCTAAGTTTACTCAGAGTAGATGGACACTTTCTTGTCGTATAGCAGCTACTCCGAGCAAGCGACACCCGCTCACGGAAGTGACAGCGGAACCGTCAGAATTCTACTATAAAAGTCTTCTTCCAAAAAGAGTGATATAAAGAGATTAGTTTTTAAATCAATACTTTCGATCTGACATGTGTTTGCTATTTGTGTTCAGGCACTCTTCGATACAGAAATTAAAGCAACGTAGTTCCAGCTAGCTAGATAACGTTCTCTCGAGTTCCAGATAGCTAGATAACGTTAGCATACGCTGAAACTTTTCCCCCTTTCTTCACACACTTATATATATATATATATATATATATATATATATATATATATATATATATATATATATATATATATGTGTGTGTGTGTGTGTGTGTTTTGTGTGTGTGTGTGTGTGTGTATTTTAATAAATAAAAAATAAATAGATAAACCGGAAATATAATATTTAATGACCGCATACGACGCTTTTTGAACCGGAAGTTGACGGTAGCGGTAACGTTTCTGACCAGAAAACTTAACGGGTTCAGACTCGGCACTAAAGAATATTTAGGTATTTAGCGGTATTGATATTTTGTTGTCGTTTGTGTCTTAATTTTGTACTTTTTGCTAATGTTTTGAAATTTTATTCACGTGGTCCATTTGTTCAGTTTTCTTACCTTCATTTAGCATGTCGACTTCATATGTCTTTAGGACCTGTTAGTGTTGCTCTGTTAGCTAGCTAGAATTGTGTTTTATTTTGTTTTGAGTGTCCTTAAGAACTTCTTGGCGTACAAGTAGACTGTACTATTGATGCAGAAAGAGTAAGACTATAGATGCAGAAAGACTAAGAATAAAGACAGCAGCTGCAGAAAGTTTTGATCAGGCTACATTTTGTCATACAGGAAGCTAGTACACTGCTGCAATGCCTAATTAATACTTGCATATTTCATCAGACATGGCAGGAGTGGGCATGGATCCTGAAGTCGCACTGAGGTTATTTGAAGAGGGAGCCATCTTGGTTCTGCTTGGTGTGCCCGAAGGGACCGAGTTGGGTATAGACTACAAGATCTGGCAGGTGGGACCCCGTTTCCGTGGAGTCAAAATGATCCCACCTGGGATTCACTTCCTCCATTACAGTGCTGCTAACACTAAAAGCAGTGATGGTGAGATCAGCCCCAGAAAAGGCCTTTTCCTGTCCCTGAAGCCCCGGGAGCTTGTTCTAGCACACTGGGACCAGACAGAAGAGGACATGGACTTCTCTGCCTCTCAGAACCCCGACGAGGTTTCTCGGATAAGGGCTGGTCTTCCTGAATTGGATGCCTACCTGGGGCCGTACCCCTATGATACGTTAAGGAAGTGGGTGTCCCTGACAGACAAACTGCAGCCTGAAGTGGCCAGTGCCCTGCAGCCCCTCAGTGGGAGGGTGTGTGCCTTTAGCGACGTGGTTCCTGAGCTCCAGCTGCCCTACACCAAGGATCGGCTGGAGCAGAATCTACCTCGCAACGATGCGCAGTGCCAAAGCATGAAGGAGGGTCTGGAGCGGCTGCCGCGGATGAAGCCGAGAGAAGGAACAGAGCTGCGTTTCTCCCACATCCCAAGGCAGATGTACCCGCCTGGTGCTACGCCAGCCCAGATCACACAGTGTAGCCTGGATCTCAGTTACACCCTCGCCTGTGTCCTGGAGAAGCACCACAAGGAACAGCCACTCAACATACTGGGTCAGGCTTCTTATTTAATATTAATGTTATGATATTATTCTATAATAATATCACTATTATTATTATAATAGTACTGGGTCAGGCTTATTATTTAATGTTAATGTTATTATATTATTCTACAATGGCAGCTTTGTGCTGCCATTTCGTATTAAGCTCTGCACTCTGATGTGATCGAGTAAAATCTTAAATAACCTGGTACCCACTAATCCTTTTATTAGGTCAGTCTTTGATGTGTGTGGAAACAAAATACCACTTATGCTAACAGATGCAAGTAGTTTTGATGGAAAATTCCTGTCTGTATGATTTGTCTGTGCACTTTAGGGGAGCTGCAGTTTGCCTTTGTGTGTTTCCTTATTGGAAATGTGTATGAGGCATTTGAGCACTGGAAGAAGCTTCTAGCAGTGCTGTGCCGCAGCGAGGAGGCCATGCGGGAGAGGAAAGACCTCTACTTGGGCCTCATCTCTGTGCTCTACCACCAGCTTGGAGAGATCCCTCCAGACTTCTTTGTGGACATTGTGTCTCAGAACAACTTCCTTACGTCCACGTTGCAGGTAGAGCTTCTGGATTGGGGGAGAGGCTCTGGGTTGGGGCAGAGGCTCCGGGTTGGGCTCTGCAATTACGTTTCTTTACCTCTTTGATATAAATTTTATATAATGTATTTTAGTTCAATAAGTGCTTGTTCACTGTGCTGTGGAGATGTGTTCGGTCTGGGTTATAATCCTGACCTTTACTGGCTTTCTTCAATGTCATTTTTAGGACTTCTTTCAGTTTGCCAGTGGACCTGCCATCGACACGACTCTCCGCAAAAAAGCAGAGAAGTTTAAAGTTCACCTGACCAAGAAATTCCGTTGGGATTTTGATGTGGATCTGGAGGAGTGCGCACCAGTGGTGGTGGAGCTTCCAGAAGGAGTCACACTGGACTGAAGACATACACTGCTGTTCCAGTCTCCACAGAGACAGAAATAACTGCACAGCAGGGTTAGGGATAGAGTTAGGGTTAGGGTTAGGCCCAGCAGAGGCGGGCTGAACTGTTCAGCTGTGATGCAATGCTTCTGTTAAGACTCAAGGACTTGGTACTAACGCGCAGTGAACTTCCTGGCTGTGGACATAGAGCTGTCCATTAACCCCAACCCCTAACTCGAACACCAACCCCCAAACCTACACCAAGCCCTATCCCCAACCCTGTATGTCTGTTTTCATGGAGGAAAACTGGGGGATGTTGCGGTGCTCAACTCAGAGACTCAAGAGTAAGAAGCAATGATGAGGGCATACACTGTTGATCATAGCTGCTCCATGAGTTAATACAATATTGACAGTCCAAAAACAGTTTTATAATCCTTGATATATGCTTTATTTTCTGTGGTTAAGAGCTCTGCACTGGAAATGTAAGACACAGATAATGATGTGCAGATGATGTTGTGTGCCACAGCTTCTTTCTGGTTGTGCTGCTTGAAGTGTTGGACCACCGAAAGCAGCCGCAGACTGGACAGGTACTTTGTCAGACCGGCTCTGCCCCGGTCTGTCATGTCTTTGTTTTTGTTTTCCATGTGGTCATGTTTTGGTTTTCCCATGTGTTCTCCTTCCATGCCCCCGTCATCTGTAACTCCCCCTCTTGTCATTGTTTCCAGCTGTGTCTTCTTCAGTTCCTTGTTAAGTCGTATAGATAAACCCTGTGTTTTGTCATGTGATTTGCTGTTCGTAAATGTTGATCATGTTTGTTTCCACAGCTCTGTAAGTTTCATTAGCCTTGTCTGTATATTTATCCTGTTAATTGTTCAAGCCCTATTATATGTTATTTGTATTCTAGCATCAGTTTGTTCTTGTTGTGTTTTCCAATGTTTGCTTTCTTTTACCATATCTCTGTGGGCTGGTTAAGTTTCTGTGTTGGACTTCTTACACTGGACCGTGCTTATGACTTTTGATTTTGGATTTGCCCTCAATAAACCTCGTTCTACTATCGACACACATTTAGGGGGCGGACACAATCAACGAGAGGCAGAGGGCTTATTAGGAGAATTCGGGAAAGCCCATTCAGGAGAGGGAGAAAAAAATATGCAACCAACCGAAATACTGGACACGGATTTGTGGGAACGACGAGGCATATTGGCTAAAAACGGCCCAATCACTCATGTTCAAGAACCGCAACCTAAAAGGTACAATACTGAAAGGTTGGGCTACGCAAAAACATACAGGCAAACGAGACTTAAAATGCCTCAAGATAACACATGTAACTAAAAGCAAAACGATTAGAAAATACTGAGAAGGTCCGGTAGCATAACCAACATTACAGGAGTTGCGCAGTACATATATAAAAACCCGGGAGGGTAAACACGAGGTTAACAAAAAAACTCAGTTTTGAGTAGAGAAAAACGACTTGTGTTAATTTAATGTTAATTGAATTTTATTTGTCGTTAATTATATTTTGTTGTCAATTTAATATTGTTCTATTATACTTTGTCTTGATGGTTGTATTATGTATCCTCTGCTCAAAATAAAAAAACAATCAATCAATCAATCAAACAAGAGACTAAAACGAACAGGACCACACTTATAGAATCTTCCTCTAGATAACTCATAAAACAGAAAATACAACTAACCACAGAACTCCTAGAAATACAGTACAATAATCCAAATACGTTCACAAATAACGGAGCGCGAAGAACAATGATACGAAAGTAAACACGGGGAAGACTAAAATGGAGAGAAATGCAGAACTATGCTCAAAAGAACCGATACAATATAAAGCAAAAGAGGCGACACCAGGGGCCTCATGTACTAAAGGTGCGTACGTACAAAAACATTGCGTACGCGATGTTTCACGCAAACGATCAGGGGCCTCATGTACTAAAGGTGCGTACGTACAAAAACATTGCGTACGCAATGTTTCACGCAAACGGTCAGATGTACTAAATGTGACTTGAACATGAGAAAGTGCGTACCCCCACGCCACTTTCATTTCAGGCGTGCGTATGTTTTTAAATGCGTGTGTGACACTTAGAGGAGATGCATTGAAATTACAACTATTAAGATATCCTTTTCGCACACATTGTAGTAAGCCCTTATTGGGTAAAATTAAGTAAATTAGACAATTCAACAGTAAATTAATCAAACAATTTCATTGCCTTACTGTAATAATTATTCAACGTGTTTCCACTTAGCGCGTTTTCAGTGACCATTATGATTTTTTGGCCCATGATAATGACTGGCTTATAAGCCGTTTCAGATTTCCAAGAGCTGTCCTCTTGGAACTCTGTGCTGAGTTAGGTCCAGTTTTGGAGAGAGAAACGGCGAAACAGTTCCTTTACAGGTGCTGACAACCATCGGCTTCCTGGCAACTGGCTCGTTTCAAAGAGAACTGGCAGACCGGTTGGGGATATACCGGTCATCTTTGAGCCGTGCCATGCCAGCTGTTTTGGATGGGATCATATGCATGTCAGCTAGGTATATTAAATTCCCATATGATGCGGTTGACCAGGCAAACATTAAAGCGCAATTTGCAGCGATAGCCGGTTTCCCGAATGTAATCGGAGCGATCGACTGCACACACATTGCTATAAAGGCACCATCTGAGGAGGAATTTGCTTATGTGAATAGAAAACACTTTCATACCATAAATGTGCAAATAATCTGTGATGCAAAACTGTGCCTTACTAATGTAGTGGCACGGTGGCCTGGATCAACCCATGATTCGTACATCCTTACAAACAGTATGGTTGGAATACGATTACAAGCTGGCAGAGTGCATGATGGGTGGCTTCTTGGTAAGCAACAAATTTAAAGCGTTGGACATTGCCAGCTTAGAATGTCAGGGCTGGCTCTCACACGGTTCCACCTATTGCCACTAGAGGCAGTCATGACAGTCCGGCCTCTGGCACCGTCCCTCCTGTTGCCACTAGGGGCAGTCGCGCCAGTCCCAACACGGACGCGGTTCCCCCTACAGCCACTAGGGGCACACGTGTCAGGCCCAGACTTCATCTGTTCAATCAGCAGTGATTCGTTTCAGCCGTCGCTATGACTATTTAGGACGGCTTGTGAAACTAATCACTGCTAAATCGTTTTGGTCCTTGCCTTCACGTTCTCAGCCTCTCTCTTGCTCTTGAAGTCACGTTGTTGCGTTACAGTGAAAGGTGTCTCGCCACCTTTCTCTTTTCTACTGTTCTCCTTTACTTATTCGAGTGTCTGTCTCCTGTGCTGCTTTCTGGCCTCCCTCAAGTTTTCCTCCTACTGTTTCTCTTCCTATCATTATTTATTTTTTGGGAAGGGTTTTTAGTTTTGTTGCGGCGTTTTGCCTGCTGCCAGTATTTCCCCTGGCGTCCTAAGTTTCGTTCTGTCGCGTGTAGACTGTGTCCACGTTGGATTTATTTTTTTTCTTTATCATCATCTCGTGTCTTTTACGGTGAGTAAGTTCTGCGTTCAGCGTATGTGCTGCCCTGCTTTTGTTTTGTTCCTAGAGTTCCTTGTTCCAAGTTACCAGCATTTGTGTTTGTCTGTTTAAACGGCGCTTGGGTTCGCTCTTACTTCTATTTCAACGAGGTGTGTACCTGCCGGTACACCAGGCGTTACATAGAATAATTAATTTAAAACATGGGTAATTGTTAAATTACTTAGGAGACAGCGGCTACGCGCTCAAGACGTGGCTGATGACCCCCTTTTGCAATCCACAGACTGACCGGGATATACAATTCTCTCCATTCTCGCACCCGGTCAGTCGTGGAGAGGGCGATTGGGCAGCTGAAAAGCCTGTGGCGCTGCCTGGACAGGACTGGGGGAATGCTCCTGTATCGGCCAGAGAAGGTGTGTAGTATTGTGAGGGCATGTGGGGTCCTGCACAATGTTGCGCAAAGGTACGGCATGCCATTTTTGGAGGTGGTGGAGCAACCAGTGGACCCAGAGCCAGGAGAAATTAACGCGCAGCCTAACCCAGGTGCCATACATGCAAGGCAACAAATCATAGCTACAATATAAAAAGGTAAGAGACAGCATTCATTTTCTAACCAATTCTTTTATTGAGTTGCTGATAAAATGCTAGTGAGCGCATCACTCATATTTTTTAGGTGAGCATTAATTTCCCCGATTCTCCTCCTGTGACTGCAGGACAGCCGTCGTCAGGACACGGCTGCTGGCAGGTGGGGCACGCTGGAGGTCTCCGTGACGCCAGATGTACCAGGGACGCTGGAGGAGCATCCCAAGTCTGTGGCAGCAGGCTGAGACTGCGTGTCCTCTCCGGTTTCAGTCCCTGAAAGGGAAATAAAATGTGTAAAAACAATAATGACTGAGACTTTTTATTCTTATGTCACCAGTATGAAAACATAATTTTATGACATGTCCAATCAACACTGATTTATAGAAATAAATACTTACTTTGTGTACAATCCGAATCCCCCACATTGGGATCCACCACGCCGGTGATGGCCATGTCACCCACAATACAGGCAACTCTCTGCTCAAATGGAGTGAGTTTGATATCTCCTGCCCCCCTGCTTGTTTGGGTCACACTCTGTCGATCTGCAGTCAGCCTCTGCTTTACATCCACCCTAAGGTCTGACCACTTTTTTTATTTCTGCCAGTGTGCGCTCTTCTGACCCCACAGCATTTACAGCTTCACACACGCTGTCCCACTCAGACCTTTTGCGCTTTGCCATAATGCCAGAGGACAGCGTGCCAAACAAATTTTTCTGCATCTTTACTTCATTTAGGAGAGACTCCACTTCACATTCGGTGAAGTTTCTCTTCTTTCCCCGTTTTGACATGCTTTGTGATAGATCAGAGAGGGAACTCCTCCAGTGCAGGACATATTTAAATTAATTTGCATATTTATAGGGGGCATGTCACAGGAGGAGTCAGCCACTCTCTCATGTGTGCTAAATTCCATGTTGATTGGGACGTACAAAAGAAACGTGAGTGGATTACGGCGTAAGCACGGTTTGATAAATTGCGTACGCCATTTTCTGGATTTGTCCATACGCCAAGGTTCAGTAAGAAATCCATGCAAGTCTTTGTACATGAGGCCCCTGGCCATGTAAAGGGAAAGAACTCCGAACTACAAGTGAGAAAATTGGACAGGAGACTGAACGCATCGACGGAGTCAGAAAAACAATGACCCGCGCCAACATGAACAAACAAAGGGGTTTAAGTACACAAAGAACTGGGGGAAATGACAAACACAGGTAAACCTAATATCTACAGGGTAGGGGGTAATGGCCGAATGAACACGGAAATGCACGAAAACTAGGGGAAAGTGAGTGACACGCGAATGAATGACAAGGGGAGGGGCAATTCGTTATGACCCTGTGTATGGATTTATAAATCTCTCTCTACTGTGTGTAAGGATTTGTAAATCTGTCTCAACTCTGTTTATGGATTTATAAATCTCTCTCTACTCTGTGTATGGATTTATAAATTTCTCTCAACTGTGTATGAATTTATAAATCTCTCTCTACTCTGCATTTGCATCCATCCCGTTGTTGCTCCACAAGGCCCTTAGCGTTACACACTTCAAACTACAGCACTTCAACCTGTACAGAAAATGTAATAGTATAAAATGTTGCAAATGGTTGACATTCTGAAACATTTAACCCTTCTCCTTTTATGCGTTTTTAATTTGTTTATTTTTCCCTTATTTAAATTTTGCACATTGCAATTTTGTAGTAAAAGATGTCTGCGGATTTTATAGTTTGCAAGTTATATGACAGTGTCAAAAATATGAAACGGTACAACTCTCATTCGATGTTTTGGGGACATTAGAACCTACAAACCTCCGTAGTCACATAGTAATAATAACTTTGATACAAGCTTCTGTACACTTTTGAATCAGTCTGCTTTGCAACAGTGGCACAAGCTTCAGCGTCAGATGCCCAACGACTAGATGCCAGTAGATGCAACTAGATTGTTTGAACTATTGTAATACATGGGTATTTAAAAGATTTCTACAGTTGGTCCAGAATGTCACTGTCAGACTCTATTATCACAGTTTACTGTCAGACTCTACAGACTCTACTGGTGCTGGGTTCCCTTGATTGCCTCCCAGTTGATTTTAGGCTGAGGTATAAAATTCTGCTATTGCATTATAAAGCAGGATATTGATTGGTCTGCTTGTACCTCTGACCTGCTGGCATCCCTAGACCACTCAGTGACATGAAGAGCCTGGCTGGTCTTACCTTTAAACAAAGACCCAAAACCCCAAGACTATGGAACAGTCCACCACTTCATACCAGCACTGAACCATCTCCTATTTCTAAATCAAGGCTAAAAACTAAAAAGGCTAAAACTCACCTTGTTATCCAAGGACAGCGAATATGATGTTTCTTACATTTGTTTGATTGATGTATTTTATTTTATTTTGCTCTTGTATTTACCCATCTAATTATTTTATTACCTTTGTATTTTGTTCTTTAGTCTTTAAATGTGTTTCATAAAAACGTTTTATTATACAGAACAGAGTGCAACTCTGTGATACTGTTTATACAGTGCAGCCATATATTTTGCACATGGCACTGGTCAACATTGATTACACCATTGTAACTATCTGTGGCTTGTTTTTATTATGAATGTTTTCCCAGAAGCATGTGCACTCTCCTGTGTTGTATGGGTGTTTTCCCTTCCCGTCCTCTCTGATCAGCACACTGACTCTTTCCCTTTTGGAAGGATTTTGAACCTACTGGAAACATGCTTTATCATTTTGCCATCTGCCTCTGCTCTTTGTTGGTTGACAGGGTGATTTAGCATGAGTTGAACAGCCATAGTGAACACTGTCAGGGACTGTATAGAGAGCAGAGCATGGGCCCAGGGGAACTGGAGGAGGATTCTACCCATGGAGCTCTGGGACCTGCCTGGCTGTCTTCAGCTCCAAGGGTGAATTCTGAGGCCTCCTTTCGAAGCATTATGTATTAACTGTTTGTTCAGATTATGGTAGATTACTACAAAGACATCGGCAGGGTAACCAACACCAATGTAAAGTACGCAACTGTAACGTTTTGAGGTGAACAGCAGGAGGCATAGGTAGCGAACCAAGATCTTTATTGTTCATTCTGAACAATCAATGAAAAGACTCAGGCTTGAAAGCAAAACGACAACAGAACTAACAAAAGGCGGCGTTATAATAATAGCAGTTCATTGATGCGCAGGAGAAGGACTTCTCAAGAGCTGATGGAGTAGCAGTACGTCTCGCAGGCTTCAATGTGCAGCACTGAACAGCTAGACCTGTGGGTTTAAGTACATGGTGACCGGCAGGTGAACAGGTACTTAATATTCAGGTGATTGGGATGAAGGGAGTGGTATGAAATGAGGAGGTGTGCGCCAACGTGAAGAGGGGGTGTGCCTAGTGTAACGTGATTGGGCAGACGCCCTCTGGTGGCCTCTCTGTCCTCTCACCGTGACAGCAACACACTAAGCAAATGTATAAGAGAACGAATAGCGAGAAGACGCCCTCTGGTGGCCTCTCTGTCGTCTCACCATGACAGCAACACACTAAGCAAATGTATAAGGGAACGAATAGCGAGAAGAACGGAAAGACAGACAAACTAACGAACACATGTACTTTCAAGGATTCCAAATACATGCATAACACAAAGTAAGCTAACACCAAGTAGTACCTAAGAATAAACCAGGGAGCTAGGGAGAATAACCAGGAAAAAGGGACACCACCAGACAGAGAACTGAGATGGCAGGGAGTCAATGACGAACGAGGTTGTCGCGCCTACAAAGCAACAAGAAACACAGGTGTCAGCAAACACAAAGAAGAACAAGGACTAAGGAAGAACAAGGTGTTTAAATACACAATTGGCTACGTAGGGGAACAAGACTCAGGTGGACCAAATAACAGAAAAGGGACGGGACTGGTACGGGGAATACAAGGAAAAGGAAAAATACAGAAGGGAGAGGAATGATTTACAGGGGGTGGGACGATGCGTTACAGGTGTGTTCATTGTCATAGATGGTGCAGTCTTGTGTTCTTGGATTCTTGGATGGACGCGCCCTGTTGGGCACATCAAACATGCCGTGAATGTATAGTTTAGAGAAGCTTTTCATGAGTTTCTTCTCAAAATGTGTTAGATTTCTAACCCTTAGTGTTGGCTATTTCTAGCCATTAGTATGGAAATGATGTTTGACATCTGATCTCCAAAATAATCCCGCCCTTTCCACAATTCCCTTTCCTTTTCACAATTTACTACTAGAAAGAGCAGAGAGGGAGAGAGAGAGAGCCTACAGGCCCGCAAAGCATACAGTGATCAACAACTCCTAGGCCTAACATACATTTAATATATCTTAATAAAGTGATTTCCATTCAACTCAATACTAGGTGTGATCAATACCTATCTGTATACTGATGAATCTGAGTACATAAAGACAAAATATGAATTTTTCCCCAACACACTCCCATCCCATACCCCACCCCGTGGAACAGCTATCGAGGCGCAAACAGAAAATACAAGGTACATTAAATAGTAAACAAAATAATAAAATAAACAACAAAAATAAATAACAAATAATTTAAAAGAAAGAAACAAACAAGCAAATGAAAAAGGGTGTGTCCACAGTAACAACACAGGAGCGCATTGTTATCACAAAAATAGACAGGCATCCAATGTCTGTTAGGATTATGAGGGAGATCTAGGCCTGGTCTGTGACCAGAACTCACTCAACTCCCCTCTCAGAAGAAGGGAACTCAGATCTTCTGGAAGATATTTTATGAAGGGGGACCAGATTTTGTGAAACATACCTTCTTTCCCCTTAGCCAGAGCCATCAATCTTTCATGTGGCAAAGTATTGAAAATTTCTTTGTACCACTGTGTAGGTGGGCGTTCTTTAGTCCAGTTCAGTAATATGCATTTACGTGCAGAGAGGAGGAGTTTCTCAAGTAATGTGTATCTTGGTGCAGGGAGCTGTAGTACCTTAGAGGGTAATCCAACCAGAAAGACACTAGGGTCTTTCTTCACCTCAACTTCAATGACTTCACTAATTATTTTGGCCACTTGGGTCCAGAATCTTGACGTATGCTTACAATCCCAAAAATAGTGAAAATAGGTATCTCTTTCAGAGTTGCACTTGATGCAGAGAGGAGAAATTGAGCGATCTATTTTGTATAATATGACTGGAGTGATGTGTAACCTATGCAATATTTTATACTGAGTTTCCCTTAGTCTATTACAGGTAGCCGCTGACCTGATGGCAACAATGGCCTCCTGCCAGTCATCCTCAATAAATTCGGTCCGTAAGTCACCCTCCCATTTTTGAGAGATGTTGGGTAGCTCAATAAAAACCCGAAATGAACTTTTTGAGATTTTTACTGTTTAGAAGGAAGGTTTCTGGATTATGAGAGAGAGAAGTGGTAGGAGGGAAGTTAGGCAAGGAAAAAATAAAATGTCTTACTTGTAAGTAGCCAAAGAAATTGGACTTAGGAATATCAAAGGCATCCTGTAGTTCCTGAAAAGACATAAAATTATTGTCTTTAAACAAATGGTCAAGTCAAGTCAAGTCAGTTTATTTGTATAACACATTTAAAGACATCGAGTGCCGACCAAAGTGCTGAACAATTTTTGCAGTATTACACTGCAAATAAGAGAACCCGTAAGAACATTTACAATAAAACATACATAAAGCACATCTTAATGACACACTAAAATATCTACAGACATAACAGATGACTGACAAACTGCTCAGGACTCAAAGGCCTGCAAGAATAAGTAGGTTTTAAAATTGGTTTTAAAAATATTTACTGTAGCCGATTCCCTTATAAAAAGTGGAAGGTTGTTCCACAGTTTTGGAGCTGCTACCGAAAAGGCCCGAAAAGAAATCCACGCAAGTCTTTGTACATGAGGCCCCAGGGGTAAGAGTAGTCTGCCTGTTGTCTATACACGTTCCATCTCAAAGACTTGCGTGGATTTCTTACTGAAACTTGGCGTACGGACAAATCCAGAAAATGGCGTACGCAAAAAAAAATCCGGATGTATCAAACCGTGCTTACGCCGTAATCCACGCACGTTTCTTTTGTACATCCCAATCAACGTGGAATTTAGCGCACATGAGAGAGTGGCTGACTCCGCCTGTGACACGCCCCCCTATAAATATGCAAATTCATGTAAATATGCCCTGCACCGGAGGAGTTTCCTCTCGGATATATCACAAAGCATGTCAAAACGGGGAAAGAAGAGAAACTTCACCGAATGTGAAGTGGAGACGCGGAAAAAAATGTTTGTTTGGCACGCTGTCCTCTGGCATTACGGCAAAGCGCAAAAGGTCTGAGTGGGACAGCGTGTGTGAAGCTGTAAATGCTGTGGGGTCAGAACAGCGCACACTAGCAGAAATAAAAAAAATGGTCAGACATTAAGGTGGATGTAAAGCGGAGGCTGACTGCACATCGCCAGAGTGTGACCCAAACAGGCGGGGGGGCAGGAGACATCCAACTCACTGCATTTGAGCAGAGAGTTGCCTGTATTATGGGTGACACGGCCATAACCGGCCATGATTTGTTGCCTTGCTTCTATGGCACCTGGGTTAGGCTGCTTGGCGTTCATTTCTCCTGGCTCTGGGTCCGCTGGTTGCTCCACCACCTCCAACAATGGCATGCCGTACCTTAGCGCAACATTGTGCAGGACCCCACATGCCCTCACAATACTGCACACTTTCTCTGGCCGATACAGGAGCATTCCCCCGATCCTGTCCAGGCAGCGTCACCGGCTTTCAGCTGCCCAATTGCCCTCTCCACGACTGACCGGGTGCAAGAATGGAGAGAATTGTATCTCCGCTCCCGGTCAGTCTGTGGATTGCAAAGGGGGGTCATCGGCCACGTCTTGAGCGCGTAGCCGCGGTCTCCTAAGTAATTTAACAATTACCCATGTTTTAAATTAATTATTCTAAGCTGGCAATGTCAAATGCTTTAAATTTGTTGCTTACCAAGAAGCCACCCATCACGCACTCTGCCAGCTTGTAATGCCACTACATTAGTAAGGCACATTTTTGCATCACAGATTATTTGCACGTTTATGGAATGAAAGTGTTTTCTATTCACATAAGCAAATTCCTCCTCAGATGGTGCCTTTATAGCAATGTGTGTGCAGTCGATCGCTCCGATTACAATCGGAAACCGGCTATCGCTGCAAATTGCGCTTTAATGTTTGCCTGGTCAACCGCATCATATGGGAACTTTATATACCTAGCTGACATGCATATGATCCCATCCAACACAGCTGGCATGGCACGGCTCAAAGATGACTGGGATATCCCGACCGGTCTGCCAGTTCTCTTTGAAACGAGCCAGTTGCCAGGAAGCCGATGGTCAGCACCTGTAAAGTAACTGGCAATGCGCGACTCCTCGCCGTTTCTCTCTCCAAAACTGGACCCAACTCAGCACAGAGTTTCAAGAGGACAGCTCTTGAAATCTGAAACGGCTTATAAGCCAGTCATCATCATGGGCCAAAAAATCATAATGGTCACGGAAAAGCGCGCTCTCGGCGAATTCGCCATTAGCAATAACCTCCAGTAATGCCAACGCTGCCATCTCCCAAGAACTCCAGCGCAACATTTCAGGCATGTTTATATAATCTAGGCTAAGTGGAAACACGTTGAATAATTATTACAGTAAGGCAATGAAATTGTTTGATTAATTTACTGTTTAATTGTCTAATTTACTTAATTTTACCCAATAAGGGCTTACTACAATGTGTGCGAAAAGGATATCTTAATAGTTGTAATTTCAATGCATCACCTCTAAGTGTAATGCATCGTTTAAAAACATACGCACGCCTGAAATGAAAGTGGCGTGGGGGTGCGCACTTTCTCACGTTCAAGTCACATTTAGTACATCTGATCGTTTGCGTGAAACATTGCGTACGCAATGTTTTTGTACGTACGCACCTTTAGTACATGAGGCCCCTGGTCTTTAACCGACTTTAACCGAGACCTTGGAATGTCTAAAGTCCACTGGTTAGAAGAACGTAGTGAGCGAGGAGAAGAGCGAAAGTGAATGAGATTGGAGATGTAGGTAGGAGCTAAGCCATGAAGAGCTTTAAAAACAAACAATAAAACTTTAAACTCTACCCTGAATTTTACTGGGAGCCAGTGTAGAGATGCCAGCACAGGGGTGATACTGTCTCTTTTTTTAGTCCCGGTCAGGAGAAGTGCAGCTGCGTTTTGCACCAGCTGGAGACGTGAAAGGCTCGACTGACAAATACCCAAGTAGAGAACATTGCAGTAATCCAGACGTGATGAAATAAAAGCGTGGATAACCGTTTCCAGATCCTTAAAACATAATATACTTTTAAGCTTAGATATGTTCCTGAGCTGATAAAACTTCCTCTAACCAATGAGCTGATTTGTTTTTGGAAGTTTAGGTTTGTCTCAAAGATGAAGCCCAGGTTTCTGACATGATCATGCAGGTTGGGTCTTAAAGAGCACAGATCATTGGCTATCACTCCAGCTGAGTCAGAATTACCAACAATAATAATGTCCATTTTTTCTTTGTTTAATCTGAGGAAATTATTGGACATCCAGCATTCCACCTCCTTCAAACAATCCAACAGGTGGTTTGAGGAACCATTTTTGTTTAGGTTGAGTGGAAGGTAGACCTGTGTGTCGTCCGGATAGCAATGATAAGAAATGTTGTACTTTTGAAAGATGGAGGGAGCATGTATAGAGAAAACAGGATGGGTCCCAGGATAGATCCCTGAGGTACCCCACAAGTGACAGGTGCAAGAGATGATGAGGATTGCCCCATCTTAACAGTGAAGGTTTGATTGGATAAATAGGATGTCAGCCATTTTAGGGCTACTCCTTTAATGCCAACACTACACTTTAAGCGATCCAGCAGGATTTTATGGTCAACGGTGTCAAAGGCTGCGCTTAGATCTAATAGAACTAAGATTGCACAGTTCCCAGAACCCAAGGCTAGAAGTAGATCATTCAGAACTTTAAGGAGGGCTGACTCTGTGCTATGGTAGGGTCTAAAACCCGATTTAAACTTGTCCAAGATGTTATGCTGGCTTACATAGGAGCAGAGTTGCTGAAAAACAACTTTCTCCAAAACTTTAGCCAAAAAAGGAAGCTTAGAGATTGGTCTAAAAGACTGCAGGATTCAAGATGGTTTTTTTCAGGAGAGGCTGAATGACCGCATGTTTAAGGGAAGATGGAACAACCCCACTTGTAAGACTGCTGTTTATAATTGTTTGAATACTAGGGCCAATAGTTGGCAGTACATCCTTCAAAAGCAGAGTAGGGAGCACATCCAGGCAGCATGTGGTTGGCTTCATGTGCAGCATTAGCTCAGTAAGGTATGACAGTGACACGGGTTCAAACTGACTTAGATGGGAGTGGGAGGGTTGTTAACTGAATGAGCTAGTAGGGAACACAGATTATTAATTTTATCAGTAAAAAACTTCAAATATTTTTCACAGGTTCCAGCAGAATCTTCGATGTTGGGAGAGATTTTGGAATGCAGCACCGTGTTTATGGTATTGAAGAGGACTTTTGGACTGTGAGAATGTCTAGCTATGATGTCTGAAAAATACCTCACCCTGGCTGCTTTGACACCTTGTTGGTAGTTTTTTAGGCAGTCTTTAAGAATTTGAAAGGAGATCTGAAGGTGGTCTTTCTTCCATTTCCTTTCTGCTTTCCTACACTGCTGTCTAAGTTCACGAGTGTCATTGTTAAGCCATAGCTGAGACTTAACTTTAGCCCTTCTAGATTTTAATGGGGCAATTTGATTAATAATGTCAGTACAGACAGAATTAACATAGTCAGTAAGCTCATCTGTGCTTGTAGCTATGAGAGGATTTTCAATGTAACTTGCCACAGAAGAGGTGAGGTAGGCAGCTGAGAACTGACTGGCGGTTGCAGGTGAGATGGAACGTGTATAGACAACAGGCAGACTACTCTTACATGGAGAGCATGGAATGGACATGTCAAATGAAATAGGTTTGTGATCAGACAAACAGACATCCGAGACTATCTCTAGACTGGAAACTGAAAAACCAAGTGACAGCACCAAATCCAAAGTGTGCCCAAGCTCGTGAGTGGGGCACATCCAAGTAAACCAAATGAGTCAACGAGATGTAAAAATTCTTTAACCAAAGGTTTCGAGGGACAGCAAACGTGGATATTAAAATCACCAAGAATGAGAATTTTTTCTGTGCTAGACAACGTGAGTGACAGAAAGTTAGAAAATTCTTGAATGAAGTCCTTGTTGAGTTTAGGAGGGCGATACACCAATGCACAAAGAACAGGACATGATAGGTTCAGCTTAAACAGTTGAACCTCAAAACTGAAGTACTCATCAGTAGATAATAGATGACATTTGAACTGATTTTTAAAAAGAGATAAAAGTCCACCACCCCGTCCAGTAGACCTAGGAGTGTTAAAAAAGGCACAGTCACTTGGAGACGATGAGTAGATTGATGGGATAAGCTCGCTGGTGATTGCGCTGACCGAGATGCACATAGCGCGGCGGGATCCGCGATGAATGTAGCGAGGGCGTCGGGCTATACCCAACGCAACACAGCGGGCATAGGTGTGGGATGCAGACATGCCCTGCTATTCAGGCTCAGCAGATTAAGTCTGGTATATTGCGGCATGACCCTTCTCACTCGAAACAGCAACAACTTCCCAGGGTGGAGTGCTCTTGTGTTGGCAACCCCCGACGGAGCAGGGCAGGTGAGCAAGTCTCGTGTAGGTAATAATACACCGGCGAGAAGCGGCAGCAAACTGCAAGGCCACTCTAGCCTAAAACGCTGCCATGTTAGCCAAAGCACCTTAAACACTACCCAGAAGTTTAAGCGTAAGGAAGTAGTAATACTACCCAACACAAAAACCGACAGCAGCAAGCAGGTGGTGGAAACTCACTTACCGGCTGGAGTCTGGGAGAGGTGCAAGAAAGGGCTCGGGGCGTTTAGCCAAAAGTGTTGTTGCAGATACCGGTGTTGGCCAGGTTGCGTGATCGTAAAAACTCCAAAACTACGTACATAGCAATATAACAATGAAAAAAGAACAAAAATTGCGCTAAGATTAAAAAAAAATAAATAAATAAAAATTCGGTTCAGATCTATACAATACAGATCAACAAGAAGCGGCAGCACACAACGCGCCAGCGTACTCTTGCATCCGGTTGTGTGACAGGAAACTGGAAAATGACAAGGAAAATGATTCGCTTATCTTGCCATGAAATGAAGACAGAGGAGTTGTTACCTGGCGGGAAATCAGGATTCTGAGTGATGGGTGCCAGTAAAGATTTACCATGTATGCCAAAGTATTTTGAAATATCATGCCAAACTTTAATGCTATTATAAATTACAGGGTTGTGTTTAACATCAGGGTTAATATTATTTGGATTACACATAACCAGACTCCAAGGGGAATATGGATAGCACGCCCAAGAGTCAGCACAAGACACCCCATCTATAAAGGCATGTATCCAGGACCAAAGATGGCGAGCATGACAGGCCCAGTTATGAAAAATTAAATTGGGTAATGCACACCCACCCGTATCCGTAGAAAGTTTAAGTACCTTAAGACGTAACCTAGGTTTTTGAACTTGGACACTGCTCTCTCTAAATCCCCATTAGCTTTTCTTGTTAGGTACAGAGGGAGCATCTGCAAAGGATAGAGAAACCGGGGGACTACATTCATTTTGATGAGACTAATTCGACCAAACAATGATAGTGGAAGGTTATGCCAGCGTTCCAGGGGCCTCATGTACTAAAGGTGCGTACGTACAAAAACATTGCGTACGCAATGTTTCACGCAAACGGTCAGATGTACTAAATGTGACTTGAACGTGAGAAAGTGCGTACCCCCACGCCACTTTCATTTCAGGCGTACGTATGTTTTTCGTACGTATGCGACACTTAGAGGTGATGCATTGAAATTACAACTATTAAGATATCCTTTTCGCACACATTGTAGTAAGCCCTTATTGGGTAAAATTAAGTAAATTAGACAATTCAACAGTAAATTAATCAAACAATTTCATTGCCTTACTGTAATAATTATTCAACGTGTTTCCACTTAGCCTAGATTATATAAACATGCATGAAATGTTGCGCTGGAGTTCTTGGGAGATGGCAGCGTTGGCATTACTGGAGGTTATTGCTAATGGCCGAATTCGCCGAGAGCGCGTTTTCCGTGACCATTATGATTTTTTGGCCCATGATGATGACTGGTTTATAAGCCGTTTCAGATTTCCAAGAGCTGTCCTCTTGGAACTCTGTGCTGAGTTGGGTCCAGTTTTGGAGAGAGAAACGGCGAGGAGTCGCGCATTGCCAGTTCCTTTACAGGTGCTGTCCATCGGCTTCCTGGCAACTGGCTCGTTTCAAAGAGAACTGGCAGACCGGTCGGGGATATCCCAGTCATCTTTGAGCCGTGCCATGCCAGCTGTGTTGGATGGGATCATATGCATGTCAGCTAGGTATATAAAGTCCCCATATGATGCGGTTGACCAGGCAAACATTAAAGCGCAATTTGCAGCGATAGCCGGTTTCCCGATTGTAATCGGAGCGATCGACTGCACACACATTGCTATAAAGGCACCATCTGAGGAGGAATTTGCTTATGTGAATAGAAAACACTTTCATTCCATAAACGTGCAAATAATCTGTGATGCAAAAATGTGCCTTACTAATGTAGTGGCATTACAAGCTGGCAGAGTGCGTGATGGGTGGCTTTTGGTAAGCAACAAATTTAAACCATTTGACATTGACATCTTAGAATAATTAATTTAAAACATGGGTAATTGTTAAATTACTTAGGAGACAGCGGCTACGCGCTCAAGACGTGGCTGATGACCCCACAGCGTTCCAAACAAACAAAAAAATTTTCCGTGTCTCTACTTCATTTAGGAGCGTCTCCACTTCACATTCGATGAAGTTTCTCTTCTTTCCCCGTTTTGACATGCTTTGTGATAGATCAGAGAGGAAACTCCTCCGGTGCAAGACATATTTAAATTAATTTGCATATTTATAGGGGGCGTGTCTCTCATGTGCGCTAAATTCCACGTTGATTGGGATGTACAAAAGAAACGTGCGTGGATTACGGCGTAAGAACGGTTTGATACATCCGGATTTTTTTTTTTTGCGTACGCCATTTTCTGGATTTGTCCGTACGCCAAGTTTCAGTAAGAAATCCACGCAAGTCTTTGTACATGAGGCCCCAGGTCTTTTTTGACCGCCCTAAGTATAGGTACAAAATTTAGCTTCCAGAGATCTGACAGAGTCGGTGAGATTATAATTCCAAGATATGTGAAACCAAAGTTTGACCATTTAAAAGGGAAATTGTTTGGGACATCAGATTTAGCTATGCAACCTAGCGGCATAGCTTCAGACTTATTAAAGTTAATTTTATACCCTGAAACAAAACTGAACTCGCTAAAAGTATTCATAATTGCCGGGATGGATAATGCTGGGGATGAAACAAACATAAAGGGCAATTTTGTGTTCTATGTCTCCCAAATATACTCCTTTTATTTCAGTATGTAAACGTATGACCTCTGCAAGTGGTTCTAGGGCTAGGTCTAAGAGGGCACCCTTGGCGGACACCCATAGCCACTGGAAAAGGTTCAGAGCGGCGACCATTAGTTATGACGATAGCTCTGGGTGCCTGATATATAGTTTGGGTCCATTTTAAAAAATTCCCCCCTAGGCCAAACGTTTCCATAATGTCAAACAAATAAGGTCATTCGACTCTGTCGTACGCCTTGTCGGCATCTAAGGATATAGCTAGTGTTTTCTGTTCATTTAGAAATGAAGAATGAACAATATTTAAAAGTCTTCTGACATTGCTTGAAGAGCATATTAGGAAGCCAGCTTTCAAAAAATTCCACCGCCTAGGTTCCCTTCAGTGCCTTCTTTCAGTCCAGTAACACGAATGTTTTCTCTGCGACTCCGGTTTTCCATGTCATCGGCACGGGCAGTCAAGTTCTGCACTTTTTTCTCTAGGAGGGTAATTTTGGTCTCCAGGGAATACATCCGATCTTCATTTTCTGAGACACGGTTCTCAGCCTCACTCAGCCTCTTACTGTTATCTTCTATGCGGCTTGTTAGAATGTTCAGACTAACATGAAATTCGATGAATTTCATGTCCATAAGGGCGCTAATCTTCGCTGTCAGGCTTTGGGCAATAGCGTTAGCCATGGTTTCCTCCTGTTCGTCTACACCCACCCCTGAATTCGCAGCGTTTGTTTTAGGTTCAACACGACGGCTTCTCGTTGTTTGTCACTGAGAAGTTGCAGCATCTGTTCCAGACATGATGTTATATCGAAATGTCTTTGAAAATAGTGGTTTGATAGGTCAAAAAGGTAGATAATTAACTGTTAGACGGGAGGTCGATTAAAGGCGACAGCTCACTCAGACCTTGACCTTTGACCTTGGCTTCTCATCACTTGACCTTGGCTTCCCTTTTTGTGTATGGCCCTTGTTTTTTTGGTTATTGACTTAGTTAGTGTTGTGTATTGGTTTTGTGTTGTGTAGTGTTGTGTAGTCATGCCTCGCCGTCCCAGTGCCCTCCATTTTGGCACGGTTCATCTACAGGGATCTGTTAAAGCCCCGGTTAATAAACCTTGCTCTCCTCAGCAATTGTGTCTGCCTCCTGGCTCCAGCCTGTTACACCGGGAGTTTCCACTTGAATATTCCATTGGCATCCACTGTTGCTGAGTTGCTTCAGCTCTCCTTTTTACTTATTGAGTTTGTCTCATTTTTGGTTTTCAGAACCCTGATGGCAGGGAAGTGAGAGCAAGCTGGAGGTCAGAGGTCATGAGGAGAGAATGGATCACAGCAACCACTGCAAGGACCCACACAATCCCAGGAGCTAGTGCTTGTTTGTGTGTTTGTGATTTAAAGCCATCAGTGTTTGCTTGTCTTAGTGGCCATCCAGTTTAGGCAATAGTCTCATCTTCTCAGAGAATGTCTGTCAATGTTTCCAAGCAAACCACAGATCCTAATCAAAATGAATAGAAGTGGTTCTTTCATTCTAATTGACCATGTCACCAGCATACTTCATCATACATCATCATACACCATCATAATTCATCATACTTCATACACCATCATACTTAATCATACACCATTGTAGCAGATGTACTGATAATTATGAGTTATGAAAGGGGGCACCACCCTGATATTTCAGGGAAATATGTATTTGATAAATGTAGTAGATGAAATTGTCAGGGCTGGTTCCAGCGCTAGTCTCTCTGACGCCACTGGAGGGGGCTCGCGAGCCTACTCCAGACCCAAGTGTAATCAGCAATGATGACCTGCAGCTGTCTCCCTCCTCATTTAAGGGAGACAGTTGCAGCGTCTCATTGCTGAGTTATTTGTTATCTTACCTCGTTCATTCAGCCAGCCTCTCAGTAATGTGTTGCGTACATGGTGTTGTTTCACCAGTCTTTTGTTACCTCTGCGCCCTTTACTGGTATTACTGGTATATAAGTTTTCCCAAATCCTATTTCTCTTCCTATCCGTTTGTTGTTTTGTGGGAAGGGATTTATTCTCAATTTTTCCCCAGACACGTTGAGGGTTGCTCCGTGTATTTTTTGTTCTTCCCCGTTTTCCACGTCGAGGTTGCTCCATGTATTTTTGTTCTCCCCCATTTATCACGTCCACGTTGAGATAGCTCCGTGTTTTTGTTCGCTTCTGATTGGTACGTTTTGTATTTTTTGGTTTCCTTATTTTCTTATTTTTGTTTTATCCGCTTCTCCCGTGCTGTTATTACGGAGGTCTCAGTTTTCTGATAGTTTGTGGTTTGGCATTTGAGTTCATCAATATAAAAAAACCCAGCAACCCTCACAGAAATAATGATATATCAGTCTCCTTACCAAATGGTTAAGTTCTAAAGTAAAAGGGGAATAATAAACAACTACCAACTATTATTTGATTATGACTGGATTATATAGCTAACAGAATACTTTCCTAACTCGGGTAGGACCAGGGAGGAAAAGAGTCTTGGAGAGGAATTAGGAAGAGCACGAAATTCACGACAGAGGCTAATGAAAAGGCTTAATCATATTGAACTAAGAGGGATAGAAATACTGTACGTAGAGGCAAGGTTAGCACTTAGCACCCCAAATAGCATTATAGTATTAGCGTCTTACTTTGCAGGTCAGGGGACCTGTCCGTGGGCGGTGTGAGAGAAATTATTATGATAATGTCATCTTAATCATGTCATTATATTATTTCAGATCATGATGAACTGTATGATTTAGTATAAGTCATTCTGACTAGCAGAAGGACCATAATCTGTTAGTAAGTGTGATTCAGTGTAACCATGAGTCTTATGTTTAGCTCACACATTTGTATATGGACAGGGTGAATAGGGCAAAAGCCCTATGTCATCCGTTTGACAGTAGTCTGCCCAGTCGGCCTTCGGCTGTCTCCATGTATAACTGAGACATCAGTTTCTTCCGTCGGAACCTAAAGGAAGCCCCATATCTGGAGATATACACATGAAGACAAAACAGGCTACAAAGGCGCCTGGTCGGCGTACGTGCTGTTTTCAAGGCAACCTGTCTGCCGGAATTGCTGATGTTGTGTTCTTGTAATGTACTTAAGGAGGGAGCGCCCCTCTCTTAGTTATGGAGAACTTCGTACTAGACGAGGCTCTCACTTTACTTTGCTACTTTCTTTATTTACTTTTATTTATTTCATATTTTATGCCTTTTAATAAATTACTCATTTAATTCAGTTAACCACGTCTGAGTCCTCAATTGATTTTCAGAAATTTCCACGACAGCGGTCAGCTGGAGAAAGTTCAGAGGTTGATTCGAATCGACGCGCTTACGGAAAGCACAGATCTTGCTTGCAGCTGGCGCTTACACGACCCGGGTCACTTTTCGCTGACAGCTAAGACTTCACAGAGCTGCCCCTTCCGGGCGGCTTCCAACTTCCTTGGAATTGTGAAGACTTAGTAGGACTTCAAAGCGGTGGTTGCAGGTGCTCAGTCTGAATTTCGTTCACGTTACTTGCCGAGGACAAACTTCAAGCTAAACTAAAATCAATAACTGTCGGCCAAACAGAATTAACTTCAGATTAACTGAGTTAAAGAAAATGAAATTGATTTAGAAGACTAGATAAATGAGAGCAAATTTCGACGATGACATAAAACAAGCTAGGTTAAATACTTTTCTCGAGAAATAAAACGAAGATCTTCTTGGAGGTTGGGATTACGTTCGAATTTAGTTGCGGTCTCTTGGCATCTCTCCAACTCTTTCGTACTTTCTTGAGAAATGCCTTTTAAGGGGCGTGACCGTAGTATAATTATTGGTCAACTATACGGTTGACCACTGGGTCTCGATCACTGAATATTCATTAGCTCTGTCTGGAAAAGGGGGGTTTTCCTCGAGGAGGAGACAGAGAGAGTCAACTGCGCCCCCCCCAGGTCCGGTTAATGAATGCTGATAAGCAAAGTAGATGGGGGCATGATTTTCAAGACAAAGAAGATCCCTTGTTCCTAAATAAAATGCTTCGTGTTACTTGGCCTAGTTAAGTTTGGTGTTTGCATCAGTGAGGACCTCACATGGGCAGTGCATACCACACAGATAGTGAAGCAGGCCCACCAGCGCCTCTACTTCCTCAGAAGGCTGAGGAGGTTTGGCCTGAACCCCAACATCCTCAAGACCTTCTACACCTGCACTGTGGAAAGCATCCTGACGGGCAGCATTACCACCTGGTACGGGAACTGTACTGTTCTGGAGAGCAAATCTCTACAGAGAGTAGTGCGAACAGCCCAGTCCATCACTGGGGTCCAGCTCCCTAACTTTCTGGATTTATAGGAAATCCAGAAGGATCATGAAGGATCCCTCCCATCCTAGCCAATGTCTGTTCACCCAACGGCCGAGTGGTAGGAGGTTCAGAAGCTTCAAAGCCAGAACCAGTCGGCTCAGAGACCGCTTCTTCCCCCATGCGACCAGGCTACTGAACAGCCAGTAATCTCTGTTCTGTCCCATCCTGCCCCAGCATATGTATAAGCACCACTATTCCCGCACTTTTCTACACGCTGCACCCTGCACAGCTGGACTGTTGGACCTTCACCTAACCAAGAACAATACTCAGCCCACACGCTCCCACATAAATCATTCGGCATCTGCACCTTACAATGTTCAGTGCAATATCATACGATCTATTAATATATTAAAATTTCAATATTCTATTTTAAATCTGTACCGTATGTATATACTGTTTAAATTGTTATATTCCTATTTATAATTCATATATTGTCTGTTGTAAATATTGTCTCTGCAAATTGTGGAATTCGCACCCACGTTTTTCACTCACTGGTGTCCTTGCACTCTGGTGATGTGACAATAAATCTGATTTGATAAGCATTAGTTTGGTCCCTTGTCATTCTAAACATTGATGACAATAAATTACACATAATGCATAGGCAGGCACGAATCTGAGGTCACATAAGAACACATGGAGATGCTTACATCTGAAACAATGTCGCACACATTAATAAATGGATAGGCATGCGTTTAACATAACTCATTACACGTTGATAGTTAGTTATACATGAATCTAAAATAATACTACATCAGGATATGGGTATCTATATGTTTAAAATAGTGGAATACACAGGAATGTATAGATGTGCATGCATTTCAGATACTACAGTCCAATGATATGGGGACATGCATGTCTAAACTAGTGAAACACACAGAAAAACATAGATATGCGTATGTTTATAGTAATGCAACCCAAGAATACATGGACATGTATATTTAAAATATTAAAACACATAAGAGTACATAGGTATATGCA
This sequence comes from Brachyhypopomus occidentalis, assembly GCA_020368025.1. NCBI lineage: Eukaryota > Metazoa > Chordata > Actinopteri > Gymnotiformes > Hypopomidae > Brachyhypopomus > Brachyhypopomus occidentalis. The sequence continues at coordinate 286,203 of JAGXOD010000011.1, read as the reverse complement.
TGAATGTGGGGTGATTATACAATAAAGGTGTTATGATGGCACCAATTACAGATGAGGGACCTAAGTCTTGCATTTATATCAGTCACAGATCACTTAATACCTGGATGTTGTAGGCACAGAATTCATGATCTTCATTTCAGAGTTCTTAAAGAGCTGATGAAATGGACACCGGAGTTTTGAGGATAAAGGGTCCTTCCCTTGGTTGTAAGGTAGTCGAGTTTGGTGTCTTTGGAATGCTCTCGTCGAGTCGCTTACTCTCGGCTAGATGTTAATCCAGTGTCCGCAGTGGATGCAAAGTTTAAACTCTCTATATCTGGATTTAAGTATCTGGGAATTCAAATGACCACAACTATGTCTGATCTATTCCAAGCCAACTTTGCTCCATTATTGAATAACATCAAGACAGATTTGCAATGATGGAGATATCTCCCTCTGTCACTTATAGGTAGGATTAACTCCGTAAAAGTAAGCATTCTACCTAAACTTCTATTCCTCTTTCAGAATCTTCTGATTTTCTTTACTAATTCTTTACTAATTTATTATTTCCTTAGACGGGGGGGGAGACACCAAGAATTAAGAAAAATCTCCAAAAATTCAAATCACATAGTGGTCTTTCTTTTCCCAGCTTTTTATTTTATAACTGGTCGGCTCAGATTTACAAAATACTCTATTTGATCCATTTACCAGACCTTCTGTAGTGCAGACTAGAACTGAATTCCTGCTCTACTTCCATACTTCTTTACTCATATCTACCGTCAAAATATTCAAGTTTTTTAGACAATCCAATCCTCCTTTCAACACTACGCATCTGGACACAGTTTAGACGCCAGTTCAAGTGCAACTCTCCATCCATGTTAATGCCTATCCTAAACAATCATTTTTCCCCCCAGCCATCAATGATGCAACCTTTGCTCTCTGGCGCGAAGGGGGCATCCTCTCAGTTAACGATCTGTACAAGGATGGTACCTTCTGTACATTCGCTCAGCTAACCAGAGACCATAACCTCCCTAATTCACACTTATTCAGGTATTTTCAGGTCAGGCATTTTTTTTCCATCCCTCTTCTCTAATTACCCTCTAATTAGGGTAACTAAAATTGCTTGGTAGCTGGAGTTGGACTGTACTTTTACTGTACTGTACTTTTACGGACCAGTGGTGGGACAGAGCTGTAAATGCTGTTCCTTCTTGTGCCCCTTGCTACAGCTAATTCAATTTAAGGAAATTTAAAACGCACAGTTATCAAGATTTTACCCAGACTCTGTGAAGGACCAATGTGACAGATGCTCAGGCTCACCCTGCGATTTAGCCCATATGTCCTTTTCTGTCCTTCTTTGGAGAAATTCTGGAATAATTATTTTGATGTAATCTCTAAAATCCTTGATATAAATATTACACCTTGCCCCGTCAGTGGCAATTTTTGGCCTTCCATTTGATGGACACTCCCTGCACCGCTCCAAACTTGATGTTCTATCCTTCACTTCACTATTAGCTAGGTGTTGCATACTACTAATGTGGAAATCTCCCACATCACCCTCGATTTCACAATGGCACATATTAGGTAAGAATTTCCTGAAGCTGGAAAAAATCAGCTCTAATATTAACATAATATCTAATATCTGCCTTTCACAACAAACGGAATTCCTTTTTTACGTATTTTGAGCAACTTAAAGAACTGCCAGCTGACTAACTTCCCTCCCCCTCCCTTCTTCCCTTCCTCCCTTCCCTTCTTAATCATTTTTTTTAGGTTTTAATTACTCATTTTGTCAATACAATTTATTTTGTTACATTATTCAATCTCTTTGGGTTTAAGAAACAGTATAACAAAAAGGTTATTGGGAAGGGTTAAAACTAAACTGTATGCATCAAACCTGAGACGGGAACTCATTGTCAAAAATGTATACATATATGTATTTTATACTTTATACTTTTGTATTTTATATTTTATACTTATATGTATTTTATACTTTATACTTTTATATTTTATACACATATGCATTTTTTATGCCTTTCCCAATGCCTCAATAAAAAGAATTTTAAAAAAAAGAATAACTGCTGTTTTTGGTCTGTCCTTATTTTTAAGAGTTACAAACAGGCTCCGTGGGCTCAAAAATACATTGTCTGACCACATGGTGGTGTGATTTTCCTGTGCATTGATTATATCTAACTATGATCTTTGGGGTTTTTTTCTACTTCATTAACCTGTAGTTGAAAGCTTACGGTATGACTATATTATGTGATTCGTGAATTTTATGCTTCAATATAGATAAAAGCAATACAGATATAGATATATTGTTTATTGTGTAATTCCTATATATTTGTCCTGAGAATGTAATTTACACACAATGCACACATCAGGGGATGGTTTGGAGGGAGAGAAAATGGGGGGGGGGGGTCACAGAAGTCCTACTTCAATTTGCTAGTTCAAAATTTAACCTATGCTAAGAGCCAGCTCAAACCTTAACCTACGCTGCAGGTTGCCATGACCAAACTGGGAAATGCATCAGATTACTATGGGTGCTACTGTTTCCTGTTTAAAACACACGCAGCCCACGCCTCGAAAAGCGGCTTGTTCCGGCTTCGCCCCTTTACAACTTTATCCTTCCCCGGCAATGAAAATAGTACCACGGACTTTCACTCTTATTAAATGTGTTTTGTGCTGTTATTGATGTTCACTGTTATTGTGATTTCAAATACACTTCTCAAAGAAATTCAACGGCATTGTGTTGTTCGGTTGCGTCAAATAGCAGATACAGCGGAGTGATACGATTTCAGGACCTCGCAGTGGACGAGCCACGGGAGCGAACCCGCTTCGCGGAGTATGTCCGTAGTCAGGGGATGTACAGTGAGATTACTAGAAATTGCAAGTATTATTTATTGTGATGTCCTGGAGAAATTAACAAATTTCTAAACTGGAAAAAATACGTCAGTGTGCAGCTGGACCATTTAAATTCGACTGGGAATTTTCTTTGGATTGGGAAGTCGACGTAGAAATTGCACATTACGATAATTCTCCGCTGTCACTGTGCCTAGGGTAAGTGAAGTTGCGACTTTGACAGTCAACCAAGTGAGTGTGCAGGGCGCTCTGCACGTAGCTATCAAGGTGAGCTCGTAGCCATTACGCAATATTAGTAACGTTAGTAGTCACATCTTTCATAGCATTTAAAATATACGTTCTGAACAGTACTTGCGTTTCCTAAACCCCTCCACGCAGCTTCATTACGGAAGCATGCTATTACATGAAATTACACTGTGGAAATGACTGGCGCGATATTTGATGCTTCTTGAAATTGATCCTGTTGCGTTTTTAATGTGTCTCACGAAAAACCCGCCCCACTCACACACACACACACACACACACACACACACATATATATATATATATATATATATATATATATATATATATATATATATATATATATATATATATATATATATATATACTCTTCAATTTTTAAGCACAAAATGTTTAAAGGTATTTAATTTTTTTATTGTTCTTTTTTCGAAACTGTTGTTCAAAATCTAATAATCATCTAATAATCATCAAGACTGAAGGAGAAAATGTCTGTTGTGCCTAAACTTTCACTTTCTTGCGCATCTCTCATTTGGTATATGGAAACTTGAACACATTTCGATCCTTTTCTCTCTCAATACTTAAGGAACTTCTTTTCACTTTCAAAATGTTCTACAACAGCAATGCGCTTGCGCATATTTGTAATCCTCACTCAACTATGATTCTTGTCGAGCTATCGGGCGTTTATATATATACGTTTAATTGTGTCATGTTTATTCAATAAAGGACTTTTTAGATGTTAAAAAGAAATACATATATACATACATATTTACATTTATATAAATTTAAGAGTTAGCCTGACCTGGTACTGACCTGATCTGGAAGGTTCTTCTTAGAGTAGCCACCAGTCGAGCACATTTCTGTAAAATCTTGTGCATGTATGCACGTGTGCAAATACCCAAACACAAATGTACAACCACATAGGCAATGTGACAGTCTTAGTACATAAGAAAAAAATCTAATAATAATTACTAATTATATGAAACAACTAATTAGTGATAAATAAGTGTGCATCCTCTCCTCAGACACCCACACACCCTCACCTACAACAACTCAAATGTTTAATATCTAAATGGAACAACTGCCTTTTGGTTCACCATGCATGGTTCAGGTGCATGCAACATTCACTCTCCCATATAATATTCTGTCTGCAACTGCATCACCAACAGCTGCTGGGAAAAATTCAGATTGTCCACCAAGTAAAGAAAAAGCAGTACATTAGAGAGATACCGAGTTACGTTTTAAAAGCTGATTATAGCGAATATGCCTCAACAAAAACTTAATACATCTAAAGACATTTTTCACCACATTTTCCGCGCATAGCTTTGTGCTATAATGCTGCTCAAGTTGCATTCTCATGTGTGATACGAGTGTAGAAACCCCGTAGAAATAAAGTACGGTTGACATACGGTAGGCGGCGGTACGACTGGGGTGCTCAGAACCAGAAGAGAAAGAAGAAGACGTCCTTCGCACGTTATCGCCACATGTTCGGTAGTGTTGTGTGGCCACAGCTATTAAGTGTCCTGTGTGGCGTTAAATATAGCAGCAGAGTGGAAACATGAGTCTGTTCAGTGCCGATACGCCGGAGCGGTGCGAGCAGGGGAGAAACTGGGGCGGACGCGTTAAACTGACATTTGGACGGTGCGTAACTCAGATTTACTTCTGTGTCACACACACATTTACTTTGCGGCCTAATGCCTGTTTTGTGGAGCGCGTTCCTTTACACGATGTGCAGATAACTACTACCGATGTCGAAGTAATACGGTGATTCAGTTTGTGGGTATCTTATAGATGTGATTCTTTAAATTTATTTGGTCGGTTGACTCTGAATTTAGCCAAGTTAGTACTTTTGCCCAGTTTGGTTAACTATCCATTTTCTCTATCTAGCTATCCACCCATCCATCTGTACATCCACCCATCCATCCATTATTGTTTATTTCCTTCGTATTTTGGAAAAAAAACGTTTTTTTTTTAATTAGACAAGTAGCTATCCGCTTCTGCAGCTAGAGAACAACGTGGCTGAATAGCTACAGACAGCTAGGATAGCTACTTTTGTAGCGGGCCTTTTTGGAGGGAGGGAAATGTTTGCCTTAAAAGTCTTAAGTTAAACGTATCCGGGGAAATGGGTTATGAGTTATATATGAGAGTTATATATAACTAGCTAGTTATAACTAAACGTTGTCTTTTGTTATCGTTACGCCAATTGCAACATCACCCGCGTGCTTGTCAGCAGGAAAGTGAGGGAAATGCTTAATCCTACCACTAACCCTAAAACCCTAACCCTTAAACCCTACCCCTAACCCTAGAAATGTGTGAGGGCTTGAACATACATCGGCATGTTTCAAGATAATTAACATGACTTAGTTTATCTTCACAAAACTAAAACTCTGTTCCAATGTTAAGTGTAACATGTTTGTACAACCTTATTTTTCTTCAGTGCTGAAGCGCTCAGATTTCCTTCAATTTGATGTTTAAAACACACTTCTACCAATCTATTAATTGCTTTTTACCCTTAAGTTGATACATTTTATAGAAGCTTTAATTTCTTAATTTGTACTATTTCTGTTAAAATCATGTCAATTGCAAGGCCCTTTCTCTTCTCTGCAGGCATGGGTGAGGAGTCAGGGTGTTGTGCCATGTGGTCTCCTTGAAGGCACCCTGGCCCCCTGCAGGTGACAGGATGCCTGTGCAGGCAGCACAGTGGACCGACTTCCTGTCCTGCCCAATCTGTTATAATGAGTTTGATGCCGGCGGCCACCAGCCCATCAGTCTGGGCTGCTCCCACACTGTTTGTAAGACATGTCTACACAAACTGCACCGCAAGGCCTGCCCTTTTGACCAGACCACCATCAGCACTGATGTCGATCTGCTGCCCGTCAACTGTGCTCTGCTGCTGCTTGTGGGAGCCCAGGTGAAGTGTTTGTGTGTGAGGGTTGGAAGGAGCCTACCAGCAGAATGAGGGTGTGGATGGGTTTTGAGGGAGCGCATTGCGAGAAAGGTGTAGTAGTTGAAGTAGGGGGAATAACGGGGTAGTATAAGTGAGGGGGGGGGGAATAACAGGAACGCTTTGTATGGTAAAGTGAACAAGGGTTTTCATAAGAAGATTGAATGTGTGTCTGTCCTACAGCCTTCTTTTATCACGTTAGGTGTGGGGGTTGTGCATGATGGGCAGGTACATCTAAATTTTCTGTTGGAAGTCATAACAAGCAGCCAATCAGGCAACTTGGTTATACTGTTTTCATCCCCAAATTGACTACACAAGACCTGCACGCCACACCAGGCAACCCTAGCACACCTATCGTAGTTTGTCTATGTAAACTATGTACAGAACCTTTTCCTTTCTGGCTAAGATATACAGAAGTTGGCCAACAATGCCAAGTTGAGATTTTCAATAAAGACCTTGAAAAGGCTACTTTGAGGCTACTGATGCAGCTACCATTTAGACCCACAATATTAAACTGACGAAGAAATGACAAGACTATTTATACGTAATAATCATGCACACACTAAATGTGTAATTTAATTAGAAGTTGTATGTGCTTTTCCAATTTTTCCAGTTTACATCTATGTTGGTTTGCTTATGATTCAAACCAGTCTTCGCAGACAATAGTTTCAGGGAGGCATTGGAGTCACAGCACTATGTATGTATAGTTAAGACATTAGTTTATATGGACTGAGACATGATTTGTTTTACTTGGGGACCATGTTATAAACAAACTACAAAATGTGCAACTTAAGTGTCTAAATGTTGCTTTAGATGCCATGCATTCCATCTTTACTGTAAGGTTAGTGTTCACATAACCTATCTTAACTTTCGTGGAAAATAATGCAGTTGTTTTCTGGTGTATACAGTTCCAAGTAAGGCAAAATGATGTATCTGGGTAATGCAAATAAGAATGCTTTGAACAGTGATGGAAATTTAACAAAGATTTTATAGTAAACAAGAAAAGCAATAAAACAAACTTGACCAAGCTCTCTTCTATGGACCCATGTGCAGATGGTCCTGAACATTCAGGGTTATAATGTGAGGCAAAGAACAGTTCGCTGCTGGTCAGCAGCTTCTCTGACTGGAACTTGGAACAGAATCATGGTTGCTCTGCATTTCATCTCACTGTAATTTCATATCAAATTAACTTGTATTTAATTATTGATTTAATTATAAATTACTTTCTAACTGCTGCAACCTAAATAGAAGACTATTTAGATTAGAGATTAGAATCTTTATTTTGCCAGGACACACTTTGCATGTGCTAAATACCCTCTTCATGGGATCTAAAACTGCTGCCAAAGTCAGAGCAAAATTATACAATGAGAAAAGTTGTTGTACAAGGCTGACATGTAAAATGGCCACTGTGTGCATCTTCTAATGTAATACTACAGAACGCTTCTGTCTCTCTCTGCTCTCCGCATTATGTGCAATTGTCAGCAGACCTTTCTCACAAAAGCTGAAGGAACAGGAGGTATAGAACAGCAATAATTTTCCACTAGCTAATCAATCGTGAATGATGTGATTCTGTCAGGCAAAAAGAAATGTCAATGGAGGTCAACAAATGTACTTTGATGTGCAGATACCTAGGCAGATCGCCAAAGGCAGGCTGTGTGAGAAACGTCACATAGTAACCAAGAATATGTAAAGTACCCTGATGTGAGTTTTTTTTGTGTGTGTATTGTTCTTTTGTTACCCCACATGACAGTGGGCCTGACTGTTCATCACTGCTGTCATCTGTCTGAACTGCATAATCACAGTTTGTGTTCAGTGAGATTAATTGTTGAACTGAATTTACTCTTGGCTACTTCTGTAGGTTCCTGAAGTCCAGGGTGTGTGTCTGGGTACTTCTGAGGACACACAGCATTATGGAGTGTGCAGAACATGTGTGCAGGAGCTTGCTCTCTACCTCAGACCCATCAGCGGAGGAAAAGGTGTGTGTGAGAGAGAAAATGGAGACAAAGGTGTTTCACTATCTGTTGGTGAGATTATGCCTCACTGAGTGTTACTATTGGGCAGGTTATGTGGCTCTGTGTGTAGAACAGAGCATTTCCTGTTTTTCACCTTTGTGTGGTTGGTATTTCTGCGTCAGAGGCGATGGAGTAGAGGTGCGTTGTTCTGGAGCCTTCAGAGAGCTGTGTGGCCATGATCTGACAGTCACACTCTCCCGTATGATGAAGTGTCTAAAATCGTTGCTGTTTCATGTTTACATGGGCCAGCTGTAGCAATTCATATGTAGCCGTGCCTGTTAATTGTGTTAGGGTTGGTGTTGAACTTCATACAGTGTTTATTGTACTGCAAAAAGACTGCACATTCAGAACACATCCCTAGTTTTAGGGTCCCCAGTGTTTTTGGAATTTGCCCATAATGACCTCATAACATTTGGCATCATGAAATTTTGGCTGTTCTAGCTTATTTTGTACTGTATAATACTGTCAGGGTCATTCTCTGTGCACTCACGGCCCTGTCAGATCTGTAAAGGGTTCAGCTGCGTCATTGCATCGTCCAAGGGTCGATCAGGACGATCAGTGTTTCTCTTCTAAGTATGGGAAAACAAGTTATTCTCAATGGTAAGTATGGGAAAACAAGTTATTTCTCAATGGTATTTGTCCATAGTGGTGGTTGACCATAGGGTCAGTGTCTGTGTTCTCAGTGGTGTTTGTCCATAGGGTTAGGGTCGGGGACATGTGTCCGTATGCTAGCTGTGCACAACAGGCACAGCACTTATGCTAATGCTTAAGTCCTCAAGCTTCATGAAGCCAGTCAGCGTGTCTGCTGGGATTCATCTCTCAGTGCTGCCGCCCCTTTTCTCGCTCCAGCAGGTGTGAACGGCCCCAGTGTGCTCAGCCGGCCCATGCAGAGGAAGCTGGTGACGCTGGTCCACTGCCAGCTGGTGGAGCAGGAGGGGCGCCTGCGGGCGGAGCGGGCAGCCCGCTCCCTCGGCGAGCGCTCCATCACCGAGCTCATTCTGCAGCACCAGAATCCCCAGCAGCTCTCTGCCAACCTCTGGGCTGCTGTACGGGCGCGTGGCTGCCAGTTCCTGGGTCCTGGTGAGTATTGCCCATGCATTGGACCCCTCATGGAGCCCTCGCTCTGTGGGTTCAGGAATTAATCTGTTTTTTATGGTCTTTTAGAGGTTTTTGTAGCATAAGGTTACTAGAGTGGCAGTCAAAACATCTTTGTATGTTAGGGGAAAAAAATTATTCTCCATAACAAAATGTAATCCTTGTTCCTTAAGGTGTGGATTGTGCAGATGTTCTACAGTGTTCTTACCTTGGTTGTGTGGCAGGTTTGGGTTCTGAGTGCTGGGGCCCTCCGCTCTATTGCAGACTAGGATTAGATAAGGTTAGACGGGAGTGTTTCAGCAGGTCATGTAGAGAGAGGATTGTAAGGAACACGTGCTTGGTGTCAGTGATGATCACTCATAGGGCAGATTCTGATTGAGCTCCTCTCATGTGATCTCATAAATGAGTTTTTATAGTCTGACGACATCAAGCATAGGAGTTTTCTCAACTTGCCCAGCCAACCGTGTGTCAGTCTCAGTGCTGGTATGTGTATGTGTTTCAGCAATGCAGGAAGATGCACTGAAGCTTGTGCTGCTGGCCCTGGAGGATGGCTCTGCCCTCTCCCGGAAGGTTCTGGTGCTGTTTGTGGTTCAGAAACTGGAAGCTCGTTTCCCTCAGGCCTCCAAGACCAGCATTGGGCACGTGGTGCAGCTGCTGTACAGAGCCTCCTGCTTCAAGGTGGGCCTGACACTGCAGTGTTGCAGCTGATGGTGGTGAGAGCACAGGATTTAGAAACACTGCTTTAACATAACTGATTTAGCTTGGAAGCTTTGATCTAGCTAAAGGCTTCAAGAAATGAATTGTGAATGTCACCAGAGTAAATGACTGGTTGGTATAGTCTAGTGGGTAACAGTGCTGCCTGTCCTGAGTAAGTGCTCTGTGCCATACTAGTACAAGAGTCCCTGTTCAAATCTCTGAACACTACACCAACATGACTGATCATTGAAGTTTTATCCAGTCGCTCTGATTATCTGCCAAACATGTAAAATGTATTTAGAACAAGTTAAAATGAATATTCATCCTAATGGATCAGTGCTGGTCACCATTCATTGTTACAAATGTTAGCAACTTGGCCTGAGTATCGTTTGAAAATGTTCGATACCGATAAGATACTTTCATTTTTGATACCGATACTGAAACACTACCTTTTTCTGACGGAGCATACAAAAATGAATAATTTACACATCCAACATTAGTAATCTTTGTCTCACATGGTCACACTAACCCTAGATGCCTGTACACACACAAACTTGCATACAAGGTCTAACAACATCAGCAGCAATTCTATTCCCACCACAAAGCTACAGGATCACTTGAAGTCAGCAGGCATGTCTTTGTATTTCTGAATCTCTCTTCACCCTTTCTCAGAGTGAGGAACCTTCACTGGCCTGATTTGTGATTGCATGGTCCTCTGCAAACGGCTCCTGTAAAGCAGACAGCTTAGGCCTCTTCGAGTCAGGGAACACCTAAAATGTTTTTTAAAAGCATCACAAAATGTTTTAGCACAGTAACACAGGTAACTGTTCAGCACTTGAAACATTAGGTATTATTGTAGTATTAAATACTATAGACCTGAATGGTAAACATAACTGACATTATGTTGTTTAAGGGTAGAATAAATAAAAACAGAAACGTATTCACAAATGACATTATATTTAATGATCTACTGTAAAGGGATACACATTATCTATCAAGGGTATGCCACCGAAACCAGTTAGACTCAACAGTCGAAAAGGGCAACAATCCTTTAACACTAAACTTGGCTCTTGCTTTGGGGTGTCCTTCCCTCGCATGACATCTTTAGCTTATCTGCTGTAGTGAAAGGTTGTTTCTCTGTGGACAACTGCATTAGCTCAAGTGGGATTGGTAGAACTGAACCCAACTTTAAAATCCTTCACCTACAACATCAAAACGACATGCAAATTAATTATATTATAACCACGAATTATTGCAGCTATGTTCGTAGTGCTAGCTAGTTAATATGTGCTAGTTTTGTGGTAATGCTAGCTAAATCCTAATTGACTTTCAATGCTAATAAACAGCATAGTAGATTGTATAGAAAGTTTGTTTTCTCTGGGAAAGGATACAAATATTTTATTGCTGGAAACTCTGGCATCTGCATGTGGTTGTGAAATATTTATCCCAGGTTCTCCCGTCTGACAGCGACGTAGTGTTCTTCATTAATTCCAATCAAATGTAATCAAATGTTTCAGCAGATTTGATGTATTAGCTGATTTGTAAACCACAAGCTTAAAACACTTGTAGTACAGGGAGCTGTTCTCATTAACGTTGTAAAAGTGGAACCAGACATTTCATCTTTTCGACATGTTTAGTTGGCTATCTAGATAGCTAAATCTGTGCTCTGTGTTTAGTTATGTAAACTTTTACTTAGCTAACTAGCTAGCTAACTGTGCTCTGTGCTTTTATGTGCATAGGGGAGTAAGTGAAATTTTCTTAACTTTACCACAGATAAAAAAAAAACTAGTGTTTTGTAATTTGCGGTTTATGCAAAGTATCTAAAATAGGCACCAAATATTTCTAGACGTTTCGGTACTCTGTACTACTGAGATTTTTTGGTCGGTGCCCTTTGAGTATCGAATTTCGGTACCCATCCCTATTAGCAACAGCTTTGATTGGACCGTAACTTGCATTACACGTGCATATAGAATAGCGCACTTAACCTTCTAGCATGCCATGATGATAAACTGAAGTGTGTACACAAACCTGGAAAGGAATTTGCTGCGGTTGTTTTCACCAAGATGTTAGTCAGTATGCACCTCATTTGGTTAATCTCTGCAGCACATGCTAAACTTGTGAACATTAGCAGGGTGATGCTTTTAGTTTTGTTCTTGTGGGTAAAAAGCACCCCATCAGATGGACCGTTTAGATAGGAGATGCGTACTGGCTAAGCCTGATTTGTTGGAACATAATCAAATGTTTGAAGTTAATGAAAGGAAGACATTCAATCTATAATAATGATGCTTCTTGGGGTGGATTAGTGTGTGTGTGTGTGTGTGTGTGTGTGTGTGTGTGTGTGTGTGTGTGTGTGTGTGTGTGTGTGTGTGTGTGTGTGTGTGTGTGCACGCGCATAACTACAGCATACTTGGTAGGTCAGGAATGTTGTACCCCTATCCCAGGATGCAACTGTGCGCTATATTTGCCTGGTTTGGTTGCAGTAGTAGCAGGCGGTCACCTAGTTTCTGCCTTCGTATCTGACAGAATGACCAGTGTTGACCCCAAATCACATTTTTATATAAAATGAATGTCGTCTGTATATATGTGTATATCTCACACACACACATGCACTCACCAGCCACTTTATTACACGTTCGATTTTTATAGTTCTATTTCTATGTCCTTCTAATGTAGATGTTGGGCCTCAGGTAGGTGACAAAATTAGGTTGTGACACCTAAGCTTTTTAGAATAGATTTAGGTGTTACTGAAACACTATTTTGAATAATAAAAATATTAGACATTGCTTCTTGCAGGTTTGGGTCCAACACCTCAGTCTTATTGAGAAGGACAATTAGATGCCATACTGTTTATTTCCTGGATGCAGTTCTCAATTTTGGGAGTAGTGCTTTTGTATTAGAAGATACACTCAACGGCCACTTTATTAGGTAATCTTCTCTGTGTGGCTCTGTCAGAATGAACATGGCATGGTTGTTGGTGCCAGGCAGGCTGGTCTGAGTACAGTGATACCTCACCACTTCACGCTTCAGCTTTTGCGGCTTCACTCTTTCGCAGGTTTTTATAAGATATTAATGGGAAAAATAATTTGCGGGTTTTCTGTGGAATTCGGTCGGTGGAAAATATATTTCAGGAGTTTTTACATGGAAAAATTGCACAATGTATAAAAATATATTACAAATATTAATTCGAACAATAAAGGAATATTATAAACAATAAAATAGTACGAATTACAGTAAATAGTGCATATTTACTCTCTGAAATGAGAACCAGCATCGCTTTCCAGAGACGCTACTCGCCTACATGAGATTGTAAACAACACATGATTGGTTTCTTCCTGGAGAAGTGACCAACCAGTGTGTGCTGCTTTGTATCCCAGCGCCTGATTGGCTCAGTACAGTGCCGCGTTGTTTACTTTTTGTCTGTGCGCAGCTTCCTCATCTCTGGGTCTGCGCACCTTCTATGCTCTCGTGTAAATACTTAAGTGTATAAATACTGTGTATAAATGTGTATAATAAATATACTGTTTCTTCTTCGCGGCTTTTATCGCGGGTGGTTCTGGAACGTATCTGCCACGATAAACGAGGGATTACTGTATTTCAGAAACTGCTGATCTGATTTTCACGCACAACCATCTCTAGGTTTTACAGAGAATGGTCCAAAAAAGAGCAAATATCCAGAGAGCAGCAGTTCTGTGGGAGCAAATGCCTTGTTGATGCCAGAGGTCAGAGGAGAATGGCCAGACTGGTTCGAGTTGATAGAACGACAACGGTAACTCAAATAACCAGTTGTTACACCCGAGGCATGCCGAAGAGCATCTCTGAATGCACAACACGTCAGACCTTGAGGCGGATGGGCTGCAGCAGCAGAAGACCACACCGAGGACCACTCCTGTCAGCTAAGAACAGGAAACTGAGGCTACAATTCAAACAGGCTCACCAAACTTGAACAATAGAAGATTGGAAAAACGTTGCCTGGTCTGATGAGTCTTGATTTCTGCTGCGACATTTGGATAATAGGGTCAGAATTTGGCGTTAACAACATGAAAGCATGGAAAGCATCCTGCCTAGTATCAATGGTTCAGGCTGGTGGTGGTGTTCCAATGGTGTGGGGGATATTTTGTTACTATTGTTCCTGACCATGTCCATCCCTTTATGACCACAGTGTACCCATCTTCTGATGGCTACTTGGAGTAGGATAACGTGCCGTCATAAAGCGCGAATCATCTCAGAATGGTTTCTTGAACACGACAATGAGTTCACTGTACTCAAATGGCCTCCACAGGCCATTGTTGAATCTGACACGACAGATTCTTGTTGAATCTGACACGACAGATTGAGCCAGTTCTAGAGGGAAAAGGGGGTTCAACCCGGTACTAGTGCCTCCGCGACTCCGGTATTAGAGCCCTCACAGCGGGGCGCATGGGTGACGTCTCGGCGGCATAGTCGGAGAGCGAGGGCTGCAGCTAACGCTAACGCCAACGCTAGCCCACCAAAACACCACTCCCCAGTTCACGTGTCCAACAGGTTTGCCCCGCTCAGTGAAACACCCAGGAACGAACTCTGGTCGTAGGCGATTCTATCGTTCGGCACGTGAAAGTAGCTAATCCTTTAGGGGCTCCAGCGGTTACAGTCAGTTGTTTATCGGGAGCCAGAGCACCGGACATTAGTGGCAATCTTAGACTATTAGCTAAAACGAGATTTTCCAGGATAGTTATACATGTAGGGGCCAACGATATACGTCTGCGGCAGTCCGAAGTGACTAAAGCTAATATTAAAGAGGTGGTTAAACTGGCCCAGACGATGTCCGATGCAGTAATTTGCTCTGGTCCCATCCCAATGCGGCGCGGCGATGAGCAATACAGCAGGCTCACGGCGTTAAACCGTTGGATGTCTGAGTGGTGTAACGAAAATCATGTGGGCTATATTGACAACTATAGAATATTCGAGGGCAAGCCTGGTCTTTTAGGCAGGGATGGTGTCCACCCAACTCTGGATGGCGCCGCCCTGCTTTCCTGCAGCATAGCCCATAGCCTGTTAATTAGTCGGCAGAGTAGTATTAGGAGCTGCTGACAATCCAGAGTCCCGACCAGGCCGCAGACAAACCGGCTTACCCGACTGTCTGCACGCTGCCAAAGGCGTCACCAAGTTCCTATAGGATTGAGACTGTGTCTGTGCCCTGCGTTAAATTCAATCATAGGAAAATTAAAATAGTCCGTCCAAAATTTTTAACTACTATTCAAACCTCGCATCCGATTATTAGTAGCAATATAACCAATCTGAAAATCGGATTACTCAATATTCGATCGCTCAATTCTAAAGCAGCTATTGTGAACGAGATTATAAACGACCAGAAAATTGATATTTTATGTCTCACAGAAACCTGGATTCGATCTGGCGAATATTTAACTTTAAATGAGGCCACACCTGTGGGATACAGTTATATTCATAGACCAAGATTGTTAGGCAGAGGAGGAGGAATATGCATAATCTACAGAAATTCTTTAGAAGTCCACCAGAAACACTATGATCTCTCCAATTCGTTTGAGACGCTATCTATTAATATAACTAATCCGGCTACAAACAATGACACTCTCTCACTCACTAATGTGTACAGACCGCCAGGGCCCTACTCAGACTTTATAAACGATTTCAGTAATTTTGCAGCAAATTTAGCAGTGAGTAGTGACAAAATAATAATGGTAGGAGACTTTAACATACACTTTGAGAAGGCAGAGGATCCGCTGAAAAGGGCATTTAGTTCGATATTGAACTCTGTCGGTATTATTCAAAATGTCACGGGACCTACTCATTATCACAATCATACTTTAGATTTGATTCTGACGCTGGGTACCGACGTAACTAATATAAATACATTTCCATAAACCACAGCAATCTCCGATCACTATCTAATCTCATTCGAGCTACATTTTAACCTAAATACCCGCCAGTCTCCTCGGAATTGTTTAAAACGCCGATAAATTTGTCAACCGCCACACAGTTTACTGAAACCCTCCCAGATTTAACGACTTTAGCCAACTCGCCAACAGATCCAGAGGGGTTAGACAGTTTAACCGACTGCTTAGAGAATACTTGTAGATCAGCTCTAGATATAGTAGCTCCATTCAAACCTAAAAGGTCAGACTTAAAAAGCTCGCCCCGTGGTACACCGACCAAACTCGTAATTTAAAACAAATAGCACGTAAATTAGAGCGGAACTGGCGCTCTACTAAACTGGAAGTATTCCACTGTGCCTGGAAGGATAGCCTTATTGAATACAAAGGGGCACTTACTAAAGCACGGTCAACATACCTAGCCTCACTGATCGAAAAAAATAAAAATAATCCTAGATTTCTTTTCAGTACTATTTCTAAACTTACAAAAAAAATCAAACCAGCGCTGAACATCAGATTCCAGGGAACCTAACTAGTAATGTATTTATGGATTTCTTTGATAATAAAATAGAGAATATTAGACTAAATATAAATCCTTTTATAGGTAATTCATCTGGTTTGTCATCTGGATTGGCTGATATTGAACAAAATCTAGCATTAGAAGAAAAGCTTGAAGCTTTTCATCCACTCCCACAACTAGAATTGGAGAAAATAATTTCATTGTTAAATTCTACTACTTGCACATTAGACTCGATTCCCTCTAAATTACTCAAAGAGGTTTTACCAGTTGTAATCGAACCTCTTTTAAATATAGTAAACTCATCCATCACAATGGGTCACATGCCCAGATCCTGTAAACTAGCAGTCATTAAACCCCTGATCAAGAAACCAAATCTTGATCCTAATGTACTATCTAGCTACAGACCCATCTCGAACCTATCATTTATATCCAAGATCATAGAAAAAGCTGTGGCCAAACAGTTATGCTTATATCTGCACAGGAACCACATATTTGAAAAATTCCAATCTGGATTTAGGCCCCACCACAGCACTGAAACAGCACTAGTTAAAGTAACAAATGATCTCCTTCTTGCCTCTGATCAAGGTTATGTATCTCTATTAGTGCTTCTCGATCTTAGTGCAGCCTTCGACACAATAGATCACAAGATCCTGCTAGAAAGGTTAGAAAACTGGGTTGGAATCTCGGGTACAGCCCTTTCATGGTTTAATTCTTACTTAACCAATCGCTATCAGTTTGTAGAGCTCAATAATATTCCCTCCAAACACTCAGAAGTGAAATATGGAGTCCCGCAAGGCTCCATCCTAGGACCACTATTATTTACATTATATATGTTACCATTAGGAATAGTTATAAATAAACATGGTGTCAACTTTCACTGCTATGCAGATGACACCCAACTTTATATATCAGCCAAACCTGATGACAAATCCAGATTAGGAAAAATTGAGGCCTGCGTAAGTGATATTAAATGTTGGATGTCGCTAAACTTCCTCCACCTTAATGGTGACAAAACAGAGGTTCTCCTTCTGGGCCCAAAGGCCACAAGACAGAAAATACCAGATCTAATGTTAAATCTTGCAGATTACCCCATTACTCCTGGCTCGGTAGCCAAAAAATCTCGGCATCTTATTCGACTCTGACCTATCATTTGATAAATACATAGATAATACTTCCAGGATAGCTTTTCTACATCTCCGTAACATTGCCAAGTTAAGAAATGCATTATCCCAGCATGATGCAGAAAAACTAGTACACGCCTTTGTTAGCTCCAGATTAGATTATTGTAACTCGTTACTGTCAGGATGTTCAAATAGGAATATAAATAAACTTCAAGTAGTTCAAAATGCCGCAGCCAGAGTTCTAACTAGAACTAGGAAATTTGAACATATCAGCCCAGTCTTATCGGCCCTGCACTGGCTCCCAGTAAAATTCCGTATTGATTTTAAAATTATTCTATTGACTTATAAAGCACTGCATGGACTTGCTCCTGACTACCTCCAAGAGCTTATCTCTTATTATGAACCCCCGCGACCACTACGATCCCAAGGTGCTGGCCTCTTATTAGTTCCATCAATTAATAAGGTAACAGCACGGGGAGAGCCTTTTTCTATAAGGCCCCCCAACTATGGAATAGTCTTCCAGAATGTGTCCGGGACTCTGGCACAGTCTCAATCTTTAAGTCTAGGTTGAAAACTTACTTGTTTGATCTAGCATTTGGTAATTAATGTGCCCCTTTAGATAAGGTAACAGATCCAGGGGTTCATGGGTAAAGGGTTTTTATGGCAAACTGGGGCGCTGGTGCTGTCATCCTATCACTGCACGCGGTCACTCAAGTTTGTCGACGGTGTAGTGGATGGATGCCAGTGTCTCAGGATGCTCCCAAGTCTGTGTTACCTTCTGGTTCTGCCCTTTAGCTAGGCTGTAATAATTTAATTGCCGGAGTCGCTGCCACACTCCAGAAATGCTTACATTTACTTTGTCTAACATATTCCATATAGAACTAATTGTCCCTCTTCTTCCCAATGGCTGCCCGAGAAATACCGGGACAAGGAGAGACGAGCCTTTCCGTTACCCACCCCATACAAGCATCTAGGAGATGGTCTGGCTTGCCAGTGGATGTGCCGATGCCGTGGTTGGATGTGCCATTATCGCAAGAGGGCGTGCTGATGCCAACTCCCACCTGAGGCTCATCTACTCTGAAGGGACTGTGACTACTCGGCCTGGAATTAGAATCATAACTACAGGACTATATCTGGACTATACCTGAACTGTGAATGTGGACATTTCTAGCGGGCCGCCCAATGGAGGATGGGTTCCCTTTTGAGTCTTGGTCCTCCCAAGGTTTCTTCCTAAATTCCTGCCATCTTCGGGAGTTTTTCCTTGCCACTGTCGCCTTTGGCTTGCTCATTAGGGATCTGGACCCACGCAATTTGTAAAGCTGCTTTGTGACAACATGTGTTGTAAAAAGCGCTATATAAATAAAATTGAATTGAATTGAATTGAATACTAGCAAGGTGTACCTAATAAAGTAGCCGGTGAGTGTATATGGTAATGGGGCTGTTCTATCTTGTGTTCAGACACTGATAGTGGGAGAAACAGATTTTCCCAGTTTCATATTGACATAGAAACTGTTTTATAATTTTTTATCTACAGACTTTGTATAAGACTTTGTATGAAGAGGAACAAACTCAAGTTCACAGAGTGTTTAAACATTGTAGACAAAGAAAATGCATGTTGGACCTCTCACTCTGTGTGCACAAATCTTTGTGTGATTGGTGTCAATGATGATTACTCATAGGGCAGATTCTGAGTGGAAGATCACCACATGATCTCGTACGAGTCTTTAGTAGTCTGAGGACATCAGGCGTGCTGCACAGTGAGTGTTGAGGTCCTAATAACTCCTGTGACTTGAGCTCTCTGCTCTTCTCCTGTTTCCGCAGGTTACAAAGCGTGATGAAGATTCCTCCCTGATGCAACTGAAGGAGGAGTTTCGAATGTATGAGGCTCTCCGGCGAGAGCACGATGCTCAGATCGTCCACATTGCCATGGAGGCAGGTCTGCGCATCTCCCCAGAGCAGTGGTCTTCCCTGCTGTATGGGGACCTGCTTCATAAGTCCCACATGCAGTCAATCATCGATAAGGTACTACCCCCTCACGCTGGAAGCATGGTCTAACTAGTCTTCCCTGGTTGATTCAGGTTTTCCGGCTGAAGGTCTCTTCAGTCACCAGCCGGTGATGCTTTCTTTTTTACAGCTTCCTGCATTAGTCTCCGAGCCTTAAAATACACAATTTATTCTTACTCATTCCTTATGACTCCAGACTGTGTGCGCTTTTAACATTTAATGTTTAACCGTCACTTTTATCCAAAGCGACTTAAAATTATGGCTGAATACAGTTTCCGCAGTTTTGCTCTGTGGCAACGTGGTGGTGGGGTTTGAACTGACAACCCTGTTTCTTAGACACCACTGAGCCACCACTGCACTTTGGTGTGATTGGTGTCAATGATGATTACTCATAGGGCAGATTCTGAGTGGGAAATCAGCTGATCTCCCACCTGATCTCATGCGAGTCTTTAGTAGTCTGAGGACACCAGCAGTCAGACACAGCTTGACCACGCTGTATGTGTTTTGGAGGTACATGTGTTTACAAGTTTTTGTTCTAACAATGTCTGCTCTTTGTCTAACTCTTGAATGCACCAGCTCCAGTCCCCAGAGTCCTTTGCAAAGAGTGTCCAGGAGCTGACCATAGTCTTGCAGAGAACGGGCGACCCAGCTAACCTAAACAGTCTCCGAGCTCCATTAGAGTTACTGGCTGGTCTAGACCACAACCCAGGTAGATCCAAACATCTGAACGTCTCTCCCGTTCATGATTACAAACATCCACAAGGATTTGAGAGCAATGGAGTGTGCATGTGTACGTGTGGGTGCATGCATACGTGTGTGTGGGTGTGTGCATTTATGGTTATTCAGACGCAGCTGCACCTACCTGGGCGGAACTCGAGAGTGTGATGCTGGCGGTGAAGGCTGTGGTTCGAGGGCTCGTTGACTTCATCCAGAACTTCAGCAAAAAGAACCATGAAGCCTTTCAGGTAGGCCCCTCCTCAACACTGATTCATCAGTGGTAACAAATGACTACAGGAGATTAGGTTAGAAGCATAAAAACACTCGCAAAGACTGAAGTTTTTTTTCGTCTGATCTGTTGGTACAGACAAACTGTTAACTGTGAATCCCAAGAGTGTGTTTGTGCTACAATATTTGGATATTTTTATCTTTTACCTGGGACTGTAAATAGGTTTTATTACCTAAGTAAACATACACAGGAAGCTTGACTTGGGGAGCTGTTATTGCTGTAGTGAGCCCCTCTTCAGTCACAGTACACCGTGAGTTTGTGTTTGTTCACTAACCTGAACATGTCCCTGGACTTCAGGCTGCTGGGCTGGTGTGTGCATAATTTCTATCAGTAATCCTCAACTACTTCAGAAGAGCGATGTGATAAAAGACCACTGCCATGTTATCATTTTGGCCCTCGGTTCAGGAATGATATTGATTACAGCAAAGAACAATTGGACTCCAAGGGGTTAAATCTCAGTACTGGTCCCTGAATTGATCAGCCCTCCTTGGGTGGGAACAGAGGTTTGTGTTGTGAGGAGCGGCACAAGCAGAGACTCCGGAAATCCTGCCTCACTGTGTGCCTCTGTCTGACATTTCTCTCAGGTCTCTGTTCGTGATCAGTGTGGACGTCAACTAGAATACTTAATTATCCTTTTTGTGATGTGTGTCCCAGTCTCAGCCCAACAACAAGTACAAGACCAGCATGTGCAGAGACCTTCAGCACCAGGGGACATGCCCACGTGGTTCCAACTGTACTTTCGCCCACACACAGGACGAGCTCGAGAAGTGAGTGAAACATACACATGGCAGGCTGGAGAAATGCCTGCGATGGTGCATGTATGCAGTCCTACGCACAGCTCACGCTGGGGAAGAGTGAAACACATGCACACAGCACGCACTAGAGAGGGAAAGAAGCTCGTGTGATAACGTTCAGGTGCAGTGTATTTACCACCCTTTTTTTTGTGTGTGTGCAGTACACAGTGTCTCGTGATGCCTCATAGTGCACAGAGGGAAGTGGCTCTCTTCTGTTTCCCATTCTTATGCATGCTCACCCACCCACACTCCAGCATAGCACACTCTAGCTCCTGGGTGCTGCTTGCTACCAGAGGTCCTCACTACCAGTCTCTCTCACTGCTGGTCTCTCTCTTTTGGTTGCTCTCTACTGCTGCTCTTTTCCATGCTTGCTGTCCTCATACCCAAGTCTTTATTTCTCTCTCTCTCAGGTATCGGTTAAGGAATAAGAAGGTTGGTGGAGCAGCAAGGCCAACTTTGCTACCCACAGCAGTGGTTCCTAAATCAGGTGCCGTTAAGTCCCTCCCCACGGACCAGGTTCCTGCAGTTCTGCTCAGCCATGAGCCAGAGGTGGTGTTGTCTGAGGGCCTGTCCCCCACCCACCTCATTCCCAGAGGAGGAGAGCGGGAGCAGGACGATGTGAAACTCTCCCCCACAGATGGTGCCCACGCTCTCTCCACCACCAGCCAAGAGTGAGACCCTCTTTCTTAGTTTGTGATTTTCAGAGTAGTAGTCCCTGATCACAGTGCATGTCAGTAAGGCAGGTGTAACAGGAACTCAGGGTTGTTTGGCATTGCTCCAGTCAACTAGGCACTGCATCCTAGAGAGAGGGCATGGCCCCCACAGATTGATGGATAGATAGAGTACTTTATTCATCCCCAAGGGGAAATTTTAGTGTTGTAGTAGCCATACACAAATAAAACACAACAGGGTGTGGCCCCCAGAGGGCGTGATTGCTCGTGAATTTTTCCATTCCTGCTGTGTGCACAGGTGGTGTCTAGCCAGGGACTTCCCTCTTAGCACAGGTTTTATCAGACATCTAGTAAGTGTTGTGAACCATTTTCGGTCATATTGCCAAGAACGCTGTGCACCTATAATCATGTGGTTAAATAAAAAAAAACACCCTCTTTGAATTCTGTGGCTTTAGCAACACTAAAAGTATATCCGATCAGTAACAATCCAGAGGATGAAATTTGTCACATGGCTGTACATGCATTGGCCTTTCTCCAAAAGGGCTGCCTCGACAAACACAATACCAAATGTGAATCCTGTTTCTTGTAAAGAATGTTTGGTTTGAAATTGCGGAAATGCAGGAGGAAGTGGGTGTTTTTCAGAGTGGTAAACAAGGCTGTAATCCTGAGAGAAATTAACGTGCTGTCTGTTAGGGCCAGAATAAAGCCTGCGTGCATTTTGTCGAGTTCAGAAAGAGGTCCAGTGGAGCAACTTGGTTGCATTTACTTTGACAGACATGTCCAAAGTGAATCACACTGAAAAATATTTGGAACAGCTTGGTATCAGATTCTGCAGTCTTCCAACACCTGAACAAACTGCACGCTTACCCCCCAGGAAACCGCTTTCTCCTCCAAAGACCCTGGTAAGCGCACACCAGTCTCCAGGGTCGGGTCCACATGTAGTTGCCGCTCCTGCAGACGACGTGGCACTGCCCAGCCGAAGTGCTCCGGGCCTCCCCAGGGCTCACCATGAGATGGGCTACCACTCTGAACAGCGGCTGCCCTACGACATGCAGTCCTACCACTCCTCCAGTAGGTGTCCTCCCTTTAGGTGGCTGGTCCCCAAAACGCACATGGCTGGTCCAGGCTGCGCATGGAATGGCTTTAGTCTGCATTGCTCAGTGGATGGGCATGGTTTTTTATAGTTTTATGTCAATACCTGTGGATATTAGCCTTCCCTGAAACTGGATTGCATATCTGTGACAGAAACGTTTCCTCTAATCTGTAGGTAATTACTACTCCATGACGAGTTCCCACAAACCCTGCCCGGCACGCTTCTCTCGCTCCAGTCCTGCCTCTGAATCCCCTGCCCAGATGTCTTTGCCTCCCCCTTATTTGGAGCACCCTCCAACCCCTCCCTCCCGCTGTGGCCCCACCCCTAATTGTGCACCCATGCACCATCCTCACGGGCATGGAGTCTACACCCCAGTCTACGACAGCCGGCGGGCATGTAGGCCCCAATTGTACCACAGGCAGGATGGCAGAAGTAACTCCCTCCCTCTGGACGTCCTGCACGCCTCCATCTACCAGCGACCCCTACGGGAACGTTTCAATTCACTGGACAGCCAATGCTGCAGTTTGGCAGATAGGACGACCGCTCTGCACAAGGTACTACCACTCACACTTGATTGCTGGCTTGATTTATGATTAGAGGAAATTAGTGATTTCTACTTCCCTACACTCCAGTCACTATCATTTATTTTGTCAGATGTGTCCTGGTATGCAAAAATAACACAAGACATGTGAAAATATTTCATAAATGATAGTTAACAGTAATGCTTAACATTTGTGGCATCGTTATTGCCAAGTTATTGTTCATAGAATTACTGACGACCCTTTGAGTCTCTGTAGGATTAATTCTGGGTTTCTGGTTTGTTACCCTCTTTAAATGTTTACATTTAGAGAATACATTTTTAAGTGCCTGGTTGTGGTTTGCAATTATTTGTTCGGTTTTGCTTGGGGATAAACGTTGGTATGTTGGTGGGTGGGTATAAAGGGTGGTGTGGGCAGCTGTATAGCGTGATGTCATCTGTGTGCTGCAGGAACAGTATGGGTGTGAAGACTTGTACAGACTACACCAGGAACCACACCAGGCCAGCAGCCCTGGCAGAGGGTCACAGCCCTCACCTGTTCTTACTGTGGATATCTGCTCAGAGGTAGGCCTTGGGAGTGTGTGCGTGTGCATATCTGCTCAGAGGTGGGTGGGGGGGGGGGGGGGGGTGTGACAAGCTGTTGGCAGAAGTATGTATTAATGTCTTGCATCGTAGTGCATCTTATGATGCAGTGTTGAACTCCAGCTTCATTAAAAGTATCCATTGCCCAGTTGAACAACAAAGCAGCCATCATTCTCCTGTAGAGATGTATTCAGCTATTTAAAGTGGGGATGTTGCTCAGCAACTGATGAATTTAAGTGAATGATAGTGCGATGTGGAAAATGTGTGTACATCAGTACATGGCTGAGTCACTCTTCCTTGGTATTCTTTTGATATCTGCCTGTGATGTTTTAGTGGGTGTGAGACTGACTGATGGGGGGTGGGGTGGGGGGGAAGTCGCTTATTTTAATCACAATTTCATTGTTCTCTCTGTCCCATGTGGAGGGGGGTGGGGGGTGCAAGTGTGGGGGTGGAGAGGGAGGCCTTGCCCGTTACTCACCCTGGTCATGTGACACAGAGTCAGTACCTCGCAGGATCTCCACCCACTCCTGTACCCAGCATGCAGTAAGTGGACTCCCTTCACATCTTGTGCACACTTCATTCATCTGGTTCTGCTCCACATTGACAATAATTCATACCTGTGTGTTTCCTGTCACATTAAAAATTATTACATTTATCCTATACAAGCCCCTGTTTAACTTGTGTTCATTGCCCTAATTGGGTTATCGTAGACTGTAACTTATCCTAGATCCTCTTCTGCTCCATGTAAACCATCCATTTATAATCAGTACAATAAACTGACTTTGGGGACATCAAATGGTAATAACTGAAATCAGTACAACAGGCACTGGAGAATACTAATGTTCTGACTTTGTTGGACTAAGGGTTAATACTGTTATCTGATTTTGTTGCTTCTTTTGTTAGGCAGACATTTTATTATTATTATTATTAATATTATATTAATATTATTATTTTATTATTTAGATTTAAACCTATATCTTTTGTTATGCACTATTTGGTAGCACTAATCCCTTTAAATGTAAATATTTTTTATTTCTTTTGCAGGTTAATTATTTAGTTATGTGATTTTTGTTTTTCTGGGAGAGGGAAATTGTTCTGCAAATTGTTCCAGAAGTATTAAAAAAATAAAGTTCTGGAATAATGCTCACTAGTCCTCAGCTTCCTGATTATTGCTTGGTGTACAGTCTTAGAGCTGGATATGGGATGAAGCCCTGCGTACTTATTAGCTTATAGCTTATTAATCTGACTGATTATTAGCGAAGGTGTTGATAGCCCAAGATCTGGTTCATCTCAATCAGCTTACTTGTCAGGATGCTCCTCACTTTTTGTAGATATATGGCTATAGCTGCTTTCCTTGTGGCCTCTTCATGATTCCCTCAAAATCGGTTGTTACCTTCAGGTTGAGATCCCCTTGTCATTGCTGTATATCCTGATCAGATGTATTAGTGAGTTGATGTCTCGTTCACTTGTGTTCACTTCTCACTGCACTTCTTGTACACAGTTGTATATCCTTGTGAGGTGTATTTTTCAGCTGGAGAGGGACTGGAGCTGTCCAGCTTTTCATTCCCGAGACCTTTTCTTGTATGTCTGCTAGGGTGATGTTTCATATATCCTGTTGTGGGATGACGTGTATCTCTTCAGTTGGGCAGCAATAACTGATGCTCTTTACTTGGCAGTCTCCAAGGCCTCGGGTATTGACAGCTGGTTAACTTCAGTCATCCTGGCCTCCAATCTCCTTCATGGAGGGTACTGCTCTTTGATGTGCATCTCCAGTATGTTGCAGTGGCATATATCTGCTGGTTGGCATCAGTGATGGTCACATTAGAGATTGATCATAATGCTGCGTTCACAGTCTCCAGGAGCTTTTCAGGTTCTTCACAGGATCTTTATATCCATGTCTGCTCATCTGCTATGTCTGGTGTCCAGCTTAGCCTGGTGTTGAACGTGGGTTCACTTGGTTCCCATTGGGGTGGTGGGGGCATTCCTGTTGTACCATGTCAATCTTGAGTTGTGATGGTAGATGATGCTTGTCAACTATTAGTTGTTTTAATGCTAGAAAGTATATACATTCTATATACATACATGGATTATACATCCATATTAGCAGATGACTTGAATGTCTAGGAGTCTTGATGTTAACACAACCTGTGGCAGTCTGGACCAGTTTATTTTTCACTTACTACACTGTTCTCTCTTTTCCACTGGTATGTTGGCATGTCTGTTCATTTGTGTCCATGTTGTATTTAAAGCTAATACTACACCTACAGATATGCTGAATGGGAGGTGACAGTAATGACTGGAATGTTCCTGTTCTTGAAGCCACAGGCTTATAACTGGTCTCTCTTGTGCTATCCCAATGCCCTTCTGGTCTCTTTCTCCCTCCACCTCTGTCACTCCATCTCTCTCTGCTGGTCTCCCTCTGTGATCTTCAGGACACAGAGAGTGCAGTCAGGTGCTGGCCCCACTTCTTTGAGCCCTATCGGCGCATGCGGGACGATGACCCCATCATCCCCTTCAGCGAAGGGCCCATCATCTCCAAGTGGGGCGCCATCTCCCGCGCCTCTCGCACGGACCCACACACCTCTGACCCTGTTCAGGCCACCACTCCCCAGGTCTGGCCCAGCACAACGCCCATCTTCAGAGGTGAGCCATGGTCATCAAGGTCTGCAGTATTGCCTTGTTTCAGTGGCACTAAGCTGATCCCTGTTATGCGTTCACTCTTTGCAGACTACAGCTCCCACCCGGGAACTGCAGACTGCCGCTGGGGGGGGTGTGGCTTCAGCTCCAGCTGCTTCAGCTTCCTTGAGAGGTAGCATGTTTAATCTCAAACCTGTTTAATCGCACACAGTTTGGATTAGGGTATTAGTTGTGTCCAGATCCTAAAAAAGAAAAGACCTAGAATGTCTATTATAGTTCAGTTCCATGAAATTTGAAGACTGTTGTCCAGAGCAGTTTTTCATTCCTTAGTCTTTTCTTAGCCTTCCAAATTGCCAGAACGTTCTTAGCAAAGAGAATGCCTGGACACTCTTGTGACTTTTTGTAGTTCTTCCAGTAAGTTCAGTTTAGGCAGGTGTGTGTGTTTGGTGTCAATGATGATTACTCATAGGGCAGATTCTGAGTGAGAGATCACCACATGATCTCTCATCTGATCTTATAAATGAGTATTAGTCTGAGGCACAAACATATAATTTTGGTTGTGCAGTTTTGTTTTTTTTTGGTTGTGCAGTTTTTTTTTTTACTTTGTTTAATTTTAGCATATTGCACGTGTGTGTGTCAGTGATCAGAGGCGTAGGTCCTTTGGCAGTGGAGGGAAGCACGGTGCAGAGTTGCTGGTCCAGGATGGCACTGAGAGCGAACCAGACCATGATATTGAGCTAGAGCTGTCTGCTCTTGATATGGAAGACCCAGAATCACAGGAGTTCCATAGTGAGGTAACAGCTGCAGTAGAGCTGCTCTCTGAGGAGCTCCAGCCTTTGCTAGCTACTGCTGGGCAGTCAGGGAATAATTTTGTGGTTTAATGATTTTTTTTTCTATTAGGCTACTCTGGAATCTGGAAATTGCCTGAACAGTGTGTTCACAGATCCAGTGTCAAGGTCAGAGGCTGACCAGCCAATACCTCACCACATGGTGGATGCGCGTTTGAAGATGACTACTGCATTCAGGTTCGCTTTTAATTAATTCTAGGGTTGGTCAGGACGGGTAACTGAAGTGCTCAATGCTGAATTGGTGACACACATGGTTAGCACAGATGTGGCCTGTCTTTTTGTTGCAAATGAATTGTGTATTATTTTGAATTATATGAATTGATGAGTTCATCAAAGCATGCAAAGAACTTTCACCAGCAGGAAACTGGGACGGAGGAGCATTAGCATATTGTAATTTTAGTACTGTACACAAGCCAGCATTATACCATTCACACACTATCCTCTAATACTTTTTCCTGCTCATAAACTTCTCTTTATAACTGGTTAATAAGTATTTAGCAGCAGCAGAGTTGGTGTAGGGATGGATTCTTGCATGCTGCCTATTTTCTCCACATTCGTCAGTACCCTTGTAAAGTAAATTATGGTTCTGGTATGTTGCAGGAAGTCTCTCTCCCCGGGAAGCCGGAGCTCAGGAGGCCTCAGTGTGGGAAGCCTGGTGTTGAAGACTGGCTCAGTGAGAGCTGGAGATGCACCAGTCCCAGGGCTGGAGATGCTTCTCAACGGCAGCTAAGACAAGGCCTAGGAAACATTCCCAAGACCAATTGCCATCCAGTCAAGGGTTATGTCCCAATAACATAATTGTTCTTGGATAGCATGTTGAGCTGTCTTTAGGTGCATTTTAGTATTTGTAAAAACGAATGCCACTCTGTCCTGCTACAGAGTTGTTTTAGTGTGTGGTGGAGGCTCTTGGATGCCATGAAAAAAGCACACTCCCCAGCAGTCTCACTAACCTGGTGTGTCTGGATACGCTGGAGTGTGTTGGGTTCCAAAACTGTTTTTGCTATTTTGTTTTATGGATTTTATGTAATAAAACCCTATGTATTTCCCCATGTTCTCTTCATAAGAGCTACTAGGGCCTTGCAGGTGTGTTTTATTTGTTTTTCTTCCAGCTTTCATTTATCGCAGCTTATGCCAAGGTCTGTTTACAATCCCATCTCAGGTCTCCTAGCTGTCCTCTCTGGTACTGCTTCTTATACTGGCAGATCCCCATGGTTTTCTTGCGAGACAGTTCAGCAGTTAAATGTAATCTCTTGCTGATAATTAGCTGCACTTATAGTAAAATTATACTACTCCACAAAGACTATATTGCAGTTATTGCCAGTGGGTTCCTATGATTATAACACAATGTTTACAGGATGTATTTATAACAGTCAGGTGCTCAGTAAATACTGTACATTGCTTATGTCATTGTACAGTATCAACCACTGAATTAATGTGCATGCATTCTTTTAATCATCAATAGAGTGCTCTTTTAATCATCAAACTTGTCAGGTTTTATATCAAACCCATTTCTTGTTTAATATTTGCCTAGGAAGTGGTAGAACATTTCTGCTTTCTCTGATTATGAAACTTCATACATCAATAGCTGATTACTATTGCTACTCTAGATCACAGTGTGTGCGTCTCAGATAATGTAATGTGGTAGCATTAATGTGAATGCAGTGACCATCATGCCACTTGAATCTGTAATCATTTAATAAAGCTCATGTGGTTTTAAAACTTCATATTAAAACATATTACAACTCTGGAAGAAGTATTAAAAGCAACTAATACAAAGTATTGGCATACTTCATAAGAAGTCCAGGTAGCAGTTCATTATGGTACAATGTCTTATACATTGTTTGCCATGCAGAGGCTCTGGTGTGTGGGGAGCAGGCTGCACTGTTCACTGCTCCAGCTCCAGTAACTACTGTTTCAGCTCTGCCATGCTAGTCTCCCCAGTTCTCTTTTTTTTTTTTTTTTTTTTTTTTTGCGCTTGCGTATTGTTAGTTGCTGTGTTCTGCCTCTTTGCTCACATGTCTTGTCTCCACACCCACCTTTGTTTTGATAGAAGCCTTGCTAACTTCTGTGAAGTTGTTTATCAAAGTATTTTGTATGAGGAATCTCTCTTCTTTTGGCCATTCAGTCACTGTAAAGCATCAAAAGCAGCTCCATCTGCTTTTTATGGCTGGTTTTGTTCCTGTTTAGTGGAACTGCATGATCTAGGGTTGCATGATGATTGGTCATGAACTCCCCGTACTGACCGTGAAGGGTGTGGTCTGCAGTTCTTTTCACTGAAACCATAGGTGGTGTTGGTTTCCCTCTGAGGGTGTCTGATCTGGCGAGAATTGTTGCATGACTTGAGATCTCTCCCAGGATTTGTTTTATACGTAATGCAGTGGTAAGATGTGGGAAACCTTTACATACCAAGCTTTCTGCCTAGCTTCAACTGTTGGATATTTCACTGAGTGAAGCTGGTCACTGATCTGGTTGTTTTATTTATAGTTTGTGTTTGCATTCAACAATATAGTGGTTGATGTGTGGTACCACACACTTTGGTGCACTCTTGTAACTCAGTTTTTTGTGAATGTTTTTTTTTCTGAGTTAGGATACTGATCAAATGTCATCTGCACTCATAGTTCAGATAGTTTTAATGTTCGAGTAGTGCCCTTCATCTCTACACGAAGCGCCCGATTTCATTTTACACACTGAGTGTCATGCAAGTGTGGCTTCACTTGTCACATTTGTTCATTGCTTTTACACTTTGACTTCTATAATGCCAGTGTGTGAGTTTCAGATCACACAGATTTTTTAAATGTTCCTGTTTTTTATTTGTTTAGCTCAAATCCTTGCAGCCTTCTGCACCTGTGCAGCACTTTAATTTGTCAGTGTTTCGTCAGTTTGACCGGCCCAGTTCTGGGTCACGTGTGCATGTCATTGCAAAAAGTAGGGGATTGTATGGTTGTGTACCTGTGATCCTGCTGCCCCCTGCTGACGGTGTCTTGCACTTGCCTGTTGGGTGGCCTCACCTCCAATCTGTTTGGAAATTCTACCACCATATCTTGTTTGGTCCATTGGAAATGTCACAATTTCAGTTTTTCTGACTTTTATACATTTTAGTTGCAATAACTTGTCAGGTTTGATAGTCACCATGAAATGAAATACAAGATGGTACACATCCGTCAGTTTATACAGCCAGAGCCATCGTTAGATGGACTATAAGAAAATATTTATCAGAGAGAAATTCTATAGTTTGGGAATATCTTTTGATTAAATAGGACCTGAAATTATTTTAATGCATTTGAGTTAAACTGAGCAAAGATTTCACTGTTGCTGGCCATGCAAAGCAGGCTTGATACATATGTGGACATGTCGCCACGGCTGAGGGGTTCTTCATGCCCCCGTTGTTATTTCTGTTCGTACCTTTGCTAAGGTCTGCTCCACTGTACCGAGCAAGCTCAAGACCTGTAATCGCATGTTGAGGTAATAAAATGAGTTTCACCATTAAATGAGTTGTATTGTATTGTTGTATTGGCTAGGTAGTATTTTTCCTATTTTTGGCAAATGACAGTTTTTTCATACTCTTGAGTTTTAGGTGTGATATTTAACTACCTTCTTGCCTACAAACAAGGCTGGAAATAGCTGCAGAAGAAGGATTAACATGCAGAAAAACTTCTCAAATATAGTTGGTAAGAACCTAAGGGAACTTGCTTCTCAAATAGTTCAGTACCGGTTATAAGATATATCTAGTCAACTTTATGAAGTTCCTATAGCCTGCTTTGTGAGATGTTTACTACACACCCTTACTTTGGGATTTGCCTAGTAAATGTGCAGCAGATGGGATATTGTTGGCATACATTTACCTTTATCTGATACTATTCATAAGTTCATCTGGCCCACTATAGCTATAACCAAGGGTTACACAATCAGATGTATTAACCAACAAAATATTAAACAATACAAATATTCTAAATTAAATAACAAAATACCCAATGGAAACAGTAATAAAGCGCAGTGCAGGGTGCCTCGTGGTACAAGGAAAGAACAGCCCCAAGAGCCAGTGAAAAGAAGACTATAGCAAAATATAGCAAAAAGCTGGCCAGGACACACCCAGTCCAACCGGGTGTATGTATTCCATTGAAAAGGTTGAGGCACTGGTCAGGATTCTCGTCTCACTGGCAAGATGCACTTCCACTTACGCTTGATGAAGATGATAGCTGGTTGACTGAATCAGGTGCTGAACCAGCTATAGAGTCAGTGAGAGGTTTTGTGCTTTTCTCATCATAGGAACTGATTTAAACCAATGTTCAAAATGTTGCATTTCAATTAAGTCAGCTAGGACATGATGATGTGATTTCTGGAATCTGAGATCCAGGACCTGCTGCCATACTGCTGTAAATTACGTGCAAATTCAAACTGTGTGTTTGGTTAAAAATCATATCACTGAGGCGTAAGAAAGTTTGAGCCTATGGTTTTAAAAATGGTATTATCACCATTTCATGTTATAGCACTTTTGGAGGTCAACTCCATTATTTCCTTGTATAATGTGCTTAATATACTGCATCCACAACATTTTCGTGCGAACGCCACTGAGTTGCCATCCTATTCCTTAGTGAAACGAGTTGCTTATTCATTTTTAAAAATTTCGTTTATTTATTAACCCACATAACCCGATATCGGCAACGCACAACTCGACCAAAGCTAAGTATTTCACCATGTCGGAATCACTTGTTGTTTGTGCTGAGTGTGGAATGTACAGGTGCTGGTGATAAAATGAGAATATCATGAAAAAGTTTATTTATTTCAGTAATTCCATTCAAAAAGTGAAACTTGTATATTATACTCATTCATTACACACAAACTGATATATTTCAAGTGTGTATTTACCACACCCTCCATATTTACTGGCACCCCTGGTTAAAATGTGTTAAAATCCTTAAAATAAATTATTTTTTATTGCAGAAGCATAATCTCACTCTGACAAAATTTAGAAAAAAATCAACCTTCATCTCATGTGAAAAAATAAAGAAACAATCCTGACTAAGAAATAATTATTTCCCATAAATTTACCTGTTCCACAATTATTGGCACCCTTAACAATTTCTTGGAAATAAATGTATTTGAACCATTTATGTCATTTCTACTGTAGTTTATAAATTGGATGGAAGTATATAGGAACCTTTAATTAGTAATTCATCACTTCCTGTCTTGCTTCCATGGTTCTTAGTTCTGCCCTTGTTTTAATTTCTCTGCTTTTCCTTCTGTCTGTTCATGCCCTCTTGTTCATGTCACTGCTCTCCTTTTGGTTTTCAGCTGTTTCGTGTTTGGTTTGGTGATTTGGTTTGGTTTATATTCCCTGTAGTTTGGCATCAGGGTTTGTAGGTCAATGTTCTGTGTCTGTAGGCTTGTTTGTTTTCAAGGCTGGAAATAGCTGCAGAAGAAGGATTAACATGCAGAAAAACTTCTCAAATATAGTTGGTAAGAACCTAAGGGAACTTGCTTCTCAAATAGTTCAGTACCGGTTATAAGATATATCTAGTCAACTTTATGAAGTTCCTATAGCCTGCTTTGTGAGATGTTTACTACACACCCTTACTTTGGGATTTGCCTAGTAAATGTGCAGCAGATGGGATATTGTTGGCATACATTTACCTTTATCTGATACTATTCATAAGTTCATCTGGCCCACTATAGCTATAACCAAGGGTTACACAATCAGATGTATTAACCAACAAAATATTAAACAATACAAATATTCTAAATTAAATAACAAAATACCCAATGGAAACAGTAATAAAGCGCAGTGCAGGGTGCCTCGTGGTACAAGGAAAGAACAGCCCCAAGAGCCAGTGAAAAGAAGACTATAGCAAAATATAGCAAAAAAAACTGGCCAGGACACACCCAGTCCAACCGGGTGTATGTATTCCATTGAAAAGGTTGAGGCACTGGTCAGGATTCTCGTCTCACTGGCAAGATGCACTTCCACTTACGCTTGATGAAGATGATAGCTGGTTGACTGAATCAGGTGCTGAACCAGCTATAGAGTCAGTGAGAGGTTTTGTGCTTTTCTCATCATAGGAACTGATTTAAACCAATGTTCAAAATGTTGCATTTCAATTAAGTCAGCTAGGACATGATGATGTGATTTCTGGAATCTGAGATCCAGGACCTGCTGCCATACTGCTGTAAATTACGTGCAAATTCAAACTGTGTGTTTTGGTTAAAAATCATATCACTGAGGCGTAAGAAAGTTTGAGCCTATGGTTTTAAAAATGGTATTATCACCATTTCATGTTATAGCACTTTTGGAGGTCAACTCCATTATTTCCTTGTATAATGTGCTTAATATACTGCATCCACAACATTTTCGTGCGAACGCCACTGAGTTGCCATCCTATTCCTTAGTGAAACGAGTTGCTTATTCATTTTTTAAAAATTTCGTTTATTTATTAACCCACATAACCCCGATATCGGCAACGCACAACTCGACCAAAGCTAAGTATTTCACCATGTCGGAATCACTTGTTGTTTGTGCTGAGTGTGGAATGTACAGGTGCTGGTGATAAAATGAGAATATCATGAAAAAGTTTATTTATTTCAGTAATTCCATTCAAAAAGTGAAACTTGTATATTATACTCATTCATTACACACAAACTGATATATTTCAAGTGTGTATTTACCACACCCTCCATATTTACTGGCACCCCTGGTTAAAATGTGTTAAAATCCTTAAAATAAATTATTTTTTATTGCAGAAGCATAATCTCACTCTGACAAAATTTAGAAAAAAATCAACCTTCATCTCATGTGAAAAAATAAAGAAACAATCCTGACTAAGAAATAATTATTTCCCATAAATTTACCTGTTCCACAATTATTGGCACCCTTAACAATTTCTTGGAAATAAATGTATTTGAACCATTTATGTCATTTCTACTGTAGTTTATAAATTGGATGGAAGTATATAGGAACCTTTAATTAGTAATTCATCACTTCCTGTCTTGCTTCCATGGTTCTTAGTTCTGCCCTTGTTTTAATTTCTCTGCTTTTCCTTCTGTCTGTTCATGCCCTCTTGTTCATGTCACTGCTCTCCTTTGGTTTTCAGCTGTTTCGTGTTTGGTTTGGTGATTTGGTTTGGTTTATATTCCCTGTAGTTTGGCATCAGGGTTTGTAGGTCAATGTTCTGTGTCTGTAGGCTTGTTTGTTTTCATATCCATTCTGGTTACACAGTTGTATGTATCTTTGCTGTTTGATACATGTGGTTCTAGTGTCTGCTATGTCTGGTTTTGTCTTAGTTCTAGTTTGTCTTAGTTGTTTGGCTTCCCTTTTTGTGTATGGCCCTTGTGTTTCTTGTAACTAGCTCTCTTCAGCACATGTCCACCTCCTGGCTCCAGTCTGTTACAGGTAGCATCTTGGGGTTAGGAGGTCTCCCAAACAACCATCAGGCATTATCTACATGCCAACAAGCTGTTTGGGAGGAATGCACAGAGAAAGCCTGAGTTATATTCATAAGCGTAAACGGGTGTTTTGCCAAGCGGTACTGGGATTTTAACTGGCACCGTGTGCTTTGGTCAGATGAGATCAAGATAGAGCTTTTTGGGAACAAACACTCTAAGTGGGTCTGGCGTAACGATGGGTATGCAGAAAAACATCTCATGCCCACTGTTAAGTATGTGTGAGGATTGGTGATGCTTGGTGCCTGTTTCTCCTTCAAAGGACCTGGGATACATGGCATCATGAACTCTTTGAAATATCGGGACATTTTGAATCAGAATCTGGTGGCCTCTGCCAGAAAGCTGAAGAGGAGAGTGCATAGAAGACCCAGGACTCTGGACGAATTAGAGAGGTTGTGCAGGTTTCTGTATTCTCCCATCTTGTGAAGAGTTATAGGAGAAGATTAAGTGTTGTCTTGTTGGCAAAAGGAGGTTGTACAACGTACTAACACCAGGGGTGGCAATAAGTGTGGCACACGTGATTTCATTCAAAAGATTTATTTCTTAATGTGTGATTTTTTTCCCACAAAATAAAGGCACTTAAATTGAAGCTTAGATTATTTATACAATTTGAAAAAGGATAAAAGATAAAATTCTATAAACTCAATTGTTACTACTGAGAATAATTCTAATCTGAAATTACGATTGCTAAATATAAGATACTATTAATCTAAACCATTGTTAATGAAATGATTACTGACAATAAGGTATGCATGCTTTGATTAACTGAAAGAAACTTTGAGTTAACCTTGATTAAACTGAAACCTGAAAACTGGCCAGACGACTATATGGCTCTAAACGAAGCTTCCCCTTCCGGCTGTAGCTATGTTCATAACCCCCGTCCAAATGGTCATGGAGATTGTGTCACCACACTATATGACTCAGATATAGGTTCTCAAAAATCAGGTTTCAAGTTTTATTCTTTTGAATATCTCATTCTAATTCGTCTTAAACTAAGAAAGTGTCACAGTTGTTAATTACTCTGTACCACCCTCCAGATTCCCAAGTTTTTGCAGGAGTTGTCAGACTTCCAAAAGTGCTATCAGCTGATAATAATAATAATAATAATAATAATCTTTATTTGTATAGCACCTTTCATGCATACATGCAACTCAAAGTGCTTTACAGATTAAATAAATCAAAACATTAAAATGAAGCAGAGATTAAAAGAAATAATAAAAAATAAATAAAATGAAATGAAATAAAATAAACAAAATAAACAAACAGGTAATAACAGGTAATAAAATAAAGGTAATAAAATGACAAATTCTTAAGATAATGAATAGAACTATTAAAATAATTAGAACAAACATAAAATGTAACTAAATAAAATGATATATAAAATGGAATGGAAATAAAATGGAAACCTGGTACAACATACATAGCTTAACTAAAAGCAGATTTAAACAGGAAGGTTTTAAGACCCCTCTTGAAGCTATGCAGGGATGAAATGTCTCTGAGCTCCTCAGGAAGAGAGTTTCAGAGTTTTGGGCCATAACGGCTGAAGGCACCCTCACCAATCTTTAATCGGCTTTTAGGAATCACCAGTAGATTACTGTTTGACGACCTGAGAGACCTGACTGGAACATATCTAACTATCATTTCACTGAGGTAAAGAGGAGCAAGACCATGAAGACATTTAAAACCATCACCAGAACCTTAAAATCTATTCTAAAGCTGACAGGTAGCCAGTGCAGTGAGTGGAGCGCAGGTGTAATATGATCCCTCTTTCTCGTGCGGGTCAGGACCCTTGCAGCAGCATTCTGAACTCGCTGTAGCTGAGAAATCGAGCTCTTTGGGAGAGCAGATAAGACAGCGTTACAATAATCAAGCCTTGATGTGAGAGAGCATATCTCGAGAGAGCATATCTCGGACCTTAGCGATGTTTCGGAGGTGAAAATAAGCTGTCTTGCATGTGGTCATGATGTGTGATTTAAAGCTTAGCTCGTTATCAAAAGTGACGCCCAAGTTCTTAACATATTGTTTGGCTTTCAGATTAATTTGATTTAAATAGGTCTGAACATCTTCCCTTTGTGAGTCACTACCAAGAACAAGAACCTCTGTCTTCTCTTTATTTAATTGCAGAAAATTGTCAGACATCCATGTCTGTATATCACCTATGCACTCAAACAGTGAGCTAATTGATTTTAGGGCTTTAGGTTCTAGAGAAATGTAAAGTTGAGTGTCATCCGCATATTGATGATAACTAATGCCATGTTTGTTAATGATATGTGGTAATGGAAGCATATATAGGTTGAACAGTAAAGGCCCAAGAATTGATCCTTGGGGTACCCCACAAGTTATTTTTTGATGTGTGGAGGAAGAAGTACCTAATGCAACATAGTACTCGCGCCCAGTTAGATACGATCTAAACCATTCTAAAACTAAGCCACTAAGGCCTACCCAGCTCTGTAGTCGATCAAGAAGTATTTCATGATCAACAGTATCAAAAGCGGCACTTAAATCTAGCAGAAAAAGGACTGAGAGTTTACCTGCATCTTTATTCAATCTCAGGTCATTTACTACCTTAACTGTGGAGAGCTCTGAAACCAGACTGAAAAGTGTCATTTATTTGGTTTATTTTAACATAATCATTCAACTGGGTTGACACAACTCTTTCAATGATTTTGCTAAGAAAAGGAAGGTTAGATATAGGTCGATAATTATTGAGAATTGTTGGATCAAGATTTCTATTCTTTAGTAGTGGTTTAACCACTGCAGTTTTAAGAATATTAGGGAAATGTCCCAGTTGGAGAGACTGATTAACAATCATTAGAACAACATTAGATAATGAGCTCAGAACCTGTTTGAAAAAGTATGTTGGTAAAGGGTCCAGTTCACAAGTAGAAGATTTTAGTGATGAAATCACATCAATTAGTGTTATCATGTCAACTTCTTGGAAATCAGACATATAACAGTTAGGTTGGCGTAACTGGTATCAAGGTTGATGGTGTATTTGTGCTTGTTGCTATGTTCTCCCTTATACTAGTTATCTTGTCTCTAAAAAAAATATTGCAAACTCGTCACATTTTTCAACTGAGACAGATTCAGGGAAGACACGGGAAGTGGGGTTTACTAGCCGGTCTATACTTCTGAATAAGACAGCTGAATTTTTGGATGAATCAATCAAAGTAGAGAAGTAGTTTTTCCGTGCTGATTTTACTTCACTGTTGTAATTATTCAGTGTTGTTTTATAAATATCAAAATGTACTTCCAATTTTGACCTTCGCCAGCGTCTCTCAGCCTGCCTGCAATCTTGCCTAAGTTTTACAATAGATGGAGTGTTTCTCCAGGGCATCTTAATTCTACCAGAAGTAGTTTTAATTACCTGCGGTGCCACAACATCAATACAGTACAGTTCCTAACTCTGTGAGTGAATGTTTCAACTAGTTCACTCCCTGTTTCTAAGAGGGGAGGGAGGGACTGTATCATGTCCGTGAAGGCCACGGCACTGCCAGCACTGAGATAACGCTTGGTTATTGTGCGCTTTTCACCGAGTGTTCTAATAGGTAATGACACATTGAAAAATACACCAAAATGATCCGAGATTGCAACATCAGTAATTATAGTATTATTAACATCTATGCATTTAGAAATAATCAAATCTAACGTGTGGCCATGCCTATGAGTTGGACCTGATACATGTTGCATGAGATCAAAAGAGTTAAGCATCCTCATGAACTCAGAGGTGATTTGATTTGTGGGTATATCCATGTGGATGTTAAAATCCCCAGTGATTAAGACATAATCAAAATCAACTAAGATCCTACAAAGCATTTCAGCAAAATCTTCAAGAAAGTCTGTATGTAGTCTGGGAGGATGATAGATAACAATTAATAGAACTGTATGAGTACTGTTCAGTTGTACTGCCAGATACTCAAACGTAGGATATTCCCCTAATGAAATCTGCTTACAGCTGAATGCTTTATGATAAAAACATGCAACACCACCACCTCTCTTATTTTCTCTAGATAAGAGATGATAAGGTAATTATAGTTGGCGATTTTAATATACACTTTGAAATTTCACATGATCATTTTAAAATTAACTTTGCTCCATAGCTGCGTTCATCGATACATAACCGGACCTGACAAACAATGTATCTCCTGTATCTATGGAAGGGCTTGAGCGTATTACAGAGAACGTCGAGAGTTATCTCAGTAAAACCTTAGACAAGGTTACACCATTGCAACCTAAGAGAATAAGTGAGAAAAGAATGGTTCCTTGGTACAACATGCATAGTCCCAAACAAGCCACATGAATCCTGGATCATAATTCGTATTCCTGGTGAATCCTGGTGAAATTCGACATTAGAAGTGTATAGAGTGCCATGGAGAAACAGCCTTATTGAATATAAGCATGCCTTCCATGAAGCAAAATCTTCATACCTTCTTCTTCTGCTTCTTCTTTCGGCAATTCCCGTTTAGGGGTCACCACAGCGGATCAAACTCCTCCATCTAGCCCTGTCCTGAGTGTCTTCCACTGACACACCCGCCACTCTCATATCCTCTACCACTGCATGCATAAACCTCCTCTTAGGTCTACCTCTCCTCCTCTTGCAAGGAAGTTCCATCCTCAAGACCCTCCTGCCAATATACGTCTCCTCTCTCCTCTGTACATGTCCAAACCATCTCAATCTCGCTTCTCTAACCTTATCTCCAAAACAAGCTACATGTGCTGATCCTCTAATAAACTCATTTCTGATCCTATCCTGCCACGTCACTCCAAGTGAGAATCTCAACATCTTCATCTCAGACACCTCCATCTCCCTCACCTGTCTCTTTGTCAGTGCTACTGTCTCTAGTCCATACAACATTGCAGGTCTCACTACTGTCCTATAGATCTTACCTTTCATTATAGCCGACACCCTTCTATCACAGATCACCCCTGATACTTTGTGCCATCCACACCACCCTGCCTGCACAATGTAACTCCTTCTGTCCTTCCCTATACTTCTCCATTAGCACTCTCAAAGCAAACATAGCATCTGTGGTGCACTTAGCTGGCATGAAAACCATACTGCTGCTCACAGATCTCTACTTCTCCTCTAAGCCAGATTTTCAGGCTGTGACTGATCAACTTAATTTCCCTGTAATTACTACAGCTCTGAACATCACCCTTATTCTTAAAAATCGGCACCATTATGCTTCGTCTCCACTCCTCAGGCATCTTCTGGCCTTCCAAGATTCTGTTAAATAACCCAGTCAAAAACTCCACTGCTGTCTCTCCCAAACATCTCCATGCCTCCACTGGAATATCATCCGGTCCAACTGCCTTACCACACTTCATTCTCCGAATCGCAGCCCTTACTTCCTCCTTGCTCACCTGGGGCACTTCCTGATTCACAACCTCTACCTCTTCTAACCTTCTTTCCCTTTCATTCTCTTGATTCATCAATTCCTCAAAATACTCCTTCCACCTTCCCAAGACACTCTCCTCACTACACAACACATTTCCATCTTTATCCTTTATCATCCTAACCTGCTGCACATCCTGCCCATCACGGTTTCTCTGTCTGGCCAATCTGTACAGATCCTTTTCCCCTTCCTTAGTGTCCAACTTCTCATACAGCTTGCTATATGCCTTTTCTTTAGCTTCTGCCACTGCTCTCTTTGCCATACGACACATCTCCTTGTACTTCTGTCTACTTTCTTCATCCCGCTGAAAATCCCAATTCTTTTTAGCCAACCGCTTTCCTGTCAAACTTTCCTGAACTTCCTCATACATCACCACGACTCCTTGTCTATCCTTGTCCTTGTCCAAGTACCTTCCTAGCCACATCCCTCACTGCATTTGAAGTCTCATCCCAGGTACCCAGAACACCACCATTACCCAGTACCTGTCTCACCTCATCCCTGAATTTTACACCACAATCCTCATTCTTTAACTTCCATCACCTGTTCATAGGTGCCACTCTCACTCTCTTCCTCTTCTTCACCTTCAAAACCATCCTACATATCACTATCCTATGCTGTTTAGCTACACTCTCCCCTGGTACCACCTTGCAATAACTAACCTCTTTCAGGTTTTGTCTCCTACAGAGGATATAGTTGACCTGTGTGCATCTTCCCCCACTCTTATACGTCACCCTGTGCCACCATTTGTCCTTCCGTATTCCTTTCTTTAACACCATATCTACCTAACACCTCCTCATCACCACTGTTCCCTTCACCAACATGTCCATTTAAATCTGCTCCGATAACCACTCTCTCTTCTTTAGGAACCTGCAAAACTACTTCATCCAACTCCCTCCAGAATTCTTCTTTCTCCTCCACATCACAACCTACCTGAGGAGCATAAGCACTGATGACATTCATCATCACTCCAACAATCTCTAACTTTACACAGATCACCCTGTCACTTACTCTCTTTACCTCCACTACATTCTTACTAAACTCATCCTTCAGGATTACTCCTACTCCATTTCTCTTCCTGTCTACTCCATGATAGAAGATTTTGAAGCCACCACCAATGCTCCTGGCCTTGCTCCCCTTCCACTTGGTCTCCGGTACACACAGTATATCTAACTTCCTCCTCTCCATCGCATCAGCTAGCTCTCTCTGTCATAGAGCCCACATACAACTTACCAACTCTAACCTCCACCTTCCTGCTCTGGCTCCTCTCCTTCAGCTTCAGAACCCTTTTCCCCCCTCTCCTCCTCCTCCTTGTCCCAACAGTAGCCCAATTTCCACTAATGCCCTATTACAGGGCGAAAACCCTGTTTTTAGTGTTTTTAATGTTTGTGATGTCGACTCTGAGCCTGAACTCATGTGCTATAAGCATGTGAGTTATAACAGAGCAAAACTCTTACAGCTAAAGGATTGTCTGGACGGAAAAAGTGTGACCATGGTACATAGTCTACGAGCTATGCTAGGCAGGCTGCAACTCCTACGGACACCGGCTTGGCGGGGCAGAGGTCGGGGGACGAAGGCAAAGAGGAGGCGGTGCATGCGGAAGCAGAAACGGGGCAAACACTCGGGGGTGCTAGCGCAGCTAAAAGCTAATGCTAGACGACCCCCAATCCCTTCTGTGTTCCTGGCCAACGTCCGCTCTCTGGACAACAAGATGGACCTTCTGCGGCTGAGGATTAGTGTTTCCAAGGAGATGAGGAACTGTTCTGTGCTTTGTCTCACGGAAACCTGGCTAAACGACAGCATGTCAGACTCAGCCTTCCAGCTCGCCGGACTGCAGCTCTTCCGGGCGGACCATGACCAGCGCTCTGGGAAATCACGAGGGGGCGGCGTGTGTGTGTTCGTCAACAAAGGTTGGTGCACGAACTGTGTGGTCATAAGTAGTCACTGTTCTGAAGCAGCAGAACAGCTGACGGTGAAGTGTCGGCCACGCTATCTGCCTCGCGAGTTCACAACGGTGTTCATCATTGCTGTGTACATAGCGCCGGATGCTAATGCTAACATCGCGCTGAAAGAACTACACGACAACATTAGCTCACTACAGCACAAGCATCCGGAGGCGTTTTACGTGGTGGCCGGGGATTTTAACCACGTAAACCTGATCGACACCTTGCCGTGGTTCCACCAGCACGTGAAAATCCCGACGCGGGGGAGCAACACCCTTGACCGTGTCTACACCAACCGGAAAGACGCTTACAGAGCCATACCTCGCCCCCACCTCGGACTCTCCGACCACATCTCTGTCATGATGGTTCGTAAATACCATCCCCCACTGCAACGTTCCAGTCCCACACAGAAGACCATCACTGTGTGGCCCAGTGATGCAGATGCAGTGCTGCAAGACTGCTTCAGTTGCACAGACTGGCAGGTCTTCAGGGAGGCTGCCGAGAATGAGGGAGTGCTGGATCTGGAGGACTACTCATCTGCTGTGCTGGGGTACATCAGCTGTGTGTGGAGGATGTCACCACTACTAAGACTGTGACTTGCCACCCGAACCGGAAACCCTGGCTGAACGCAGAGGTGCATTCTCTGCTGAAAACCAGGGATGCTGCCTTCAGGTCTGGCGACTCACAGGCACTTAGGAGGGCTAGAAGAGAGCTGACTGCAGGACTGAAGAGGGCTAAAGGAGCATATGCACAGAGGATCCAGGGGCATTTCTCCTCCCAGGATCCACGGAGCATGTGGAGGGGCATCAAGTGCATCACCGACTACAAAGGAAGCGATGCACAGTGCCCCAGAGATCCCTCCCTGCCTGAGGCCCTCAACAAGTTCTACGCCCGCTTTGAGGATCCTAACTCACCCCCCAGCACCAGACTCACCACACCACCTGGAGAAGTGCCCTTCAGTGTGACCCCTGCAGACGTACGGCGGTCCCTTAACAGGGTCAACCCCCGGAAAGCTGCTGGCCGGGACAACATTCCCGGACGTGTGCTGAGGGGCTGTGCTAACGAACTATCGGAGGTCCTGGCGGACATCTTCAAAGTCTCCCTCATCCAAGCCTCTGTCCCCACATGCCTGAAGACCGCCACTATCATCCTGGTCCCAAAAACCTCCGCAGTGATGGGTCTGAATTACTACCGGCCAATAGCCCTCATGCCGATAGTCACAAAATGCTTTGAGAGACTGGTTATGACCCACATCAAAGCCACCATCAACATCACTGGGGACCCACACCAGTATGCCTACAGAGGGAACCGATCCACAGAGGATGCGATCTCCTCCGTGGTCCACACCACCCTCACCCACGTGGAGCAGAAGAATTCATACGTCCGTCTGCTCTTTGTGGACTTCACTTCGGCTTTTAACACCATGATTCCCCAGACCCTGGTCAACAAGCTCTGGACACTTGGGCTATGCTCCTCTACCTGCAATTGGGTCCTGGACTTCCTGACCAACAGGCCGCAGTCTGTGAGGATCCACAACGTCTCCTCCTCCACCTTAACCCTCAGCACAGGCTCCCCCCAGGGCTGTGTGCTGAGCCCTCTCCTGTTCACACTGCTCACATATGACTGCTCACCCGTCCACCCGGGCTGTCATATTGTGAAGTTTGCAGACGACACGGCAGTGGTTGGCTGCATCACACACGGTGATGAGACTGGCTACAGGCAGGAGGTGGAACACCTGGAGGGTTGGTGCAGGAAAACAACCTCTGCATCAACGCTAAGAAAACAAAGGAGATGATTGTGGACTTCAGAAGGGGCAGACACACCCACCCCCCTCTCCACGTCGGAGGATCTGCGGTGGAAGTGGTCTCCAGCTATAGGTACTTGGGTGTACACCTGAGCAACGACCTCAGCTGGAGCAACAACACTTCCAGTCTGGTGAGGAAGGCTCATCAGCGGCTCTACTTCCTCAGGAGGCTGAGACG
The DNA here is from genome assembly GCA_020368025.1 of Brachyhypopomus occidentalis. Lineage (NCBI taxonomy): Eukaryota > Metazoa > Chordata > Actinopteri > Gymnotiformes > Hypopomidae > Brachyhypopomus > Brachyhypopomus occidentalis. The sequence continues at coordinate 241,930 of JAGXOD010000011.1, read as the reverse complement.
AGCTGGCCTGGGGAGCACTGTCCTCGTCTCGTTCTACAGATGTGTGGTGGAGAGCGTTCTGTGCTCCAGCATCAGTGTGTGGCATGGTAGCTGCTCTGCTGCAGAGAGGAAAGCTCTGCAGAGGGTGGTGAAGGCTGCACAGAGAACTGTAGGGGTCAGCCTCCCCTCCACCACGGACATCTACACCTCCAGATGCAGGCGGAGGGCCACCTGCATCATGAAGGACCCCACCCACCCAGCACACTCACTTTTCACCCCACTCCCCTCAGGCAGGAGGCTGCGGAGCATTAAGTCCAGGACTACCCAACTGAGGAACAGCTTCTTTCCTGAAGCTGAGAGACTCATAAATTCCCACTGAGACCAGCACTCAGCCGGACCCTGGCACTCTATGCACAGTAACCTTATGCACAGGACTCTTCGCACATCCACTTGCCACTTTATGTATACAGCTGAAGCACAGCCACTTTCTAGTGTCTCTATTGACACATTCATTATTGTATAGTGTCCTTATTATTATAGTATATTTTATACATTTAAAGTATATTTTAGTCTATTCTATTTTTTTTTATCTTATTTTACAGGCACAAACAACAGGGCCGTGAACACAAAACAATGAACAGCACAGACTACATGGAAACCAGGGTTTAAATACAAGACACTCAAAGGAAAACCAACAAGACACACCTGGGAATACTAATGAGGTTACAGAAAGCTAGGAGGGAATGGAAAAACACTAAGACCACACTGTGAGGACAGAGGCAGACCCAGTCAAAACAATTTTGACACAATTTTTTTGGAGATCCATTGAAAAACCTAGGACTAATTATGTTTTGCATAATATGCATCTTGCAAATGGCAGAAATTAATGGTAATGGTCTATTTGAAATCAGCAGAAGCCAAGGATTATGTGGAAAAATAATCCTATGACTAGGCAATGATTTACAGTTCAGAAGTTATTGACCAAAATATTTAAATATTTAACTATCAGGCCAATGAAGTTGAGAGAGAGAATGTTTATTGTCATTACACATAGTATATGAAATTTTGTTGACAACTTCCCAGGCAGCATAAACAATAAACTATAGGGTATATAGCAGTACAAACAGAATTAAAAGTAGCAATAAACAATACGGTAGACCTGAGTGATAGCCCGTAAACAATAAGGTGTACATGAACAATTGGTAGATAAAAACACAATAGAGTGGATAACATATTACGTTAGCAGCATAACATTGGTTAGAAACTGAAGTTTGATTTGTAGTCCTGGGGTAGATACTGACATAAATAAATAAATAAATAAATAAATAGATAAATTAATAAATAGATACAGTTGTGGATATAGATTAGTATACTAGATTAGGATAAAGTGCAAAGTGTCAGATCTCTTAGGATGGAGGTTATGGGGTCAGAGTCAGTTGAGGTGTAATCGATGCAATAGCCCTGGGGAAAAAACTGTTCCTGAGTCTACTTGTGCGTATGGTTTTATACCTTTTTCCAGAAGGCAATATCTGGAAGAGATAGTTACCAGGGTGTTTTTTGTCTTTGCTGATGCTGCCAGCTTTTCTCTGTAATCGCCTGGTGTATACACTGTCCAGGCTGGGGAGATCAGTCCCAATAATGCGTTCTGCCGCCCTGACCACCCGTTGTAAGTCCTTTCTTTCTGAGACTGTACAGCTGGCGTACCATACAATCACTCCTTGGGAAAGGATGCTTTCAATGGCGCTACGGTAGAAGTTTACCAGAAGCTTTTTTGAAAGTCTGGCCTTTTTCAGTTTCCTCAGGAAGTATAGTATTTTTTGTGCCCTTTTTACGAGGCGTGAGTTGTTTCGGAGACCATGTTAGGTGTTGGTTTATGTGGACACCCAGGAATTTGCCACTTTCCACACATTCCACTTTCTCCCCAAGTATGTGAAGGGGGAGGGGCTTTGACTTCTTTGTCCTCCTGAAGTCCACGATGATCTCCTTTGTCTTAGAGGTGTTGAGTACCAGGTCGTTGACTGTAGTCCAGTCACCTAGACGTTTCACCTCATTCCTGTAGGCACTTTCCTCATTATCTGAGATAAGGCCCACTATTGTTGTGTTGTCTGCTTTTATTATAACAATGCCTTACACTTAATGCCTTACACTTATATAGCGCTTTTTCACAGAGCTCAAAGCGCTTTACAATTTTGTGCATTATTCTTTCACACTTCAATCACACCTGGTGGTGGCAAGCTACTGATGTAGCCACATCTGCCCTGGGGCAGTCTGACAGAAGCGTGGCTGCCAATCCACGCCTACGGCCCCTCCAACCACCACCAAAAACACATTCACACTTAAGTTACGGGCAATCTAGAGTGACCAATCAACCTAACATGCATGTCTTTGGACTGTGGGAGGAAACCAGAGTACCCGGAGAAAACCCACGCAGGCACAGGGAGAACATGCAAACTCCACACAGAGCAGCCCAGACCGAGAATCAAACCCAGACCGCCTTGCTGTGAGGCGACAGTGCTAACCACCACACTGGTTTTATTATGCGGTTTGAAGAGTGGATGGGGGTGCAGTCGTGTGTAAATAGGGTAAAAAGTATTGGGCTCAATACAGCCCCCTGTGGAGTTCCAGTGTTCAGAATGAGGGTAGAGGAGGTGTGCTGACCCATTCCGACCCTCTGTGGTCTATCTGATAGGAAGTCCATAATCCAGCAACAGATGGTCTTGCTCAGACCTAGAATTTTTAGTTTGGTGACTAGTATTTGAGGGACAACAGTATCGAAAGCGGAGCTGTAGTCCACAAATAAAATCCTCACATATGTGTTTGGCTGTTCCAGGTGAGTTAATGCAGTGTGTAATGCCATAGAGACTGCGTCCACAGTGGATCTATTTGCCGTGTACGCAAACTGATGTTGATCCATGTCCGGAGGGATGATGTCTTTGATGTATGAAAGCACCAGTCTCTCAAAGCATTTCATGACTATTGATGTCAGTGCTACAGGCCTATAGTCATTCAGTTTTTCCACGGCTGTCTTTTTGGGGACTGGAATGATGATAGATATCTTAAAACATGTTGGGATCATGGCTAGTCGTAGAGAGAATTTGAATATGTCAGTGAATACCTCTGTCAGCTGCCCTACACAGGCATTGAGTACTCGTCCGAGGACTCCGTCTGGATCCATTGCTTTGTTGATGTTTACTTTTTCCAGCGTAGTTCTCACCTGGTGGTTGTGTAGTGTTAGTGCTGGTTCTTCGTGGGGCGATGTGATGTGGGGAGCTTCCCTGTTCATTTTATCAAACCGTGCGAATAACTGATTGAGCACATCTGGTAGACTGGAGTCATCCATGGCCATCCATGGTCTTGTAGTCTGCCAATGCTTTTATTCCAGTCCACATATTTTGGGGGTTGTTGTTCTCAATGCGCTGTTTGTATCCACACTTGGCCTCCTTGGTGTCTTTTTTGAGGTTTCTTCGAGCTCCTGAATATGCCTGTACAATATAACTGTGCATCTCCCGATCTGAAAGCCATGTCTCGACTCTTTATCAAGGCCGCTGTTCATCCATGGCTTCTGGTTGGGCAACACTTTTATCTTTTTTGTTACTACATTTTCTGTACCCTAGGACTGATGAGGCATAATCCTCCAAATCCGACTGTCCCAGGTTTGCTGATAGTTTCACTTTAAATGCATGTGGGAGGTTTGTATAAACCTGGTCCAGCATGTTCATCACTCTGGAAAATGTACGTTTTCGTGGAATTTCGGCAGAACTGATTTGAGATCAGCAGGGTTAAAATCTCATTCTACCTCGGGAGGTAGAATGGCCTGCATTTTAGTGTTATATATTTCAGTTCCGGGGAGCAGTGTTTATCCAGCACACCCGTATTCGTGCACCAGCTGTTATGAATGTATATGCACAGACCTCCACCTCTGATCTTCCCCGAGTCCTCCGTTCTATCCGCTAGGTAAACAGAGCGCTCAGCTAGCGCAATAGCATCGCCAGGAACGAAGCAGTTCAGCCAGGTTTCTGTGATGATAAGAACAGAAGAGCAGCTCATATCATTTGAGGTGATTCCTAGCCTGATCTCGTCCATCTTGTTGTCTGTCTAGCGAGCGTAGGATCGCCGAAGGAATATTTTCCGAGTAAAACTTGTCTTGTTTATACTGATGTCCAATGCAGATGAGCTGTGTTTTCTGCTGCTATTCCGTAGACACACAAACATAAAACCACTAAGAAAAGTAAAAAGATTCTAGAGTAGGGAGAGCGTCTAGCCGCTGCGTCTGCACGCGCGATTAGCCCCTCCTCCACCTGTCAATCATGCCTGTTTTGTTTTGGTAGCCATGTGCGTTTCTTAGTCCCGCCTTGTGATTTATAACCCTTCCCCTCGTTAACGTATTCAGGTGTTTCATGTTTGCTATGGTCTATTTATTATGGAGAAATATGGAGATATATCTGTTGCAATACTTGAGAGCGTGAAGGACCTGATTTGAGAACTTGTAAAACAAAATCTGTACGTGTATTTTTAATTTGAGAACTTGTAAACTAAAAGTTACACTTGTATTTTTAATTTGAGAACCTGTAAACTAAAACTTGCACTTGTAGTTTTGATGTGAGAACTTGTAAATTAAAATTTGCACTTGTAGTTTTGATATGAGAACTTGTAGAATAAAAATCTGAGCGTGAATGTTAACAATTCACTGGCAGGAAATGTACACGAATTCAGCACAACTTCAAATCTGCCCGCCTCGACTTTTGCAACACATATCTTGGTGTACCTGTTGCAAAACAGTTTTGTGCACTTGTACGGGGAAGTGGGCGGGGCAGTGGGGGATGGGCCAAAAATCGTGACTCAGCTTATTTTTCTCGGCAAAAAGAAGAATTGGAGGCAGAAGAATTGAAGGCAGAAGAAGAATTGGAGGCAGAACAATTAAGGAAAATTCGTTCTATGATGGCACAAACACCGGTATGTTTTTAACTGCATTATTTTTCTAATAATACAAGCATGGCAGATGGTATTAGAATACTAGACAGCAATAAAATATGATCGATAAAGGCACTTGATGAAAATATGAATCTAATTTCATTAAGATGTTTCTTAGCTAGCTAGCTAGCAACATTAATATTGCCCAGACACATAAGGGTTGGCCTGTTTAAAAAAGTGAAGGGTAGGTAAGCAGCTAGCAAAGATGACTAACTAGCTAGCTAACTGTAGCTCAGTGATCAGCAGCTGGAAGCACGGACCCCCACTTCCATGAAAGCTTGTACAATACTAATAATACCTAACGTGAAGGCTTCAAGCAAGCTCATGTGTATAATCGCTTTAAATAACCGATTCAAAAGTTACAACCCATGGACACTTATTTTATAGCGCAGTTTTCTTATGCTAAATAGCAAAGCTTTGGTTTGAATCCCGCTTAGCACAAAACATTTTTTGTTCTAATTGAGAAGCAAATCTATTGTACAATGCTCTATTATCATCAAAACACATTCACTTCTTTATGACAAATATATACCATGATTCAGCAGAAAATGTCGATACACTAGCTAACATTTACAGTCCACTTACTTTCATAACATTTCCATAACATTACTTTCATTAAGTTAAAGCTAGCTCGCCAGCGACCTCCCACATGAACCACAAAAGCATGCCAGCTCTCTAAAATGAATCATGCTAACATATCTGTGGTTACATTACCTTGTGAGCATCGTACTAAATGATAATATTGAAGTCTGCCCAGAGAGGTAGATTTTTTGGGGGTAAATTATTTTTATATGTACACTGCATATGTTTGGTGTTTTCATCAGGTGCAGCAGAATTCAGATATTGAAAATGCAGTGAGAAATCTTCTTAGTTGTATTACAAGGCATAGCAGCCCCCAGCCAGTTGGGGACATAGATAGTGCTAGCTCTGCAGGAGTTAGTCAGCCCATGGGAACTCAGGTTGTGGCTAGTGGTTACCATGAGGTCATGCAGCCAAATAGAACAAGCACAGTACAAAACGAGATGCAAAGGTAAGGATTGCACAGATATGAAAAAGTATAGGTGCATTATTCAGTCATAACCAGATCAGATTTTGCAGAGTACTCTTAATTCAGTAAGATCTAGTTCTAGTACTAACAATAGGTTATTTAAAATGTATTTAAAAGTTACGGAAATGGCATAATACCAAGTCAATATATTTTCATTGTTTTCTTTTCCAGCCATCTACAATAATCGGACAAGAATGAAAAGAAAGGCACCCGAGCCTCCAAGAGTGATAAAGTTCCTAGAAGAAAATACAAACAGAAGTCCTAAAGATGAAATGCTGCTATTGCAAGCATGTTTAGGCAGAAGAAGTATAAACATCTCTGATGATTCTGTTTCAGCGTCGTGTAAGTTTCTAGTTCTCCTTCATGTGTATGTTCGCTGGTGTATTCTCTGTTTAGTCATGTCATTACGTATAGGTTATGTCTCGTGCTCTGGTATGTCTCACAATAAATCTCGCTCATCTCAGCGCTTGTGTCCGTCACGTAAATCCACGCCCCACTCGACGTTACATTTACATTTACATTTACGGCATTTAGCAGACGCCCTTATCCAGAGCAACTTACAAAAAGTGCTTCATTGTTTTACTCAGAACAAAATCTCTAGCTAGTTAGTTTAGGCTAAAATCAGGAAGAAACTTTAAGCAAAGATATTATTAGATACAGTCAGTATGGACGCCTAGATATACTCAAATATATACTGAAAAAACCCTACTTAAAAGATAAAAGCAAGAAAAGTCATTACAGTCACAAATATGTAATAAATGCTAGTGTAGTAAAATTTAATTTAAGTGCTCTTGAAACAGATGTGTCTTCAGTCTTCGCTTAAAAACAGCAAGAGACTGGGCAGTGGACAAAGAAAAACTATTCCCCTACCCCAAAGTTCCCAGGGTTACACAGCAAAAATATTGAAGTCTTCCTCAAACAATGGAAAGAACATCATCTATATAGTCCCTCTTCAAGAAAAAATCGACATGACCCCTGTCACGGTGAGGGAGCCGGCTGTCCACCAGAGGGCGCGTGCCCAGCCTGGGAGAACCCGGCAGGATCACACGTCACGTACCACCACGCCCTCTAAAGCCACGTCACTCCCCCGGTGTTTTTGTTTGTGCACTCACCTTCTTAAGTCCACAGGTTGTGTCATTCAGTGCTGCACATTCTCTACATCCAAGCCCGAAGTAGAAGCCTACCTGTTCTTCGCCGCGCCTTCTGTGCCTCCCTGAACGACACCCTCACTTCTAAAGAGGACTTACTTTGTTATTGTTTAGTTTGCCTCAGAGCCTGAGCCTTTCTGTTCTAATTCTTACTATGGAGAATAAAGATTTGAACCTGACACCCTTGCCTCCTGCTGCTGTCCACCCACCGTTACAACCCCACTGCCATATGATGCCCCTGAATTCTAGAACATGCCAAAAAATGTTTGCATGACCTGTGGCACATCAGTTCCTCTTCAGCTGCTGCAGTTTCACATTGAGGCCTGTCAACAAGATGATACAAGTGATGTAAGTGATGTAGTCCAGTTCAAATCAAATGTAAGTGCTGTGTAAGAGATGACTGTGTGCTTTTCTGATTCAGTTCAAAAGCAGACACATTTTATGTTAAACATTAATGAGCGGAGTGCAGTTAATATTTGGAGCTTCTGTATGGTTACTTGGTGTAGTCAGCATAACTTATACTTATGGCAATTTTCGGTTGACTCAGATACGATACACTTTGTGGATCAGGATTCAAACCTTCAGCCATCTGAATAAAGCCATCCCATGTGGCCACAATGTGTAGCAAGACCGTCTGGCCATATTCATTCATTTGTTGCATTACATTTTGCTGTTAAAGATGTTTGTGCCAAAACGTGCTCTAATTTCATTTAAACCAACTAAAATGGTTTCAAGTGTCGGATCTACACTTAAATGAGACTACAAAAACTTTTTTCTATTTCATGTGTTTTAAATCACCATGAAAATTATCTCAGTATTCATAACAGACAATATATTCCCTTCAAATTTAATTTCTTTGTAGTTTTCCTCAAATGGTTTCTTCAGTGATGAACAGGAATTTCACTGAAGAAAGTACATCAGTCCCAGTGGTTTCTGGAGGCACCATAACCGTAGGCAGTACTGTTGGCCTGTCCAGTTCTTTTACATCAGAATGTGAGTCAGCAGAGCTACAATGCCTGAAGGTTATTGTTGATAAATATATGTATTTGTAGACATGTATCTAATGTTATTTTCAGCCTGGAAGAGGACCGAAGTTCCACAAAGAGCAGCAGTGCTGTACAGAATGGATCTGGTACATGAAAAAGAAACTGAACCACCACTGAAGTTTAGAATGGATATAAGGGAGGATATGGAAGACCAGGAGGGAAGAATAATCAGTTTTTATAAGGTCCCTAAAGTAGACTGGGCCAGACCACTCAACTGTAAACCGGAAGGTAAATTGAGCTTCTAGATAATTTGTTCTTAGAATTGCTGTAATTTGGGACTATATGATCAATTGTCTACTTCAGTAAAATATTGTTGACATAATTCTTTCATCTTTTACCTTTTTTAAAGGTGATGTAGCCACTGGAGACGGTGTTAAATGCCATTTCTTTAGCCTTGTAATGCACAAGTTGCAAAGTGGATTCAGCATAGATTTTGGTTAGTTAAATAATGTTCTTAGAAAAGGTACGCATGTCTATGACATGCACGAATAAAGGGGAAATTAATTTGTACCATGATTTTGTCATTTTTCATGCAGGAAATGGAGCCAAAACTTGAAGGCCAAATTGATCACCTCATCCCATCCACCTCTCAGGTTCTTGTGCAGAGTGACTTGTTCTTGATGGCAGGGAGGATGATTGGTCATTCCTTCCTTCATGGTGGCCCTCTGCTTGCTGGTCTGAGCCCAGCAATTATCCATGTACTATTGGGTGGTTCTCCCCAGACAGCAACCATCCTGCTTGAAGATGTTGTAGACATTGACATCCGGGAGACATTACAGCTTGTAGGTTTGAAATGTAATTGGACGTGTATATGCCATTTCAACCACACTCAAAAATACAATGTCTCATCTTTATGCACAAAGTTATATACAGGCAATGAGAGAGATGAAGAGCTAAGTGAGGACCAGAATAGAGCTGTTAATCAACTGGCATTATCTTGGGACCTTCCTATTCTGACAATGTAAAACTGCACCTGGCTCTTGCACAGTTTGCTTCAGCATGCTGTAAGTTTAAAGGACCAATACTTTTCATTTAGACAATTATAGTATTTTCTCCCCTTTGCATGACTTTATTGCTTTGTACAGGTCCAGGCTTCTCTGTCTATATGCATTTTGGAACTATAGTAATATTTTGGTATAAAATTGAATTGAATAGTATTGGATGAACTTCTAGAGACCAGGGCAGATGTGGTACCTCTGTTTTCCCACGTCAGTCAGTCACTGTTTTAATCCTTCTACACTTTACCATTGATAAATCAATCCAGGAATGCCATTGTATTTTCTATTAAATTTAGGTAGTTCTAAACAACATCATCTGGCCAAGTGAGAATGAAGTGGAAGATAATGATGACTTCCCAGTTGCTGTCAAATGCAGAATTACTGGCTACTTGCGGACGTTTGTGGAGACAGGTATATTATTGTAAAATCTTTACATAAACATGTTTTGTTACTTTTGTTACTGTTAACCTAGAAATATATTCTATTTCGATATTTTAGCAGCATGTACTACTAAGGTAGTATAGGATTGTATAGTATATGCACCAAAATGGGGACCTATTTCAATCTGTAAAAGAGCAATGGACATTCACTCACTACACAATGTATTAGGTACACTTACTGCATATCATCACCAGTTTTATCTGGTCCATTTATCATACAGGAGCACTTTGTAGTTCTACAATTACAGATTCTGTAGTTCATCTGATTCTCTGCATGTGTTAGCCCCCGTTTTACCGAGTTCTTTAATGATCAAGATCCATGCAGGACCACCATAGATCAGGTATTATTTGGGTAAACTTGTAGTATCAAATACACTAACATCTTTATGTCTACAATTAAAACTGACATCTATTATTTTTGTTTGTTTTCTTGCAAATCACTTCTCAAAATTACGCATGCTATAGCTTTGATGTGCCCTTTTGTTTGTTTCCATTACAGTAACCCAAACTGTAAGACAAACTGAAGCAGTTGGTAAAATTCTGGGTGGGCTGGGAGCTGCCCATGAAAGACATGCAAGTGGAAGTGGTGCAGGCAACCCATCCAACATCATCCACCTGTTTCCATATCCTGCGTTTACCTGGTCATTACACAAGCTACCATGAGTTTGCCGATCATTTGGAAGGTTGTATTGCTTGCAATGACGGTGGGTTTGGACTGATATAATGCAAGTGTTCTTCTCTTTAGCGCTTAACACTTACATATGTATGCTTGTCATCATATGAAATTAAGTTATAATAATAATAATCTTTATTTGTATAGCAGCTTTCATGCATACATGCAACTCAAACTGCTTTACAGATTAAATAAATCAAAACATTAAAATGAAGCAAAGATTAAAAGAAATAATAAAAAATAAAATAAAATAAACAAACAGGTAATAAAGGTAATAAAATGACAAATTCTTAAGATAATAGACAACATTATGTAATAAAGTACTTTGGTAAATAGAACTATTAAAATAATTAGAACAAACATAAAATGTAACTAAATAAAATAATTAAGGCTTTTAGGAATCACCAGTAGATTACTGTTTGACAACCTGAGAGACCTGACTGGAACATATCTAACTATCATTTCACTGAGGTAAAGAGGAGCAAGACCATGAAGACATTTAAAAACCATCACCAGAACTTTAAATCTATTCTAAAGCTGACAGGTAGCCAGTGCAGTGAGTGGAGCGCAGGTGTAATATGATCCCTCTTTCTCTTACTTGTCAGTACCCTTGAGCAATTCTGAACTTGCTTTGGGAGAAATCAGATAAGAGAGCAGATAAGACAGCGTACAATAATCAAGCCTTGATGTGATAAATGCATGGACAAGTTCACTATCAGCAGGAGAGAGCATATCTCGGACCTTAGCGATGTTTCGGAGGTGAAAATAAGCTGTCTTGCATGTGGTCATGATGTGTGATTTAAAGCTTAGCTCATTATCAAAAGTGACGCCCAAGTTCTTAACATATTGTTTGGCTTTCAGATTAATTTGATTTAAATAGGTCTGAACATCTTCCCTTTGTGAGTCACTACCAAGAACAAGAACCTCTGTCTTCTCTTTATTTAATTGCAGAAAATTGTCAGACATCCATGTCTGTATATCACCTATGCACTCAAACAGTGAGCTAATTGATTTTAGGGCTTTAGGTTCTAAAGAAATGTAAAGTTGAGTGTCATCCGCATATTGACGATAACTAATGCCATGTTTGTTAATGATATGTGGTAACGGAAGCATATATAGGTTGAACAGTAAAGGCCCAAGAATTGATCCTTGGGGTACCCCACAAGTTATTTTTTGATGTGTGGAGGTCGCCGGGCCCTGCCCCTGCTGTCAGTCATGTGTTTTTTGTTCTTGATATGCTGTTTTCATTTCAGTTGTCTTGCTCCATTGTTTAGTTCTCTGCCTCTTGTTATTTGTTTCACCTGTGTCTAGTGTAGTTTTCTTCTTAGCCTGTGTATTTTTATACCCCTGGTTTTCAGTTCTTGTTTGCTGGCCTTTTTGTTTCTACTTCCCTGGTGTGATAACTTTGCTTGTTCTAACCTGTATACTCAGCTCGTTTTTTGTTATCTTTAGCCTGTCATTGTTTTACTTACTTGGTCCATATCGTGTGTTTGGTTATTCTGTTTAGTAGCCTGGTGTTTGTCTTTTTAGTTTTTCATGTCTCTTTGTGTGGGTTATATGTCTGTCTCACATTGGTCTCCTTCACTGACTGTGTAATGTTCCATGAACAGAGAGACAAAAAGGGATCCAAGTGGCTATAGCACTAGAATAAGCCTTGCAAAAATCTGACGATGCAGATTTTCTAACATACAGGGCAAGGCTTGAGTAGAATGCATACGTTCAGAGGTCAGGCCGGGAGAGCAGAATCCAAGATCAGTCCTGGGGGCAGGCTGGAGACAGGATCTGGAGGGAAAGAGAAGGTCAATACACGGGCAGGCAATACGATTGAGAAACCGCTCGAGTTAGCATGAGTTAGTAATACTAAAAAAGAAGTAGCATGAGTGTGCTTTTAAAGGACAGGTGGGGGGGGGGTGGCTAACTGGGGAGAGGTGTAAGCATCAGGAATTGGAACAGGAGTTTTGGGACGTTGAACCTCTAGTTGGAGCGGCAGTCTTGCTGAGGTGGGAAAGATTTATGACACTCTGGACTGTTGTAATGATTATGGATTTGCCCTGAATAAATCTCCATGTTCTCAGCACTTGCGTCAGCATTACAATCGTTACACAAGGTTTCTATGAGTTTCATTCAGGAGGCCTTTTGGAGGTGTCCTGAGCATCCTGAGCTTTTAAATCTGATCGACTTCACCCTTACAAAACAGACTCAAATGCTTGTGCATAGTCTGCTCTATTGCATCAGTCACATGCGGAACTTGTACCCAACCACTAGTAGCAATGTCAGTCACAGGAGTTCACCGTCTCCCATTAAAAAATCTGTATAATGTCTCAGGGGTAAACTCCAGGAGATTGATGAAGTTCTGCAAAACTACATTCTGCAGTCTTGCAGGAACTCACCTGCTTCTCCTGCTCAGTGAATTCTCAGATCTGATACACTGGAATCCTTGCTCCGAGTCAGTGATACATTCCGGTTCTTTTAAATAGCCAGTGGCATGGCTCTCAGAATCAAAATAAAAAGGTAATCAAAAGAAAAACATAGTAGTACATTGTAATAAACAAAATCTGATTCCAGTGAAATGCATGAGTAATGTCCACTATGTTGATCAATCACATCAGGTCTTCAAAGTATCTTTACTAAGTGTCTGTTCACTCACAAACAATGGCTTTTATAATGGCTAAATTAATTAATTGTCTTGACTGTCTTTTCCTTAGACTTGGTTTGATAGCAATGGAGCAATAGTGCTAAATGAAGCTTCCTGTCAAGTAATGGATCCTTCCTGTTGTCAATCCTGTCCTTGTCTTCTGTCTACCTTGTCTGATCTGTCCCTCTGTCACACCCCTCTCGTTATTCGTCTCCAGCCCTGACTTGTTTGAATTCCCCTGTTTCCAGTATTTAAAAGCCCCATGTTTGCCCTGTTCCCTGTAAGTACCCTTGTATTTATGCTGTCTGTTTTCCCCAGTTTATTCTTGTATATTCTACTCTAGTTTGTTTGTTAGTTCTGTTGGTTTGATTTGTGTTTGCCTTTGTATGTCAGTGAATTCTGTGTATCCCCTTGTAAGTCTTTATTAAAAGAAGACATCCAGTGTCTGCATGTGCGTCCAGCCTCCTGTCTGCCCCTAGAAACGTTACACTTCCACTCCTAATTTTAAGTATTTTAATGTCTCTAGAGTAAATAAGAGGTGGTGGTGTTGCATGTTTTTACCACCGTAAGCAGATTTTATTAGGGGACCATTCTACATTTGAATATCTGGCAGTACAACTGAACAGTAATTATCCAGATCTATTGATTATCTATCCTCCCAGATTACATCCAGACTTTCTTGAAGATTTTGCAGAAATGCTTTCTATAATTTTATAATTGATTTTGATTATGTTTAAATGCTGTGGATATTTACATGGATATAATCTCAAATCCAATCACTTCTGAATTTGAGGCTGCTTAACTCCTCCGATCTTATACCACATATCAGGTCCAACTCATAGGCATGGTCACATTCTACTGTAGATTTGATCAGTTCTAAATGTATAGATGTTAATAATACTGAAATTGCTCTGATCATTTTGGTGTATTTTTCAATATGTCAGCATGTAATCGAACACTCACACATTAAAACAGTCCCTCCCTACCGTCTCAGAAACTGCGAATGAATTAGTTGAAATTTATGATAGCATATATGGATCAAGTCTTGAGGAGAATATTGGAGAATAAATTATGTAAAAGGAGAGAAGTGTGAATTTCATTGTGAGTCCATTTTGTTTCTTGGATATCGGTGCAAATGATAACAATGTAACAGTACGTGACTGGCCTAAGACGGTAAGGCGGCGCTTCTCACTGCTCTTTTGAATTGGCTGCAAAAAAGTTGAGATGATCCGAGGGTACAGAGAAGGCCTTCTTTGCTCTGAAAGAGGCTTTTACAACAGCCTCAATTTTGGTTCATCCAAGGCCTTCGGAACTTTTCATGGTAAAGCTGGATACCTGAGACAGGGGTCGGAGCGGTGCTATCACAACTGGGACTCCCCGTAAATTGCATCCAATTGTATTTTATTCTCATAAGCTCTCAAACACAGAACACAAATATGGCATTGGGGATAGAGAGTTACTAGCCATTAAACTAGTGTTCAACAACCATCATTTCCAACAAGAATGTCTAAGTGAGGTGTTTGAGTAACTGGTAATGTGATATTTCAGAATGAAAACATATCAAAACAAGAACAAAGCAAGACACATAAATACACCAGATATCATGAAGGATCTAAACAGGAACAGGTGATCACAATAACGAGAGCCGGAGTAACATGACAAGGTGTGGAAACAGAAAGCACATGGATGGGAAACTGAAGCAAGAGGACAAGACTGACAGAAGGGGGTGGAGCCAGATGTCACACCAACATCTTCCCTGTCTTTTATCCATTACTGGTATCATTTGGTTAGCTAAGGTTTTGTCCAGTCTTGGTTCATTTAATAGCAAAGTTTGTGTTCTTTTTTTCTTCCATTATGCTAGCCTACTTGTAATATCTCCACTCCTGTGCCAAGTCCTTTACATATTTTATACATTTTACTGTTTTAAACTCTTGATATTAATCACTCAATATTGTTTCATTATTGATTCTAGTGGTAAATATATATTCAGCCAAACTATACATTCAAGAATTTCACCCTCAGGTAATGAGATATTCTTTCACCTGTACCAGTTAAACCTCAATTTCCCTGTGTTCAGGGTGGTGCCCAACTATTAATAATCCATAATCAATAAATCACTATCAATAAATCCATTGCTTCAAAATCCAACAGGCTGACCATTTCTGAGGCCGTGGAGACTGCTAATCAAAAACTAACAGCTGTGGCTGCCCACCTGAATAAATAAACAACAGAAGTCAAAGCCAGGAGGATAAACGGATGGCTATCTAGAGTGTTTTCTCAGGGGCAGGGCAGTAACATGAGAACAGACCCACTGTTTCAACTAACCCTAACCATAACCCAGAGGTGGAGACTGAACAATACTGGAAAAAACTTGAGAAGGAGACCTCACAAATCACCAATGCCCAGTGGTTACTGAACCTGAGAACAGACCACAGCAACCTCCCTGAACAAGATCCAGCAACCAACACCCTAGCAGATGTCCAAGAAAGGGTCTTAAGTATGAAGAACTGGGCAGCTCCAGGCCCTATCATGGTCTACATCTACTGGCTGAAGGAACCAACTTCACTCCATGAGCACATAGCAGCGCAAATAAACCAGATGCTAACAAGTGGAACTCAAAATGAATGGCTAACTGAAGGTCGGAATCCAGAATGACCCCCAGACAGGGCAACTATAATATTATTTATACAGCACCTTTTGCAATCTCAAGGACACTTTACAGCTTTATACAGACAGACAGACAGACACACACACACACGAAACTAAGGAATATATGTAAAATCGGTAAAATTCTAAATTCCAATGAAGTTGGAAAGTTGAAAGCTCAGAAACACCTGATTGGAACATTCCACAGGTGAACAGCTTAATTGGAAACAGATGAGTGTCATGATTGGGTTTAAAGGGAGCATCCCCGAAAGGGGCAGTCATTGACAAGCAAGGATGTGATTCACCACTTTGTGAACAACTGTGTGGGCAAATAGTCCAACAGTTTAAGAACAACGTGGCAAGACCGAAAACAAACATTGAGTGCCTGTGACCTTCAATCCCTCTGGCGGCACTGCAGTAAAAAACAACATCATTCTGTAATGGATATTACCACATGGGCTCAGGAATACTTCAGAAAATCAATGTCAGTGAACATAGTTTGTCGCTCCATCTACAAGTACAAGTTAATACTAATTTCGCCTGCCAAGGATCCAGTGGGGTTGCCTGAGATACAGCATGCTATCCAGGCACAAGGCAGACGCATGGGTTCCTTCGAGGCACACTCACAGCAACTTCACTGTGCTGTGGAAAATCTGAACCTGTGTCAACAAAACATGAGAGCAGCTCTGATGCCCGCTCCCACGGTCATGGGGAATAGACTGT
This sequence comes from Brachyhypopomus occidentalis, assembly GCA_020368025.1. NCBI lineage: Eukaryota > Metazoa > Chordata > Actinopteri > Gymnotiformes > Hypopomidae > Brachyhypopomus > Brachyhypopomus occidentalis. The sequence goes on along the minus strand of JAGXOD010000011.1, from coordinate 225,623 downwards.
TTCACCACATGTTTAGCCACACCTTTACGAAGCACCGCTATAGAAAGTGCAGGTGATCCGTGTAATGTAGCTCTTCCCTATTCCTCTTCCATTTTTAGTAAAAAAGAGGCAGCCAAACTCATTGTACATCGGACTGTGCTATAGATCTCCTGCCAGGCAGCTCTCCTCTGAGGAGTAGAATCTATCCATTATCCATTCCTGAGACCCATGCCATGGAAGAATATGTTAAGGAGGCATTAGACTTTGGATACATCAGACCGTTAACCTCTCCTGCGGCTGCTGGTTTTTTCTTAATTGAAAAGAAGGACAGAGAAAAGAAGGAAATGAAGGACGCTGCTGGCCATATTGTTTAGTTTGTATGTGTTTGATGTTCATGTTTAGCGTTTGTCCTGTCAATATATACCTCGCACTTGCGTCCCGCCACCTCCTACCCAACATCACAACTGTTACCCTCTACCTCTAGTCCCTGCTGCAATCGAACAAGTACGATGGGCTAAAATCTTCACGAAACTGGACCTTCGGAGCGCCTACAACCTGACGTATTCGTGAAGAGGACGAATGGAAGACGGCTTTCATGACTGCCGCATGTCTCTACAAATACCAGGTGATGCCATATGGTTTAGCTAATGGTCTGTACATCTTTCAATCATTTGTGAATGATATATTCAGGAATATGTTGAACAAGTAATATTTAATATACATCGATGACATTTTGATTTATTCAGAAAATTTCACCGATCATATTCACCATGTGAGACGAGTGTTGGAAAACCACCTCTATGTAAAATGTTCTTTTAATCTTAAGCAGGTTCAGTTCTTGGGTTATACACTGACAGAGCACAGAGTCAGCGTGAACGCGGGCAAGATTAGGGCCATAACCAACTGGCATCCGCCACAAACATTTAAGGAACTGCAATGATTCCTCTGGATTGCAAACTTCTACCGCCGTTTTAAACAGGGTTTCAGCTCAATCGCAGCACCCCTTTCAGATCTCCTCAAAGGACAGCCACTCAAGGTGTGTTATACAGCCACAGCCAAAAATGCATTCAGTCGGCTTAAAGATCAGTTCACTAGAGCACCAGTTCTTTGTCATCCTGATCCAAATTCCCTTTTTGTGGTTGAAATTGACGCTTCTGAAACGGGAAACTGGAAATGGGCATTAGCCCAAACCAATGCCTTTTCCAAGATTCATGATGAACGAAAGTAAATTTTAGCTTTGTCGTTCATGGCTTGGTTTTTGCTAAAATAGATCTCACACTGTAGTAAAAATCCACAACACTTGGTGGACCATCGAAATGTTCTGGTTTACTGGCGCAGTATGTACTGGTAGGAAGTGTTACGTGAAGGGGAACAGAAAGGATGGTACTTGCGTTTGGTGGAGGGCTTGCATCTGTAAAATGAAGTCCTTCGTGGAATGTGCAAGCTCCACTATTTGCTGTTGTTGAATTTATTGCTGCGTTAATAACTCCAAGAAGTGACCGAGAAACCTTGAATAATTGATGTTCTTCCAACATCCTTACCCGAGTTGAAGCTGCCTGAACGAGAGCATCCGTATCTGCCGTCTGATGCGTTGGTGAAGTATTCTGTGACATTGTGTGAAACAGACAATCTAAGACAAGCAGACAAAGAACGCTGGCAATACTTCACAAAGTCAGTGAGGAAGCGCAGAGTATAAATACGCACACTGAATTAGAATTCAGGTTATGATGATCGATTGAGTCGAAGAACATTTAGGTTTATCCGTCGGGTACGTGAAAGGGAGGGAATAAGTCAGTCCAGATGACTGGGATAGTAGAGTCAGATGAGTTTTTGAGAACTGCTCCAAGAATCTTGGCCTGTGTCAGTGATTAATTTATTGTGAACGGTGGCTAATGCCGAGTGACTGTGTTGCAGGATAGCGGAGTGGAGATTGAAAAACTGAGAAAACAATCTGGAAGTTCCAATGCACCGGTTTATTAAGTCCCCAGTGATGCGTGCCTTCAAAAACCCAACAATAATTAATCAATAAAGGAAAACAAACACAAAAAAACCCCAAATTCAAATAAACTAATCAACTCAGTCCACACGTATCAATTCGGGCCTAAAACCCATCTGCACCCCAAGCCAGCCCTCGCTCCAATCGCCGAGTTCTGCCTTTTACAAACCCCTTAGCTCATTGGACTCAACCAACCACAGGTAAGTTTTAAAATGTACAAATTCTAATTACATTTATTTTATTATTTAATCAATATCTTCATATGAATATAAAACATTTAATATTAAAACATTCATGCTGGAACCTTAACCTCTTTTCCGAACCATGAAAGCAGGTCCTCCCCCCGGCTCAAACATGGGAAATGGCACATTCCACTTGTAACACAACCTCAAGACTATATAACCCATCAACCCCCTGGGCTCAGGTCCTTTGACCTGCATGAGGCTGCCAGCATGCTGGAACAAACAGGTAAGTTTTAAACCCAGAATAACCAGTTAAATATGCATGGATAAATATTTAGGAATATAGTAATCCTCTACACCATCAGTTGGCCACCCTGAATAGTGCAAGATAATCACAGCTGTTTATTTGTTTTACAGAGTCCTGAAAAGTCCAACTGGTGTTGGCCACTGCAACCCTGTGGGTACCAATAAAAGAGTCTTTAAAACTTTGAGGTTGTCTTGTGTTTCTGACCATTACATAAGCTCACAGCATGGAACGGACGAGAGCTCCGTTACAGACTGGAATAGCATATCCGTCACAGAATCCATCCAAGAGTGAAAACAAAAACTATGAAGTTGAACAGATGTATACCCAGGAGCCATAGTCCATACGTGAAGAGCAGGTCCACCGATTAATTATATTCCAAGGCAAAACAGAAATAGATAAAGTGGTATAGGACCAGAAGATACCATGACACCATTCACTGGAACACGACAAACCATATGTTGGATACCGTGCTAGATGGAGAAAAACGAGTAGACTGAAGACTAGTGTTGCAAAGCAGCCAAACATATCTGGACACTGGCAACCACTAATTTAAAGAGTGATTGAGAACTCACCCATAAGGAGCAGCCAAAGTGCCGGTAGATCACAGCAAATGAACGTAGCTAAAGTAAACTACTAGACATAAAAAAACTGATCCAGATGATCAAGCTAGCATTTGATGACTTTCAAAGAGATTAGTCCAAAAAAGAAATACAACAGGTTAAAAAGAAAATAGGATATGATGAGAAGCGGCAGCACAGACGCACCAAGTGTACCCTCATCTGGATGCAGAAGGGGATTACCAGCATATGACTCATATGGACGCGGCTGAGGACGCAATCGATTGGTCTTGTACTCCTCTGGAAGAGGTTTTCTTCCTGGATATCTTTGTACTACTTTGTACATTCATCTTTCCTTCAATTGCAACCAGTTGTCCTGTCCATGCTGCTGAAAAACATCCCCATTGCATGATGCTGCCACCACTATGTTTCACTGTTGGGATTGTATTGGGCAGGTGATGAGCAGTGCTTGGTTTTCTCCCCACACACTGCTTAGAATTAATGCCAAAAAGTCCAGTCTTCGTCTCATCAGACCAGAGAATTTTATTTCTCATAGGCTGCTGGTCCTTCATGTGTTTTTGGCAAACTCTATGCAGGCTTTCATATGTCTTTCATATATCTGCCATAAAGCCCCGACTGGTGGAAGGCTGCAGTGATAGTTGACTCTGTGGAACTTCCTCCCATCTTCCTATTGCATCTCTGGACCTCAGCCACAATGATCGTTGGGTTCTTCTTTACCTTTCTCACCAAGGCTCTTCTCCCACGATTGCTCAGTTTGGCTGGACGATCTAGGAAGAGGTCTGGTCGTCCCAAACTTCTTACATTTAAGGAGTATGATGGCCACTGTTCTCTTAGGAACCTTGAGTGCTACAGAAATTATTTTGTAACCTTGGCCAGACCTGTGCCTTGCCACAATTCTGTCTCTGAGCTCCTTGGGCAGTTCCTTCGACCTCATCATTCTCATTTGCTCTGACATGCACTTTGAGCTGTGAGGTCTTATATAGACATGTGTGTGCCTTTTCTTATCATGTCCAATCAGTATAATTAAACATAGCTGGACTCCAATGGAGGAGAACCATTTCAAGGAGGATCAGAAGAAATTGACAGCATGTGAGCTAAATATGAGTGTCACAGCAAAGAGTCTGAATACTTATGACCATGTGATATTTCAGGTTTTCTTATTTAATAAATTTGCAAAAATTTCTACATTTGTTTTTTTCTGTCAAGATGTGGTGCTGAGTGTACATTAATGAGAAATAATTTTTTTTAGCAAATGGCTGCAATGAAACAAAGAGTGAAAAATTTTAAGGTGCCTGAATAATTATTTTAGGTTTTGTAAGATTGCAGGTTTGCTAAAAGCAGCACTATCGAAGTAAACGGCCGGGGGCGAGTTGAGAGTACCCAGGCTTAGTCTACGACGAGCATGCGCAGTAGCAGCGGGGTTTGGTTTGTGTTTACGGCAGTTCTGGTACTGGCTAATATGCGATGTTATGACAAGCGTATCTGAAACAAAACTCTTCTGTGGAAACAGGTAACTAGGGATTTATGGCAGCATCGCGTTTTTCTTTGAGTATATACGGCGCGAGCACGCTTATATATTTAAAGATTTGAAATGGCTGTGTGAAAAGGTATAAGGTTAATGTGCTGAGGCGTCGCGTTAGCGCGCTAGCGTTTGCTAAAACCAAGATTCATGTTTGGCTAGGCTAGGCTAGCTAGGCGCAAATAGTTGGGTGTGGTGTGGATAGTTACGTGCTTTTATACATGAATAGTGGTGTTGGTATAACGCGTGCAGTCAGGTAGTATTTATTTTATGTGTATTTAAAATGTCCATATGCAAATCAAACTAGTTATCTGGTTGGTCGGGTTGCTGGTTTATGTGCTCATCACAGAGCAACGCATCATCTGTTTAGGTGACCCGCTGTGACTCTTAGCAGACAAGGTTCCTCCTCTTGATTTATCTTGATTTACAGAACAACAGATTTACAGGATTGTGTTACTTAATCACAACCACGCGACTGTGTGGTCATTAGCTTACATTGGTTCTGATGTACAGTATTACATTAGCTAACAGCCAGCACTGTACGGGATGAATGCCGTAAGGTCCGTGTGGTCCGTGTACCGTAAGTTCAGCCGCTGCTGTAGCTGTATGCCCGGGATCCACCACACTGGCGTTCAAGCTGTCGTGTACAGTAGTCAGCGGACTGTTACGAAGTGTATACTCTTGAATTGGTCGTAGATAACAAAGTAGGTCTGTAAAACTGCCTGTTTGACCCGGTTTTGTTTTTTTACACAGTACCCCATGTGCTTGTTTAAGCGCGTCCATTATGAATAGGCCACTTCTGGAAGGTTGCCAAAGTAACAGATAAATAGTGATAATTGTGTTTTGGGATTAACACATACCTTGATAAACTATGTAAATGTTACTAAAAACATGGACCAGACTAACTGCTAACATTGGTTATGAGGGATGTTGTGCAGCATTCTGTACAAGGGTAGGTAGGTCGGTCTATATTGGGCCATACAACCAAGAGTTTTTCTCCCTCACAGACCCTGTTAAGCAATTAAGCAAGCTGTGGACGCTTGGTGAAGTCACTGACGTAGATTAACTTTCCTTTACCCACCTCTGGCACAGGAAGTGCTGGCCAGCTAAAGCTGTTCATGGTTCTGGGCTTATGGGTGTGCCCACTCACAGCTGTTTCTGTCTGTGAAGTAGAGTGAGGTAGGAAGAACAGTTTTTCTTGAACGAGCTGTCTTCTGCCTGGTGTGTTAGTGTGAGCCAAACTACGGCTGTGTTATGCAAGGTCTAGAGTTAATATCTACACAGGAGGCCATAAATGTTAAGCACTGTTGACTGTTTTATCAGTATACACACAATATTTTAATACAATACATACAATATTTTCTTTGTGTCTTCACATTTTCTTTTTGGTTTCCCCTTACAAATCAAAAGATGTATGTGGAAAGGATATACCGGACAGTGTTGTTGCACTGTGGCATTGCAGTACAGCTGACTAACCTCTGATCTCAGAGCAGTTGGCATTGCAGGACAGCTCACTAACCCCTGTCGCCCACAGCAGTGGCAAGATCTGAGAGTGATGACGGAACAGAGGAATGTGCTAAACTGCATATGTGCATGTGTTTTTACCCACCGGACTCACCGTATTTCGTCTTCTTGGAGCAGGAAGGAATAATGATTCAGTAATGGTTAAATAGACAAGCTTTTAACTGCAGCCTCTTATACAGATTTAAGTAAATAGAACTCGAATCTCTGGCACTTGTGGCGCTCTGGGTGGACTGGCTTTACGCTGCCCAACACTGCTGCTGGGGTCCCTTTTGAGAATGGGTACATGTGGGTTTCCATGGAGACACGCAGCTGACTAGTCATTCTAGACAGAGAAAAGGGGTTTTGCTCTCTCAGTGATTTTCTCTCCTGCATTTCTCTCTCCCTCTTCCTCTCTCTCTCCTCTCCTTACTTCTCTCTCTCTCCTTCTGGCTGCTTCTCTCTCTCTCTGCTGCTTCTCCCTCTTCCTCTTTCTCTCCTCTCCCTATTTTTCTCCCCCCCTCTCTCCATGTGTGTCTCTCTCTCCTGTCCCTGCATCTCTCTCTCTGCCTCTCTCCCCTCTCTTCTCTCCCTGCATCTCTCTCTCCTGCTTCTCTTTCTGCATCTCTCTCTCTGCCTTTCTCCCCTCTCTTCTCTCCCTGCATCTCTCTCTCCTCTTCCTACTGCTCTTTCTCCTGCTTCTCTCTCTGCATCTATCTCTCTACCTCTCCCTCTCTCTCCTCTCCCTGCATCTCTCTCCCTCTCTCTTTCTCTCTCCTCTCCCTGCTTCTCTCTCTCCTGCTTCTTGGTTTCCCTCTTCCTCTCTCTCTCTCCTCTACCTCTCTCTTGCACTCTCTTTCCCCATCCCACCCCCGCCTTTTCTATCTAAGAAGCATCAGCTTGCGTTTCATTTGCCCAGTATCTTTCTCCATTTGGCTGTAGTGTCTCAGGGGAAGGGAGGAGGAGAAGGAGAGAGGGAGGGGAGAGAGGGACAGGGGGAGGAAAGAGTCTGACAAGGCAGCCATTATAAAAGTGTGGGAGCCAGAGAACAGAGCATCAGTGTGTGCAAGCATGAAACAGCAGTGTGAGTGTGTGAATTCAACTTTAGTACCCTGCACTGGTAAAGCGATGCACAATACTGTTTAAATTTAGCCACTTATCTAAAGGAAATGTCAAGCCACTCCTTCGCCAGCCACACAATGCATGCCCTTCATTGCCCTGCCACTCAGACTGGCCTGGCCGGACGCCGGCTCTTGTCAGTGCTCTGTTTGTGGTCACGGTGGTCCGGTGCCCTGCCCTGAGGAAGCAGTGCTTCCCCCCCACCATTCTCGCAGGGCCTCTGGCCCTCAGCCCGTGCAGCTGGAGCTGATGCTATGGCTCTTTTCAAGGTGGAGCTAGTGGTTCAGAAGGACAGTATTCTGGTGTTTGGCTAAGTCTGGCATTTTAGTGCAAAGCACGACTCAGCTGATGCATGTGTTACCACCAACATCATTGTTCAGATGTCTCTGTTCAGCTTTGTTTCAGGGTGGTGATTAGCAGCAGATGCTCAGCTGATGTGCTCCATGCAAGTTTTGAGCTTGCTGCCACTGATGTGTGCATGTGCCTGTGTTCTGAGAGAGCTGAGGGGTGTGAGGGGTCACCCCCTCTCTTGTTTGTTCCTTTGTTCATTCTTCCTGTTCATTTGTTCTATTGGCTTTTAATTATGTGAGCTAAACATTAATTATGGCTGCTTTCATTTACATATGGACAAATAAGTTCTGTAAAAAAGAGGCTATTGAGGTTATTTTTTCTTTTCCATTTTCACATTTAAAAAGTGTTACAATTTGAGGAACTTTGTATTACAGCCTGTGGTTTTCATCCTCTGGGTCATAGACACTCTCATTTGAATATTGCTGTGGAGATGCTGTGTGTTTTTTGCAGTTTGTTTTTCATTGGCTGATCTAGAGTGGAGCCTATGCCCGTTCATTCCATTGCGCTTCCATTAAAATATAACTGGACACATCTGGTGATTATCTTCCCTATGTAACTCTGAAAGCCCAGCCAGTACTCTGGATAGTGGCTCTTTCCCACTGCAGATCTTTGCTGATTGTCTGCTGTGTAGTGGGCAGGCTTGCTCTCATTGGTGGCATGTGAAGTAGAATTCCAAGGACTGAGAGATTGGCAGCACAACCAGCCATTAATGATACAGCTGGAAGACCTGTTTCTTTTTTATGTGGTGGAGATGTATAAACCACTTGATGGCCTTTGTGTTGGTGTTGAACCTAACCCATATTTTTGTGTTGGTGTTAATCTCAACCCTCTTGTTTGTGTTGGTGTAAACCCTAACCCTTCCCTTTGTGTTAGCATTAACCCTAACCCTTCCCTTTGTATTGGCGTTAACCCTTCCCTTTGTGTTGGTGTTGAACCTAACCCATATTTTTGTGTTGGTGTTAATCTCAACCCTCTTGTTTGTGTTGGTGTAAACCCTAACCCTTCCCTTTGTGTTGGCGTTAACCCTAACCCTTCCCTTTGTATTGGCGTTAACCCTAACCCTTCCCTTTGTGTTGGCGTTAACCCTAACCCTTCCCTTTGTGTTGGTGTTAATCTCAACCCTCTTGTTTGTGTTGGTGTAAACCCTAACCCTTCCCTTTGTGTTAGCATTAACCCTAACCCTTCCCTTTGTATTGGCGTTAACCCTTCCCTTTGTGTTGGTGTTGAACCTAACCCATATTTTTGTGTTGGTGTTAATCTCAACCCTCTTGTTTGTGTTGGTGTAAACCCTAACCCTTCCCTTTGTGTTAGCGTTAACCCTAACCCTTCCCTTTGTGTTAGCGTTAACCCTAACCCTTCCCTTTGTGTTAGCGTTAACCCTAACCCTTCCCTTTGTTTTGGTGTTAATCTCAACCCTCTTGTTTGTGTTTGTGTAAACCCTAACCCTTCCCTTTGTATTGGCATTAACCCTAACCCTTCCCTTTGTGTTGGCGTAAATCCTAACCCTCTGTTTTGTGTTGGTATTACCCCTAACCCTCTTCTTTGTGTTGGTGTTCTGTTCGGTTCACAGGTGATTCATGAGCGGGCCTGGCCTGGCGTAGCAGGCATGGATGACATGGCCTCCGTGGGAAAGATCAGTGTCTCCTCTGACTCTGTGTCCACACTGAACAGCGAGGACTTTGTGCTTGTGTCCCGCCTGGGGGATGAGACCCCTTCCACCAACAATGGCAGTGACGACGAGAAGACTGGCCTCAAGGTAAGAGTTCAGTAAGCGCCCGGCCCTCCTCTAGTTATGCATGGATGCTACATCTGTGTTGGAGAATCACCTGCATAATGACCACAAAATAGGACTTAAAATTGCATTATATTATTTGGACAATATTGTGAAATATTGGAATAGCTTTGAGGTGAACATTGTGTTGGTTGGATAATATAAATGCTGTGACTGGTAAAGTCTCGACCAGCTGATGTTGGTCAGCTAAGATTGGTCTGTTGGTCAGCTACATCCTTCCTTAATGTCTGTATTGGCAATATCAGTACTGTCATAAGGATGTAGAAATGGTCTGTTGTGTATCTCTCACCTGTACAGTTCAGTGGTGCTTGTCTTTACCTGCTCTAAAGCTCTAAAATACTTTTTGATGGCTGAATAGTGTTACAGGCTGGACAGTGTTACGATGTAGCCCTGGACCAGGAATGCCTTCCATTAGAAAATTCAATCTTAGCCACAAGGACAGGGTCAGGACACAGGCATTAATCTCTTAGCTTATACTGCTACATAAGACCTGACTGACGGCCAGTAGTCAGATATGTCGTAGTAGATTTGATATGTCCCCGTTGAAGGTGACAGGTTTGGGCCTGTCCTCATCCTGCTGAGGGCAGATCAGGGGTTGCTGACCTAGTCTCTCCTGTTAGTAGGTCTCGCCTCATCCAGCTCACCTTCCTGAGTTGGTTCACCGGTGTTAGAACAGTGAAATGTTCAGATTGGAGTGGATAGACAATTGCTTGTTCAGGTAGGAATGTGTTTTTAGTCTGTAGGCCTAGGCTTATGCACAGAATTAGGAATAGGGTTTAGGACGAAGTTTAGGCCTAGGGTAGGACGCGTTATGCAAATGTGAGTTCCCTTTACATTTTAAATGCACAAGACATGGATATATTCATTTATAAGTTATTTATATAAAGAATTGTTGGGAAATTCCACAATATCCCAATATCTGTCTGTTTTGTTTTATTTCTTCTGGGATGTATTGGAAAGGATGAGGAACAGCTTTACACACACACAGGGTTGTTTTGTAGCCCCCTCATCATTGTGACCATTCCCTTTCTAATTGGTTACGCGGTAGAGCCATTGAGGTTTTCGGTTTAATTTGCTTTTTATTGCTTTGTCTTGCTTCAGAGTTACAGTCATGCAAAAACTGTGTGTGTGTACACAGAGTATCTGTATCACCCTTGAGGTGTAGTGTATGAACTCCTTATTCCTGTCTTTGTTGGAACTCCCTAGAAGGTCTACGTTCATTGTTGTTTCTCTTTACATCTTCTCTGTTCCATTTAGGGTCCCTCTTTCATATCCTCTCTCACCATCTTTGCTCATGTTGCTTCGTTCATCTTTGAACCATAGTTCTGGAGAGACACGGCTGTTCCTTTGCTCACCTCTGTCCACGTCCATCTGCGTGAACTGTGCCACAAATAAAAAGTGACTTTTATTTCTTTGTATTTTCTTTCGCCAGTCCACAGATTGGCTTGACGCATGTGTCTGTGTCTCTTTTGCCTTGACTCTACTGCATCTTGCCACTAGAGGGAGTTCAAGGACCATTCAAGCATTAGCTGTTCACCTTTTTGAACCCACCAAGGCAAGAACTCATGGGTGTACACATACAGTAACTGGCTTTTCCTTGCCTTGACAGAAAAGTTGAACACACACGACTTGTGTGATCTGAATGCATATGGCTGTGGTGTTGGGGGCTAGGTCTTATCCCGAATGTATTCATGTTTCTCTTTGTTCCCATTAAGTCATGCTGCACCATGTCTGTGGCCCAGACGAGGGCATGTGGGCCCTGAAAGAGGCTCTCTAAACCTGTCATTTGTTACACAGGTGATATCTGAGGAGGGGGTCAGCTTTAAGGTCAGTCTTCCTCTCTTGCCTTGGCTGTTCTGTCCCTCTGTTCCTGCTTCCATGCTTGCTCCTGTTCTTTCATCCCCCTCCACTGTGAGTGTGACACCATGTCCCTGTTCTCTGTGTCTTGATTGTTTGTTGTGCCTCTTCCCCGCCTGGTTTGATTGGCAGCTGCTCTGAACCATACAGCAGTGTGAGATGTAGGTGGGGCTTGGCTTTGCTCTCCTTGCATAGCTCACCAATTCCCTTCCAGTCATAGTCACACATGTTTATACCTAGATGTCCACATGCCTCAACTCCTCCAGTGACTTCCGAGTACGAGCAGTTCACACTAGCCTGTGTGCAAGGTCTCTCTGTGCCAGTTCTCTCTGGGCTAGCTCTCTCTGCTCAGACAGCTGCTTGAAGACTGTTCTTGATGTGCAGTTTTGTACATCAGGATTGTAGGTGGTATATCACAGTAGCCTTGGTGTATGTTACACATGCACTCCCAGTAATAACTCCACCACTGCCGCCAAAACTTGTCGGATTGTTTAATATTCAAATTTCAAGATCCTTTTTCCTCAATCTGCAGGTGTTTAAGCTGCACAAATTCTGCCCAGTGCTGTAAATGTTTTAATTTGCGCATGATCATTTGAACACTAAAGGTTAAAGACTACTTGCACTGTAACTCATCTGTCTGATCTCTACATGAGGAAAGGGTAAAGCCCAAGTTTAAATGCTTTAAACATCAGGGGATATAAATGTGAAAACCAATCAGAACTACTAATGAGGGACCAGCCATGTTTGATCATTATCATTATCGCAACATTATCACCTTCCCGCTGAGTGCTGGAACTTATTAAACCCCATAAATTGTGTGCGCGTGTGTGTGTGCGCTCGTGCAAGCACTTTTTAAATGTCTTTTGTGGTTATTACATGTTTATACACTCACCAGCCACTTTATTAGTTACACCTGTCCAACTGATCATTAATGCAAATGTCGAATGAGACAATCACATGGCAGCAACTCAATGCATTTAGGCATGTAGACATGGCCAAGACGATCTGTTGCAGTTCAAACCGTGCATCAGAAAAGGGAAGAAAGGTGATTTAAGTGACTTTGAACGTGGCATGGTTGTTGGTGCTAGACGGGCTGGTCTGAGTATTTCAGAAACTGCTGATCTACTGGGATTTTCATGCACAACCATCTCTAGGGTTTACAGAGAAGAATGGTCCAAAAAAGAGAAAATATCCAGTGAGCGGCAGTTCTGTGGGCGCAAATGCCTTGTTGATGCCAGAGGTCAGATAAGAATGGCCAGACTGGTTCGAGCTGATAGAACGGCAACAGTAACTGAAATAACCGTCACAACCGAGGCAGAGAAGAGCATCTCTGAACACACAACACGTCAAACCTTGAGGCGGATGGGCTACAGCAGCAGAAGAACACACCAGGTGCCACTCCTGTCAGCTAAGAACAGGAAACTGAACAGGAAACTCTAATTTGCACAGGCTCACCAAAATTGTACAATAGAAGATTGAAAAAACATTGCCTGGCATCAGAATTTGGCGTTAACAACATGAAAGCATGCATCCATCCTGCCCTCTATCAACGGTTCAGGCTGGTGGTGGTGGTGCAATGGTGTGGGGGATATTTTCCTTGCACACTTTGGGGCCCATTAGTACCAATTGAGCATTGTGTTAACGCCATCCCTTTATGACCACAGTGTACCCATCTTCTGATGGCTACTTCCAGCAGGATAACGCGCCATGTCATAAAGCGCGAATCATCTCAGACTGGTTTCTTGAACATGACAATGAGTTCACTGTATTCGAATGGCCTCCACAGTCACCAGATCTCAATCCAATTGAGCACATTTGAGATGTGGTTGAATGGGAGATTCGCATCATGGATGTGCATCTGACAAATCTGCAGCAGTTGCATGATGCTATCATGTCAATATGGACCAGACTCTCTGAGGAATCTTTCCATTACCTGCAAGGTGTAGCTAATAAAGTGCCCGGTTAGTGTATATGGTAATGTATATTTGTGTTTGTGCCATATGTTTGTATTTGTGTGCTTGCTTACTTGTACATAAATGTGTGTGTGTGTGTGTGTACATACATAGACACTAACCGGGCACTTTATTAGCTACACCTTGCAGGTAATGGAAAGATTCCTCAGAGAGTCTGGTCATGATATTGACATGATAGCATCATGCAACTGCTGCAAGGTGTAGCTAATAAAGTGCCCGGTTAGTGTATATGGTAATGTATATTTCTGTTTGTGCCATATGTTTGTATTTGTGTGCTTGCTTACTTGTACATAAATGTGTGTGTGTGTGTACATACATAGACACCTGGAGGGTGTGTGTGTGTGTATACATACATAAACACGTGTGTGTGTGTGTGTGTGTGTGTGTGTGTAGATTGTGGGGAACGGCAGTGAGCAGCAGTTGCAGAGGGAGCTTGAGGATGTGCTCATGGACCCATCAGTGGCTGAGGTGACTTCTGGACTGGACCACATTGCCGGGGGGGACCAGGGCTACCCCACCACTGTTGCTCCACCACGGCCCTGCCCTGCACCCCCTAAACTGGAGATAGTACTTCCTGTTCAGGGAGCTCATGAAGGTGAGCTTGTTAACTGTCTTGGTTTTTCAGAGTCCTCCCATAATGTAGTTCTCCAGTCACGGAGAGCAGTGTCCTGTGTGCTGTGCTATACCCTGGTGAGGCTGTGAGTAGCATGAACGTCTGTGGTTCTCTGAGCCAGATGAGTGCTTGGCGGAGAGCCCGGGGACACTGGTCCCAGATGAGGACAGTGTGGTGTTCAGCAAGCTGACGTACCTGGGCTGTGCCTCTGTGAACGCCCCCCGCAGTGAGGTGGAGGCACTGCGCATGATCAGCCTTCTGCGTAGCCAGTGCCAGATGCCCCTCGATGTCACCCTGTCTGTGCCTGGTGTCTCCGAGGGAACCGTCAGGTGAGGAGTAGGTGGGGTCTCTGTATTCTCACCTGTCGCGTCTACGGTCGTGGTCACAAGTTTTGAGAATGGCAGCAATTTTTTTTGTTCAAGTTTGCTGCATCAGTTTTTATTGTGACAATTAAAATGAACTCTAGATTGTGAATAGTTAATGAATTAATGAATTACAAATAATTGCAACATCATTCCATGTCATGAAAATGACCTTATGATAAAAACTACTGCATTTCAGCCCTAGAAAATGGCCTCCTAACATCATTTCAGTGATCTCGTTAGCTCAGTAGAAAGGGTTAATGAGGACAAGACGCTGATCTCACTCTGTCATGCTGATTAGAAGAGCAAACTGCTTTAAAAGGGTAGTGGTGCTTTTTCTGTTAACCATGGTTACCTGCACGGAAATGCATGCAGTCATCATTGAATCAATAAGGGTTTCACAGGCAAAGACGTTGCTGCTTGTAAGACGCACCCCAATCAGCCATTAATCTATCATCAATGACTTCAAGTAGAGTGCAGTGAGGAGACTTCAGGGCACCAAAAAAGTCAACCAAGTGTCAGGACCTTCTCCTAAAGAGGATGCAGCTACGAGATCGGGTCACTACCAGTGCAGTGTGCGCTCAGGAATGGCAGAGGGCAGGTGTGAGAGCATCTGAACGGAAAGTGAGATGGGTTGATGTCAAGTACGGCAGCAAAGAAGCCACTTCTTTTCAAGAAAAACATCTGCAGCAAGTATAGGGACATTCTGCAAGCATAGGGACTGGACTGCAGAGGAATGGGGCAAAGTTGTTTTCTCAGCACTGATTAGGCAAGGATGGGTTGCCATCACTCAAGATTTTGCCCAGAAGGTGATATCCAGATATCAAGTCTAAAAGAAGGGTCAACACTGTAAGTATTTAAACTGAATGTATTTTTCAATAAAAAGTAAAAAAAAAAAAAAAAAAAAAAAAGGTATGGAATTCTTAGAATGGTACTTCATTATATAATATAAACATCTGACAAAAGGTAAACTGAATGTTAGGAAAAAACTGAGGTAGAAAGCTTTATGAAAACCAAAATTGTGCCATTCTCAAAACTATTGGCCGTGACCGTACAAATGCATTAACAGAGAGGAGCAGGTGGAATGATAGAGATGGCTGACAAGAACATAAATGCTCACTCACTGGACTGTCTCAGATAGTAGATATAGCATTGTTTACTTTTGCAGTATAAGGCATTGTCATAGGATCAGAGGAGGAATCACACTTCCTGTGTTATGCTACATATTATGTAAGGATTGTCTGTCTTTTTGTCTGTGTTGTATCTGTGACTTCCCTCATCTGTGTGTGTGTGTGTGTATGTGTGTGTGTGTGTGTGTGTGGTGCCTGTGACTTCTCTCACCTGTGTGTGTTGTGACTTCTCTCACCTGTGTGTGTTGTGACTTCCCTCATCTGTGTATGTCTGTTGCTTCCCTCATCTGTGTGTCTGTGACTTCCATCATCTGTCTGTGTCTGTTTCTGCCCTCATCTGTGTGTGTCTGTTGTCAGTGACTTCCCCATCTATGTGTGCGTGTTGTTTGTGACTTCCCTCGTCCGTGTGTGTTGTCTGTGACTGCCCTCATCAAGTCAAGTCAAATTTATTTATATAGTGCTTTTTACAACACATGTTGTCACAAAGCAGCTTTACAATCGTATGGGTCCAGATCCCAAATGAGCAAGCCAGAGGTGACAGTGGCAAGGAAACACTCCCTAAGATGACAGGAATTTATGAAGAAACCTTGGGAGGACCAAGACTCAAAAGGGAACCCATCCTCCATTGTTTGTGACTTCCCTCGTCTGTGTGTGTTGTCTGTGACTTCCCTCATCTGTGCGTCTTGTCTGTGACTTCCTTCATCTGTGCGTGGTGTGTCTGTGACTTACCTCATCTGTGCGTCTTGTCTGTGATTTACCTCGTCTGCTTGTTGTTTGTGACTTCCCTCATCTGTGTGTGTGTGTGGTGTCTTTGACTTCCCACATCTGCATGTTGTGTCTGTGGCTTCCATCACCTGTGTGTGTGTCTGTGGCTTCCATCACCCGTGTGTGTGTGTCTGTGACTTCCCTCATCTCTGTGGGTTCTTTCTGTGACTTCCCTCATCTGTGTGGTTTTCATGCATGTTTCTGCTTCCTTGTTTCACTGCGTCAGGTTACTGGACCCTCAGAGTGGCACTGAGATCTCCAACTACCCCATCTACAAGATCCTGTTCTGTGTGCGTGGTCATGATGGTACACCAGAGAGCGATTGTTTCGCCTTCACAGAGAGTCACTACAACACAGAGATCTTCCGTATACACGTCTTCCGCTGTGAAATTCAGGAGGCGGTGAGACAGACACAAACACACACTCAGGTTTTCATAATAGTACTATGAAGTTGTCTGTCGATGTAGTCATGTTCTTTAGTAGTTTTGAACAGCTGTACTTACTACCATTTCCCCTATTTTCATTTGGTCGGACCCTGTGTGTGTTAATTTTTTGTCTAATTCAGTGTTCAATCAATATAATTCAATCAATGCAGAATACTTGTAGTGTGCATCATGCCAATGTGCCATCATTATCAACATTGAAAACTGCCTGACTGTATTTAAACTATGACTAAATAACCCTAACCCTGACTGTATTCAGACAGTGAACCTTCGTTCCTGTACTTTTGCAAATTGTACGGGGGGGGGATATTTTATGCTGCTGCATTTTTTTCTTGCTCCGCCACAAGTAAGGTGTGTGAAGTATGGTATAGTACCTATGTTTATTTGTTTGTTTGTCTGTTTAATTATATCTGCATTTATTTATTTATTTTTTTTGTCTGTTTATTTGTCAATGTTCATATGTCAATGTTATTTGTCTGTGTGCATGTCTGTTTATTTATGTCTCTATTTTTTTTGGTTTGTCTGTTTGTATATGTTAATGTCTTTATTTATTTCTGTTTGTCTGTTTATTTATGTCTGTTTATGTCTATTTGCTTATGTTTATTTATGTATATGTATATTTATGTCTGTGTAACGTTTGAACGGAGGCAGCCGGAGGCAGAGGTGACGAACTTAAAGCTTTATTGTCCATAATTACAACAGAAATACTCAGGCCGAAATGGCAAAACGAAGAAGCGCCCTAAGGGCAGAGAGAGCGGCTTCTGGTAGGACTTGCGAACGACGACGCTGAGAAATTATGTAGGCGGTAGATCCAGGGTCCTTCCTTGTCGCATCAGGCTAAAGCAATGTGCAGCACTAGACAGCATGACCTGCGGGCTTAAGTGCTACACATGTGATAGGAATCAGGTGTTAGTAGTGAGGAGAATTGGAGAGAGGGAGTGACATGTGCTGAGGGGGTGTTTGGGTGCTACCATGACTACGGGCATGGACACGCGCCCTCTGGCGGCCTCCACCTCTTTCCAGCGTGACAGAGCCTCCCCCCCCAAGGACCTCTCCAGCCGATTTACCCACGGACGTCCCGGGCGTCACGGAGCCGGCCGTTCCGGATGCTCCCGGTGAAAGGAGGCGATCAAGGAGGGGTCTAGTATGTCGGAGGCTGGCACCCACGATCTCTCCTCAGGGCCATAGCCAGCCCAATCCACCAGGTATTGCAGCACTCTCCCCCTGCGCCTGGAGTCAAGCAGTGTCCTCACCTCATATACCGGATCCTCCGGTAACTGCAGCGGCGGCGGCAGCGAAGCTCCCGTGTGATGACATACGGACCCATGTACTTATCGTGTACCTTGCCCCTGGGTCCAACTCGTCCGTCCGCCGCGGAGACCCACACTTTGTCTCCGACTCGATAATCCGGCGCCTCTGCTCTCCTGCAATCCGCTTTCCGCTTGAAACGGCTCACCGCGGCTTTCAGGCGGAGATGCGTCTCCTCCCAAACCTTTTCGCTCCTTTTACACCAGGTCTCGACGGTGGGCTGGTCTGATGACGCCGAGTTCCAGGGGTACAGGGGCGGCTGTCTGCCCAACACGCACTCGAACGGGGTCTGCTTGGTGCTGGACTGAGTGAGGGAATTCTGTGCGTATTCAGCCCAGGCTAAGAGAGAGCACCACGCGTCCTGGTGTTCGCTGCAGTAAGCCCTTAGGAATCGACTCAGCTCCTGGTTCACTCTCTCCACCTGTCCATTTGCCTGGGGGTGATGACCAGATGTTAGACTCACTGTTATATTTAATTTAGCCATGAACTCTCGCCACATGCGGGATGTGAATTGCGGACCCCGGTCCGATACGATGTCCTCGGGCAGACCGAACTGCCTAAAAATGTGGCGGAACAAGAGATCAGCCGTCTCCCAGGCAGTAGGCAGACCAGGCAGTGGAATGAACCTCAACATTTTCGAAAACCGATCGACTACGACCAAGATGGTAGTGTTGTCCTCCGAGGTGGGTAAGTCCGTCACAAAGTCTATTGCAATATGCGTCCATGGCTGCTGAGGAATGGACAGGGGCACTAACTTACCCGCTGGAGGTGTGCGCGGCACCTTACTCCATGCGCAATCAGGACAGGAGCCTGTGCATCCCCGGCCACCAATAACGCGCGCCCAATAGATGGGACGTCCTGGTGGACCCCGGTTGACCCGTACCCAGCGACGTGTGTGCCCAGCTGATAAGGGTTGAGCGGGGGGAACGTACTTTCGGTGCGAGGGACAGCTAGGATGTAGGTTAGCTGCGTCTATCGCTCGGTCGATCTCCCAAGCCACCGCACCCATAAAACACTCCGCAGGTAACACCGGCTCCTCGCTGGTCGAGCTTCCGCTTCCCGGGAAGGAGCGAGAGAGAGCGTCCGCGACCACGTTCTTCTCTCCCGGCCGATAGGTTACCTGAAATTGGAAGCGAGAAAAAAACAGGGACCATCGCGCCTGACGCGCATTAAGCCTCTTAGTGGATCTGAGATACTCGAGGTTCTTGTGATCCGTGACCACTGTGAACGGGTGTCTCGCCCCCTCGAGCCAGTGACGCCACTCCTCGAACGCCAGCTTCATCGCCAGTAGCTCCCGGTCACCCACTCCATAATTGCTCAATTTTTTGGAGAAAAAGACGATGGGTTTGAGTGTGCTACCTTTTCTGAAGCGCTGTGGACTGCCCCCACGCCTACGTCCGACGCATCGACCTCTACAATGAAGGGTCTCGAGGGGGCGGGTTGATGCAGTACCAGCGCATCCACAAAAGCTTGTTTGAGTGCCGTGAATGCCCTTTCCGCTTCCTCCGTCCACTGCAGCCTCTTCGCTCCTCCGCGTAACAGATCTGTGAGGGGCCTCGCCGTCTGGCTAAACGCTTTGATGAACCGCCTATAAAAGTTCGCGAAGCCCAGAAATCTCTGAAGCTCGCGTCGTACGTGAGGACGGGTCCATCTTTTTACTACCTACACCTTGCTAGCTTGCATGTGCACAGAGCCCGGCTGGATGGTATAGCCGAGGAAGTTTACCTTCCGGAGATGGAACTCGCACTTCTCGAGCTTGCAATATAACCTATTGCGCAAGAGAGTGCGGAGGACCGCTCTGACATCACGCACGTGTTGGTCCCAGGTATTTGAATAGACGAGGATGTCATTGATGTACGCGACGACACATCTATTCAGATATTCCCTCAGGACCTCGTTTATAAACGCCTGGTAGACTGACGGCGCCGAGGCCAACCCGTAGGGCAGCACCCGGTACTCATAGTGCCCTGTAGCGGTACTAAACGCCGTCTTCCACTCATCCCCAGAACGCACGCGGATGAGATTGTAGGCGCTGCGCAGATCTAACTTGGTAAAATATTTCGCCGACCGCAACTGCTCTAGTGCCGAGGGCACTAGCGGCAGCATGTAGGAATATCCCACCAAGAGGGAATTGAGCCCTCGATAATCTACGCACGGCCTAAAGCCTCCGTCCTTCTTCTTAACGAAAAAGACGCTAGCTGAGGCCGGCGAGGTGGAGGGAGCGATATAACCTTGGGCGAGGGCCTTCGTCACATACTGCTGCATTACCTTCTCCTCCTCTTGGGACAGCGGGTAGATCCTTCCCCGAGGAGGTGTGGCGCCCCCCTTAAGTTCTATGGTGCAGTCACAGGCGCGGGCTTAGCAATGTGCAGCACTAGACAGCATGACCTGCGGGCTTAAGTGCTACACATGTGATAGGAATCAGGTGTTAGTAGTGAGGAGAATTGGAGAGAGGGAGTGGCATGTGCTGAGGGGGTGTGCGCGTGACTTGTGTTTGGGTGCTACCATGACTACGGGCACAGACGCGCCCTCTGGCGGCCTCCCCCTCTTACCACCGTGACAGTCTGTTTGTTTATGTCTGTCTAAAATCTCTATTTTTTATGTTTATTTGTCAGTGTCTGTCTATTTTTTGTTGTTTTTGTTGGTTTGTCTGTCTGTGTTTATTTATGTCTATGTTTATTTGCACTTCAAAGTATCAATTTTTAATTCTTGTTTTTAAGTTTACAGCCTATGTTTATTTATAATTGTAGTTTAGTAGTCATATGGTTCAAGGGTGCTATCTAGGATGCATTCTGTGAACAGATGGCAAAGCACTTTGTAAGTCGCTCTGGATAAGTAAAATGTAAGTTGCTCTTCTATAGCACCTTTTCTCAGAACCCGAGAACCCTTTACAATCAGCGTGCCGGTGCCACTATATCCAATATCCAATACAAGTATGAGTTCTGTAGAAATCATCCTTGGTTGTAAAGTGTAAAATGTGGTATAAAGTTAACCCTCGTGATAGCACACTTGGTCCCACCACACAAACACAGGGCTGCTGGGTAAGTGTGACTGGAGTTCATCCAGAGGCAAAGGTGTGGGGGAAATTTGACCATGTTTGTGTGTGTGTGTTTGTGTGTGCATGTGCGCATGCATGTTTCTCCAAATACAGGTCAGCAGAATACTCTACAGCTTTGCTACAGCGTTTCGGCGGTCTGCCAATAAGGCGCCTCTTTCAACACAGGCTCCACCCCTCACGCCAGACAGTGATGTCTTCACT
This sequence comes from Brachyhypopomus occidentalis, assembly GCA_020368025.1. Lineage (NCBI taxonomy): Eukaryota > Metazoa > Chordata > Actinopteri > Gymnotiformes > Hypopomidae > Brachyhypopomus > Brachyhypopomus occidentalis. The sequence goes on along the minus strand of JAGXOD010000011.1, from coordinate 204,590 downwards.
TTTACTGTTAGCCTGGAGATCAAAGAGGATGATGGGAAGGGTACTTTCAGGTGAATCTCATTGGCTGTGTACACCGGTGTTGTCCGGTGCATTAGAACATATTTTCTGAAGCGAGTACACTTTACATTGGTTGCACTCAAAACAGCTGGTTGGCTAGAGTACAGAGGTGATGCTGATGAGGTGACACTGCACCTGTGTAGCTGGTCAGTGTATGCAGTGTTTCCTTGCCTTGTTACTCTCATTACTGTGAGTTGAATGTCCAGGCTAAATGGCCCAAAATCAGTACAGACACATCTCCTCTACCTTATCATCCCTTCAGTTTTTCTTGTGTTGTTTAAAGAGCCTGCTCATAGTGGAGGTGTTTGTGTGTGTGTGTGTGCATCTGTGATTGCGTTTACATGCACTTAACAGTCTGATAAAACTGCAGTTTTGTCAGTATTTGGATCAACACGTTTACATCCTTTTGGATAATCAGATTATGGGAAAACTGAGTTTTACATGAGTCAGCCAATAATCTCACAGGACGTGATGTAACCTTGAAACTTATTTTTTAATGGTTACTAGAGTGCGCAATTAAATGTCCATTTTCCAATTCTTGATTTCCTCGAGCATGTACTGTGTTTCAGAATCTTCTTAAAACATGCCCGTCATGTTGGTGCCACGTTTAATTCAAGTTCTTAATTTCTGGGACCGCTCAGTTTGTGAGCAGACTGAAAAATCTGAAAGACACCAGAATAAGAGTATACATGCATGGAGAAATCAGGTTACTGAGCTAAAACCCAGCTGTCCTTAATTGGATTTCTATTTAATCTGATCCACAAAATCTGAGTATGCTGTTTACATGACCACATGAATAATTGGATTACAACACGCATGCACACACAAAAACACAATATACACAACACATGCGTACACACAATGCACATAATACACACAATACACTCTGCACACACACAATACACACATAATACATGTTACGCACATAATACCTAATGGCACTCAATACAAACATTATGAACAACACATATGCACACTACACAACACAATACATACAAGCACACATAATGCACACAGTGCACACTGCACAAAAGGGCTGCGATATTGTGCGATAATACCAGTATAATTGTTGAAACAGTTTTTAAAAATCCATTTTGTTATAATGGTGATATTCCAACTTGTACGGGTTACGCATGGCGTAAGTTCAGGTAATGACGTTATGCATGGCGTACGTTCGGGTAATGATGTCGTGCAGTTACACATGGCATGCATTCGAATAATGATGTCATGCATGGCGTACATTCGGGTAATGACGTCGTGCATACGTTTTGTTGCGTGAGTTATTTAGAGATAGAAATATGGAGGAAAGTGTCTCAGGCATGGAGGAGTTTGTTCCAGAAAGGGGAGCATCTTCAGTAGTGGTGGAGTTGGTTTGGTTATAATATCTCAGACCACAGTAATATGCAAGAAGCCTGTAACAACAAAAGGGGGAAACACAGCTAATTTGTTTCACCATCTCAAGCAGAAGCAATCAGTTGAATATGAGGAAAGTCAAAAATGCTGTGAAGAGAGCTAAACAGCCAATGTGAGTTCAAGTTCTACACTGACTCAGCATAGCATCTCTGTATCTCTGGAAAGCTGCACTCCGCATGACAAAAACACAATATGCTGGAAAGAAATTATTGATGTCATCACATGTTGTTTTTCTAAAGATATGCCCATTCATACAATTGAGAAGGAAGACAGCACACTGCATATGATCATGCAGAACCACAGAGCCTTATCTTAGTCCAGCAGTGCACTACATTAACAGCTAATGGAAGCTGTGCAGCTCCTGTCTTGAGTCAAGCTACTTTCCCCAGCATCATACAGGTCAAATTATAGCAGATAGTTTATGGGTGTTCCTCCAGTTGTGGAGACACAAGTGTGTATGACAACAGATGGTGGGGCAAACGTTCAAAATCAAAAAGAATAACTGGACCAGACTGTCATGGTTTGGACATCGTCTCCACATTGCTATTGGTAAGTTTCCTTTATTAAGTTCTATAAAATGTTGGACGTTTATACAGCACATGAACAAATACTTTTACAATGATATTACACAGGTTGTCCATAGAACGTCAGAAATGAACGTCTGTCTTGCCTGTTTCATTCAAACCCTAGAGGCTTTTTAAATGATAGAAAGTTTGATTCACTTCACTGAACCAATTGTGAATCAGTTAACCAATTGTGATTCAACTGGTCAACTGGTTTGTTTTCTATTTACCAATTCTTAAACATGAGCTTCAAGCTAGTCTCCTATTGGCCATTTATTCAAATTTCTAGTTCCACCTTAACCCTATTATCATGCAGCCTGTAAGCAAACTTTATCAACAAATACATGGAATTTCTTTGTTTTGTTATATTACTGTGTTTTATATTGTTTTGTTTTGTTTCAATGATGCAATCAAAGTCAGTTCAAACGAATATTTTGTACATGACTGAAAACTTGGTCTTAAATTACATTTAAAATGGCATACAGGAAATTCATTAGAACATTTCATGAGATGTATGTGACCTTGGCCTAACCTGTAATATCAACACAGACCCATTAAATCATATTATAGAAATGATTTTTGTTTAGTTCTTGAGGAGATAAAAAATAAGTGTTTATACATAATTATTGCATAAACAATCATTTAATACTTATGCTACGCTAGTGTTGTTAACAATGTACAAATGCCTAACTTTCACTTTTTTTCTTGCTTTGCAGAGAGAAGTGTTAAGGATGCCAGAGTTGACAAAAAATATTGTGAGTGCTTTTTCCTCACAGTTGGAAGAGGCAACAGGCACTTCAAGATGTTCAGAAAGAGACTGAACTTGTAAAGCAACTTGTAACAAAAACTCCAACAAGATGGGGTTCAAGCCAACGGATGATCCAGCGGCTACTGGAACAAGAAAAGGCCATCACTCAGGTCAACAAGGCACCCAGTCCTAACGTGGCAAGTCAGAGTTCTTGACTCTGTGAACAAGGCCCTTGGTCCTCTTCTGGATTTTACGAACGCACTGCCAAGGTCTGCCAAGAATTACGTAATTGTTTCATGTTTAATAGTGACATTCTACAATGAAGGAGATATGACACAGATATGAGCAGCAAATATGCAGACCCTGAGGTTGAGGAACTGATAAGTCTGGCAACTATAATTGACCCACAGTTCCACACCAGAAGAAACTCAGATCATGAAATCAAGAGCTGTTCAAGAGATAGGAAGGAATCTTTTCTGACAGAACAGAGTGGCACTTTTGAAACACCTTTACAAGGTTCAGGATTAGCAGAAGGCACAATAAGTGATTCAAAGAGGCCAAAGAAGACTCTTGAAAACTTCAAGAGGGAAGTACCTGACAAGGGTGGACAGTCTGGAAAATTGAAGCAGAGCTGAACAGTATCAGTGAACGTGATCATCTTGTGTGGTGGAAACTGCATGAGACTTTCCTCGGGTTTGTAGTTTAGCAAAAACTACCTTTGTATCCCAGCTATTACTGCACTATTTTATAGCACAGGAGGCAATATTGTGACTTACCAAAGATCAGCACTGAAGCATGCTACAGTGAACAAGTTTGTGTCCTTGACAGAATCAGACTGTGATGTTGGTGCATGGAAAGCCATGTGGATAAGTACTTTCTTGTTTGCAGAACTGCCTCATCTTTAGGCAGAATTTCAGAAATTGCGGTGTATGTGCTGCAAATTATATTTTGCATTTGTTTTGCATTTACTGTGAAAGATTACAAGTATTAATTTTTTGAGTGTGTGTTTACATTTACAGTTTATATGCATGTACAAATGTTTCTGCACTTTAATGCTGTGATAGATTTACATTTGTTACATTTTGTAACATTTTTATTATTTATTATTATATACAAAATTAGAATTGGTCATTTACTGTTTATATATTTATATATTAAATTAACATTTGTTTTGTTGCAGTATGTTTTTGAAATAAGTATCATTTTTTCAGTGTTTTGTCATATTGCCAAGAATATTGTTATTGCAGAAATGCCCTGAAATATCATGTTATTTTAGGGTCATATTGCTCAACCCTACTGCACACACTATATACACTGCTCATACACAATACTCAAAATGCACACTGCACATACAATACAGTACCCACAATACACACAATGCAAACAATACAGTTCACACAATAGAGTACACACGTAATACACACAATACATGATGGAGCACACATAATACACGCAATACACAATACAGCGCACACATAATACACACTATACACACATAATACACACTGTTTGAACCGGCAACTCTTTCTTGAAACTTTCCCGCAGTGCTGTGTCAAAGGACAAGGACCGACAGAGCTTCAAGCTTCGTCCTGGGATGGACAAGAAGATTATTGTCTATGTGCAGCAAACATCCAACAAGGAGTTGGCCATTGAGAGGTGGGATCCTGTTCTACATGCTTTAGAGGCAGTTTAGGGACTGTTCTCATACTGCTGCAGCCTACCTTATATGTGAGAGTTAATGTGGAGAACATTGGACTGGAGACTGCTGTGTATTAGCTATGTAGGCATCCACTCTGTGTGTCTGCTTGTGTGTGTGCGTGCGTGCATACTCGATTGCTTGTTCATGTGTGATTGTGTATGCGTGCACACAGATGTTTTGGCCTGCTCCTGAGTCCTGGGAAGAATGTGCGGAACAGTGCCATGCACCTGCTAGACCTGGTAGGTGGAACCTGCCTGCCGTAGTATGTTAAGGTTGCACTAACCCTGATGTACTGGGTTAGGGTTACACTAACCCTGACATACTAGGCTATTATGGTCAACTAACAGTTAACTAACTGACATACAGTTCTGGTCAACCTTTGCCAGCTGTCATCTGTAATCATCTCTCCTCTCTCTCCTGTCCTCCTCTCCTCTCTTTCCTCTCCTCTCCCCATCTCCCCTCATCTTTCCTCTCCATCTCTCCTCTCCTCCTCCTCCTCTCCTCTCTGCCTCCACTCTCCTTGTTCTTTTATCCCTCCTTCCCTCTTTTACTTCATCTCTCTTCTCCACATCTCCCTTCATGTATCCCCATCTCATCTGTCTTGTCCATGTAGGAGTCAATGGGAAAGAGTTCAGATGGCAAATCCTACATTATCACAGGGAGCTGGAATCCCAACACTCCTCAGTTTCAGGCTGTCAATGAGGAGACACCCAAAGGTACAAACCTTCCCCACAATGTGCTTGAGTGGAAATCTTGCCGTGATAGATCACATAAAAATGAGCAGTTATTGTGTGGTTAGTCATGGTGGTAGTTTCTTGAGAGCAATTCTTGAGTGTGTAAGAGAACCTCAGTACACTTTAGGTTATGTTTGTGAGTAACTGGTAATAAAGGGGTGTTTGTTTCGATGTGGACAGCTTTTTAAATGATGATCCTGAATGTCTGTGTGTGCTTTTGTTGCCGCGTGTGCCTGTGGGTGTGCTGCATGTGTGATGTAGATAAGTTCATGTACATGACGACAGCAGTAGATCTGGTGATCACGGAGGTAGAGGAGCCTGTGCGTTTCCTGTTGGAGACGCGTGTGAGGGTGTGTTCACCCAACGACAGGCGCTTCTGGCCCTTCAGCAAACGAAGCTACACAGAGACATTCTACTTAAAACTCCGACAGGTACACACACACACACACACACACACACACACCCCCACACACACCCTTTGTGTAGGGGGAGCCGGTGTTCTGCATTTTAAAGGCTTGTTCTCTCTCCACGTTCCATGGCGTCATGGCGTCTCGGCTGCTCTGTTGCCTGCTGGTGTTGTCATGACAGCTGGAGAGGAAGAGCAATACAGACACTCTGTATGAGGTTGTGAGTCTGGAGAGCGAAACGGAGAGGGAGCGCGAGAAGACGACGGCCAGCCCCGGAACCCTGCCATCAGCCTCGCACAGCTCCACAGTCCACTCACCACCAGATGATGAAGAGGAGGAGGGTTAGTACACACATATGCACACACATACCCTACCACGAGCCTCACCCAGATCCATGGTCCACTCACCACCAGATGATGTGGAAGAGGAGGAGGATTAGTACACACACACACACAAATGTATGCTATACACACTAAATGCACATTATTATGATCATTATTATTACTATTATTGTTATTAGTATTAATGTGTATTCTCTGGTTTCTCTCTTTCTCTGGTTTCTCTCTTTCTCTCTCTTTCTCAGACAATGATGAGCCCCTGCTGAGTGGGTCTGGTGATGTGTCAAAAGAATGTGCTGAAAAGATTCTGGAGACGTGGGGGGACCTGCTGTCCAAATGGTGAGGAACAGACCAATGATGAATAGAGCTAAGGGTGACTTATGGATGGAATGGACCACTGACTGACGGGGAGATTGACTGAGACGGAGTCAATGTCAGAAAAACAGGCGGTCAGTGACAGGGTCAGGATAAAAGGGAGAGAGACATGGACAGGGTAAGAGAGATGGGGAGACAGGGAGACAGGATGAAAGAGGCGGGGAGAGGGGGGTGTGGGTGTGTGTGTGTGGGGGGGGTTGTGTGTATGTGGGGGTGAGGGATAGGAAGGAGTTTGTGTGTGTATGGAGTTGTGTGTGTGTGGGGGGAGTGAGGGATGGGACTGTGGGGGGGGGGGCTTGTATCTGTGTGTGTGTATGGGGAGTGTGACTGTGTGTGTGGGATCAGTTGTATGTGTGGGGGTGAGGGATAGGAGGGTGCCATTGCATGGAATTGCGTGTGGTTCCTATTGCACTGGTTCCTGCGTGTCCTGCACTCATTGCTGCATGTCCTGCTGTCCTGCACAGGCACATGAACCTGGCGGTGCGGCCTAAGCAGCTGCCCGCACTGGTCCGCAGTGGCGTCCCGGAAGCTCTCAGGGGCGAGGTGTGGCAACTCTTGGCTGGTTGCCATAACAACGACCATCAGGTGGAGGAGTATCGCATGCTCATCACAAAGGTAGGCCGCCACTTATGACCTTTGACCCGGAGTGATTTGACCTTTATATTGTGCTCTGAAGCACTCTGTCTTAAATTTTACAAATCAGTGATTGAGCGGTATTAATCAGACTTGATCTTTCTGTCACTTATTTACTCAGACAGGACTCTTTTCATGGAACATTTTACTTACCATATTTTTTGGACTTTAAGGCGCACCGGATTATAAGGTGCATTAAGCGAAACCAAACAGTCAGATAAGTCAAACTTTACTCAACTCATTCACAATAACTCTCATCTTTGTTCAGTTGTAACACATAAAATACAAAACAATACACTCACTTTTTCAGTTCATTCCTCTTCCACAAATCCATCAAATTCTTCATCTTCAGTGTTAACATTTGGGTGATTTCAGCACCAAGCATGCCCGGATCCCTCTCGTCATTATCCGAGTCAGTGTAGTTGCTGTTACTTAGCTGTTCAGTGATGATTCCAGCCTTCGAGAAAGCTTGCGCCACACTTGAGACTGATACCGTAGCCCAGGCATCCACCATCCATTGGCAGATAGTGGTGTAACTCACCCAGCGTTGCCTCCCTGTCTTGGTGAATGTGTGTTCCATTAATGAATGTTGAATTCTCTAGCAGCTGCTCTATTCCCATGTTCTACTTCGTGACTGAAAGCCTTGAGTTTGAAATCCTGCTTCGGAAGCATGTCTCTTAATAGGTGCCATTTTGGGGTCCTTATACATACGCCATAATATTATGTTGAAGCACAGTACGTATTACTCTGCGAGGCACCTGTCTTTGGTAGCCGTAATGCTCTGACAATCCATCAAGCGGTGCGGCTTCGTATCTTAAAAAAGTCATACTAAAACATTGTGACAGATATTTGAGTGCCGTGTACCACATAAAATCGGTCAAGGTCAGTAAGCACAACCAGAATTAACACATGATTTTTGAGAAAATTAAAGGATTTTAAGTGCGCCTTATAGGTTTTTTTTCCAGAGTTGTGCTGAGCTCCTGAGCTCCCTGGCCCTAACCTGGACCCTGGTCCTAACCCTTTTGTTAGTGGGACGTCATCATCCAAGGCAACCAACAAATGTCCATTGCACAGCTTAAGTATGGGGAGTATAGAGGAGTTAGGGGTAAGTATGGGGAGTTATTATCATGGTCATTGAACCATAATGCACAGAAAACCCTAATACACACACAATCTGAGCTAGAGGTGTTCCTGCCCAGCGCAGGTAGAGGTGTTCCCGCCCAGTGCCCTCTGCTCTGTCTGTAATCATTCTGCCATTCCCCTTGTACTTGCCTTCCTTTATCCGGCTCCTCACTGTAGAAATGTTTGCAGGGAGATTCTCATCACAACCACTGCAGTAATGCTACTCTCCTAGTCTCTTATTCTCTCCTCAAATAGCTGAAGATAATGATGCTGGATTGTTAGCACCTTCTCTCTGAACATTTAATGGCTGTATATGAATCATTTCGAATGCACAAAAGAGCTAGGCTGTATTCTTTACCAAATTGTTTACTAGCATCTGCTAATGAGCTAAATTTCAGTTGTGTTGTATGTGGCTCTCTTTAGGCTTTTAGTACCCTCAAAAAAATAAAGGGAACACTAAAATAACACATCCTAGATCGCAATGAATAAAATATTCCAGGAGAAAACAAAATAACAAAAATGATCAATGTAAATCACAATTATTATACCATGGAGGTCTGGATTTGGAATCATACTCAAAATAAAAGTGGAAAATCAAATGACAGGCTCATCCAACTTCAGTGGAAATTCCTCAAGACAAGTTCAAATGAGGCTCAGTAGTGTGTGTGGCTTCCACCTGCCTGTATGACCTCCCTACAACGTCTGGGCATGCTCCTGATGAGGTGGCGGATGTTCTCCTGAGGAATCCCCTCCCAGACCTGGATTAAAGCTTCAGTCAACTCCTGGACAGTCTAGTGCAACATGGCGTTGGTGGATGGAACGAGACATGATGTCCCAGATGTGCTCGATTGGATTCATGTCTGTGGAACGGGCAGGCCAGTCCATAGCATCAATGCCTTCATCATGCAGGAACTGCTGACACACTTCAGCCACATGAGGCCTAGCATTGTCATGCATCAGAAGGATCCCAGGGCCCACTGCACCAGCATATGGTCTCACAATGGGTTCTCATCCCGGTACCTAATGGCAGTCATGGTGCCTCTGGCTAGCACATGGAGGTCTGTGCTCCCCTCCAAAGAAATGCCATTACTGACCCACTGCCAAAACCGGTCATGCTGGAGGGTGTTGCAGGCAGCAGAACGTTCTCCACGGCGTCTCCAGACACTGTCACGTCTGTCACGTGCTCAGTGTGAACCTGCTCTCATCTGTGAAGACCACAGGGCGCCAATGGCGAATCTGCCAATCTTGGTGTTCTCTGGCAAATGCTGGAGGTGTGCTGGAGGTCATTTTGCAGGGCTCTGGCACTGCTCCTCCTGTTCCTCTTTGCACAAAGGAGGAGGTAGCGGTCCTGCTGCTGGGTTGTTGCCTTCCTATGGCCCCCTCCATGTCTCCTGGTGTACTGGCCTGTCTCCTGGTATCTGCTCCATGCTCTGGACACTGTGCTGACAGACACAACAAACCTTGCCACAGCTCGCATTGATGTGCCATCCTGGAGGAGCTGCACTACCTGAGCAACTTCTGTGGGTTGTAGACACCGCCTCATGCTACCTGTATGGTGAGAGAACTGACATATTGCAAAAGTGAACAAAACATCAGCCAAAAAGAATGAGAAAAGGTCTGTGGTCACCACATGCAGAACTACTCCTTTATAGGGGGGGTGTCTTGTTAATTGCCTCTCATTTCTACCTGTTGTCTGTTCCATTTGCACAACAGCAGGTGAAATTGTGTTGCAGTGTTGCTTCCTAACTGAACAGGTTGTTTTTTGGGTTTTTTTCTTTTTCAATTTTATTTTTATAGCGCTTTTTACAACACATGTTGTCTCAAAGCAGCTTTACAAATTGTATGGGTCCAGATCCCTAATGAGCAAGCCAAAGGCGACAGTGGCAAGGAAAAACTCCCTAAGATGGCGGGGATATAGGACGAAACCTTGGGAGGACCAAGACTCAAAAGGGAACCCATCCTCCATTGGGCGGCCCATTAGCACCAGTCCGTATTTATGGACAAAAGGTGGTTCTACAGTTATAGCTTAAGGTTCTTGTTCCCCGGCCAAGTAGTCACAGTCCCTTCGGTGCAGATGGTGAGCCTCAGGTAGGAGCCAGCATCAGCACGTCCCCCACGGCAATGGCATATCCAACCCCGGCATCAGTACATCCACCGGCAAACCAGACCATCTCCCAGGTGCTTGTAGGTGCTTGCATGCAGTCGTCTTGGGTAGAAGCATGCAAAAAGATGGACAATACAGACTGAGTGTGAGGATGTCAATTTAACCACCATTGATTTAAATGTACATAGCTCATGTGCCAGTGATTAGCATGTAGCTCCGGCAGGCTAATCTATAGCAGCATAACTAAAGGGAGGGGTTCAGAGGTGACCACAGTCATGAGGGCTCACTGAGACATTGCTTTCCAGTCAAGTCATTGTCACAACTAGAGTGATGCCATGGCACAGCTGTATGACAGCATCAACATCTCAGATTACCAGAAATCTCAACGTCTGGGGGCCCCCGAGCCCCACCCCTTACTAAGGGAATATTAACTGAAGGCTTGATTAAATAGGTGAGTCTTAAGTCTAGATTTAAAGATTGGAACTGTGTCAGAATCTCGGATTGGAGCTGGAAGGCTATTCCATAATTGAGGGGCTTTAAAGGAGAAAGCTCTGCCTCCGGCTGTAGTCTTACAAATTTTTGGAACTAGGAGAAATCCAGCATTTTGGGAGTGTAAAGGGCGAGATGGGTTGTAGTAAGCAATGAGTTCACTCAGATATTGTGGGGCAAGACCATTTAACGCCTTATAGGTTAAGAGAAGAATTTTAAATTCAATTCGATATTTAATCGGAAGCCAATGTAATGCCGCGAGAGTGGGACTAATGTGATCTAATTTTCTAGCCTTAGTTAGCACTCTATTACGTAAATGGAAAAAGGCAGCCTTAGTGACATTGCATATATGTGTGTCAAATAAAAGATCCGAATCAATAGTGACACCTAAGCTTTTTGCGGTAGATTTAGGTGTCACTGAAAACCCATCTAGGGTAAGGGGAATATCAGCCCAGCTGTTTCTAGCAGCTTTAGGCCCAAGAATCAGCACCTCAGTCTTATCAGAATTTAGTTGAAGAAAATTAGACGCCATCCAGTTTTTAATGTCCTGGACGCAGTTCTCAGTCTTGAGAGTAGTGGTGATATCATCCGGATTGGAAGATATATACAACTGAGTATCATCTGCATAGCAATGGAAGCTAATACCATGCCTACGGATGATAGTGCCCAGTGGAAGCATATATAATGAAAATAATATGGGACCCAGTACAGATCCTTGTGGGACACCATATTTTACCTTAGAACGCTCTGAGCATTCGTTGTTTACTAGTACCAATTGATAACGATCTGTCAGGTAGGACCTGAACCAGGAGAGTGCTTGACCTCTTATGCCAATGAGTGTCTCCAGCCTATTAAGTAGAATATTATGATTAGTGGTGTCAAAAGCAGCACTGAGGTCTAGCAGTATGAGAAAAGAAATGTGTCCTTTATCACAGGAAATTAAGAGATCGTTCAGTACTTTAGTAAGTGTAGTTTCAGTGCTGTGATGGGATATAAATCCAGACTGAAATAACTAAGACATGTTCTGTCTGTAAGAAGGAAGAGAGTAAACTACTTTCTCTAGAATTTTGGATATGAATGACAAATTAGAGACTGGCCTATAGTTGGACATTTCCTGGGGGTTAAGACCAGGTTTTTTAATTAGCGGCTTGATGACTGCAAGTTTAAATGAACTGGGAATATAGCCCAGGCTCAGAGAGTAGTTTATTATAGTTAGCAAAGGTTCTACATTGGTATGCAGTAATTCTTTAAGTAAATCGGTTGGTACGGCATCTAGTATACATGTGGAGGGCTTTGCAGATTCCACCAATGAGATAAGCTCCAGAAGGAGTCCAGAATTGTTTTTATGTTTTTCTATTAAAGCTGATAAGTATAAGGATTTTGCCGTATGGAGGGCATACTTATATTCAATAAGGCTGCTTTTCCATGATAGTCTATACACTTCTAACTTAGAATTTCGCCATTAACGCTCCAGATTCTGCGCGGCTCGTTTGAGACTACGCGTGTGCTCGTTGTACCATGGCGCTATTCTTCTCTCAGTGGCTCTCTTATAGCGTAATGGTGCAACCTTGTCTAAAGCTGTACAAAGAGAAGTCTCAACGTGCTCGGTAAAACGCTCTAGTCCTTCTGGAGCTACAGGTGTATCAATTTTTGTCAAACCCGGTAAAATATCAGTGAGCGTGGCTATGGTACTAGGTGTTATAGTTAGTTTAATTCGGTAGCGGGGCGGCTGATGTATACGTTATGAGGCTGTGGTCAGAAAGGGCCTCACTCTGAGGTAAAATTGCTAAACTGGATATGTTAATACCAAATGATAAGACCAGGTCTAAAGTATGACTACAATTATGTGTAGGACCCACCACATTCTGAGTGATACCCATTGAATCAAGAATTTCTTGAAAAATTTTGCTGAAAGAGTCACAAAGATTCTCAAAATGGATGTTAAAATCACCAACTATAATCACCTTATTGGCTGATAGCACTACATGTGTAGATGTGAAAACTCCTGCAAGAACTCAGAGTAAGAACCAGGGGGGCGGTAAATAGTAATTGACATAAACGACTGCAACGCTTTGTTGGTTGTTAGATTTGATACATTTGAAACAGTGAGGATGAGATGTTCAAAAGAATGAAACTTAAAGCCGAATTTTTGAGAAATGTCTGAGAGAAATATCAGTCATATATTGTGGCGACACCACCTCCTCGACCATTTGGACGGGGGCTATGAACATATCTATAGCCAGAGGGAGAAGCTTTGTTTAGGGCCAAATAATCGTCTGGCCGGGTCCAGGTTTCCGTCAAGCAGAGCATGCATAGATTATGATCGGTAATCATTTCATTAACAAGCAATGCTTTAGATGACAGGGATCTAATCTTTAGCAGTCCTAGTTTCAGATTTAAACTACTCTCTAAGGGAGCATAATCAAATTTAACATTGATTAAATTTTGTCTACTAACTTTGCGAGAGTTATTTTTTGGTACTCGAGGAACAGACACAGTCTCAATCCAGTGTGACCTAGGTGACGTCTCTTTGCAGCTAGCAGACAGTCGGTTTAGCCTTTGTGTCTGCTGCCTGGCCTCGGCTCTGGTTTGTCAATCCCCATTAACAAGTCCTACACTACCGCTAGTAAGCCTAGCAGATATGCTACGTGAAATGAGAGCAGCACCCCAAGAAGGGTGAATGCCGTCTCGCTTCAAAAGGCCAGGCCTGCCCTCAAAACGCGTCCAATTATCTATATAACCCACGTTGTTTTCTGAGCACCATTTAGACATCCAGCGGTGTAGCAGCAATAACCTGCTGTAGGTTTCGACGCCACGCCGAATTGGAATGGGACCAGAGCATATTACGGCATCTGACATAGTCCCCGCTAACTCACACACCTCTTTAACGTTATCCTTAGTGATCTCGGACTGTCTCAACCCCACATCATTGGTGCCGATGTGTACCACTATCTTTGAATATTTACGATTAGCCAGCACCTTTAAATTAGCCCTGATGTCAGGCGCTCTAGCCCCCGGGATACACGTACCTATGGCCGCTGGTGTCTCTAAAGGGGTCGCTACATACACGTGTCGGAGCTGGGAATCTCCTATAACCAGAGCTCTTTTAACAGGTCGCTCAGTCGGTGTACTACTGAGTGGGGCAAACATGTTTGACACGGGAACCTGAGTGGAACGGTGCTCAGCCCTACGGCTATGCCACCGAGACATCACCCATTTGCCCCGCTGCGAGGGCTCTAATGCCGGGGCTGGGGGCTCGCTAGCTACGGTGGTGGCAACCGGGCCTGCTACGCTAGGTGCTACCGACTCTCTAGGACTTTCTAAAGCCCGGATGGGGTCCTCTAAAAGCGAAATCTTCTCCGCCATGCTAATAATTAATCTACACTTGTTATAAACAAAATGATCCCTACTGACTGAAGAGTAGCTATACATGCCACACTCCACGCAAGCAAAAGGCGACTCAGACATGATGAAATACTAAAGATACTTAGCTTCGGTTAAGATGAACTTGAATGTCTTGCGATGGCTTGTGGAGGTTGTTGTATCCGGAGTTATGAGTAAATATATCCACAAAGTCCACAAAGTATTTGTAGATGTATCAGATGTAATTAAACAGATAGAAAAAAAAGTAGGCAAAAAGCACTTTGCAGCAGCTTCCGTTTCACAGAAGTGTGGAGTTACATTGGGTTGTTTAAGAGTTTCCTTTATTTTTTTTTGAGCAGTGTATAAACTCTCTTTAAGACAGTACGTGTACACTTCTAGTTATGACTAGAATTGACCTTTATATCACACACCTGTTGGCAGTAATGAGAGACCACTGCACTGTTAGGTATGTATACATGTGTGTGTTCTGGACGTGTGCATGTATTTGTTTGTTAACCCTAACCATGTACAACCAAACCTTAACCCTCTCCCTGTACACTCTAATAGTAACCTTAGAGACAGGGACTTTGAGGATTAGCACATATAACCACACCACCTTCACCTTATAGCCCAAGATCTCAGACACTTAAACAAACCCAAATGGTGAATGTTTGTGATATTCTTTGAGCAGCTTGGTAGAAATCTGTGACACTCTCTGTCTCAGCCTCTCTTGGTTTTACACTCCCACACACGTCTTCCCCTGCTTTGTTCATGCTCCAGTAGGGGAAGGAATGCAGGAGAATCAGTATGCAGTAGACTTAAGCTTTGTGTTTGTGTTCTGACTTATGGCGTACACACACACACACACACGCGAGTGTATGTTGTCACCCTCTAGAGGGAAATAGGACACAGTGCTCTTGCTTTCTGTCCTTGGTGAATTCTGAGAGGGACTCACTAACCAGGAGTCTCAGTGAAGCTGTGCTCCACCCTGGAAGAACTCGTAGCTTTAATAGCACTGGATACAATTGTGCATTTGCTCATGCTAAATTCTCTCTCTCTCTCTCTCTCTCTCTCTCTGTGTGTGTGTGTGTGTGTGTGTGTGTGTGTGTGTGTGTGTGTGTGTGTGTGTGTGTGTGTGTGTGTGTGTGCACGCGCACGCATGCATGTGGATGAGCAGGAGTCTCCACAGGACAGTGCCATCACTCGAGACATTAATCGCACATTTCCAGCACACGACTACTTTAAGGATACGGGAGGTGATGGCCAAGACTCACTGTACAAAATCTGCAAAGTAAGGAAAGCGCGCGCGCGCACACACTCACATTCACACATATTAATAATTCAGCAGGCCCTGCAGGGGTGAATGGATCTAATGGCCATCATTCAGAGGTGTATGTATTTCAGAGGTGCATGTATTTCACAGGTGCATGTATTTCAGGTGCATGTATCTGTATGTGTTTGGTGTTTGGAGAATATTGTTATAGCCACAGATATCACAGACAAACAAAGCGAGATGACCTTGACTATTTTTTCATAGGTTTCATCACCTCTGTCTTCCTCGTTGCTAACACTGCGTGGCCTTGTTCCCCTAGGCATACTCCGTGTATGATGAAGAGATCGGCTACTGTCAGGGCCAGTCCTTTCTGGCTGCTGTGCTGCTGCTACATGTGAGTGTCAGGTGCAAGGCCAGGTAGTAGAAACCTACTACACTGATGTAAAGCCAGGCCACAACCCACTGATGTGCACCCAGGACAGGTTGTTGTATAGCCAGTTTGGGCTTAAGGTTCACTAACGCTCGGTGTAAATCATACGGCTAAGATGGTTCACAGATGAAGATGTTGACATGCATTTAAAATGTGATGTGTGTTCATACGTGTGTGTGTGTGTGTGTGTGCGGCTAGATGCCGGAGGAGCAGGCATTTAGTGTCCTGGTGAAGATCATGTTTGACTACGGCCTCAGGGAGCTCTTTAAGCAGAACTTTGAAGACCTACACTGCAAGTTCTTTCAGCTGGAAAGACTTATGCTGGTATGTGCCCTTTAATACTAGACATATATGACACATATAAATGTATGTATTTGACATTTTTGTAATACATATACTTGAGGACAAAATTATTAGCCCCCTATGAAATTTAAATCCCCCTCTAAGTTTTTAAGTGTTATAAAAGTCCTTTATACTAGTAGAACATGCTAGTTTTCATTAGAATGTATAAATGATTTTTATTTGCATACTATAACAGAACTTTTTCCAAAAGAAACTTCAGCAGGGTTAATATTATTAACCCCCATAAGAACTGACTTCTTATTGAGTCATAGCACAAACCATTGCTGTGTAATGGTGTGCTTTAATTTTGTAATGATGAAAGCTTAAATCAAGTCACAGCTACGGGTTATCTCAAAATTTTACAAACAGTATAAAGATGTTACTTGAGAAATGCCAGAACAAAATAAATTAGTTTATACTTGACAAATAGAATCATTAATGCTTACAAAACAGGAGAAGGTTTTGTAATTATATACAAAGTTATCACAGCGTTTCCAAGTGTCAAGAACTGGAGTGAGAAGTATTATCAAGAAATTCAAAGAGAGCCACACAATCCAGAACAAGCCTGGCAGAGGTAGGAAGTGATTTCAAATGAAAGAAAACTATTGAGAGATGTGTCTAAAGACCCTAACCCAATCTCCATGACACCAGTGAATTACTTGGCCGAGTCAGGAAGTGTTATCTCAAAAAAGACAATTACTACAGCCGCCTTGCACAGGAACGAATTGCGAGGTTGCAGACCAAGAAAAATCAGACTGGTGTACTGGACAACCTGGATAAAGATTATGCATACTGGACGAACATCCTTTGGTCAGGTGAGACAAAACTAGAGCTCTTTAGCCATAGAGACAATGCTTGTTTGGAGGAAAAAGGGAGACGCTTGTAACCCAGAGAACACCATCCCCACAGTGAAACACAGTGCTGGGAGTATTAGGCTGTGAGGATGTTTCAGTGCATCAGCACCTGGTAATCCCGTCAAGGTGGAAGGAATCATGAAGAAAGAAGGATATGAAAAGTTTTTGAAAAAAACCTTAACACTAGAAGCGCCACGCCTCATTAACACACTTATACCTAAAAGCACGTAATATGACCGCTTTTATTATCCACTACTATCGGCATGCTGTTTTCACCTACTTAAAGCGCGCAGCAGTGGTCAAAAGACTGCTGAGTCTTTACACAGGGAAGCTGGTACTGACACATAAACACTAGATGGCGTCTTGCACAAAAGGCAGAACAGCCTGCAGAAACAAAAAATCCGAATTTTGATATTTGCACATTTCGTCAATAAACGTAATATTGAAAATAATAACAAAGTAATGTGACTCAATTACTTTCTAAGGGTGAGTGCCATGGCATGGTTTTCAGTAGCTTCCCCATTGTCCGTTTTGTTTTGATTCCTTTTGCAATTTCTGGTCTGTGTGAAATCGTTAATATGAAATATTGGTTTAGTGTTGTATCTTGGTTAGTGTAATACTTAAATTTACTTATTTGTTCATATATTATTCTGTTGGCACAGTGGCCCGTACCCCCTACTGTGAAGCATTAGTGTCAATTGTTTTGCTAATGCAAAACAGTGCGTTGGAACTTCCAACTCCCATATCCACAAGCTTGTTCAATAATCAAAATAGCTAACATGAAGCCTGTAGACTGAGCCAAGGAAAGTTTATTTCTATTCTTCAAGGTGTGCTTCTGGAGTTGTTATTCAGGTATAAATAGAACGCTATTTCAAATTAAATCGGAGACACAGTAGCTTACATATCTTCAATCTAAAAGCCTAACGTGCACATTAATGTAATGCAGGTTATGGAAAACATAAAAATCTATTAAATATCTATTATAAAATATCTATTACGTTTTACTGTAGACAAAAAATAAAGTGTCATCTTTACACGAGAGTGTCATCAGTCATCAGTTGAGGATATTCCCTTACAAAACTTTGCAGTTCACAAGTAGTTTTATTGACATTCAGTGACTTGCTTTCTGTTTGGCTTACATTGCATGTGATAAATTTCGTAAAAAAAATGCTGGTGAAATATTATTTACACATAGATTTACACACACACCACGATTTAGTTGTAACGAGATCATAGTAATTTACATAATTGGCCTACATAAGGCAATGCATTTACATAATAAGTGTTAGCTAGTAGCCCTGGTTAGCAAGCAGGGATCACATCGTCGAGATATTTCCTGACATCGATATTGACTTGATAAATAGACTACCATTTGCAAAATCCCTTCAAACCACATTAGGCAAAGCATGACTCGCACCCTAAGTTGGAACTTTCTTTGATTCATTTAGTTTCTAAATTGAAATACTTAATATATTAATAAGAGTATGGAAAGTGAAACAATGTGGATAGGAATTCTGCTTTATTTTCTTTACACACACTTTGATTTAATTTTGTTTAATTTTTTAATTCATTTTGTCAAATGACTGGTGCTTCGTACTTCTAGTGTTAAGCAGTCAGTAGTAAAACATGGTCTGGATCATTGCTTCCTCTTCCAATTTGACAATTACCCAAAACATACATCGCTCCTGGTGAAGAACTACCTCCAAAAAAAAGTGAAGGTTGTTGACTGGACTGCACAAAGCCCTGACTTGAATCCCATTGAAAATCTGTGGGGTGAACTGAAGAAGGTTCAAATCTGGAGGAGCTTGAGAAATTTGCCAGTGAAGAATGGGCTGGGATTCCTCTGAAGATGTGTAAGATGTGTCGGATGTCTCAGGAGATGTGTCGGATGTGTCAGAGGCAGCAAAATACTGCACGCTGTTATCCTGCAAAAAGGATATACAATTGACTATTAGCATCAGGGGGCTAATATTGACGACAGTAGTTTGTGAAATAATTTCATTTCGGTGGGCAAAGTAAAACTGGGATGTTTGGAAAACCTGTGTTAAGTTATTTGGTATATTTACCAAAATACAATGAATTTATAATAATTTTGTCCTAAGTGTATATATTGAGGGGAGTTAAAATATTTTTATAAGTATATATTATTTTATAATATTTTTTATTAAAAATGCTTTTTTAAAAAAATCTTTCTAAGCCACATTAAGGCTTGTACGATGGGTGTTGTGTGTGGCTGAATGGGGACTCGTGCTGAACTGTGTCCCCTGTCTTCCTGCAGGAGTATATTCCAGACCTGTACTCACATTTCTTAAGCTTAGGGCTGGAAGCCCACATGTACGCATCACAGTGGTTCCTCACCCTCTTCACTGCCAAGTTCCCTCTCTACATGGTGTTTCATATCATCGACCTGCTGCTGTCTGAGGTGCCCTGCTCCGCATCTTTCTGCTCTGCTTACGTTTTTTGTGACCTGAAATGTCTTGGCCTGCATAAATCTTTCATTTTTAGTTTATCTTTTGTCTTTGTTTTCTGTATTTACTCTCTTTGACGAACATAGGGCATCAGTGTCATATTTAATGTGGCTCTGGCCTTACTGAAGGTAAGGACATAAACCCACACACACACATTTTACACACACACTCACGCTTTGGTAGATAGCTTTGAGGAACACGCATTCACACTGTAGTGATGTTACACACATTCACACACAAACACACACACGCACCCACTACAGTGATTTTACACACAACACACACATATATTCACACACATAAACACTATAGTGATATTGCACACATACACACACAAAAGTCAAAATCAGTTTTATTTATACAGTGCTTTTTACAACAGATGTTGTCACAAAGTAGCTTTACAAACACATGGGTCCAGATCCCTAAGAACAAGACAGGGGTGACTGTGTCAAGGAAAAATCCCTAGGTGGGGATTAGGAAGAAACCTTGGGAGGACCAAGACTCAAAAGGGAACCCATCCTCCATTGTGCACACACACATTCACTGCAGTGATGGTATTTGTGTCTGTGGCCTCCATACATGGTGTCTGCTCCACAGACATCAAGGGACGATCTGCTGCAGGCTGATTTTGAGGGTGCGCTGAAGTTCTTCAGGGTGCCTGTGCCAAAGCGCTACCGCTCTGAAGAGAATGCCAAGAAGCTCATGGAGCTGGCATGCAGCATGAAGGTAATACGTCACCCTAGCAACTAGACAGATGATGGAGCTCCACACTGCCGAGCTCATTTCACCTCATTTTGACACGTATCTCCATGTGCATGTGTTGGATCGGATCTGGTCATGTATCGAATCTGATCTGATCAGTTGACGAATCGGATCTGGTCATGCGATGCATGATCAGCAGCTACTAGCCTTGCTGAGGACAGTGACACCCACTGAGTGTTCAGACTGCACTGGTTCCAGTTACACAGCTACAGTGCTGTATCCAGTGCTGTACTGGTTCCTGTTAAGCGTCTAGTTACATCATGAACAGCAACCACACCATCTCATTACAGTATTAAATGTAAATTCTTTTTCTATATGTTTAGTCTGTATCCATTAGTGCTAGTCTTTAGTAACTTGACTCACTTTGAAATCGACGGTTCCTTTCAGTGCTTGAAGCATATTGAGACACATTGACATATTACAGCAAGTTTTGGGTAAGGGTTAACCCTAAATAGAAAAGACTACATCGTCCAGCACTTTTATTACAGCAGTTAAAATGTAGCATTTTCCTGAATTCGTGACTTATGTTCAGCAAGTTCCACCAGGAGGCACTGTGGTTTATACTAGTGGCCCATGAACTATTCATCTATTCATCATTGTCATGTTCTGAGCTTACTATTATCACATCAATATCTCATTAAGGATTATTCTGCATCTCTGAGACGGGGCCGTATGCACATATCCCCCCACATACATGCTCATTACCATCATGAGTCCAAACTCATCATCAGTTCTCACAAGAAGTTCTGGCATTCTTGCACACAGCACTGCTGCAGTGAGTGTCTACATGGGGCAATCATGGTCTGGTGGTTATGGAACCGGTCTTGTCACTGGAGAGTCATGGGTTCCCAGGCCCTAAGCCATGACTGAAGTGCCCTTGAGCAAGGCACTTAAACCCCAACTGCTCCCCGGGCTATGGCTAGAGCTACCCACTGCTCTGTGCACATGTGCAGCCTATCAAGTAACTTCAAAAGAGACACGCTGATGCCTTCGAAGTGATTGATGGCTGTTCTAACCAATAGTTCCCTCGGAGCTGAAAACATTAACACATTATAACATTATCACCTGCTGTGAATTTTGACAAAATGTGTGAAATTGGAGAATACGTAACACAACAGATGCTTGCATGCTAATCTAAGCTAAGATAACATAAACTAAGCTGTCCAGAGCACACGCGATTGACTTTGTTTGGCGAAACTGAAGCAGCCGTGGATTATTTTGTTAGTGGATATTTTGATTGCAAATACATTAGGACATCATAGACAAGAAAAGACTACATTAATCATTTAAAGGTTTATGTAAAGAAGTTTGGGTAGAATGCTGAGCCGGAAGCTGAGTGTGACCATTGCTAGCAAGGGCTACGAAGGATGCAGTTGCACTTGAGTATGAATAAACGGTTGTGCATAAGAGAATGCATACTAAATATTACAATATAATCAGTATTAGAGTATTTACCTACTGTAGTATTTTCCTCTGCATCTTTTAGCCTCTTAGCTAGCATTGCAAAATTGGATAAGTATTTGGTCCTATTGAGAGGCCTTGGACACCTAGTGGCCAATATTGTGAAGTTCCTGAATACTTGGATATATATTCTCAACATTGCTTATTTTGTCAGACAGACCCTGTTGAATCAGAGAATAGCAGAGCAACTGATTTCTCATCACCAGTGTAAATTTGCACACTGAAAATCCCCCAAAACAAAACCATTTTTTAATTTTTTTGATATTTTCTTCTTAGAGGCTCTCAAATGCAACCTAAATTATGGAAATGTAAACTTGCAGGTGAATCAATGTATTCTCCCAACTGTCTACTTTGAATCCTGAATGATCATTATGCTATATGTACACCTTGAGATAACTAGTGTTAAAGTGTATTAGTACAAACTGCTTAAAAATCATCTCAAAATGGGCACTGCACAAAGGGTTTAACCTAACTCAGATTAACCTAAACCTCTCACTTTAAGATTAATCTAACTCTCAGATTGACCTAACTCTCAACTTAATTCTCAGATAAATTTAACCCTCATCTTAACCTTCTAATGTCTTGTTCATTCATTGTAGCAATGCGGTTCAAAACATTTCCTGAATATGTAGTTTGCCCTTTTAAGTTTTGTGCATAGTAGTATTTATGAACCAATGAATAGAGGCTTAAAAACCCATCATGTAATTGTGAGATTCGTTTATTACAACATGACCAATACATTATCATGACATCACTAAGTATTTACACCTCACAGAAGAAGGCAGAAATCATTCTTTCCTCATTCGAAATCTGGCTGGCTAGCTATCTGAAATGTTTCGCAAACAGCTGCTGCAGCACGACACATGCTAATACTTGTAGCGATGTAGAGAGTAGTGATGAAGGTACCTTCAAACCTGAGGGGTTTGATTGCTATGATGAAGAGATATTCGAAAATCAAAGATTTGATGATTAAAATGATTATTTTACAATATTGTTCTCTATAATACTGAACTTACACAAATAGGTTCACATTTAAGCATGACATCTGCTAGCTACTTGCAAGCTAGCTAACACTAGTAGTGATGAAGATGAGGGACCTTGAAAACCTGAGTGGTTTGATGAAGATGAATATGACATAACCTGCTAATTTCCTGAATTTCCCCCATGTGGTTCAGGAATTTTGTAAAGGAATCTTAACCCAAGACAATCACTCAAAACATTTGGAATTTCTGGTCACATATTCCTCTTACAAGTAAAAATAGCTTTGTGTGTGTGTGACAGATCAGTCAGAAGAAGCTGAAGAAGTATGAGAAAGAATACCACACAATGCGTGAGCAGCAGGAACAGCAGGAGGCCCCGATCGAGAGATATGAGGTAATGACTCTTGGTGGATCTGTCATGACTGTTGGTGGATCTGTAATGAATGGTGGATCTATAGTGGCTACTGGTGGATCTGTTTGTTTGTGCATATTTATGTGAAGGGATTAATGTAGAACACTGCATACTTGAGTGCACATGTCTGTGCACATGTCTGTGTACGTGTAAGTTTGTGTGGACCTTTATGATATTCTGCAAATTTGTGTGAATCATAAAGCATCTACATGTATGTTTATATGTGTGTGTGTTGTGTGAGAGCATATAAAATTTGCTATTCACACTTGTGTGTGTGCACATGCAGGGGTTGGAAAATGAAATTGAAACACCTGGCATTTCCGTGTGGGAAGTTTAGGTCAAAATATTGCAATGCACAGAATATTATGGGTGACATACCAGAGTTCGAAAGAGGACAAATTGTTGGTGCACGTCTTGCTGGCGCATCTGTGACCAAGATTGCAAGTCTTTGTGATGTATCAAGAGCCACAGTATCCAGGGTAATGTCAGCATAACACCAAGGACGAACCACATCCAACAGGATTAACTGTGGACGCAAGAGGAAGCTGTATGAAAGGGATGTTCGGGTGTTAACCCGGATTGTATCCAAAAAACATAAAACCACGCCTGCCCAATTAGAATTAAATGTGCACCTCAACTCTTGCGTAGACTTGCGTAGATTTCTTACTGAAACTTGGCGTACGGACAAATCCAGAAAATGGCGTACGCAAAAAAAAGCCGGATGTATCAAACATGTACATCCCAATCAACGTGGAATTTAGCGCACATGAGAGACACGCCCCCTATAAATATGCAAATTAATTTAAATATGTCCTGCACCCGAGGAGTTTCCTCTCTGATCTATCACAAAGCATGTCAAAACAGGGAAAGAAGAGAAACTTCATCGAATGTGAAGTGGAGATGCTCCTAAATGAAGTAGAGACACGGAAAAAATGTTTGTTTGGAACGCTGTGGATTGCTGTGGGGGTCATCAGCCACGTCTTGAGCGTGTAGCCGCTGTCTCCTAAGTAATTTAACAATTACCCATGTTTTAAATGAATTATTCTAAGATGGCAATGTCAAATGCTTTACATTTGTTGCTTACCAAGAAGCCACCCATCACGCACTCTGCAGCTTGTAATCTTATCCCAACCATGCTGTTTGTAAGGATGTACGAATCATGGGTTGATCCAGACCACCGTGCCACTACATTAGAAAGGCACATTTTTGCATCACAGATTATTTGCACATTTATGGAATGAAAGTGTTTTCTATTCACATAAGCAAATTCCTCCTCAGATGGTGCCTTTATAGCAATGTGTGTGCAGTCGATCGCTCCGATTACAATCGGGAAACCGGCTATCGCTGCAAATTGCGCTTTAATGTTTGCCTGGTCAACCGCATCATATGGGAACTTTATATACCTAGCTGACATGCATATGAGCCCATCCAAAACAGCTGGCATGACACGGTTCAAAGATGACTGGGATATCCCCGACCGGTCTGCCAGTTCTCTTTGAAACGAGCCAGTTGCCAGGAACCCGAGCGTTGTCAGCACCTGTAATGGAACTGGCAATGCGCGACTTCTTGCCGTTTCTCTCTCCAAAACTGGACCCAACTCAACACAGAGTTCCAAGACGACAGCTCTTGGAAATCTGAAACGGCTTATAAGCCAGTCATCATCATGGGCCAAAAAATCATAATGGTCACGGAAAACGGCCATTAGCAATATCCTCCAGGAATGCCAACGCTGCCATCTCCCAAGAACTCCAGCGCAACATTTCAAGCATGTTTATATAATCTAGGCTAAGCGGAAACACATTGAATGATTATTCCAGTAAGGCAATGAAATTGTTTGATTAATTTACTGTTTACTTTAAATTAATTACTGTTTACTTAATTTACTTAATTGTACCCTATAAGGGCTTACTACAATGTGTGCGTAAAGGATATCTTAATAGTTGTAATTTCAATGCATAACCTCTAAGTGTTGCATATGTACGAAAAACATACGTACGCCTGAAATGAAAGTGGCGTGGGGGTACGCACTTTTTCACGTTCAAGTCACATTTAGTACATCTGACCGTTTACGTACGCACCTTTAGTACATGAGGCCCCTGGCCACTATCCTGCAAGAAGAATGGCTTAAAATCCCTCTGACCACTGTGCAGGACTTGTATATGTCATTCCCAAGAAAAATTTATGCTGTGTTGGCCGCAAAAGGAGGCCCTACACCATACTAATAAATTATTGTGATCTAAAACCAGGCGTTTCAGTTTCATTGCCAAACCCCTGTATATAGCAATGAGAAGGTCTGTGTGCAGTTATGTTCATATGTGTGTTATTGTGTGTGTATGCGCACGCATGCATGAGATGACCTCAGGTGTGCTTCATCACTGCCTGTTTTCTGTTGGTGTGCTGAAGAGCTTGAGTGGATGTACAGGCACTCTGTCCTGCATTAGAATAGGCGTTGCTGTATTAGCATATGAGTGGCAAAGCAGTAATGAGCAGAAATGCAGGAGGTGTGCAGGAGAGAAGTCAGCTGCTGCTATCAGAAAGGGCTGATGGGAAGAGGGAGCTGATAACTGGTGCTCAGCTCTCCAGTCTTAGCCTGTTCTCATTTATACCACAGCTAACTAATTTACATCTGAATCAAAATGCAGTAATAACATTTTCTGCACTTTAGTTGTATATATAAAAACATTTTGGATTGTAAAGGGGAGTTGAATTTCACTCTATATATTTAATGCACTGGGATATATTTCTATCTTGCAGGCCTGATTTTTAGAAGGTGTTCTCTTCACCAGCATAGTTAACTATTATATAGACTCACCCTACTGTCACGAGATCACTGAGTCATCTGTGTTCAGCTGTATTCATACACAAGCTCTCTTTCACAGAGAGAGAACCGCCGCCTGCAGGAAGCCAATATGCGTTTGGAGCAGGAGAATGACGACCTGGCTCATGAGCTTGTCAGCAGTAAGATATCCCTCAGGAAAGATCTGGACAACGTGAGTTTCTCTTCCTGGTTCTTTACTTTGTGTAGAGGACGGTGCTGAAGAGTCTTTCACTTTGCTCAGTGGTAAGACAGTTTTCACCTGTGCCATGCTTATGGTGGTGGTCTGGTTTTGGCATGTGTTGGTTGACGTCACATATAGGTGTATACTGGTGTGTGGGTGTGGTTACTCTTCAGGCAGAAGAGAAGGCAGACGCCCTGAACAAGGAGCTCCTCATCACAAAACAGAAACTAATCGATTCTGAAGATGAGAAGAGGCGACTGGAAGAAGAGTCTGCTAAGGTTGGCCATTTTGTCCTTCCCAATCAGTCTCCATTGTGCTCATTCTGTTATGAGCCTTGTGGAAATCACCCCTCTGCCACCACCCACAATGCTAGTTAGGATTAGGGTTAACCCTAACCCTAACCCTAGATCTCCTGACGGGTCACCAGATAACCCTAACACTAGATCTCCTGAGAGGTCACCAGATAACCCTAACACTAGATCTCCTGAGAGGTCACCAGATAACCCTAACCCTAGATGTCCTGTGAGGTGACCAGGTAACCCTAACCCTAGATCTCCTGAGAGGTGACCAGGTAACCCTAGAGAAAGAGAATGAGTCAGTGCAAAAAATACAATAACATAAGAATTACCCAATCACTGGGACTGCAGATTTCATTCCCCAAACACTGGTACAGCAGATGGCGTTACCCAAACACTGGTACAGCAGATGGCGTTACCCAAACACTGGTACAGCAGATGGCGTTACCCAAACACTGGTACAGCAGATGGCGTTACCCAAACACTGGTACTGCAAACGGTATTACCCAGACACTGGTACTGCAAACGGTATTACCCAGACACTGTTACTGCAGTGTTCTATCGTTTTGTAAATGCTTGCAGACACTTTTGATGGCTGGGATGTAATTTTAGGATATTAATGTATATATTTTTTAACTTTATGGATTTCAAGTGTCCGAGTCCAAGCCCCCAGTGAGGAAAAACTCCCTAAGAGCATGAGGAAGAAACCTTGAGAGGAACCAAGACTCAGGGGAGGAAACCATTCTCCTCTGGCCGACGCCGGTCACCACAACAATTATAGAGATACATAAACAAAGAATGGGAATGGGAATGATAAATAATTCTCATCTTTGTGTGTATTTATATATACAGTATGTGTTCTCTATGTAATTCGTATTGAGTCCTAAACTTCTTGATGGTCGGTAATAGTAGTCCAGGGCCACGGAAATACAGCCGTAGCAGGGGAGAATTTGGGGTGGTGAGAGGGGCTAGGGCAGTGGGTTGATCCTTCATCCATTGCTGGTTAGGCAGGAGGTGGCTGGCCCAGGAAATATCAGGCTGGATATCAGGAAAGGCTCGTCTCTCCTCATCTCCTCGAGTATTTCTCGGGTAGGAGGGCAGCCATTTGGGAAAAGAAAAGAGGAAAAATTAGCTCTGTATGGGATTATATGTGGGCCAGAGGAAATTTAAACATTTCTGGAGTGTGGCAGCAACTCTGGCATTAAATTATTACAGCCTAGCAAAATGGGCAGAACCAGAAGGTTACACAGACTCGGGAGCATCCTGAGACATCTACTACACTGTCAACAAATTTGAGTGATCACATGCAGTGACAGGATGACAGCACAGGTGCCCCAGTTTACCACAAAACCCTTCGCCCATGAACCCCTGGGACTGTAACCTTTATCTAAGGGGGTACACCACTTAACAAACGCTTAACTAAATAAGTACATTTTCAACCTAGACTTGAGACTGTGTCAGAGTCCCGGACACATTGTGGAAGGTTATTCCATAGTTCGGGGGCCTTATAAGGCCCTCTGCTGTTACCTTATTAATTGTTGGATCTTATAAAAGGCCAGCATCCTGTGATCTTAGTGGAGGTGGGGATTCAATCAGATTATATTAGGATTATAATAGGACACTATATTGCCAAAAGTATTCGCTCACCTTCCTTGACTTCGCTTAAGTGACATCCCATTCCTAATCCATAGGGGTCATTATGACGTTGCTCCACCCTTTGCAGCTAGAACAGCTTCAACTCTTCTAGGATGCTGTCCACAAGGTTTTGACCATTCTTCCAGAAGCGCATTTGTGAGGTCACATACTGATGTTGGACGAGAAGCCCTGCCTCTCAGTGTCCGCTCTAATTCATGCCAAAGGCGTTCTATAGGTTTGAGGTCAGGACTCTGTGCAGGATCGTCAAGTTCATCCACACCAGACTGTGCCATCCATGTCTTTATGGACCTTGCTTTGTGCACAGTCATGTTGGAAGAGGAAGGGGCCAGCTCCAAACAAAGTTGGGAGCATGGAATTGTCCAAAATGTCTTGGTATGCTGAAGCATTCAGAATTCATTACACTGCAAGTAAGGGGCCAAGCCCAGCTCCTGAAGAACAACCCCACACCATAATCCCCCCTCCACCAAACTTTACACTTGGCACAATGCCGTCAGACAAGTACCGTTCTCCTGGCAACCACCAAACCCTGACTCCTCCATCAGATTGCCAGATGGAGAAGTGCGATTCGTCACTCCAGAGAACGCGCCTCCACTGCTCTAGAGTCTAGTGGCGGCATGCTTTTCACCACTGCATCCAACGCTTTGCACTTGATGTATGGCTTGGATGCAGCATCTTTTCTTATAATACAGATGACAGTTGACTGTGGAATTTTTAGGAGCAAGGAAATTTCACGACTGGACACGGATGGCCTCCTATCACAGTTCCTTGCTGGAATTCACTGAGCTCCTGAGAGTGACCCATTCTTTCACAAATGTTTGTAAAAACAGTATGCATAACTGGGTGCTTAATTTTATACACCTGTGGCCACTATATTTTGCCAATATAGTGTAAGTTCCTGGAGGTAATCAGGAGCAAGCCCGTGCAGTGCTTTATAAGTCAGTAGAATATTAAAATCAATTCGGAATTTAACTGGGATCCAAAGCAGGGCTGATAAGACTGGCCTGATATGATCAAATTTTCTAGTTCTAGTCAGAACTCTGGCTGCGGCATTTTGAACTACTTGAAGTTTATTTAGATTCATTCATATTTGATCATCCTGACAGTAATGAGTTACAGTAGTCTAATCTGGAGCTAACAGGTGTGTACCAATTTTTCTGCATTATGCTGGGATAACGCATTTCTTAGCTTGGCAATATTGCGGAGATGTAGAAAAGCTATCCTAGTAGTATTATCTATTGTAATGGATGAGTTAACTACCGTTACAAGAGGTTCAGTCACAACTGGTAATACCACTTTGTGCAAATGATGAAATAGTAATTTAACGATGAAATTATTTTCTCCAGTTTCTCCAGTTAGTGGGAGTGGATGAAAAGCTTCAAGCACTTCTCCTAATGCAAAATTTCGTTCAATATCAACCAAACCAGATGACAAACCAGATGAATTACCTATAAAAGGTTTTATATTTTGTCTAATATTCTCTATTTTATTATCAAATAAATCCATAAAGACATTACTAGTTAGGTTCTTGGAATCTGAGGTTCAGCGCCTGAAGTTTAGAAATACTACTAAAAAGAAATCCAGGATTGTTTTTATTTTTCTCAATCAATGAAGGTAAGTATGCTGAGCGTGCTTTAGTGAGTGCCCTTTTGTACTCAATAAGGCTATACTTCCAAGCACAGTGGAATACTTCCAGCTTAGTAGATCACCATTTCTACTCTAATTTACATGCTATTTGTTTTAAGTTTCGAGTTTGGTCGATTTACCACGGGGCCAGCTTTTTAAATCTGGCTTTTTTATATCTGAGTGGAGCTACTATATCTAGAGCTGATCTGCAGGTGTTCTCTAAGCAGTTGGTTAGACTATCTAACTCCTCTGGATCTGATGGTGAGTAGGCTAAAGTAGTTAAGTCTGGGAGGGTTTCAATAAACTGTGTTGCGGTTGAATTTATCGAGTGCTTTATACAAGGAGACAAGTGGGTATTCAGGCTAAGATGTAGCTCGAATGAGACCAGATAGTGGTCGGAGATTGCTGCAGTTTTACATTTTGTGTAATGCAGACAGAGTTCAATATTGAAGTAAAGTCCCTTTTCAGTGGATCCTCCGCCTTCTCAAAATGTATGTTAGAGTCTCCTACCATTATTATTTTGTCACTGCATACCGCTAAACTTGCTGCAAAATTGCTGAAATCGTTTATCAAATCTGAGTAGGGCCCTGGCGGTCTGTACACATTAGTGAGAATGTGTTCTTGTATGTAGATGGATTAGTTATGTTTATAGACAGCATCTCAAAGGAATTGGAGATATCAAAGTGTTTCTGATACATTTCTAAAGAATTTCGATAGTTTATGGATATTCCTTCTCCTCTGCCTGACAATCTTGGTCTATGTACATAGCTGTATTCCACAGGGATGGCTGCGTTTAGAGTAAAATTTTCACCAGATCGAATCCAAGTTTCTGTGAAACAGAACATAAATTTTCTGGTCGCCTATAATCTCGTTTACAATAGCTCATTCTGAATTGAGCGATCGAATATTGAGTAATCCGATTTTCAGATTGGCCATATTGCTACTAATCGGAAGTGAGGTTTGAATATTAGTTAAAATCTTAGGATGGAATATTTTCCTATAATTGAGTTTAACCCGGGGCACAGACACTGTCATCACCTAGTTCCAAAAGAATTGAGACTGTCGGTTTAGCCTGTTTTTCTGCGGCCTGGTCGTGACTGCATTGTCAGCAGCTCCTAATACTACACTGCCGACTAACTAGCAGGCTATGAGCTATGCTGCAGGACAGCAATGCGGTGCCATCCCGGGTGGGGTGTACACTATCCCTACTTATGAGACCAGGCTTTCCCTCAAATGTTTTATAATTATCAATGTAGCCCACTTGATTTGCGGACCACCACTTGGACATCTAGCGGTTTAACACCGTGAGCCTGCTGTGTTGCTCATCGCCACGCCACATTGGGATGGAACCAGAGCAGATTACCGCAGCGGACATCATCTGGGCCAGTTTTACCACCTCCTTAATATTTGCCTTAGTTACTTCGGACTGCTGCAGAGGTATATCGTTGGCCCCTACATGTATAACAATCCTCGAATATCTCCTATTGACTAACAGTCTAAGGTTGCCACTAATGTCCGGTGCTCTGGCTCCCGGCAAACAACTGTAACCGCTGGAGGATTAGCTAATTTCATGTAACGATAGAATCGCCTATGACCAAAGTCCGTAAGATAGGCTCCTCAGCGGGTGCTTCACTGAGCGGGGCAAACCTGTTGGACACGTGAACCAGGGAGTGGTGTTCTGGTTGGCTAGCGTTGGCGTTAGCTGCAACCTTCGCTCTCCGACTATGCTGCCAGACGTCACCCATGTGCCCTGCTTTGAGGGCTCTAACACCGGAGTTGAGGAGGCACTAGCTCTCCCTGGCGTGTCCACAGCTACAACTGACTCTGCGTTCTAAACTTTCCACTTTCGCCATGAGAGAAGTAACTAACTGGCACCTCTCACAAATGCTATCGCTATTACTGTCAGTGGCGAAAGGGTCTAAGCTGAACATGCCACACTCCGAACAGGCAAACAAACCAACACCAGCCATAGATAAATCAAAAACTTACCGCGTTTAGCCAATTTTAGGAACTTATGCTAGCAGACTGTTTTGGGAACAGATAATTGGTCTGTGGCAGGAACAGACAACTGCTCGTCTTGACTGTGGTAAAACTACCTGTGAAAATGGTCTAGGAATGCAAACAGTTAAGAACAGTACGAAATACAAGAAAGACATTCTTCTGGAACAAATGCGCAGCAAAACGTAAGGCTCACAAAAACCAAACTTTGCGGTATGGTGCAGCAGGTGTGAAATGATTCACTCAAGAAAAGGCACTTACATTGGCATGATGGTGGAACTTGAGTGCAGCCTTTTACATTTCTACATTTCACCTTTTCCCACACACCATAGAGATGCAGGGTTTGTACGGGTGCTTGAAATCCTTAAAAATGCTTGAATTTCCAAGTTTCATAAATGCTGGAATTTTGGCTAATGTATTTGAAAATGCTTGAAATTGTAACTATTTAGTAACTAGCTATCTGATTGAATAGTTCACTTGTATTACATTACAAATACAAGTGAGAAATGTACCGCTTCTTGTAACTCCAGTGCGAAACTTGAGACAACGTGAAAACGTTATGACAATGAACTACCATATACAAAATATATGCTATCTTGGTAGCTAAGCTACCAGAGCAAATCCTAACCAAACTGTCTTATTTTAAGCATATATTAAGCTAGCTAGATTAATATGCCAACAAGCTCATGTCATACACTTATTCTTTTGCTATTACCAAACACGGTAAACACGGCATCTCTTTTAATGTGATAAAAAGTGAATTAATCATTTTTATGTATGTGTATTTGTATAAATATGTAATTTACTACAGCTGTAATATTGAAAATGGACCTTGTAAGTGCTTGAAAAGTCCTTGAATTTGAGCTTGGAAAAGGTGTATGAACCCTTGAGATTAAATTCTGGCTCAAATGAACAAAAAGGTCAACAAAAAGGCTTAAGATATACCTACTTAGAATTTTGCTCATGTTTGCATAATATGCAAAACTTGCTTTTGCAAACTAGTCTTATGTTTTTCACTGATATGCTAAAAATTGCGATCATTATTAACCAACAAGCTTTCAGAAGGAATTTTACAGGCTTAAAACTAACTACTGCCACTGTGATGCTCTATACAGCAATAGTGTACAAAAATGGCCTGAAGAAATCTCAGAAGATGGGAAAGAACATACGATGATGGAGCACATTATATACTGCCTGTATGAACAATGCTGTGAAGTCTGTGGAAGTCCAAAATGAGACTCATCAGTGATGGTTTCTGAAAAGAATAGAGGGAATCACTGCTGCTGAGATCCCTGTGTTAGGGTTAGATTGGTAAAACGGACTTTTGACTCCAAACATATAAAAAGGTGGGACCTATTGTGTTTTACCTCAGATGTGCTGGTTACTGTATTATTGACTGCAACAATAAAGTGAAAGTGAGTTAGTTGGAACTGTTAGCTGTATACGTGCGTATGTTTATAACTCAAGCTCCTGCGTTTGCTCAGCTGTATACGTGCATGTCGTTTATAACACAAGTTTCTGTACTCCGCTGTAAACGTGTGTGTGATTATAACAGAAGTCTTTGTGTGCACTCAGCTGTATACATGCGTGCATGTGTGTTTATAACTCAAATCTCTGTGTACTCAGCTGTATACGTGTGTTTATAACTGGAATCTCTTTGTACTCAGCTGAAGGAGGTGTGTGTGTTTATAACTAAAATCTCTGTGTACTCAGCTGAAGGAGGTGTGTGTGTTTATAACTAACATCTCTGTGTACTCAGCTGAAGGAGATGTGTAGACGAGAGCTAGACAAATCAGAATCTGAGATCAAAAAGAACGGCTCAATCATTGGAGAATACAAACAGGTCAGTCCGCACACATGCAGACACATGTTCGTACACACATGCACACATTCGTGCACAAACGCGCGTGCACACATACATATGCGCATGCACACACTCGTATATACGCGTCTGTGTGAATAAAATTAAAAATACATTTTGTGAGGGCTAAAGGGGTGTTTTTGAAGTGATTCGCAGAGCACAAGTATGGATTAGCTAGTTAGTAAGTAGGTAGATGTTAGCTATGGGGGGGTAGCCACAAAGTAAGCTAGCACACACTTCTGTGTGTGCATATTTGTGTGTTTTTCCCTCAGATCTGCTCCCAACTGAGTGAGCGACTTGAGAAACAACAGACTGCTAACAAAGGAGAGCTGGAAAAGATTCGCGTGAGTAACCCCTCACACTAACATGTCTTTCTGTCTGTCCATCTATCTATCTCTCAAAAACACACACAGACTAGACATAGACAGTGTTCTTAGAGGTGTGTTATGTTGGGTTTGTGTTAGGTGCTGAGGCTTGTGTCTGGGCTTTGTTTCAAGTAATTTTAATTCATTTAATAATTTTGATTTTTTTGCCAGTGTTTACAATGGTTACATTTCGATCTGTCCACTTACTAATTGATAATGGTTGCTAATGTCATTATCATAGAAAGGTTCTTGAGATGATGACCTCACAACAGGAGTAAACTCTCGGCAGGGCTCTCAAGAAACACACGTTAGGACTGTGAAGTGTGTGTGTTTGACAGGTTTTTTTTTTATCTTGCTGGTAAACATTGTGTTTTTGATTCCGACCTTTTCTCCACTATGCAATGCTGCTGGAAACACTGCTGATAATGAAGCAGGCCCTGGTGTGGCGGGACTTCATATCACTCTAGATGGCTGTGTACATAGTCGCATTTGCAGACATTTCATTTTGCAGTGTGTTTTTCTGCTGGTGCTTTTGTGTGCTGTGTGTGTGTGTGCGCGCGCGTGCGCGGTGTGCAGCTGCAGGTGGAGGCCTGTGAGACATGCAGTGTGCTGTTCAGTAAGGAGGGCCGTCTGAAGGCCCTGAGCACTCCTAAGGAGGGCAGTGAGGAGGAGGCCGATGAGGAGAGAGAGACACTGCAGGCTCAGCTCAGGGAGATGGAGCTGGAACTCGCACAGACCAAACTGCAGCTGGTGGAGGCTGAGTGCAAGATCCAGGTAGAGGGCCTGCCTTACCACAACACCTTCCATCACCAAGCCCATAGGGCCTGCCTGTCAGGAGCTAGCTATCGTACATGAAGACTTGACTGACTTGAAAGTTCTGATAATGAAGATGTTCATTTCACATCCTGTAACTCCTGTAGCCTTGCACATGTTCTGAAGCTCTACAATTGTCCTGTAACACTACATGTATGCTCTAGCTCTGTAAAAGTCCTGTAACCTTGCGTGTGTCCTGTAACCCAGTGCTCTGCTCCCGTCAGGATCTGGAGCATCATCTGGGTCTGGCACTCAGTGAAGTTCAAGCAGCCAAGAAGACCTGGTTCAACCGAACTCTGAGCTCAATCAAAACAGTAACAGGAGCGCAGGGCAAGGAGACCACCTAATGCTGGAACCAGCAAGACTCAGTGGCGCTCTCTCTATATCTGTCTCTCTCTCTCTCTGTTTACCCTCCACTGGTCCAGAATGAACCACATTTTTTGGTCCATTTTTTCCTTTTGTATAAAAAAAGAACTTTACAAAACTTTGTGTAAACAACCCCAAAACAAATTGATCATACTACATCAGAGAATGCTTTACTGCTAGTGTTTATACTACTGAACATACCAGGTGAGGAATGGGGACTCTCAGCAGTCTGGGGACATTAACAAAACACTTCTGCTACTGTTGTACTCAAGACTTCTTGCACAAAACACACATACAAACTCCAACCCAGCCAAGGTACGAGTAACTAACAGCTTTCTTAGGGGGAAAATTAGCTTTTCTAGTTTCTGTTTGACAACAACTTTAATTTGTACAATACAAATGAGTTTGCAGTTGTGATCTTATAAGATTGTTAATTTGTTAGACTGTGATGGCCTCCTGTGTGTGGGTGGGTGGTTGTGTGTACGTGTGTGTGAGATCAATGGAGGAGGTCACATACAGTTTCACAATCACTATTTAACCACTCCGTCTGGGAAACGGCGAGTACACTGTGGTCTTGTCGAATCCTTTGGGCATGGTGTGTGTGTGTGTGTATGTGAAAACATGTTTATTTGTGTGAGTCAAATGATGAGCATACGTGAAGAACACTGGGTTGGGGGAGGGGGTGTTTGCACCTTTCAGATGTATTTATACTGGCGTCAGTCTTGATCCAATTCTTGTTGTCAGAGGAAGGAGACCCTGAATTGTACATTAGAAGCTTATAACTGTTTCCCAGATTTATTTTGTATCTGTTCTCCATGGTAACTGTACTAATGTTGCCCAGTAGTACTGTGTTATACATAATGACGTTTCTTTATCTTAGTTTGCTTTAAGGTTTTGTCTTAAATGTCAAACTGCTGTCTCATGTATGACATGCCCAAGTGTACCTTCACCCCACATCACATCCTTATGGACATTGTAGTAGTGTAGGTCGCATCGTGTACATGTCCAGAAATTGCAATATAAAGCTACAATTATAAATCCGTGTTTTGTATGTACTTATTAAAAACACAGAAGACAAAAAACAGGCTTAATGTGATTTCATTATACTTCAACAGATCATGGATGTGCATTCGGGTTTCCGGAGCTGTGTTGTACAGAAAACGGAGGGCAGGCTCATGAACCTTACGGGAATGTAATGATTCTTTTAATATAGTATCTTTATTCCAGAAACTTCTAAAAGGACATAATATTTACAATGCTTATTGTGGTCAGCTGACCTTAGCCTTGACCTGTGCCTGTGCTACACATGTCACACCATCACCTGACCTAGGTCCAACACTCCCCATGAGGTCTATGGCGATGGGTACATTAGTCACAGCTCCTCTAGGACACACTGCAGTAACCATATCCTGGTATGAGTCTTCTGGATATAGGATATATCGTCGAGCCCAGGGGAAAAAAATTACAGGTGATTTATGGTCATTATAGGCTTGTCTGTGAAATGAGTTGGTCTCTCCTATGTTAGCTGTTTTCATTTTTCTATGATCTTTACGCCCTCCCAGGCGGATATGAAATGTCAAAATGTAGACGTCTGTTTAACAGTGCAACTGTCAGAGTAATACTCACTGACGTTCGCGCCCATCTGAAAAGCTAATCACCCATTCTGCTTGTCTTTTTAATGAGTGTCATTGAACTGGGAATTTCTATTGTCTCCTAAGTCTCCACAGCATCTGTTCAGAATATTTCATCGGGATGGAAGGCCGCTGGTTTATCGGACATGGTCCCAAGCTGTCACTGCTCTCAAGTCCTGAACCTTTTGTCTATAAAATTCAGCTTGCATGTGCAAGTGTGGTTTTATAGCTCTTCATATAGCATGCAGGCCTGTGGAAACACACCCTTGGAAGTGGGCTGGGTCAGGCAGATGAGGGAGTCCAGTTACGTAGAGATGCTCTCCTGTTACCTCAAAGCTTCAAACGTCAGCACTATGCAGTCATACTCAATGTCCCAATGCCCACTCAGTTTCATATGACCTGAAATATAGACTGTCTGCCAGGGGAAAGATCTGACCATGGCAGGACACTTGATGGCTTTGGGGCTGCTTGGCCTGCTTGGTCCCACAGAGGTTCTTTATAGGCACCAGTTGGGTTATTGATTTCCAAAACAAACTGTTCCTCCTGAACTCATCTGCAGATGTGGGGAGTCATTGGGTTAAATAAGAGCCGAACTCTGATCAGGGTGGCAGAGGTGCTGAGAACAACCCCCCCCCATTTGATGATTTTCCCAGATGAGAGGTGTCCCATGGGGTCTCCTTGAGAAGCATGCCGTCTTCTCTTAGAACACACAAGTGTCTCAGTTTGTAAAGAGAGTTGTGTAGTCCACATGTCCACCTGCGGTTTGGACATTGCCTTGCTGTTTCACTCCCTTGGACCACGTACCCCTTTATTCTAGTGTAATGGATCACATGCCAGTGACTCAGTGAAACTTGAGCAGGGCGTAGAGCAACATGAACTGTTAAAGTAACCACAGTCACATCACCCTCCTGCCTCTTACTGCACACCCTGTTGTTTTCCAGAACCTTCTTTTCAAACTGATCCCAGGTTTCCACTGAAGAACAAGACATGGAGATACATGTCAGTTCTTGACAGGAAGCCAGTGAGTTAAGCAAACGGTGCCCTTTCTTTAGAGTGAACTACTTAGTAATTCAGACCCTGGCGAATGGGCCACAGCTTGTAGTCGGCAAGGTCATAAAGTGTAATTAGTCATCTAATCCACTGGCTTCCAGTCCTACACCACTGTGGGTTATTTATGACTAGTAGGTGTAATCTTACCAACACGTGTGTTTTATAGAGTCTACTGACATAACTGATGACTTGGAGAAGGTGTTGGAGCAGGAGACACACTCAGCTGTAAACTGCACCTGGATAACACCCATCTGAATATAACTCATGATTTTACAAGCACATTGTACACTGACAATATAGAACACAAAGCAGATCACAAATTCTTTATAATTAGTGTATATAAAGTATATTAGTGTAAAAACCTTAAAATATACACTGCTCCAAAAATAAAGGG
This sequence comes from Brachyhypopomus occidentalis, assembly GCA_020368025.1. Taxonomy (NCBI): domain Eukaryota; kingdom Metazoa; phylum Chordata; class Actinopteri; order Gymnotiformes; family Hypopomidae; genus Brachyhypopomus; species Brachyhypopomus occidentalis. The sequence goes on along the minus strand of JAGXOD010000011.1, from coordinate 166,511 downwards.
AACACTTAAACAACACAATGAAACTCCAAGTCAACCACACTTCTGTCAAACCAACCTGTTCAGTTAGGAAGCAACACTGATTGTGAATCAATTTCACCTGCTGTTGTGCAAATGGAACAGACAACAGTAGAAATGAGAGGCAATTAGCAAGACACCACTAATATCCATGTTTCTGCTCAAACTGTCAGAAACCGACTCCATGAGGGTGGTATGAGGGCCCGACGTCCACAAGTGGGGCTTGTGCTTACAGCCCAACACCGTGCAGGGTGAGTGGCATTTGCCAGAGACCACCAAAATTGGCAGATTGGCCATTGGTGCCCTGTGCTCTTCACGGATGAGAGCAGGTTCACACTGAGCACATGTGACAGAGTCTGGAGATGCCGTGGAGAACGTTCTGCTGCCTGCAACGTCCTCCAGCATGACTGGTTTGGCAGTGGGTCAGTACTGGTGTGGGGAAGCATTGCTTTAGAGGGCCGCAGACCTCCATGTGCTAGCCAGAGGTACACTGACAGCCATGAGGTGCCAGGACAAAATCCTCAAACCCATTGTGAGACCATATGCTGGTGCAGTGGGCCCTGGGTTCCTTCTGATGCATGACAATGCTAGGCCTCATGTGGCTGAAGTGTGTCAGCAGTTCCTGCATGATGAAGGCATTGATGCTATGGACTGGCCGGCCCATTCCTCAGACCTGAATCCAATCGTGCACATCTGGGACATCATGTCTCATTCCATCCACCAATGTCACGTTGCACCACAGACTGTCCAGGAGTTGACTGACGCTTTAATCCAGGTCTGGGAGGAGATGCTTCAGGAGAACATCCGCCACCTCATTAGGAGCATGCCCAGGCATTGTAGGGAGGTCATACAGGCACGTGTAGGCCACTCACACTACTGAGCCTCATTTGAACTTGTCTTGAGGAATTTCCACTGAAGTTGGATCAGCCTGTCATTTGATTTTCCACTTTGATTTTTAGTATGATGCCAAATCCAGACCTCCATGGGATAATAATTTTGATTTACATTTTTTGTTATTTTGTTCTCAACGCATTCCACTATGTATTTTTTTTAAGGTTTTTACACTTAAATGTAACCATAAATGATGGAAAATATAGTGACTGACAGACAACCATGATGTTTTCACAACTAATAGTTTTTAATTGAATATTACAGCTAGCAAACATCTACTGCCATCTTTTGTACTCGTGTTGTCAAGCACAGCTCGCCCATGGAACTTGTGCACAATCACATCACATTATTAGATTAGTACCTTTAGTAATATTTCAAATCTAGTTAATTTTTTTATTCATGTAATTGTCTCATAACATTAAAACAAAATAAATAATTGTGAAACAGATGAGAGACTTGGTCGTGCCCCAGCTGCTGGCTTAAGCTCCCCCAAGAGGGGCATATCTACAGCAGACCATCACGGAAGAGCAAACACCAGGACAACATAACAAATCAGTAAATCTGCCACACTCACAAAGTCAGCAGAGAGGGATGTAAACGCACATGGGTACAATTACCCAAAGATCATGAGTGTTTTACACCACATAATTGCTCTATGTATATGTGCATGTGTTATACATACATACATACATATATATATATATATATATATATATATATATATATATATATATAAGCAAACATTTTCACATAGCTCTTCTATAATACTACGCTCTATGTATTTAATAAACATTTTCATTGGTACTTGAGGATTCTGCAAACCGTTCTCATGCAGAGGCTGCAGGACCTCAGACCTGCCACAGCGGCTGCAGGACCTCAGACCTGCCACAGCAGCTGCAGGACCTCAGACCTGCCACAGCGACTGCAGGACCTTAGACCTGCCACAGCGACTGCGGCTTCCAGATTTTCAGGTCTCACCCACAAGTCCCTCTCCCTGGCAGTAGGATGTGTGTTTGATAACCAACTGTAAAAGTAATTGTAATGATAGCTGCTCATAGGGAACTGAATCTGTTTAACGTTCACTGAAGGAGCCCAAAGACATAACCACCCTTGATCTGAACAGACCGCACCTGCCGTATTTACAAATGACAGTCCTATTTAAAGGCTTCACCTTTATACTCACTACCATTTTACTGTTTTGACTTACTTTATTCTGCTCTGGAGACACCTCCCCATTATACATCCTCTACACATGTGTGATACCTCCCCATCATACGTCCTCTAACACACATGTGACAGCTCCACATTGTACATCCTCTACACATGTGCCTGATACCTCCCCATTATACATCCTCTACACACGTATGACACCTCCCCATTATACATGTTCTTGGAGGATGTTTATTGTCATTGTGTCCTCTGTGCCATATAATGCTCCTGTGAAGACAATTTCCTTTTAGTGATCAATAAAGAAGACTCTATAATTCACACTAAAATGACGTGATTAAAAAGGGTGGGTGTGCTGCCATGGGTGTGCTGTAAGGGTAGGAGCAAATAACTGCTTGGCATTGACTGTTCCAATTTGCATATGTCTTTTTGTTGTTGTGAAAATAGGTTACCAGGGGTGTCTTGAGAAGCATGTTCCTATGATGTATAGCCAGTATGGAATTATGCTAGTCAGTAAAGGAAATATTTAGCATGACCATTAGTTCACAGACGTATCTCAGTCACCTAGAAAATGCAACTTTGGATCTCAAGAAAAGGTCTTGAGGGTCAACTGAGGACTTTTGTAACCCTTGTGGAAACCTGCAACTTAAAGACCTTTGTTTGAAACCTGGCAGAATTGTTTACTTTGTTATCAGCTGTCTTCTAACCCTAACTGTGACCCTGACCATTACCCTGACCTCTCTGGGAAAGAAATGCCTTGCCTTGACTTTTATTGCAATTTCATAAACTACCCCGAATTCAACACAAGGTGCAAAGTCTGTTAAATCCACATCAGAGAGTCAAATTGGGGTGGGTTCGACCTAAAACACTATGATTCCTCACAAATATGTACAAAGACCAGAGTCGGAGCAGCCAGGACTGGTGGAGTGAGACACACAGGGAGTCTTATACATTTTCTTGCTGGTCTTTAAAATTCACTTATACCAGTTTTGTTGTTAATATGTATGACTTTATATAGACTATACACCTATCACATTTTCAATACATCTTTTTTGTGCTAGACCATATGGCTTCTATGTTTTGGGCTTCTGTAATAACCCTGCAATATCTTAGTTTTTAGTTGTACTATTTTCAATATATATATGGCCATATATGGTTAAAGAAATACCACTTAATGCTCACACTGCTAAGTTAACAGACAATAGGTTAACATAAGCCTTGACATTGTGCAGTCTGATACCCAGTACATCTGTCACTGTTGGCCACAGTGGCGTTTTTCAGACAACATATGCCTTCACACTTCAGCACATTCACTAATACACAAAAGCAGACCGAGTTAGCTAAGGATTATGATTTGACTATAACATGGAAGACTGTGTATGACAGAGAGATAATTTCCCATGCTAAATTTGCCTTCTACTCATCTAAGAATAAATGAAAAGATAGCGTAACTTCACAAATGCTGTCCTTAAAACCTTGATATAGATCCGCCTAGCACTTTGTGGTAGACAATTAAAATTATGGAAAGGAGCTTGTATGTTTGACAGCCATTTATAAAGCAGCATAGAGAAAACATCTCATAAAGGCAACCATCTTATGAATTACATGGTTGCCCCATTTCTTTGATGAATGAAATTTCTTCTCAAAGCTATCTTTCCAGAATATTCCACAAAGAACTTACCGACATAAGGACTTACCATCATTAATCAAAAATGATTGAAGTCATTCTTCTGGGTAGGGGGAAAAACTTTTGAGGTTTAACATCTTATTTACTGTAACTGTGGTGCAGATTAAGCATTTAAAATTACAAGTAGGATGAAAATAAGGCTGTGCTCGTTAGACAGAGGATGAAAATCAGGATGTGCTCGTTAGACAGGTAGGATGGTAAGGGTGTGCTGGTTAGACTGGTATGATGGTATGGGTGTGCTAGTTAGACTGGTAGGATGGTGTGATATCTGTTCCAGCTGTACCAGAGTGGACTTGTTAAGATCTGCGTTGCTGTATTTCTTCAGACTTTGCAGGCTCAGCTGGACCACACTGACCTGTTTGGGAGTTTTTCCTAGTCTTTCACATTCTCAGAATGGCTCACATCTTTATGAAAGTTTTTTTTCAGTCAAATAATCTATAGTTGCAAGTGTACTGTGTTAAATTATTTAAAATACTTGTGTGGTGCTTATATCTGAATAAACATCTTTTCCCACTGTAAAGTACTTTTTGTTTAACAGTATTTGAGAAGTATTCTGGCCTTCCTGAATCATTATTGATTATTATTCAGAGACAATTATTTTAATTAAATGAGTCTGTGAAAGCTTAACTTTCACCTGAAGCATTATTTTAAAAATTACAAATTCCCTCTTTTCTCTTTTTGTTCTATCAGATATACTATGACAGGAGCATGTGACCGTGACAGTACTGTGTTAGTAATTAGTCAGCCTGCACCAGAATGTTGGACTGTCCTTGTCTGTCGGCGGCAGCATTCTGGGGACCAAGCCGAGTGCTTTTCCCCAGTCCAGCTGTGAGAGTGTGCTTTGTGTTCAAGAGAGAGCAGACCGACAGAGTCACTTTAGCTGCCCGCCAAACCTGCTCACACACGTGCACATCTTTGTATGTGCGTATGTGTACATATGTATGTGTAGGGTGTGAACACCACAGGCAAATGAGAAAGAATGTAACCAGCTCAAATGTTTAGATGGGATGTGCCTTCTGAGGATCTGTGTTTCAGTGTGTGTGGGTTTGTGCATGCATGAAGTAACAACTGTTTCTACAGAGAAAATGACATTTGGAAAAGATTTCTCTATAAAGCCAAGATGCCACACTTTAGTCATACTGATCAAATGTATGCACACACACGCACACACATACAGATACACACACTCGCACACACACACATATACACACACACACAATATGGGAGAGGCATGGTCAAGCAGCTCAAGGTGTAGAGGAAGCATTACTAATCTACTACAAGTAGATTAAGGAATGGGCTTTCATATTGCATGTCAATATAGATTAAATTACGAGATTAAATTGCTCAGTATATATAAAACTGGAAGAAAGCTATATTCTAACATACTGGTTACTTTTCACTTTGTAATTCTAAAATAATTTATACCAACAATATTTAAATGTATATGTATATATAGTATATAAATATACATAGGTACATAGGTATATCTACACATATATATTTATAGTACTGTATACCATACATATATATGCATATATTGGTAGTATAGCCACACACACACACATGGTGAATATACAATGAACATGAATATATTGCAATGCGCTGGCAGAGTAAGACTCAACATTCACATCATCTCAAGGAAACCGAAAGCGTATAAAAGTGCAGGTGTATTGCTAGATAATACCAACGTCCCCAGTCAGGCTGAGCTGAGGTGAACAAGTCAAATTGGATATTGCTTTTCTATGACTTGTGTGTCTCTTTTTTAAAACCTTAATTTAGGCATAGGTTTGAGAGGTTGAGTGTGTGTTGTTTGGGGCGTTTCTGTGCGGTGGAGACAGCCTGGTCAAGCCTGGAGCGGCACACCACTTTAGAGCCACACAACCTGATGGTTCTAGAAGTCAGAGAAGAGATCTTGAGGACCCAAGTGAATAATAAAAGGTGCGATGGTCCGCGGCTGGTAAAAGGGATTGTCAATGAAAAGACCACCTACAGTGAGGAAAAGAGCAGAGAGAGCTGCAATTAATGGCGCAGGCCAGCAGGAGGCAGTGGTACACACTCTGATGGGAAGAGGTGGTCTGGGTGTGTTGCAGGGGTGGATATTAGGGTCTCTGCTCTTTCAGGCTGTATGTGGGGTTTTCATTGAACCAGGAGCGTTTCAGGAGGTTAATAAAAGACATTAACAACTTAAGTTGCACGGTCATCACTTTCCGACAAAAAAAACAAAAAAAGAAAAAAAAAATCATCATCATACTGAAAACGTAACAACTACCAAAAAGAAAAGAAAAACACTCTGAGCTTATTCATTCAAGATAAAAAGCAAAGGATGTGGGAGGAAAATGTGGCAACTTCAAAGTTTCAGACAAATGTGGTTAGTACATAACTCTGAAAATCAGAACCAGAACCAGTGTGATTTTGGAAAGAGTATAGTACAATGAATGCCATCGCCATCAAAGAGAACAGGCCCCATTGGTTTCTGAGTGGACACAGTTGAGGATGACCATGAGGAATGGCAAGGGTCTTCATCTTACAGCGATGGGAGTCATGTGACCACAACAAGTAACCAGGGAGATGGTGGTTCTCTTTGGTTAGTGATGGCCACATTTCCTGTCACAGTCCAGCACACACACCTTCTGAGTGGGTTTAAGATTACTCAGCAAAAGGTCAATCTGAAATGGCACCCCGGTGATTTTTCACCAATAGGAAAAATTTTAAGTTGTATACACAGCAAAACAACACGTTACATCTACAAAATTTAGGGTAAGAATATAGTCAAAAGTTACTGAAAATCTGAGGCAGATATATGGTATAACTTTCATTGAGCCTACAGTAAGCTACACTGTCATTATTTGGGAGATCAAACTGTTTTGACCTCCCCTCAAGGTACAAACTGCAGAAGGTGAAGGAGGAGATAAGAGGAAGCAGAGGACACTGGGAGGGGCCTTGTGCTGGGAGGGGCCTTGTGCTGGGCTGTGCACCAGGAAGAACTTACATCTCACACGCTGACACTCACCGAGGAGAAAAACAACAAAACACCAGAAGGAAAGCAAAAACAAAACAAAAAGAACATAAAAGACAATCAGGTAGCACATCTCCATGGATCCCTTGTTGCTGCTTTCGATTCTCCGATGTGTGCCTGAGACGGGAGGCTCCGGTGTTGTGAAGTGTCAGCATTCTTTGATGTGATGTGTTTCTGCTGTCCTGCCTCTGTGTGTGTGTGTGTGTGTGTGTGTGTGCACGTGCGTGCGTGCATGCATGTATAAGCCGTGTCTGAGGGATTCTGTCTTTCCAGACATGCAGGCCTGCATCCTGACTGCATGGAACCAGTCAGCAGCAGTGCAGCCTCTAGGGTTAGGGTTAGGGTGGAGCCTCTAGTGCTGCTTCTAGAGTTAGGGCTATGATGAAGCCTCTTCCTCATGCACCTGCAGCGACTCTCAGCCGCTGGGCTGGAGGGGAGAATGCAACGGGCCCAATGCTGAAACAGGTCTCTACCCAGCACCTGCTGTATCTAGCTGCCAAAGGCATCACTCATCCACATAACACCATCCTCCCGCACTAATGTTCGGGACAACACACTTCCAATTATGAACAAGCATAAGAGTCTACACACTGCGATATCGCATGACGCTTATAATGCTACATTACCTTAACTCTACAAAGCTGTGCGAGTATACAGGCTTATTAGGTACATATCAGTCAGTTCTTGGCAGTTGAGGAAGATAGAGGTTTATTTGTCAGCAGTAGTTTGAATTAGACCTACACATCCCATATCTTCTGCCTTTACAGAGATAGTGCCTATATCCAATCAGATTCTGCCTTTACAGAGATAGTGCCTATATCCAATCAGATTCTGCCTTTACAGAGATAGTGCCTATATCCAATCAGATTCTAATTCTAACCTAGAAAAAAATAAACCAAAATAAAGGTATAATTTAAAATTCCACGAATGAGGTAACAATTCACAGTACAAATCCTTCAAGTCTGTATAAGAACTTAAAAACCTGCATCTTTAAAAGTCATAAAACATTAAGAGGTCAAAAAATAAAATTAAATTAAAATGTTCTTTACAAATGATCCTCCACCGAAAGTACAGCTCTCTGTGAACTGTACACTCACGTGCTGTCTAACATTCCCTTCTGGATTAAAGGTGGTGTGTTTAGGTGTGTGTGTTTATGCATGTGTGAGTGTGTGTGTTTTGGTGGATCTCCTGAGCTAAAAGAAGGAGTAGTGGGGGATGGGGAAGGCGGGCACTTTCATGACGGGCAACAGAAGCATTCTCTTGGGCAAACCTAGAAAGAGAATAAGAGTACTGCACATGAGTCTGGACCTTTCAAGGAAAATCAGATCAAATAAGGACTTGTCCCCCCGCAAGATCAGTGCCAAGTCATATCCCCTTCTAACCAAAGGGTCATGTCCCCTTCTAACCAAAGGGTCATGTCTTCTTCTAACCAAAGGGTCATGTCCCCAAGAGAGTGAAGAGCAGGTGAGGGTGAGGAAGGGACAGTGAGCCAATCAGGTGACAGGTCCAGGGGGAAGAAGCTGAAGTGTTAGTGCAAATGTGAGTGTGAGTGCAGATGATGTCTGCTTTACTGCACATCTTTATACATATAACACTACTCATGAAATGTAACCTAATCTTCACATGAACGCTACAGTATATAAGTGGATGAAATAACATAGTTTTGCCATTTTTGGTTTACACTGAATGCCTGGCAGGAATTTCTTTGAGTAAATTCTATATGCAACCAGAGAAGGTCACCGTACCTCCCTGCAATCCTACGTTAAACAGGTGTCTGTAGTATGTGTATGGGACCCTCCAGCTCTGTACTCAGGTACAAACAATGGTGAGATATTTCTAAACACGAAGAACATCACTGTGAGCTATTTATGCTGGCACACATCTCCTTAACCCTTCATGTGCTGTCCACATGTTCTCAGTCCTTTTTGCGAATGGCACAAGTGTCCTCAGTTGTGTAAAGGGTCCAGGGATGTATTCAGGGCTAAGGCTGGCTGGGTTGGACATCATTACAGGTTGGTTTGACTAATGACTACAGAATTGTAAAGCTAGTGTATTATTTTTGCTTGCTTGTGTATGTGTGTGTGTCTGTGTGTATGTGTGTGTGTGTGTGTGTGTGTGTGTGTGTGTGTGTGTGTGTGTGTGTGTGTGTGTGCATGTGCATGTGTTGTACTCTCCCAGTCCCATTTTAGAAATCACAAAGCAGCAACAGGAGGCAAGAGGTTTGGACAGCATCAGATGGCTTGAGTGAGAGGATCTGCATGCACACAGCTCTCCAAGACCAGAGAGACATAGAGAAAGAAAAAGAGAGGGAGGAGCAGAGAGAGAGGAAGGGAAGAGAGGGAGGGGGTGGGGATGGATGGAGTACGCTGATCTCTCATGGCACCACCCCAGGCTTCCCTTCACCTGGTGTCAAACACGTTATGTAGCAGGAAGAGACCAGGACGCTGAACACAGTCCACCAGCCCACAATGGCCTTACCCTAACCCTTACCTTAAACCTAACCCTAACACCTAACCCTTACCTTAACCCTGACACCTAACCCTTACCTTAAGCCTAACCCTAACATCAAATGTTTACCTGAACCCCAACCCTAACACCTAAGCCTTGCCTTAATCTTAACCCTTACCCTAAATGGCCTGCACACCCACATTCCTTCCCTCCAGTCTCTCTGTCCCTCCATATCCCCCTCTGCACCCCCACCTTCACCCCAATTTTCCCGCACCTTCACCCATCTATACCAAGCTGCCCCTCACTCTATACCTCAATCACCCCACCCATCCACCCTATATATCCCACTCCTCAATCACCCGCCCCTCACTCCACCCTTCACCCCACCCCTCCATCTCCCACCCATCACCCACCCATACAACCTATTTATCCCACTCCTCAATACCCACTTCACACCACCCCTCACCCCACCCTTAATCCACCCCTCACCCCGTCCTTCAATCACCCACCCATCCACACAACCTATCCCGCCCCTCCCCTCTGCACTCCACCTCTTTTAACTGCTAAAATGCACATACGACTCATTCAGAGGAGCTTCAGCCAGGCAGGTGGACCTGAGACACACACCCAGTGCCCCCCATGTCTCTGTGTAGTGCCACACACTACACTGTGTATCCAGTGTCACACACTACACTGTGTATCTGGTGCCACACACTACACTGTGTATCCAGTGCCACACACTACATTGTGTATCCATTGCCACACACTACACTGTGCATCCAGTGTCACACACTACACTGTGCATCTGGTGCTCCACACTACACTGTGTATCCAGTGCCACACACTACACTGTGTATCCAATGCCACACTCTAGACTGTGTATCCATTGCCACACTCTAGACTGTGTATCCAGTACCACACACTACACTATGTATCCGGTGCCACACACTACACTATGTATCCGGTGCCACACACTACACTATATATCCATTGCCACACACTACACTTTGTATCCGGTGCCACACATTAAACTGTGTATCCAGTGCCACACACTACACTGTGTATCCGATGCCACACATTTCCCTGTGCATCACCAAAGCAGGTCGCCCTAAAGCTGCCCTGAACAGGCGGCACCGGACACAGCAGCAGGTCAAAAACAAACCAGCGAGGTAATACTGTGTGAATGTAAGTGAATGCATGCGTGTGTTTGAGTATGCCTTCTCTACAAACCTGTCTCTACAAGCCTGTCTCTACAAGCCTGTCTCTACACACCTAATTGATAGAGGATATTTACTGTTACAGCAAAGGACTGCACATTACATGGTATACATGGTATACGCACATAATATATCAGTGCATCAGTCTCCTAGCCTTGCTTCTGTCTCTATAAGCACACCTGTCTCCCTAAGCACTCCTGTCACTATAAGCACACCTGTCTCTATAAGCACACCTGTAGCCATGGCTGCTTTGAATGGGACATCTCAGTGCTGTAGAGTGCAGAGCCTTGTGGACACTGCGAGAGAGAGAGAGAGAGAGAGTGAGGGGGCTAGGAAAGAGGGAGAGTGAGACAGAAAGAGAGACAGAAAAATAAAAGGAGAAAGAGAGAGAGGGAGAGACAGACACGTGTCCAGAGTCAAGGACAGGGGCAGAGACAGGAGTGGGTGGAGCAGGCAGACTCAGATGAGACAGTGTTGGACACACCCAGCCGAAGCAAAGCAAGGCTTCCTCCAACCACAGGAAGAACCAAAAGGTTATGACCCTGGCCTCCCACTGGCTAGGAGGGGGTGGGGGGGGGGTCGCCAGCTCGGCTTCAAACCAGGAGAAAATCACTGGCTTGACAGATTCAGGCCCAATTGAGAGCTTTGGGAGGGGGCAGGTAGGTGGGCAATTTGGACCCTAGGATTGCTCTGGAGGCATGAGGGAGGGGCAAGGAGGTACGTACCATATGCTGGAGCAGCAGGGGCTGCACCGTACCCGTATGGGCTCCCAAAACCTGTGAGGGGAATGAGCACACACACACACACACATGTGCACACACACACACACATACATGCACATATGCAAATTCAGGCATACACACGCACAGACAGACACACACACACGCACGCACAGGCGCACGCACAGACGCACGCACACGCATGCACAAACACACAATCCTTCTCAATCGTCTTTTCATGAAAACTCCTGTGAGGTAACAGCCAAAATAATGACTAGCAGCGAACTTCAATGATGCAGAATTTAAGGACACACTGGTGTTATTTTTGTGTAACTTGAAATTTGTGATGGACATACATACGCATATACACACATACCAATAAAAATGCATTCAAAAATACAGTCAGAAGGACGGCCACATACACACACAAACACACACATACACACAGGACATATGCATGGGACTGGCACCTGGTGTGACGTAGCCCGGTGCTGCAGCACTGATGAAGGCTCCGCGTGTGAGGGCTGCTCTTCCTCTTCCTCGAGCTGCTTGTGCCGCCACTGCAGATGCAGCAGCAGCAGCAGCGATCACGCCCTTAGACTACAACACACACACACACACACACACACACACACACACGCACACACACAAATATACATACACACATACACACATACAAACACACGCGCATCCATCCATACACACACAAGCGCGTACGCATGCACACAGAAAAAAACTGATTTAACATTAATATTATTACTGTGGGCTTCATCTGCTATTACCACCATCACTACCACCATCACCATCACCATCACTACCATCACCACCACCATCACTACCAACATCACCACCACCATCACTATAGGCTGAACAGGTGGGACACTCCACTATACTCTGATTGCTCCATCTTAACCATTTACATTTAATCAGACATTGACCATCTTTCAAATCAGACAAACCAAACACTACCCATCTTACAAACCAGACACTAACCATCTTAAAATCCAGGCATATTGGACATTGAGTCAAGGTTAGAGTATTGATTACTGATCAGGAAGCACTGTAGGGGAAATAACTTGTTACTGAATAGGTTATACAGCAGGCCTCTTGAATACCAGAGGATTAGATTGTTGCTTACTGATTACTGATAATAGCAATGATAACTCACCTGAGGGAGAAGCTTCTTCTTCTTGCTGCTGGCAGCGTTGGGCCCAGAAAAGAGCTTCTCCAGTGCAGCAAGGGCAGCGCTTGCTTTTGCTACTTTCTTATTGGGCCCCGCACCACGGAACTTCTGTCCGTCAACCTCAACCTGCCAATAAGAGGACAATGTTAGAATGTTCCATTTGTTAGATAGAGTTTCAGTCAACCAGCGCATGTAGAACATAAGACTTGGGATCCTTGTGTAAAGAATTGTAAAATACATCTGATGGTAAAGAATTGTAAAATACATCTGATAGTAAAGAACTGTAAAATACATCTGATGGTAAAGAATTGTAAAATACATCTGATGGTATTCCGTAGTACTACATATTGGATATATATTTATTGTGCGTGATGTATGCAATGCATCTTTGCTTGTATCAACAATAATGGAACTTTACACAAGAATGAACCCTAGAACTATTAATGTGGAGATGGTCCCATAGACATCAATGTGGGGTTGGTCCCATAGACATCAATGTGGAGTTGGTCCCATGGTCTGTAACTTTACATGGTCTGTAACTTTATGGCCACTTTGTGGCCAAGTTGTTTCCACTTTTTTCTAATACCACTCACTGCTAATCATGAAATCTATAGGAGGAGGAAATTTCATGAACTGACTTGTTGCAATGGTGACATCCTATTACAGTACCACACTCAAATTCAGTGAACTCTTCACAACTTGTTCTTTGCCTAATGTAAATCAGACTGTATGGCTAAGTGCTCAAGTTTAAACACCTGTGGCAATGTGTGTTAAGAGGTATGTCCCAATACTTTTGCCCATATATAAAGTGAGTGTGTTTGTGTGTGCATTTCAGAGTGAGAGTGTGTGTGCTTGTGTGTGTGTGTGTGTGAGAGAGAGAGTGTATGTGTGTGTGTTTGTGTGTGAGTGTGTGTTTGTGTGAGTGTGTGTGTGTGTATGAGTGCATGAATCACCTCCATGACGAAGCGCTTGTCGTGGCTGCCTCCGCTCTCTGAGATCAGCTCGTATTTGAGACCTCGCCGCTTCTCATTCAGCTCCATAACTGGATTCTTACCGCTTGCTGTCAAAATAGGACCCTGAGTTCGAACCTACACACACACAGTCACACACACAACCACACATACACACACACATATGAACAACTCAAACATGATTAGAGCAGTAGTGAGCTCTGGAGGCCAGGTTTGAGCTTTCTTCCACCGCCATGCTGAGCCAAGCTGGTGAGTGTGTGTGTGTGGTGTGTGTGTGTACCTCCAGTGTGTTGGAGCTGTCTGTGGAGTGTGATGTGTTATTGCTTGAGTGCGTGGACGTCTCACTCTTGCCCTCACTGTCAGACTTCTCGTCGGCACTCAGAGAGTCCAAGTCTGTGTCAAACCCTGTGGGGTATCCCATGGCCTGCAGCACCTGGTGCGGCCGCCATCAGACAGGAAAGGTTAACAGACAGACATCACTACACCCACCAACACATGCCCGCATATATCACTTCTAGTGCAAATCCATGTGTGATGCGCTTACACACACCCCACACAGACATTTCTCCCCTTTCACCACTGTGTGGTGCCCTGTGCATCAGAAAGACAGCACGCAGTACCAAACTGTCCACTGAAATCCCCCAAACAACAGAACCAAATATGGACCTGCAGGTAGCTGGGAAGAATTAGACAAAACAATTTATCCACTTAGCAGACATACCCAGAGACCAGCTATGTGCTGTTAGGGTTACCCTAACCATAACCCTAACCATTTTCAACTTTCACACTGCCAATAAGGCTAGTCATGCAGTTTACTAGTAAATTGTGATACAGCTCCACTCTTGAATGACTGCATGTTCAATCAGACATCACTTCTCCCCTCACACTGCACATCATGGCCGATGAAGCCAAACATCCGCCTGGTCCAGTATCACAGACCGACAACCATAGTGGGTTTGAGAATATCTGCACCAGAATAAAAGATCTAATCTGTTAGCAAATGTCTTCATCCTGTGGACAGACCTGTATCTAGACTGAGACCCATTTCTACACCCATGTCTAGACAGAGACCCATGTCTAGACAGAGACACACCCCTCCCCAGGTGTGGTGGGTTAATGACATGGACCTTTGCCAGTCTGAGACTGTATGATTTCAATCATGTCAGAGAGTACAGTTGACTGGTTCCATCCTAATCATATCCTGCATTTACATGCTCTGGATTAAGCTGTCTCCCTTCTCTATAGTCAGCCTCATAATCCTCATAATCAGGAAATTTGGGATTACATTCACAATCTGGTAATACTGGGATTTAGACCCTCATGCCCATTAGGCCTATGAGTGTGTGTGTTTGTGTATCTATCTCCATGAGCACAGGGGGAGTTTTGGAGGGATTTTCCAGACAAGTCTCCACATTTCAGTCTCTTCACAATAACGTAGCTAATATTCTCTAAATCTTGGGCTCCTAGCCCTAACTCTGAAATGAAAGTTCTTGAAGGTCTACACCTGCTAACCCTAACCCTCGTGAAGGTTTACACCTGCTTACCCAAACCCTCGTTAAGGTTTACACCTGCTAATCCTAACACTCAGGAAGGTTTACACCTGCTAACCCTAACACTTATGAAGGTTTACACCTGCTAACCCTAACCTTCGTGAAGGTTAACACCTGCTAACCCCAACTCTCGTGAAGGTTTACACCTGCTAACCCTAGCTCTCGTGAAGGTCTAACCCTACTTTTGGTTTAGTTTCCGGCGCAGCTGCCGAGTCACTCTCAGTTATACCTTAACAGCTACATGCAGCTTAGCCGTCTTCTTGGAGGAGCCGGATGCTTCGTAGACGCTGCCGTCCACGTCCACAGACATAGTGAAGACAGGAGCATGGACTGGGCCGGACTGGGACAGCAGCTTGTACTGCAGACCTGGGCGGATCTGGTTCAGGCGCATCAGTGCATTCATGGGCTGGTTGCAGTCTACTGCTTTACTGTCCAGAACTGTGAAGTGTTTGTGTGAGAGACAGACAGTGTGTGTGTGTGTGAGAGAGATAGAGAGACAGACACAGAGTGTGTGTGTGTGTGTAACAGAGAGAGAGAAAAAGAGTGTCAGTCAACGTGTGTCAGTCCTGTAAAGTCTTTAAAGGGAACAAATATTTATATATAAAATAAGATTCCAGTGAATAACTGTGGTGCACTGCAGTAAAAATACAGAGGTAGTAAAAACCAGAAAACACACACACACACACACACAGGGGCACACAGTACTTATACACTTATGTCTCTAGGGGCAAAGCTGCATGTGTTAGCGCAGTGACCACCAGCAAGCCCAGCAGGGTGTCTGCCCTCCAGCCTGCACCCCCGTGCCTGGACACACTGCACATCACACCAGCAAGCCCAGCAGGGTGTCTGCCCTCCAGCCTGCACCCACGCGCCTGGACACACTGCATATCACACCAGCGAGCCCAGCAGGGTGTCTGCCCTCCAGCCTGCACCCCCACGCCTGGACACACTGCACATCACGCACACGCAGCACAACTCCATGAAGAGCAACTCAGCTCCGCATGAACAACAGAGCTCCCAGCTCCCATACCAGTGGCCATTCTGAGGTATTCCGTTGCAGGACTACACAATTAAATTTTTTCATGTGAACACCACTGAGTTGCCATCCTATTGCCAGTTAAATGAGTTGCTTATTGATTTTTAAAATCTCCTGTTTATTAATTTTTGGACATAGCTACACATAACCCCGATATAGGCAACCTCTACAAAGACATCATCAAAATCATATTGATGAACAACGTAACCAAAGCTAAGTTCACTATTTCCGAGACTCTTGTTGCTTGTGCAGAGTGTGGCATGCATAGTTATTGTTCTCCTTCTTCTGTCAGTAGTGGTAATTGTATATGTGAGGAGTATAGATTAATTATTAGCCTGACAGAGAAGATTTCTTGTCTAGAAGAGCAAATCCGGGCTCTAGAAAGTCCTAGAGGGCAGTCGGTAGCACCTAGTGTAGCAGGTCTGTTTGCCACAGCCATTGCTAGAGAGCCCCCATGTTCTGGCATAAGAGCCCTCACATCAGGGCAAATGGGTGATGTCTCGGCGGCACAGCGCTGAGCACCGTTGAGTTCGTGTGTCAAACAGGATTGCCCCACTCAGCAATACACCTGCTGACGTGTTAACGTGTTAAAAAAAAATAACGCAGTTAACGCAGCTGGGTTTTTTTTTCCTGTGGCGCCTGACCTATGACGTGGTATGCCGCCGCCAATTTTGGCTAAACATGGAGAAGGACACGGTTTTAGGCGTAAAGTTTTACTTCAAAAAGATGCCTGATGGATCTTTGGACAAAAGTAAAGTAATCTGCACTCTTTGCAAAGCGGAATTTCATTACCACAGAAGTAATTAGTCTTTGACATATCACCTCAACGCAAAATGTAAAGGAGGAATAAGCTGAGTCATTATACCATGGCGGTGAAACAGACAATGTGAACTCTTTGAAAAAAAATTTTTTTATATCCCTTTGTTAGATTTTGCGCTGATATTGTTGAAATTCAAATGACAATTCAGTAAAGTTCACAAGAGACAATCTGTGTTCAAAGTTAAATGCAATTAAACAAAGCATTTGAATATAATTACAGTGTTGATTTTATTTTCATTATTTCAGTGTTCATTTAAATATAATTATTAAAAGTTCAGTCTCAAGAAGGAAAGTGCGATTAACCGCGATTAATTACAGAAAACTGCGATTAATTAGTTAATTTTTTTTTATCGAATGACAGCCCTAGTTAAAATCCATCTTGAAAATGCACATGATTATTTTAAAATTAACTTTCAAGCAATTCTTGATTCAGTAGGTATCACTCAGAATGTGGTGGGGCCTATGCATAATTGTAACAATACTTCTTATTGGTATTGGCATAGCCAGTGTAGTAGTACTTCCTCAAAGAGAGGGGGTTTCTGACCACTCCCTAAGAACATACGAGTTGTGTTTGAACGTTGGTATTCATTGACTGCCCCATTATCAAAATAAGCAAGCAATTACATCTGCTACTATAGCTGCCTTCATCCATACTTTACCGGATCTGACAAACGAAGATCTACATGTAGCTCTGGAAGGGCTTGACCGTATAACCGAAAATGTTGAGAATTCTCTCTGTAAAGCTTTAGATAAGCTTGTGCCATCATGATCTAAGAGAGTGGATGAGAAAAGAATGGGTCCTTGGTACAATGACCACATATGTAGTCTCAAACGAGCCGCACGAATCCTGAAACGTAAATGGCGAAATTCTAAATTAGAAGTATATAGACTGTCATGGAAAAACAGTCTTATTGAATATAAGCATGTCCTCCATACAGCAAAATCTGTCAATTTACAAATTGTGATGGCGAGGGAGTTCAAAAAAGAAGGATGTGATCACGTCAGTCTCAGGGAAAATGGAGCATTTAATAGATAAAGTGCACAAACTCAAAACCCATGAACTAATACAAACTAAGGCTACAATAACCAGCAGCATTCAACTGGTACATAGACAAGACATACACTATATTGCCAAAAATATTCGCTCACCTTCCTTGACTCACATATGAGCTTAAGTAACATCTCTTTCCTAATCCATAGGGTTCAATATGAAGTTGGTACAGTCTTTGCAGCTAGAATAGCTTCAACTCTTCTGGGAAGGCTGTCCACAAGGTTTAGGAGGGTGTTTATGGGGATTTTTGACCATTCTTCCAGAAGCGCATTTGTGAGGTCACATACTGATGTTGGACAAGAAGGCTCAGTCTCCGCTCTAATTCATCCCAAAGGTGTTCTATCGGGTTGAGGTCAGTCAAGTTCATCCACATCAGACTCTGCCATCCATGTCTTTATGGACCTTGCTTTGTGCACAGTCATGTTGGAAGATGAAGGGGCCAGATCCTAACTGTTCCCACAAAGTTGGGAGCATGGAATTGTCCAAAATGTCTTGTTATGCTGATGCATTCAGAGTTCCTTTCACTGGAACAAAGGAGCCAAGCCCAGCTCCTGAAGAACATTCGTCACACCAGAGAATGCAGCTCCACTTCTCTCCAATGGCAGCGTGCTTTACACCACTGCATCCGATGCTTTCCATTGCACTTGGTGATGTATGGCTTGGGTGCAGCTGCTCGGCCATGGAAACCCATTCCATTAAGCTCTCTGTACACTGTTCTTGAGCTATTCTGAAGGCCACATGAAGTTTGGATGTCTGTAGTGATTGACTCTGCAGAAAGTTGGCGACCTCTTCGCACTATGCACTTCAGCATCTGCTGACCCCGCTCCGTCAGTTTACGTGGCCTACCACTTCGTGGCTGAGTTGCTGTCATTCCCAAACACTTCCATTTCATTTTCTTATAATACAGCTGACAGTTGACTGTGGAATATTTAGGAGTGAGGAAATTTTATGACTGGATTTGTTGCACAGGTGGCATCCTATCACAGTTTCATGCTGGAATTCACTGAGCTCCTGAGATCCACCTATTCTTTCACAAATCTTTGTAAAAACAGTCTGCATGCCTAGGTGCTTAATTTTATACACCTGTGGCCATGGAAGTGATTGGAACACCTGATTCCCATCATTTGGATGGGTGAGAGAATACTTTTGGCAATATAGTGTATATAGACAGAAAAGGACCCTTGGGTGTTGAATTCCCTAATGGGCCACGTCCACCCCAGGGACGAACACAAAGCAACAACGACAGGACAGACATAGAACACTGCCGCTGCTGACGGAGGAGGCCGGCAGGGGGCCTCTGTACCCTCTGTACCGTGACACACATGCATTCTGGCAGCTGTCTGGTCAGCTCTGATGCTTGTTTAGTTCTTATCCCCAATCGTTCGTACCAACTTTCCTTGGTAAGTTCTTTGAAACCCTCCACATGTATACTGGATGCTATACCAACTTGTTTACACAAAGAACTACTGCAATTATTATCCATTGCTCACTAAGAACAACTCTTCTCTGAGCCTTGTAGTCATTAAGCCACTAATTAAAAAACCTGGTCTTAATCCCCATGAACTGTCCAAATATAGGCTATAACTATATCTCTAATCTGTCCTTCATATCCAAAATTCTAGAGAAAGTAATTTCTTCACAACTCCAGTCCAGTTCATGTCCTCCAGATCATGTACTCCAGTTATTTCAGTCTGGATTTAGACCCCACCACAGCACCAAAACCACAGACTAAAGCAGTTAATGATCTATTAATGTCCTCTGATAAAGGATACATTTATTTTCTTATACTCTTAGACCTTAGTGCTGCTTTCAACACCATAGACCACATTCTTCTGGATAGGCAGGAGGTCAAGCACTCTCCTGGTTCAAATCCTACCTGATGGATCAATACCAATTTGTCCTTGTAAATAATAAATGCTCAGAACTCACAAAAGTAAAATATGGTGTCCCACAAGGATCTGTATTGGGCCCCATATTATTCTCATTATACAGTATATGCTACCATTAGGCACAATCATTCGTAGGCATAGTATTAGCTTCCATTGCCATGCAGGTGATACTCAGATGCATATATCTTCTAATCCAGATTATGTCAATACTACTTACAAAATTGAGAACTACGTTCAGGAAATAAAAAATTGGATGGCGCCTAATTTTCTTCTTTTATATTCTGACTTGAGCTAATATTCCTCTTACCCTAAATGGTTTTTCAGAAACACCTTAATCTACATAAAAAACTTTTGAGTCGGATCTTTCATTTGATACACACATACACAATGTCACTAAAGATGCCTTTTTCCATTTATGTAATAATACCAAGCTGAGACATTTACTTTCGTTATCAGATGCAGAAAAATGGTCCACGCTTTTGTCTCATCAGGATTGGACTAATGTAACAGTCTTTTAATTGGATGCTCTAAAAAGTCCCTAAAGAAACTCCAACTCATGCAGAATACAGCAGCCGGAGTCCTAACAGGCTAGAAAATCACATTTGTCCTATGTCATTCACTCTAGTTTATGAAAATTATTTGGTAGGAAAGCAATGGCCCAGTGAGACTGTGGTCACCTCCACGCCCTCCCTTTAGTTATGCTGCTATAGATAAGACTGCTGGAGCCACATGCTAATCACTGGCACATGTGCTATGTATATGGATATTTAATTTGATGTTTACACATTTAACCTGCGTTTTGTATGTTGGCTGCACATTTCTACAGAGACAATTCCATAAAAGCACCTAGAAAATGGTCTGGCTGGCCAGTGGATGTGCAGATGCCATGAATGGATGTGCTGATGCTGCCAGCGGAAGCACCAATGACACCAGCGGATGCACCGATGCTGACTCCTACCTGAGGCCCAACATCCACATTAGAGGAACTGCTCAGCCTAGATATAGAACTAGTTGAGACAGGTGATGAGACAGGTAGTTTTACCACAGTCGAGACAAGCATTTGTCTGTTCCTGCAACATAGCAACTATCTGTTCCCAAAGCAGTCTGCTAGCGTAAGTTCCTAAAATCAGGCTAAACGCGGTAAGTTTTTGATTTATCTATGGCTGGTGTTGGTTTGTTTGCCTGTTCGGAGTGTGGCATGTTTAGCTTAGACCCTTTCGCCACTGACAGTAATAGCGATAGTATTTGTGAGAGGTGCCAGTTAGTTACTTCTCTCGTGGCGAAAGTCGAAAGTTTAGAGCACCGCGTCCACTCATTATTAAGGTATAGAGAGCAGAGTCAGTTGTAGCTGTGGATGCGCCAGGGAGAGCTAATGCCTCCGCGACTCCGGTGTTAGAGCCCTCACAGCGGGGCGCATGGGTGGTATAGTCGGAAAGCGAGGGCTACAGCTAATGCTAACGCCAACGCTAGCCCACCAGAACACCACTCCCTGGTTCACGTGTCCAACAGGTTTGCCCCGCTCAGTGAAGCACCCGCTGAGGAGCCTATCTTACGGACTTTGGTCATAGGTGATTCTATCGTTCGGCACGTGAAATTAGCTAATTCTTTAGGGGCTCCAGCAGTTACAGTCTTACAATATCCCCCACACCATTGCACCATCACCACCAGCCTGAACCGTTGATCCAAGGCAGGATGGATCCATGCTTTCATGTTGTTGACGCCAAATTCTGACCCTACCATCCAAATGTCGCAGCAGAAATCGAGACTCTGACCAGGCAACGTTTTTCAAATCACCTATTGTCCAATTTTGGTGAGCCTGTGCGAATTGTAGCCTCAGTTCTGGTGTGTTCTTCTGCTGCCCATCCGCCTCAAGGTTCGACGTGCTGTGCGTTCAGAGATGCTCTTCTATATGCCTCAGTTGTAACGACTGGTTATTTGAGTTACTGTTGCCGTTCTATCAGCTCAAACCAGTCTGGCCATTCTACTCTGACCTCTGGCATCAACAAGGCATTTGCAGCCACAGAACTGTCACTCACAGGATATATTAATATATATAAATCAGTTGTAAATAAAACACCACCATGTCATTAGTCTTAATGCCACGGAGAAGCAGTGGGCCAGCCCAGGATATTCACTCATCTCCCTCAGGGTTCAGAGTCGTGCCTCAACCTCACAGGGCCTAAGAACCAGATCCTGCTCCTCTGAAAGTGATTTGTCCAGCTGGGCAGATAGGCCACAGTGAGAAATTACAAATCAATAGTCCTGATTCACATGCTGGTGTGAATCCTTAGTGAGAGATATCAGAGGTGGAGGGGGGGGGACCATTAACCAATCAGAAAGAACAGCCTCTGGAGCACAGCAAAAGACGAAGAAAAGCTTTACCACACAAAGCATCACCAAGAAGATAATATCCAGAAAATATCCAGAGAATATCCAAAGGAGATTAGGGGCTAGAGAGGAGGCTTCTGCAGTGTGCAGGTAGCACTTGTGGAGAAAGGCTCTGAGCAGTCAACAGGGCAAGAACAACTGGAGCAATATGAGCAAGAGGAGAAAACCAGGGCATGTAACACATTAGACCAGTGAAGAGAAGACAGAGAGTTATGGAGATTAGGGGTTTAATATAAGTGGGAACTGGGGGTTAGTGAGAAGATCAGTGAGTGTAGGGGTGGGCTTTAGTGGGAGGATCAGTGAGTGTAGGGGTGGGGGTTAGTGAGAGGATTAGTGAGTGGAGGGTTGGGGGTTAGTAGGAGAACCAGTGAGTAGGGGGATCCTCACACAGTATTTGTATATTTCATATCCTTATAAAGTACTGTTGCAAATATGTGTGTCTCTGCTTGGGTGTGTGTGTACATGTGTGTGCACGTGTGTGTGTACGTGTGTGTGCCTGCAGGTGCGTGCACATCTGTGTGTGTTTGCATGTGTATGAGTGTTAAGGAGAGACTCACCTTTCCTTAAATTGCGTTTCATCTTCTTGATGAGGTCTTTGTCATCCATCAGGCTGTCTTCATAGGGCCTCTTGAGCCCAGTACCTGATTCACACCATCACCATTAACACACCTGCATACCTGATTCACACCACCAGCATTAACACCATGCTACAGACATGTACTCACACACACACACACACTCACACTTAAATGTTTACATAACACATGTTCACACTCAGACACACACACACACACATATATATACAAACACACACATACAAACACACACCTTCTTTGTCAGGCCAGGGATATTTCTGTGAGGGTTTGGTGGAGGGTAGAGGATCCATGTCCAACACCTTGTAGATCTGCCCAAAAGCCATCAACCGGAGAGCATGCTGCAGAACACACACACACACAAACACACACAGACATGCATGAATAAACAGACAGATACACACACATGCACACACACACACACACACACACACACTCACACACCACAGCAGTGTTATTTTACACCTCAGTGAAATGATAAGTCTTGCACCATTGCCAAGAGGTCGCACCAAGTGCTTAGCAACAGCAGTGCTCTGGCATCTCAGTTATGGAAACACCAGCATAGCATTTCCACGTCCCCAACCAATCAAATGAACAGCAGAAGCAGGGGATCCGGATCCTTTCAGAAACAACAAACAGCACAACACCCTGAGAGCAAAATGGCAGACTTTTTTTTTCTGAGAGCTGGACAGGCCACATGCATCTGATGAACTGCATAAGAACAACATAATGACAATAGAGCAGGAAATTGGTGGGGAATGTTGTGACTAGATGTCCTTAATTAACAGGGAGAGCGAGGGCTATCGAACCCTAGAGTTGGACCTCAATGGGGAAATGGGTCCAACACTGTGGAGTGCTATAATGGGTTCAAAGCTGTGGAGTGCTACAATGGGCCGAACACTGTGGAGTGCTACAGTGGGGAATGGATCCAACACTGTGGAGTGCTATAATGGGTCCACCACTGTGGTGCAGCTCAGCTGGCACAAATGCTACAGCTTTAATGGAACTGTTTTATATTAACCAGAGAAGAAACTGTTAATGGTGAATTTCCGTAAAATCTCAAAATCTCTATGGTTATGGGTTAGGCTTAGGCTAACCCTAACCATAGAGACTTTGAGATTTAACACTGGTGAGTTTAGTGAACAGTATACTGCTATATTGTATAATACTATACTGATAAATGAGCTGGTTGGAACAGGATGATATACGTCAAATTCCACAAGTCCCCTAATCTGACACGAGGCAGCAGGTACTTTTTCTTCTCAACCAATCTTTCCTGAGCATATAACACAACAGTCAGGCAGAAAATGGATAATACTGTTATATCACTTCAATCACTAGTGATTACAAGTGTGAATACATCCTAGAATCAGATTAATTCAAACCAAGCGCTCAATCATGGGACATTCTATTCACACTGGAACCTGTGTATTTCAGTGTTCCAGTGCTCCAGTGTTTTTCATTGATTCAATGTTCCAATATTCCAGTGCTCTAGTGTCCCAATGTTCCAGTATTACTGTAACGGCTGGCTCCGCCCTCCGCCCCTGGTTCTGTGTCGTCCTTTTTTCCCCGCCCTGTTTCCATGGTTACCCTTCTGTTTGTCACGCCCTGCCCTGATCATTCCCAGCTGTCTTTCGTTTTGGTTTGTATTTATATTCACTGTATGTCTCTTGTCCCTTGCGGGTTATTGTAATAATGTCATTGGTGTTTTCTCTGGTTGTAAGCTCCGCTTCTGTTTTCGTGGGTTCCGTGGTTTTCCGTTTGGTATTGCTGTTTCGTGTTTTGTCACTTACCCTCGCGTTTCGTTTACTCTGTGTTTCTGTAGTAGTTATCCTGCCTAGTTTCCCTGTGTGCTTTAGTTCATGTGTTTCGGTGTTCCCCTAGTTGCGTTATGTTTCTTGTTCATGGTTTGCGTTTGTATTTCTTGTTAGTGTTTCGAGTAGCTGTCTATTGTTTGTTAGTGCTTAGTCATTAGTTAGTCTGTCTGATGGGTTGTTATCCCTTTACATTCATGTGTCCCGTTTGCTTAATCATATATGTTTCCTCATTCGTGTACATCCCCTATTCGTGTTTGTTGCTGTGATTCGCGCTACGTTGCTTGTTTGTGTTTTGCGCGTCTGCCCTATTCGTGCTTAATCATTAGTTCATGTAGTTGTGTTATTCTCTGCGTCCATGTATGTGTTAATTAGTTTAATAGGTTATGTGTCACGATCCGCCCTGCTCTCCTTGTCATTTCATGTCTGTTTGTTGTGATAGCCATGTGTTTCAAAGTCCCGCCCCTCGTTATTCCCATTCAGGTGTCTTGTATTAGTCCTGTTCTATTTAAACCCTGTGTTGTGTCTGGAATGTCGCCGGTTATTTTGTGCTGTCAATTGAATCTTTATCTGGTCTCCGTTTTGTTCTGTTCATTCTCAGCCCCGTGTTTATTCGTGTTCTAGTCTGTAGTTCTGTTCCTGTTAGTTAGTTCTTGTTAATCATGTCTCTTCGTGTTGGTTACGTTTCTATGTCGGACTCCATGAATGTTATGACCCATGCCCGTGTACACGACTCCGAGTTTGGATTGCCCTTTAAATAAATCTCGCTCATCTCAGCGTTTGTGTCCGCCAGCTTACTCTCCGCCGCTCCCGGCGTTACATAATAACCGGCCATACAAGGACACAGCGAGAGAGCGAGACTCTGGTAAGTTCAGTCGCTGTAATGAGATGTTGGCTGCTTCCGTGCAGCCCGAATCTCCGATATTACAGCGAACTAACCAGAGACAGGAATTCCCCTGGCGTTGTGGGAACAAGGGGATCTCGTCGCTCCAGAAAGAAGGTAACTTTACTGCAAATTCTTACTGGTTTTTGCGACGAAACCCCTGGTAAACGCTGCGAGTCAGCCCGTTTTGATAAACACTACAGGGAGGAGCGACCTGTAGTGCAAGACGTGGCTGAGAGGGATGAATATGCTGAGGAGCTTTTGCTCAGCCCTCGGTTGGCTTTTAAAAACCACTGCGAGCTCCCGATGCCTCGTGTCAGGCGGAGCCGTCGCAGAGAAAGCAACCGAGAGGCAGCTGTGTCTGTATGTTGTCCCAGGCTCGTTCAAGCTCCTGTGGGGAAAGCCACGCACCCTGGTACGAGCCCTGCTGCCGCAGCGCCCCCAATGGACAGCCCCGGTACGGCAGCTATCCCGGATTAAATGGACCTGCCCCCTCTGATCCCACCGACCCTGTCTTCCCTAGAGACACCCAAGAATTTTTTGGGGGGGAGTAGTGGCCGTACTCGAGTGCCGGAGGCCCAGGAGAGGCCAGCTCGAGTGCCGGAGGCCCAGGAGAGGCCAGCTCGAGTGCGGGAGGCCCAGGAGAGGCCTACCCGAGTGCTAGAGGCCCAGGAGAGGCCTACCCGAGTGCTAGAGGCCCAGGAGAGGCCAGCTCGAGTGCCGGAGGCCCAGGAGAGGCCAGCTATAGTGCCGGAGGCCCAGGAGAGGCCAGCTATAGTGCCGGAGCCCCAGGAGAGGCCAGCCCGAGTGCCGGAGGCCCAGGAGAGGCCAGCCCGAGAACCGGAGGCCCAGGAGAGGCCAGCCCGAGTGCCGGAGGCCCAGGAGAGGCCAGCTATAGTGCCGGAGGCCCAGGAGAGGCCAGCTATAGTGCCGGAGGCCCAGGAGAGGCCAGCTCGAGTGCCGGAGGCCCAGGAGAGGCCTAACCAAGTGCTAGAGGCCCAGGAGAGGCCAGCTCGAGTGCCGGAGGCCCAGGAGAGGCCAGCTATAGCACCGGAGGCCCAGGAGTCACCACCACCTGTTACCGCAATCCAGACAGGGTCACCCTCGTCGCCTGTTCCTGTGACCCAGACGGGGTCACCCTCGTCGCCAGTTCCCGTGACCCGGATGGGGTCGCCGCCAGTTCCCGTGACCCGGATGGGGTCGCCGCCTGTTCCCGCGACCCAGACGGGGTCACCCTCGCCGCCTGTTCCCGCGACCCAGAAGGGGTCACCTTCACCGCCTGTTCCCGCGACTCGGGAGGAGCCGTCGCCGCAGCTGACGGTCGCCGCCGCGCCTCCGGTGGATCCGGATCCACCGCCGCCAGAAGTCCCCGCAGCGCCACCTGGGGACCTGGGACTGCCTGCGCGCCTTGCTGCGCCTCGAGCCCCGCCCGTCCCGCCCTGCGAAGTTCCCCGTGCCCCGCCCGTCCCGCCCGTCCCGCCCTGCACTTTGCCCCCTGTTGCTCCTTGTGCCCCGCCCTGACCGCCCTCTTTTGTGGACTCTGCTCCATTGTTTTTGCCTTCTGTTACTCCTGGTGTTGTCTTTGCCTGTGTTATGGTGTCTGTTTCTGTTCCTGTGTCTGTTCCTGTGTCGGTCCCATTTTTGCCTGCCCCTATGCCTGTTTCAGTGTCTGTCCCGGTGTCTGTCCCTGTGTTTGTGCCAGTCCCCCTGTCGGTTGCCTGGTCTATGTTAGGTCTTCGTCTTCCTCGTCCTCCTGTTGTGCCTCCTCCTAGTCATCGTCGCCCTTCTTGTAATGTTGCTCCTCCTCCCTCATGTCAGCCTGTTCGTCGTCCTCAGTCTTGTGTCTCTACCTGTTCTAGTTTTGTTCCCTCGTCCGTCTGCACTCCCGTGTCTGTCCCTAGCTTTCCTTTAGTCTCTCGCCCTGCCCCGAATTTTTTTCCTGGTTTTCCTTCCCTACCGATGTCATCCGTTTCTGGTTTGTGTTCGTCGTTTGTTTCTGGTGTGCCTGCTTTGTCTGTTCCTGGTTTCCCTTGTGTCTTTGGTTAATGTCCTGTTCGTGGTTTTGGTTTTGCGCCCCGGGTGTGGTGCGCTTAGAGGGGGGGTACTGTCACGATCCGCCCTGCTCTCCTTGTCATTTCATGTCTGTTTGTTGTGATAGCCATGTGTTTCAAAGTCCCGCCCCTCGTTATTCCCATTCAGGTGTCTTGTATTAGTCCTGTTCTATTTAAACCCTGTGTTGTGTCTGGAATGTCGCCGGTTATTTTGTGCTGTCAATTGAATCGTTATCTGGTCTCCGTTTTGTTCTGTTCATTCTCAGCCCCGTGTTTATTCGTGTTCTAGTCTGTAGTTCTGTTCCTGTTAGTTAGTTCTTGTTAATCATGTCTCTTCGTGTTGGTTACGTTTCTATGTCGGACTCCATGAATGTTATGACCCATGCCCGTGTACTCGACTCCGAGTTTGGATTGCCCTTTAATAAATCTCGCTCATCTCAGCGTTTGTGTCCGCCAGCTTACTCTCCGCCGCTCCCGGCGTTACATTATGTTTCTCTTGCGTCCATTCTTATGCGATTGTTTAGTTGTCTTATGGTCTTCCTGTTTCAGTCTTGTTGTCACGTTTAGTTGAATAATTTCAGTTTAAGTCTCTTTGTTGGTTGTGTACCAGTCCAGTTCAGTCGCCCGTTCGTGTATGTTCTATCTCCGTCCTCCTGCGCCTGCGTTTTGCTACACTACTAAACGAGTTACTTATTCATTTTCAATATCTTAAAAAACCTTCGGATATAATTTCGGATATATCTACACATAACTCCGATACTAGCAACCTCCATGAGCCATCGGAAGACCTTTTCCACCTTCAAAAACATCGACGCACAACATCAGCACCGTTCAGTTCAGGTTCATGTGTCGAACAGGTTTGCCCCACTCAGCGATACACCAGCTGAGAGCCCTGTTAAAAAAGCTCTGGTTATAGGAGATTCACAGCTCCGACACGTGAATGTAGCTACCCCTTTAGAGACACCAGCAGCCATAGTCAAATGTATCCCGGGGGCTAGAGCGCCTGACATCAGGGCTAATCTAAAGGTGCTGGCTAATCGTAAATACTCCAAGATAGTTATACATTTCGGCACCAATGATTTGGGGTTGAGACAATCAGAGATTACTAAAGATAACGTTAAAGAGGTGTGTGAGTTACCGGGGACGATGTCAGATGCTGTAATATGCTCTGGCCCAATTCCAGTTCGGCGTGGCGCTGAAACTTATAGCAGGTTATGGGCACTACACTGCTGGATGTCTAAATGGTGCTCAGAAAACAAAGTAGGTTATATAGACCAGAGATTCTTAACCCATAGGCTGCGGCCCAATTGTGGACCGCGAGCGCCACCTTGAGGGCCTCAAAAGAACAACAATTTTTAACTTTGGGCCGCAGAGGGCCGCGGGACCGCATTGACTTTCTCACCACTAGTAGCGGTAGTGCATCAACCAAATGTTTTATCAACGTTTTTAATACATAGAAGATGAACCTTTGCTACTAACTGAGAATGGAAACCTATTTTAAACGAAAAGTAGAAGGCAAAAATGAAGACAACCCGTCAAAAAATACGTTTGCAGATACAGCTATATTTTCATTTGTATTTTATTAAATTTATATTTGTAGTTCATTTAATTTAAAACATTTTAAATGTATTTATTTTACAGAAACTACTACTACTGTTATTGTTTATCAATAATATGAAGAGCAGTTTCTGGTTCTACCATGCAAAAGTTTAAAAAGGCTATATTTTCATTTGCACTTTATCAAATTTTTTTTTTATTTGAAACATTTACACTGAACATTTTGAATTTATTTGTTTTATGACCACAATTTTATTTATTGAATTGTCTATTTCTGTTATGTTAAAAAACTATTTTTGTGTAGATAAGCCTGAGTGGTCTGTTGACTAACCGTTGTTCAAATAAATGTTATGGGTAGGTTACAATATAAACAAATGTTTCTCATAATCATGTCTTGTGATTATTTGACAGGATTTTTACTTTTAAAATGTAAGTGTATTTACTTTAGTTATAATGCAAATACAATACAAACTAAACCAAAATTTAGAATAATTATCATTTTGATCCGTACATTGGTAAAATCTGACTGGGCCTTGTGTCACTTTATGTTCAACAAATTGGGCTCCGGGGTCAAAAAGGTTAAGCACCCCTGATATAGACAACTTTACACGTTTTGTGGGCAGGCCTGGCCTTTTGAAGCGGGACGGCATTCACCCCTCTTGGGAGGGTGCTGCTCTCATATGTAGTAGTATATCCGCTAGGCTTAATAGTGGTAGTGTAGGAGTAGTTAATGGGGATTGACAAACCAGAGCCGAGGTCACCTAGGTCACAATGGATTGAAATTGTGTCTGTTCCTCGAGTATCAAAAAACAGTTTTCGTAAAATTTGTAGACAAAATTTGATAGATGTTAAATTCAATAACGCTGCCGCTGAGAATAATTTAAATCATTTAAATCTGAAATTAGGATTGCTAATTATAAGATCCCTGTCATCTAACGCACTGCTTGTTAATGAAATTATTACCGATCATAATCTAAGCATGCTTTGCTTGACTGAAACCTGGACTCGGCCAGACGACTATATGGCCCTAAACGAAGCGTCTCCCTCCGGCTACAGATACGCTCATAACCCCCGTCCAAATGGTCGCGGAGGTGGTGTTGCCACACTATATGACTCCGATATAGGCGTCTCTCAAAAATCAGGCTTCAAATTGAATTAATTTGAAAATCTCATTCTCACTGTGTCAAATTTATCATCAACCAATTATCATTAACCATTATGTTAATTACTTTTTACCGCCCCCAGGTTCATACACTGAGTTTTTGCAGGAGTTTTCGGGCTTCCTGTCTCTTATAGTGATATCGGCTGATAAGGTGATTATAGTTGGCGATTTAACATCCACTTTGAGAATCTGCATAACTCTTTTAGAATAAACTTTCAAGCAATTCTTGATTCAGTGGGTATCACTCAGAATGTGGTGGGTCCTACGCATAATTGTAGTCATACATTAGACTTGGTATTATCGTTTGGAGTCGACATATCCAGTTTAGCAGTACATCCTCAGAGTGAGGCCGTTTCTGACCACAGCCTCATAACGTATGAGTTGCGTTTGAGCATCGGTATTCATCGGCAGCCCCGTTACCAAACTAAACGAATTATTACAGCTAGTACTATATCTGGGCTCATTGATACTTTACCAGATCTGACAAACAGGGATCCACCTGTAGCTCCGGAAGAGCTAGAGCGTATTACCGAGCATGTTGAGTTTTCTCTCCGTACAGCTTTAGACAAATTTGCACCATTGCGATATAAGAAAGTAAATGAGAGAAAGATGGCACCTTGGTACAACGAGCACACGTGTAGTCTCAAACGATCTGTGCGAATCCTGGAGCATAAATGGCAAAATTCTAGATTATCATGGAAAAGCAGGCTTATTGAATATAAGCAAAATCCTCATACTTATCGGTTTTAATAGAAAAGCATAAAAACGATCCAAGACTCCTATTTAAAACTGTATCTAGCCTAACTAGAAATCATGACCAAATTGAATCAGGAGTGACCAAATCCCACAGGAGTGTAGCAGTAACAGTTTTATGAAGTTCTTTATTGATAAGATTGATCAAATTAGGGAAAAAATTAGCCATGCTATCTCAGACCCTGTCAACCTGCAAATGTACTCTGACAGCTGTCTAGTCAGCCCTGGTGCTTTTTTGGAGTTTTTTCCCCCAATTGGTCGTGAGGAGCTTATTTCATTGGTAAAATCTGCCAAATCCTCCACATGCATTCTAGATGCCGTACTGTCTCATCTACTCAAAGAATTACTGCACAGTAATGTAGAACCCTTGCTTACTATAATTAACTATTCTCTGAGCCTAGGCTACATCCCCAAATCACTTAAACTTGCAGTCATCAAACCACTAATTAAAAAACCTGGTCTTAATCCCCAGAAACTGTCCAACTATAGGCCAATCTCTAATCTGTTGTTCATTTCAAAAATTCTAGAAAAAGTACTTTCTTCGCAACTCTCTTCTTTCTTACAGACAGAACATGTCCTAGAGCTATTTCAGTCTGGATTTCGACCCCACCACAGCACTGAAACTGCGCTGACTAAAGTAGTAAATGATCTCTTAATATCCTCTGATAAAGGACACATTTATTTTCTTATACTTTTAGACCTTAGTGCTGCTTTTGAAACCATTAGTGACAATATTCTACTGAATAGGCTGGAGACACTCATTGGCATAAGAGGTCAAGCACTCTCCTGGTTCAGATCCTACCTGACAGATTGTTACCAATTTGTACTTGTAAATAACAAATGTTCAGAACGTACAAAGGTAAAATATGGTGTCCCTCAAGGATCTGTATTGGGCCCCATATTATTAGGGTTCACACACATAGTGTGGGAAACCTATTGTATTTGCTAGAATTTTTCTTATTAGGGTTCAAGCACGTAGTGCTGAACCCTATTGTTTTTGTTAGAATTTTTCTTATTAGGGTTCAAGCACGTAGTGCTGAACCCTATTGTTTTTGTTAGAATTTTTCTTATTATTAGGGTTCAAGCACGTAGTGCTGAACCCTATTGTTATTGTTAGAATTTTTCTTATTATTCTTTTTCCCATTTTGGTGTCTAGAAATGATGCTGCAGCCTAAACCGTAAAGCCTAGACAAACCAAACTTGGCAAAACAGGTCTCTAGGTCAAAAGGACCACACCGACTTATAGGGACT
The DNA here is from genome assembly GCA_020368025.1 of Brachyhypopomus occidentalis. Lineage (NCBI taxonomy): Eukaryota > Metazoa > Chordata > Actinopteri > Gymnotiformes > Hypopomidae > Brachyhypopomus > Brachyhypopomus occidentalis. The sequence continues at coordinate 134,400 of JAGXOD010000011.1, read as the reverse complement.
AGCATTGGCCTGATGGTGGCGCTATAGAGCAACACGTGATTTTTTGGCCCATATCTCCCACACCGTAAGTCATAGAAACAAAATTCCACTTCCTGTGCCTTCCTTGGCTAAATTCAATAGGAGCCTTAATATACAACCATGAAGCTCCGCCCACTTAGATTTTTTGCTAATTAGCATAATATGCAAAACCTTCTTTTGTATACTAGTCCAAGGTTTTTCATCTGATCATCACAATCATGGTGTCAAACTATTCACAAGAATGTACTGATCAATAATTATTAACAATACTTTGACATTTGCATATAGTCTGGCTGTCACATGTCAATCAACAACTCTGAGGTGGGATCTAATTTACTTAAACAGCTATAACTCAGCAAGGCTTTGACCTATCTTCATGAAACTTGATAGGCTGATAGACCACATGACATCGAGGTCAGGGGTCAAAGCTGGCCACAAATGTCCAATAGGGGGCGCTATAACATGGAAAAAACTGTTTCTCAACAACCATTGGTCACATCAAGCCAAAACTTGACATGCATCATCAGGGGCTCACTTGGTATCAGGACGCTTAGTGATGACATCATCACACAAAAAACATGGCCGCCGTGAGCCAATTAATTGGTTTTGGCCATTTGACAGGCTTATCATAGGAACATACACATGAAACTGACATGGTATGTTCATGTACACACCCTCTAAGACATACTAAAGTTGCAAGGGAATTGCACCAGTGGGTGGCGCAATAATAAAAAATCCTGCATTTCTACTACATTTTTTCACTTATCAAGACAAATTTGACTCGTATGATTCTTTGCAGAATTCCTAGCAACTTTGTAATTACATGTGCTTTGCAAAAACGTACCAATTTTTGACTATTATCAAATATGTATAATTTGTCCTTTTCATACTAGTCCTAGCATTTTGACTCCACCACCTTAAATCACAACTTATAAAACTCAGCAGACTCTGAACTGCTAAGATCATTAATAAAATCCTAAGGTTTTCACAAATTAATATTTTTCATATGCATCACAATGCTACCATCATAACACATCAAATTCATATTTCAATAACTCTGCCATAGTATGTCTGATTGTTATGAAAATTGACCTGCACATTCACATGACCATAGTGGTGATATGTGCCCTGTTTGAGCCAAATCAGTCCACAATTGGCTTTACAGTGAATATTTAAATTTTCCATGCTGAGCAGTGCAGGGAGCAATAGAGAGGCTGCTAACACACGCACGCTGAGATTCTCACACACACAGACTGCCCCCCCCAGGTCTCATCCACTCCCCCCACACTCCCCCATCCTTCTAACACTTAACAACCCATGGTCTCTGTCTCCCCCCACCTCTCACTAAACTAATCTCAGCAAGTGCTTTAGTTCTATGATCTGAATCATTTTTCCATTACAATTTTTTGAAACTTGGAAAAAAAAAACTGTTTCTCATCAACCATTGGTCACATCAAGCCAAAACTTTGTAGGCAGCATCAAGGGGTCAACTGGTATCAAGGCACACAATGATGACATCATCACTCAAAAAACATGGCCGCCATGAGCCATTTAATTGGTTTTCGCCATTTGACAGACTTAACATTGACCAATCTTCATGAAACTTGATAGGCTGATAGGGCACATGTCTTTGAGGTCACAGGTCAAAGCTGGTCACGATTGGCCAATAGGGGCGCTATAACATGGAAAAACTGTTTCTCATCAACCATTGGTCACATCAAGCCAAAACTTTATAGGCAGCATCATGGGGTCAACTGGTATCAAGCCACACAATGATGACATCATCACTCAAAAAACATGGCCGCCATGAGCCATTTAATTGGTTTTGGCCATTTGACAGACTTAACATTGGCCAATTGGCATGAAACCACTAAATCACTAAAATGTCTTATTTCATTTCTGTAATATCAGAATGGTAGTACTTGGGCTCCATCTACTGGCCAAATACTGGAACTGACTGAAATGTACTGCCTCAATTGAGTAATTTGTTGCACATTCATTTATCCATTTTATTCACTGAAGTAGCTTCATTTCAATTGTAGGTCTAAAGGACCCTTTGGCCCTCTTTTTGCCTATTGAGGCCGAAATGCCTGTTCGTGTGTGAACCCGCAATTGCCGCTCGCGGCTATATTTCTCATTGTATTTGCTGCCGCTGGGCACAATCATTCATAGACATGGTGTTAACTTCCATTGCTACACAGATGATACTCAGTTGTATATATTCTCTAATCCGGATGATTTCAATACTACTCCAAAAATTGAGAACTGCATCCAGGACATAAAAAACTGGATGGCGTCTAATTTTCTTTTTTTTCCCGATAAGACTGAGGTGTTGCTTCTTGGACCAAAAGCTGCTAGAAGCAATTGGTCTGATATCCCTCTCACCCTAGATGGCTTTTCAGTTACACCTAAATCTTCCGCAAAAAGCTTAGGTGTCACTATTGATTCGGATCTTTCATTTGATACACATATGCAATGTCACTAAGGCTGCCTTTTTCCATTTATGTAATATCAACAAGCTAAGACATTTACTAGCTGATGCAGAGAAGCTGATCCATGCTTTTGTCTCGTCAAGATTGGACTACTGTAATGGTCTTCTAATTGGATGCTCTAAACAGTCCCTAAAGAAACTCCAACTTGTACAGAATACTGCAGCTAGAGTCCTAACTAGGGCTAGAAATTCTACCATATTAGTCCTACTCTCTCAGCATTACACTGGCTTCCGGTTAAATATCGGATTGATTTTAAAATTCTTCTGCTGACCTATAAGGCATTAAATGGTTTTGCTCCAAAATATCTGAGTGAACTCAGATTACATACTATAACCCATACTATATTACATACTATAACCCATCTCGCCTTCTGCGCTCCCAAAATGCAGGATTTCTCTTAGTTCCAAAAATTAGTAAGACTATAGCCGGAGGCAGAGCTTTCTCCTTTAATGCCCCTCAGTTATGGAATAGCCTTCCAGTTCAAATCCGAGATTCTGACACAGTTCCAATCTTTAAATCTTTAAATCTTTCCAAATCTTTAAATTCAGTTAGTATTCTACTTGTGATGGTGTGGAGCTTGGGGACCTCCAGTCATTGAGCTTTCTGGTAATCTGAGATGTTGTTGCTGTCATCCAGCCATGTCATGTGATCACTCATGTTGTGACAATGACTTGGGTGGAAAGCAATGTCTCAGTAAGCCCTCTTGACTGTGGTCACCCCCAGGCCCCTCCCTTTAGTTATGCTGCTATAGATAAGCCTGCCGGAGCCACATGCTAATCACTGACACGTGAGCTATGTATGTCTGTTAAATTGATGGTTGTCTAAATTGATGTTCACATACTCAACCTGTATTTTATGTCTTGATTGCATGGTTCTTCAAAAGACAAAGCCATACAAGCACCCAGGAGATGGTCTGGCTTGCCAGTGGATGTGCCGATGCCGTGGTTGGATGTGCCATTGCCGCAAGAGGACGCGTTGATGCCAACTCCTAACTGAGGCTCACCATCTGCATTGAAGGGACTGTGACTACTCGGCCTGGAATTAGAACTATAACTACAGAACTATATTTGAACTATAAATGCGGACTTCTGCTAGCGGGCCGCCCAATGGAGGATGGGTTCCCTTTTGAGTCTTCCTCCCAAGGTTTCTTCCTAAATTCCTGCCATCTTAGGGAGTTTTTCCTTGCCACTGTCGCCTCTGGCTTGCTCATTATGGATCTGGACCAATACGATTGTAAAGCTGCTTTGTGACAACATGTGTTGTAAAAAGCGCTATATAAATAAATTTGACTTTGACTTTGACATCTGTATGATACTCGTCTCTGCATCCTCAAACCCTCGCATGTTACACCTAGCTCCACTGTGTGAGCATGAGACAAACCTAAAGGCTTAAATATTAAAATAAGAGACATAGAGAGCAAGACAACTGAAAAAGTGAAAGAGAACAAGAGAGTGAAGAAGAAAGACATCGAAAAGAGATGAAATGCCCATCTCTCGCAATCCAGTAAGGGTTTTCACATTTTCACTTTCTTCAAAAATAAGGGCTCCAGACATTTGACAGGTCTCACACACAGACGCATATACTGTACAGACACACACACACACACACATACACGTAAACACACATGTACACAAACACACACACGCGTACACACATGTACACACTCAGCCCTACTAAGGCATGCTACAAAATGTGTAGGTTTCAGTAGCAGTTTTCCCACATTCATTAGTAAGCCAACTGAGGACAGTGTGTGTGTGTCTCTGTGTGTGCATGTACATGTGTGAGTGTGTGAGAGAGAGAGAGAGAGGGGGAGAGTTTAAGAGGAAGAGTATGAGAGAGGAAGACCAGACACTGGTGCTGACAGCAGTGGTGTATACTCAGAGCACTGACCACTGATAAGGCCTGTTAAAGTGTGTGTGTGTGTGTGTGTGTGTGTGAGTGTGTGTGTGTGACTGTCTTCCACCGCTGTAATCTGAAGACAGCAGATAAGATAAGCCATTCTAAGAAGACAGCTCTCTTGCGGTGTGACTATAATGTGGATAAGCTTACTCTGCCGTCCTCACACCTGATCCTCATTCATCTGCAGGCAGTGGTTCTACACGGTCATTAGACTCTGCTGTAACCCTCATGTATAACTTATGACAAGGGATATGCATAATTAATGATTGATTCTGATCGGCAGAAGCAGCAAGATAAGGGGAAGAAGATGCACGCGCACATCACCTGGGCACTGAACGTCACGGCCTCCGCCTCCACGTCCGTCATGGCTGCCAGCGTGTCTGTCAGCTCCTTTTCACAAGGATCGTGTAGGCCTGGGCCACCTGATGACAAATGTGATCAATGTCAATGCAGCTCAGAAGGAATGAAGAATAAGCTGGGGCTTAGCTACGCAGCAGACATTGCTGATCTTTGAAGGAATTAATTAATTGAATGATCTCTGTCACTGTTAACTCCTTGATTCCAATATTCTATCATTGTTTTTGCATGACTTCACCACACCACATACAGCACTCTACAACATAGATTTCACCCTGCCACATACAGTACACCACCACATAGACTTCACCACACCACATACAGCAAGCACACTACCACATAGACTGCACCACACCACATTCAGCACACTACCACATAGACTTCACCCCGCCACATACAGTACACTACCACATAGACTTCAGCCCACCACATACAGTACTCTACCACATATCACATCATGAGTGTGTGTGAGCTGCTTCAGTGATGACCTCTGAGGGCCCTCTACTGTCCTCCCTTTCAACCTTTGGACAGATTACTTCCTGCTCCTCAGAGCATGCTTAGCAAAAGATGATAGCAAATTAAATATTAATGGATGCATCTCTCACTATTAATTAATCATAACCACATAAAGGTAAAATGAGTATTGGGGATAGACTGGTTATGCCAACTTTGAAAAATGAGGATACATTAGTTCCCAGAACCAAATTAATCAAAGCTTTGCAAATGGACTCAAAAACAGAATAAAAACTATTATTCCTTATGTAGCAACAGATAAAAGTTATGTATTATTGATAGTGGGGGACCACCTTAAACAGGGAAATTGAAGTTAACAGGTACAGGTGAAGGAATGTTATATAAATCTCATTCTGAACGGCACAACGAGCTAAAGCAAGGTGAGCAAGTTCAGACAAATTACAAAGAGACGAGACAAATGACTAACGTGAATTCTTCATAAATAAGAAATCACTTGTAAATAAGTTTATTTTTCTTCTTTAGAGATTTTAGATTTTAAATTATTTTTTGGAAAGTTCAAACTCACTATTTCACTCTATTTCACTCTATTTTCACTATTTCACAAAATTATTTAACTGACATTTTGGGGCGTTAATGAAGGTGATTGGTCAGTCACCTTGCAAATTTAATGAATATGCATGTCCATTGTCTTGAGGGGGTTTAGGTCAAGATGGACATTTCCCTCTTTTACCACATAATACAAATCACAGAAATGAAGAGAAAACATGAACAGAAAGCAACACTATAGACAGTTTACGTATTCAGAAAACACCTACTTTCGAGTAAAGTAAATTCCTATTACCCAACCTGGAACTAATTTGATCACTTTTTATCAATCCTTGATTTATCCTGAACCATCCGTGTGGAGTAGTATAGGATACACTATAACACATGGGCATACATAAATGTGGAGTAGTATAAGATACATTATGGAACAATTGAATGGTTGGCAGTTTATATTGCAGCGGCTGAGTATAACTATGGCTCCATGACCCGATGGTCCTATAATCTTCATGTACAATAATGATCCTTCCCTTCATTAGAAGAAACCAAATTTGGTGTCTCTGGGTTGGTCTTGAAGAGCTGCTTCCTCTGGGATGGGTGACTCATTCCCAACCTTCAAACTCTTTCTCCCTGTTGCCTCTGCCCTCTTGCCCCTGCCTGGGCCGTGTGCGGGGCGGCTATCTCACCTGGGAGCAGGATTCCCGAGGCCAGGCATTCGAGCACTCTGCGCAGGGCCTCTCCAGCAGCCAGCGGCCGGTTACACGTTGCGATTGCCTTCTCACAGAGCAGCTCCAGAGGCTGTCAACAAAGGAATGTGTTTTTTTCAAAAACATAGGACAAAAGTTGTTCAGAATTGTTGAAGTGCAGTTGTTGAAGGGCTGCTGCCACACTCACCCAGCCCCACACTCACCCACCCACCCAGCCCGACACTCACTCACCCACCCAGCCCCACACTCACTCACCCACCCAGCCCCACACTTACCCAACCCCACACTCACCCACTCACCTACCCACCCAGCCCCACACTCACCCAGCCCCACACTCACCAACTCACCCAGCCCCACACTCACCAACTCACCCACTCACCCAGCCCCACACTCACCCACCCACCCAGCCCCACACTCACCAACTCACCCACCCACCCACCCAGCCCCACACTCACCCAGCCCTTCAGGGGCCCCAAGGCTGACACTCGATTGCACATGTCCCGCAGAATCCGTAACACAATCACTCCCGATTTTAAGCCATTTACTCTGGCCTGAGGAGACACAGAGTACAGGGTGAGTAAGGTGAGCTAATGACTCCCTCAGCCCAACCTCACAACTTCTCCATCCTTTCCCACTGGGTGTTTGTGTGTGCATCACCATAGATATTTATACAGTATGGGTACAATGTAAGGTGATGATACAAAGGGGTCCTGGTTTGGGGGAGGGGCTGTCCAGGAAAGCACATGGCCAATCTTTTCACAACAAACAAGCAGGTTACATAGAGGGGAAAATAAGAAGCAAAAATGAAAAAGTGACGATTGCTTTTGTAGCCTCATGATGTATTTAACACAGTGCCTTCCTGGAGCATGTGGATCATAAGGCTACAATAACAATGAGAGAAACAGAGGGCCAACCTGGAACCATTTGGCATGTCGCAGTGAGGCCAGTGCTACCAGGCACCGCTGTCTGTCCAGCAGGTCGGACGCCTCGCTCGCCTCAGCGCCCTCTATGGGCGAGAAGAATGGGACAGCAAATCAAATCACGCACACACACCCACGCACACACACACACATGCACACGCACACGGTACAATGAACGAGGTAGGATCTGTAAAAGAGTTTAGCCGTGGGAGAGGACGCGGCCGACGGGCCAAAGCCCAGTGCATCCAAACGAGATGAGAATTCAATGTCATCTCATTGGCTGGCTGGCTGGCTGGGGATGTGGTCAGGGATTGCAAAGAGGTCTGAGGGTACGCAGGGTGAAGAGTGGGACCGGCCAGATGAACCTAAACACGGGGCAAGATCCCCAGGTACCTGCACTCACTCAGACCTCACACAACCCAGCACCACAGTTTGCTCAGATCCACATTGCAATAAATGACCACATGCAGTGAGAACTATTAGAACAATGACATTCATGGGACAGGAAGAAGAAAGAACACAAAGAAAGACAAAAGGTGAACACGTACGCACACACGCACACACACACACACATGCACGCACATACGCATGTATACACACACGCACACGCTCATACACATGGATGCACACACGCGCTTACATACCCACTTGCACGCACACATACACACGTGTGCACACACATGTGCAAATACACACGTGTGTTTTTAGGAGTGTCCAATAAAACAAACTAAACACATTTCTTTCTCTTCTCCTTTCATGTCAACCCTACAGAGCACTGAATGTGTGTGTGCCAGTGAGGAGGCTGTACAATGGGTAAGTGTCCAGCACACATGAAGCTGAGATAGAAGGAGAGTGATCACAGAGCTTCATGTGGAGATGTGTGTGCTGACAATGAGAACGCTAGGCTCTTTTTTGCTTTACCTGGACGGATTTTACCAATAATGCATCACAGAGGAGAATTGTTCATCACAACCATTTAAACATCTCCCTGGCTGTCATGGGACCTCCGTGTTGTTAGTGGTGTATAATGGATAAGAAACTGTGTGCAAAATTCATCATAAATATTCCCAGAAAATTTAATTACACTCAAACCTTGTCTTTGGCATCAGATATAGAACATGAAATATTGATTAGGCAACACAAGATGAGAAATAAAATGGGTATAGTTGGAAGATGAGTTCAGGGTAATGTATGCACTGTGAGGTCAACAGTGTGTGTGTGTGCATTTCTGTTTGTACCATTACAGCATTTAGCTTCTCCAAACCGACTCACAATTCAGACTAGTTTGAGGGTTAAAGACCAACAGCAGCAACTTGACAGAGGCAGGACCGACCCGGTAACCTTCTGATTACTAGTCAAATGTATGTGAATGTGTGTGTGTGTTTGTTTGTTCAGTCTAATGAGTCTTGGTCATTACCCACAAGGCCAACTAGGGGAAGAAGACACACCCACACACACACACACACACACACACGCAAATGCACATATACACACACGCACACACACATACACTCATGCACACATATGCAAACAAATACACACACACATAGCTCCACCTCTGTCACCTTGCTTGTGTGTGTGAGAGAGCTTTGTGTGTGTGAGGCTGTGTGTGAGAGCTTATGTGTGTGTGTGAGCCAGTGTGTATGTGAATGAGCTGGTCTGAATTTAAAATGAAAACATTTTGACTGCACCCACATCCACGCTTCTGCTTGCTGACAAAATCCTCTTACAATTTCATTCTTCAACCCTTAGAACATTGTCACTATGTTTGTCTGTCTCCTCTTCTTTCTCTCACACACACATAAACACACACACACACACATACATACCTTGTCCACTTGACTCGCTGTCCTCTCTCATCTGCGGAGATGTGAGAGTGACCTTCAGTGTGAGCTTGGGTTCCGCTGTACTGTGAACCAAGATGGCTGCCTCATGGATGCAGCATTGTACCTCGTAATGTTCCTCTGTTAGCTTCTGTTGGGGTCAGAAATGAAAGGTCATAGAATCATTAAAGAATCCCAATACTGTCAACTCTAACCTTAACCTTAGAGTAAATGTAATAAATCAGAGATGAGGACTGGAGGAGAGGAGGGGAGAGAGGAGAGGACAGGAGGAGAAGAGGGGAGAGAGAGTTAGCTAATAGAAGATTTTCGAGTATTGTGATACATGTAGGGGCCAACAATATACTACTGCGGCAGTCCAAAATAACTAAGGCTAATATTAAAGAGGTGGTTAAATCGGCCCAGACAATGTCCGATGCTGTAATCTGCTCTGGTTCCATCCCAATGTGGCGCATTGAGATGCTATCTATTAACGAATCCGGCTACAAATAAGAACGCATTCTCCCTAACTAATGTTAACAGACCGCCAGGGCCCTACTCAGACTTTCTAAATGATTTCAGCGATTTTGCAGCAAGTTTAGCAATATGCAGTATCACTATCTGGTCTCATTGTTGCTACATCTTAACCTGAATACCTGCTCGTCACCTCTGCATTGTATAAAGCGCTTGATAAATTCATCAACTGCAACACAGTTTATTGAAATTCTCCCAGACTTAACTACTTTAGCCTACTCATCATCAGACAGAGGAGTTAGACAGTCTAACCGACTGCTTGGAGAATACCTGCAGATCAGATATAGATATAGTAGCTCCACTCAAATATAAAAAGGCCAGATTAAAAAAGATTGCCCCGTGGTACACCGACCAAAGTCGAAACTTAAAACAAATAGCACGTAAATTAGAGCGGAAATGCTGATTGACTAAGCTGGAAGTATTCCACTGTGCCTGGAAGTATAACCTTATTGAGTACAAAAGGGCACTTACTAAAGCACATTCAGCATACATACAGCCTCATTGATTGATAATAATAAAAAAAATCCTAGATTTCTCTTCAGTACTATTTCTAAACTTAGGAAAAATCAAGCAGGCACTGTAGATTACAGGAAACTTTCAATTACAGGAAACTTTCAAATGTTTTTATGGATTTCTTTGATAATAAAATAGAGAATATTAAATATAAAACCTTTTATAGGTAATCCATCTGGTCTGTCATCTGGTTTGGTTGACATTGAACAAAACTTTGCATTTTGGAGAAAATGATTTCATCGCTAAATTGTACTACTTGCCCATTAGACTCAATTGCCTCAAAATTACTGAAAGAGGTATTATCAGTTGTGACTGAACCTCTTGTAACGGTAGGTAACTCATCAATTACCATAGGTCACATGCCAAAACCTGTAAACTAGCGGTCATTAAACCTCTGATTAAGAAACCAAATCTTGATCCAACTGTACTATCTAGTTATAGACCCATTTCAAACATATCTTTTATATCCAAAATCATAGAAATTGCTGTGGCCCAACAATTATGCTTATATCTGCATGAAAATCACAAATTTGAAAAGTTCCAATCTGGATTTAGGCCCCACCACAGTACTGAAACAGCCTAGTTAAAGTAACAAATGATCTCCTTCTTGCCTCAGATTAAGGCTATATATTTCTATTAGCACTTCTTGATCTTAGTGCAGCTTTCGACACAATAGATCTCAGGATCCTGCTAGAAAGGTTAGAAAACAGGGTTTGAATCTCAGGTACAGCCCATTGATGGATTAATTCTGACTTAACTGATTGCTATCAGTTTGTAGAGCTCGATAACATTGCCTCCAAACGCACAAAGGTGAAATATGGAGTTCCGCAAGGCTCCATCTTAGAACCACTATTATTTACATTATATATGCTACCATTGGGCATAGTTATAAGCAAACATGGTGTCAACCTTCACTGCTATGCAGATGACATCCAACTTTACATATCAGCCAAGCCTGATGACAAATCCAGATTAGGAAAAATTGAGGCCTGCGTAAGTGATATTAAATGTTGGATGTCGCTAAACTTCCTCCACTTTAATGGTGACAAAACGGATGTTCTCCTTCTGGGCCCAAAGGCCACAATACAGAAAATACCAGATCTAATGTTAAATCTTGCAGATTACCCCATTACTCCTGGCTCGGTAGCCAAAAATCTCGACGTCTTATTCGACTCTGACCTATCATTTGATAAATACATAGATAATACTACTAGGATAGCTTTTCAACATCTCAGTAACATTGCCAAGTTAAGAAAAGCATTATCCCAGCATGATGCAGAAAAATTAGTACACGCCTTTGTTAGCTCCAGATTAGATTATTGTAACTCGTTACTGTCAGGATGCTCAAATAGGAATATAAATAAGTTCAAAAGTAGTTCAAAATGCCGCAGCCAGAATTCTAACTAGAACTAGGAAATTTGAACATATCAGCCCAGTCTTATCGGCCCTGCACTGGCTCCCAATAAAATTCCGTATTGATTTTAAAATTATTCTATTGACTTATAAAGCACTGCATGGACTTGCTCCTGACTACCTCCAAGAGCTTATCTCTTATTATGAACCCCCACGTCCACTAAGATCATGAGGTGCTGGCCTCTTATTAGTTATCAATTAATAAGGTAACAGCAGGGGGAAGAGGCTTTTCTTATAAGGCCCCCCAACTATGGAGAATCTGTCAGGGACTCTGGCACAGTCTCAATCTATAAGTCTAGGTTGAAAACTTACTTGTTTGGTCTAGCATTTGGTAATTTGGTAAATGTGCCCCTTTAGATAAGGTAACAGATCCAGGGGTTCATGGGCAAATTGTTTTATGGCAAACTGGGGTGCTGGTGCTGTCATCCTGACACTGCACGCGGTCACTCAAGTTTGTCGATGGTGTAGTGGATGGATGCCAGTGTCTCAGGATGCTCCCAAGTCTGTGTTACCTTCTGGTTCTGCCCTTTAGCTAGGCTGTAATAATTTAATTGCCGGAGTCGCTGCCACACTCCAGAAATGTTTAAATTTCCCATACAGAACTAATTGTCCCTCTTGGCTGCCCAATGGCTGCCCGAGAAATACCGGGACAAGGAGAAACGAGCCTTTTCCCGTTACCCACCCCATACAAGCATCTAGGAGATGGTCTGGCTTGCCAGTGGATGTGCCGATGCCGTGGTTGGATGTGCCATTGTCGCAAGAGGACGCGCTGATGCCAACTCCCACCTGAGGCTCATCATCTACTCTGAAGGGACTGTGACTACTCGGCCTGGAATTAGAATCATATCTACAGGACTATATCTGGACTATACCTGAACTGTGAATGCGGACATCTGCTGGCGGGCCGCCCAATGGAGGATGGGCTCCCTTTTGAATCTTGGTCCTCCCAAGGTTTCTTCCTAAATTCCTGCCATCTTAGGGAGTTGCCACTGTCGCCTTTGGCTTGCTCATTAGGGATCTGGACCCATACAATTTGTAAAGCTGCTTTGTGACAACATGTGTTGTAAAAAGCGCTATATAAATAAAATTGACTTTGACTTTTGACTTTGGTTCTGCCCTTTTATCTAGGCTGTAATAATTTAATGCCAGAGTTGGTGCAACACTCCAGAAATGTTTAAATTTCCTCTGTCCCACATATAATCCCGTACAGAGCTAATTGTCCCTCTTTCTTTTCCAAATGGCTGCCCTCCTAACCGAGAAATACTGAGATGAGGAGAGACGAGCCTTTCCTGCTATCCACCCTGGGTCAGCCACCTCCTGCCTAACCAGTTATAGATGAAGGATCAACCCACTGCCCTGACCCCTCTCACCACCCCGAATTTTCCCCTGCTATGGCTGTATCTCCACAGCCCTGGACTCTTAAGAATAAGAATTACATAGAGAACACATGTATATAAATACATTTATATAATATTATTTATCATTCCCATCACTTCTTTGTTAATGTGTCTCTAATTATTGTTGTCTAATTATGGTGACCAGCGTCGGCCAGAGGAGGATGGGTTCCCTCCTGGGTCTTGGTTCCTCTCAAGGTTTCTTCCTCATGCTCTTAGGGAGTTTTTCCTTGCCACTGTTGCACTTGGCATGCCCACTGGGGGCTTGGACATGGAAATATGTAAAGCTGCTTTGTGACTACAGTTGTTATAAAAAGCGCTATACAAATTAATTTGTATTAATCACCCTGTGTCTTTGCGCCCCCTAGTATTGGCATGGAAATGACGCCATACTGTACTGGGCAGAGAAAAAGACAAGTGTGTGAGCATATGTGGCTGTGAGTTTGTGTATGTGTGTGTGTTTGTGTTGGTGTGTGGTGTGTGGGTGTCTGTGTGTGTGCTTATGTATGCTGCATCACTAAGAGAGACACAGTACGGCATTGGAAGCAGAAATCTCAGCGATTTAGTCCTGTATTGAACCAGGTCCCCAGTAGAATTTAACGAAGAAATACCAGATCAGTATCGATATGGGGAGTCACTCAAGGACAAGAAATCAGTAATGTATAATACAGAAAAACTGTATACAGAGATAGACACAGTATGAGGGGAGACAGGGAAGGAGAGAGAGAAAATATATACACAAACCACCTGCAGTTGGTACTTAACATCACTGTCTGGAGTTCAGTCGTGCGTATGTACGTGATTACTTTTGTGTGTACATGTCTGTTTCCATGTGTGTATACATGTGTGCGCGTACATGTGTGTGCATACATGTGTGTTTACATGTGTGTGTATAAAGCGGACATTGTCTGGGTGACTAGAGAGCACACACTCTGGCCCTCCTGCATGAGGTGTGTAATTAGGGAGGATTCTGGCTGTTAGATTCATTACACCAGCACTAAAAATACACTGAGCTTGTTTGTGCCCACGCTATACCCCTCCCCATCGTTCCCCCTGCCACAAGATGGTCCTGATGGTCCTGTAGTATCTGGCACCAAGACATTAGAAAAGATAGAAGTCCTGTAGATTGTGATGTAGAATTTCCAGAAATCAGATATTTTCCTAGCACCTCCCACAGATGCTTGATCAGAGATCTGGAGAGTGTGGAAGCCACATCAATACCTTGAACTCTATCATGTTCCTCAGACCTGAACAGGTGTTGCAGTGTGACAGAGCACACTGATACCTCAATAAGACTGATTGTTGTTATTATTGTTGCTGTTGGACTCCTGTAATGCTTATGGTCAGGCTCAGGGTGAGGGTCAGGGTGAAGGTTAGGGTTAGGGTCAGGAGCAGGATCAGGGTGAGGGTCAGAGTCAGGGTCAGGGCTATATCTTTTTTGCCTGGATCTTAACTATTACATGTATTACATGTACTCTTGCTCCTGGAGGTCTGTGACCTGGATGTGGTGGTTGGGTATGAGGTCTGTGTACATGGATGAGGGGGTTGGGTGTGAAGTCTGTGTACTTGGATGTGGTAGTTGGGTGTGAGGTCTGTGTACCTGGATGTGGTAGTTGGATGTGAGGTCTGTGTACCTGGATGTGGTAGTTGGGTATGAGGTCTGTGTACCTGGATCTGCAGGGGCAGGTTGTCGCAGACAGTGCACAGCAGTGTTTGTGTGGGCTTCTCACAGCACATGAGCACCAGCTCCAGATCCATGTCGTCTTTTATAAGCAGCCCTTTAGCCACCAGCCCAATCCGGATCACTCCACACAGCACCCTGCCATCAGTGGTACTGCTGCTGCCCTCGCTGAGAGACAGAGAGGAAGAGTGGGAGATTACACACACACAGAGGAATAGATACACAGATGTATACACAAATGACAGGGAGGGAGAGAAGTTATATATGTTATTTATGAAGTTAAATAATGTTATTTTTATTGACTACAGTAATCTTTTAGTGATTTGTAACACTGGCAGGAATATATTTACTTCTTCACTGGAATATGGATCATTTTAAACTCTGTATCCAAGCAGAGGTTTCTTCTGAGATCTTCTTGGTCTCTGCATCCAGAAATGCAGAACCTTGACGTAATTGTAATGAGCAGCTTCCATAACCTGGACTCAGTGATGATGTTTTCTCCTCTTCAACATTCAGAGAATTCTCTATTTTCTTAGCCAGAGGTCACCCAGGTGCTTCTGTAGTCTCCTGTCATTTCCTGTCATGTCTTCCTCCATGTGCCTTCTGGCTCCTGTACCTTATCCAGAACATTGCAGCACGTCTGGTTTTCAATGTTCCTATGTTCTCCCATTTCACTCTGCTACTCTACTACCTCCTCCTACTTTTAAAGGTTAAAATGTGATGTGCACCACAATCCCTTTGAGATTCAAGGACCACCCAGTTTGACTAGCCATTCCTTCAAGATTTGTGAAAGACAAACATCAAGACTCTCATCTGTCCTGGAATGAACTTCCACTGGCTATGTAAAGAGCAGCATCTGCCTTCAAACAGTGAATGAAGACTCATCTCTTTAAAATTCCCTGAATTTAATCCAATCATGCACTTGTAGGAAGTTTTATATTTGCACTTGAACTTTTTGTCTATAAACCCAAATGGTCTCAAGTTGTATTTTACAGCATTGTACTCATTGTACTAATTAACAATACTAATTGTAGCATTGTCGCTCTCAGACTCCTGTTCCTGGCATTATGTCAGTTTAAGGGTATTCTGACTATTTCTGCTGAGCAAACATATAAAGCGCTTCTTTAAATCGCTCTGGATCAGAGCATGCCAAATTCATGCCAAAAGGTAGGTAACTACAATTCCTAGCAAGCAATACAGCTACTCACTTTGTACTTCCTTCTGCTGATTCGTCAGTGCTGGGCTCTGCCTCCTCCTCTTGGGCACTGGATAGGTTTGACTGGCCAGCCTGGGAGCGGTCCATCCAATCAGAGACGTGCTTGAGGGCACACTCGACGGTGGACACGAGGCTCTGCACAGCTTCGAGCTCTTCAGGCGATGGGTAGATGGTGGAGTGTTTGGCCATGACGTGGCGGTCATCATTCCCGAATGAACGGATAGATCTCTGAGGCGGGAGAAGGGAAGGAGGACGTTAACTGTAATATAAACATTCATTCATAATGCGCACACTCACACACTAAGGCACACACATTCATAATGCACATTTTGTAATGCGCACACACAAGAAGACACATACACTCACACACAAACGCACACACACCTTCATAATTCACAATTTGTAATGCGCACACACACAAAGACACACTCACACACAAACACATTCACCCTCATAATGCATTTTGTAATGCGCACACACTCACTCATTAACACACACACACTCACACACATTCTTAATGCACATTTTGTGATGCGCACACACACAGACATACACTCACTCACACACACACCCTAACTCATTCACACACACACACACACATTCATAATGCACATTTTATAATGTGCACACACACGAAGACACATACCCTCACACACACTCACATTCATAATGCACATTTTGTAATGTGCACACACACGCACGCACACACACTCACTCTTGCTTCCACATATGATGTATGCTCAACACGGACAGATCAAATATTCCCTGTCTTATGATCCTTCACAGTTCTTTGTCTCCCTTTATAAATGAACACAAGCACACTCCCAATCTGACATGTGCATGTATAAATCAAATTTGTCATGAAGACGTCCAGAATGGGCGGGTGCACTTCTGTGTGCATGGTTGTCTCACTGAAGTGGGCTATCAGAAATTCAGTTTCAGCTGGTGATAGGAACTCAGCACCCTCTTTTTATCATACAGAGCACTCTTGCTCCCCCTCCACCCACCATTCACCTCTCCGACCACCTTGTATTTGACATCTAGCTGCACACTCCTTGTAGCTTGCCCTCAGTCAGCTCTTCTCCCCCTTACCCAGCCCCCCTGATTCCAGACACTCTGTGTGACCCTCCCTGCACATGAATTCCACCCTCTAAGCCCCTGTAGTCTGTCTATCTTTATACTTTGACCTATATTTCACACAGAGGTGCATATGCACACATCCCAGTCATTATATAACATCTTAATTGAAGCAGCTGCTTTTTGAAGAAGTTGTGTGATTTCTGCTGTGCATTTCAATACTGAGGTGCGTTTGAATATTGTGGTGACACAGGTAACCCCGTCTTTGAACAGTGTTTGTTCAGTGTTGGATAGTGGAGTTCCACTGAGTCACGTCTGTGACACTATCTCACACTCCCTGAAAAGTCAGTGACCTTTGACAGAATAAAGACAATAAAATTGACAGGACTTATCCATCTCATGATCAGTCACGAGGCAGCGTGAGTGAGTCTTCTACAGAAAGCCAAGACTGCTTCTTGCTGTCTGGGTTTTTTGTGTGTGTGTGTGTGTATATGCGTATGTGTGTGTGTGTCGGTAACGCTGGGGTGTTGGAGGCTGGACGCAAGTGTGGACTATGAAGAGGTTTATTAACAAGACAAAAAAGCGACATAAAGTACACTGACATAAAACAAAGACAAATCAAACATTAACCAAGAACACCAACTAACACTGACAGAAAATACCAATACACTGAACTAGGGGAACATTACAGCTAAAGATGCACAAAGACATATAGAAACCAAACCATAAAGAGGCAGATCAACAAGTACTTACAAACACAATGACTGATCAAGCAAATGACAAAACACAGGACTTAAATACACAGACTAAACCAAGAACCAAACAAAAGACAGCTGAAAACAATGATGAGGGGGCGCAGTTACAAGGGTGGGGCATGAATTCAGACAAAAGGGAATTTCAAAATAAAAGCAGAAACCAGGAAATGAAATCAAAACAAGAGGCATAGCCGGGGGACTGCAGTGATGAGGAGGGGGTGATCGTGACTAGGGCTGGGCGATATGGCTAAAACTGTATCACGATATAAGCATTTCATATCGGTCGATATCGATAATTATTGAATTTTTGACCTATTTAAAATAGGGACTACGAGAAATATATGCTACATTTAAACATTTTATTTCAACATTATTTAAACATTTTTATTTTAAATTTAACCTTCCTCAGAAATGGCAACACAACCATGAAAAAAAAATAATATCCTATATATTTGTGCTAGGAGGTGCTTTAGTGCTAGGAAGTTTACAAGCTGATTCACTTTCAGGTGAATGAAATGCTTTGAAGTATGTGTTTCGTAAACCAAAAAAAAAGTAACATAGTAACAAAGTAACAAGTAACAAACCTGACAGCTGCCAGTACGGTAACATTAATTGCAATATAAAGTCAGCATAGAAATTTGAAAAAGTAGCTCTTCAAACTTTCCTTACTCTAAACAGCCTTGAACTATTCAAGTATATTCTTACTGCAAGTTTCGTGCAAAAAAAAAGCTCACATGCTGAATCGCCTCCGGTGAATAACATGTTTCAATTATGTGCAGTGTTTTGTAAACATAGGACACATTAAAGCAAAACTGAGGTAGACTTTACATCTGTAAGATAAAAAGCAAACCTGATAGCCAACACAGTATTAAAAACTGCCACACCGGTGAGCTGACCTTTCCTTTTTTATTCACAATTTCTTCGTATTACGTATTACTACAAGGTATAGGTATGTTAATGAAGCTCGGCGCTTCTAGAAAGCGGAATCTTTGCTCTGGTTTATTCCAATGAAAAAAATATATATCGAACGTTCTATCGTGCGCATTTTCTATTGATATTGATTACGTGTCTATCGCGAAACATATCGTTATCGTTTTATCGCCCAGCCCTAATCGTGATAGTGTCACACTGCTACTTACTCTATTCAGTATTCAAATACTTGTGCAATAGATCTGAATGATACTGGAAAAAGTGAAATTGCAATATTTTAGGCTTTTGCGATTTATGAACATATTCCCAAATTCTCTACAGCCATGCACATGGCAATGCATCAGCACTGTGACCTAGTTCTACACTTGCCTGCCTTACTCTGATAGAACATTTTCATTTGTTGTATATTGTGAGTTCATTTAAAACAAATCATAGAATCCTCAAATGCTATGACAAGTCAAATACAAAGCAAACATGTGATTAGACAAATCTTTATACACATCTTTATACTCAATTGCATACTGTGGCCATCAGTTAAAAGGCCAATGATGTGACACAGAAGAGCTCAGAAGGGGGAGGGGCCTATAAGGCTACATCCACACCCACAAGCACTTTCTTCCTACAGACACTGGCTATGCGCTGGTGAAGACTAAGTGCTCTAGTTCTAGGGATTGTTCATTAGCATATCTAGGTCCTCCCCAGAAGACATTGATCAGCATTAGCATGGCTAGCAGTTCTGAGTGCACTGCTGATGATAGACGTGCCCAAAGAATCTGGATATTGGTACACTCATCTGGGTGCCTGCCTGTGTGTGTGTGTGTTTGTGTGTGTGTTAGCGAGTGAATCGCTAACATGGCCTACTACTGACTGCTATGTAGCCAGGGGTAATAAGCAGGCTAGTAGGCTTCCCAAAGAGGGCTGCAAGAATGTCTCCAAGAGTCTTATCCAGTGCTCAAAGGTACTTTAATTTGCAAATAATCCAACATGTGAACTGTAAAAACGAGGGGACCATCACCCCTTACCCATCAAGCCTCTCTTCTTTTCCCCGTCACCCGTATATAACCCATAGCCCCTCCCAACACAAATAGGACTTTACGACCTCGGGTATAGGTAAGGGAAACATTTCAACATGCAGCGTATATGAGTGAGATGTACGCATGCCAGATCTTATATCATCACAAAAGGTGACGATCACCTCATTGTCCCTTTAAGGATTTTAAAGTATGCATACTGATTAATGTCCGTTCTGCAGGTTCATCATCTCTGGATCTCCCTCCACTGGTGCACCTTGGGATGATCCTGGACTAGAAGAGAAGGGCCACAGCTGAGCAGAACCCTGCTCCCAGGATCTTTTCATCTGGTAAGTACTAAGTTTTTGGTGTTACTAAGGGTTTGGTGATGGGGTGAGCTCATCACACTGACCATGAATAACCACTTCTGAAATGTGTAACAATATGTTTAATAGTCCAGGAAGAGATATGAATCTAATATGGCTGTGAGCATACACACACACGCACACACTACACTGTGTGAGCACTAGCTGTTCATACAGACTACCAGCACTTTTTGAATCAGGTCACTGTACCTGAATGAATCCAAGAAGTTCTCTGCCCAACTGTGTCATGTTTCCAGTGGCCTCTTCTTGAAAACAGGACAGAATGTGTGAATATTTTGGGAATGTAAATGCATGTACATATTTTATGCTGCATTGTTAAATGTTTGAAGAAAAAGAAGTAGGTTTATTAAAACCTCGGTTACTGCTCCTCAACAGGCTTGCACCACTGACCCTATGGTCCCAGGCCACAGCTGCACCCATTGTTTCCATAGTCAATGCCATGTGTATGTACAGTGTAAATGCACATTAAAACATCCTGCTTTAGCACCTGGTGCTAACATCTGCTAACATGACTACAGGGTTCAAGACAGTCAGTCTGTGTAGTCAGTCACATCTGTGACCAATCAGTGTAGACCCATTTACTGGTCCAAGTACAAAACATTACACTCACATCTAGTTTATATCAGTACTGGCCTTCAAACTTATTTCAAGCAGGCTAGGTGCTGAATTCAGTGCAAGACTGTATATAGATGTGGCTGGTGTCATAACTCTGTGCATGTGTGTCTGAGTGTGTGTGAGGGAGAGGGAGCGAGAGATAGAGAGAGAGAAAGAGAAATGGCTCCTTCCTGGCATCATAGTTACCACAGCGAAATGCTATGTACAGTTTTTGTTTCTGGTTCCGATTGCTCCACTACTGGCTTTCTCAATGTACGTAATTCAACCTCCTTGTTTAAAGGTTTTCACCGGTTTCAACTGTTCCTGTTCATTCCCTCATTCTTTTACTTAAGATTCCCCCGGTCATATTGCACATGTATGTGTCCCAATTGCATACTACACACTAATACTACAACGTATTTACTATATACTGATCTTAATAGTATGTGTTTGGCGGGTTAGTACACAAAATATTAACTAATATTAACTACTCAGTTTCGTACAAACAAGAAGTGGTGAAGCTTTGTTATATTGTTGCTATGCTAACATACGTCTTTGGAAGCTACAACTTGATAGGGGTTTATTCTTTTTAAAAAATGGATATTAAATGATACCTATGTGATCTATATGAACGATGTCACAGATTTTGTGTTGAATATATTACATGATAATAAATAAATCAATCTATTTATTTATTTAAATAATAAATGGTAATAAATCTAAATCTATAAAACCTCATATTCTGCCTTGTTTACAAATAGTTAGCTATCTTACAGATAAATTAAATTTAGCTGCCATCAACTGACTGGCTAATTAGCTAACGTTACACAGCTTGCCCACAAAGGCCAATCACTACAACAGCTAGGCTGCTAACTATATTAACATGCATTTCAAACAGATTTCTTACTAAAGTAGAAACTATTTGTTGTGTTAAATTATTGTACTTATAAAAATAAATCCAAATTGTACTCACATTGTCTCACACATTTCAACCCATGTTGCCATGTTGTTGTGTTGCCATGTCATTGTATAGTGTGTTGGTAATTGATGTGTCATTGCATTGTTACATCTGGTCATTGCATAATGTGCTGTTGCATTGTTACTGGTCGCATATGCTAAATGTATTGTTATTACTAAGACTACTTTGTATTGGTTCTAGACTCATTTTACTATTTTCTATGCAGAAGGACATTTTCTGTTAGTTTCCTGCATAGTGTAACAGTGGGTAGGTAGAGGTGGGATGCAAGCGTGAATCATTAAGATGTTTAAAACAAGGACAAACACTACAAACACAAACATCCAACGTATACAAACTAAACAATATGGAAAGTAACAACAAAGAACATCTAACAGAAAATGAAAACTGACGAATTAACAAAGGGACATGGACAGGGACAGAGCTATACGTTACAGTTAGTTTCCTGGGGCCTCATGTACTAAAGGTGCGTACGTACAAAAACATTGCGTACGCAATGTTTCACGCAAACGGTCACATGTACTAAATGTGACTTGAACGTGAGAAAGTGCGTACCCCCACGCCACTTTCATTTCAGGTGTACGTATGTTTTTCGTACGTATGCGACTTATAGGTGATGCATTGAAATTACAACTATTAAGATATCCTTTTCGCACACATTGTAGTAAGCCCTTATTGGGTAAAATTAAAGTAAATTAGACAATTAAACAGTAAATTAATCAAACAATTTCATTGCCTTACTGGAATAATCATTCAATGTGTTTCCACTTAGCCTAGATTATATAAACATGCATGAAATGTTGCGCTGGAGTTCTTGGGAGATGGCAGCGTTGGCATTACTGGAGGATATTGCTAATGGCCGAATTCGCAGAGAGCGCGTTTTCAGTGACCATTATGATTTTTTGGCCCATGATGATGACTGGCTTATGAGCCGTTTCAGATTACCAAGAGCTGTCCTCTTGGAACTCTATGCTGAGTTGGGTCCAGTTTTGGAGTGAGAAACGGCGAGGAGTCGCGCATTGCCAGTTCCTTTACAGGTGCTGACAACCATCGGCTTCCTGGCAATTGGCAGACCGGTCGGGGATATCCCAGTCATCTTTGAGCCGTGCCATGCCAGCTGTTTTGGATGGGATCATATGCATGTCAGCTAGGTATATAAAGTTCCCATATGATGCGGTTGACCAGGCAAACATTAAAGCGCAATTTGCAGCGATAGCTGGTTTCCCGATTGTAATCGGAGCAATCGACTGCACACACATTGCTATAAAGGCACCATCTGAGGAGGAATTTGCTTATGTGAATAGAAAACACTTTCATTCCATAAACGTGCAAATAATCTGTGATGCAAAAAGGTGCCTTACTAATGTAGTGGCATTACAAGCTGGCAGAGTGCGTGATGGGTGGCTTCTTGGTAAGCAACAAATGTAAAGCATTTGACATTGCCAGCTTAGAATAATTAATTTAAAACATGGGTAATTGTTAAATTACATAGGAGACAGCGGCTACGCGCTCAAGACGTGGCTGATGACCCCCACAGCAATCCACAGCGTTCCAAACAAACATTTTTTCCGTGTCTCTACTTCATTTAGGAGCGTCTCCACTTCACATTCGATGAAGTTTCTCTTCTTTCCCCGTTTTGACATGCTTTGTGATAGATCAGAGAGGAAACTCCTCCGGTGCAGGGCATATTTAAATGAATTTGCATATTTATAGGGGGCGTGTCTCTCATGTGCACTAAATTCCACGTTGATTGAGATGTACAAAAAAAACGTGCGTGGATTACGGCGTAAGCACGGTTTGATACATCCGGATTTTTTTTTGCGTACGCCATTTTCTAGATTTTTCCGTACGCCAAGTTTCAGTAAGAAATCCACGCAAGTCTTTGTACATGAAGCCCCTGCTCTGTTAGTTGTATATTTAGACCCATTTTGTAATGTTTCTCTTGTTCTGACTCCGGATTGTCTTCTGGGATTTGGGATTTTCACCCTTAATAAATGTCATTCCTCTCAGCACTTGCGTCCAGACTCTTACCTCGCAGCAGTACGAGGACTGCTCTGTGTGTGATAGCACTGTGTGCAGGGCAAAAAAATTACTCAAGGAGCCAGTGGCTCCTAAAAGAAAAAAATCATGTGCCAATAAATTTTCTAGGCTCAATAATAATGTACAAAGTAATAAGCATTGCAACACTCACATCTGGGGCCTCATGTACTAAAGGTGTGTACATACAAAAACATTGCGTACACAATGTTTCACGCAAACGGTCAGATGTACTAAATGTGACTTGAACGTGAGAAAGTGCGTACCCCCACGCCACTTTCATTTCAGGCGTACATATGTTTTTAAATGCATTATGTTTTTTAAATGCGTATATGCGACACTTAGAGGTGATGCATTGAAATTACAACTATTAAGATATCCTTTTCGCACACATTGTAGTAAGCCCTTATTGGGTAAAATTAAGTAAATTAGACAATTAAACAGTAAATTAATCAAACAATTTCATTGCCTTACTGGAATAATTATTCAACGTGTTTCCACTTAGCCTAGATTATATAAACATGCATGAAATGTTGCGCTGGAGATCTTGGAAGATGGCAGTGTTGGCATTACTGGAGGATATTGCTAATGGCCGAATTCGCAGAGAGCGCGTTTTCAGTGACCATTATGATTTTTTGGCCCATGATGATGACTGGCTTATAAGCCGTTTCAGATTTCCAAGAGCTGTCCTCTTGGAACTCTGTGCTGAGTTGGGTCCAGTTTTGGAGAGAGAAACGGCGAGGAGTCGCGCATTGCCAGTTCCTTTACAGGTGCTGACAACCATCGGCTTCCTGGCAACTGGCTCGTTTCAAAGAGAACTGGCAGACCGGTCACCTGTCGGGGATATCCCAGTCATCTTTGAGCCGTGCCATGCCAGCTGTTTTGGATGGGATCATCTGCATGTCAGCTTGGTATATAAAGTTCCCATATGATGTGGTTGACCAGGCAAACATTAAAGCGCAATTTGCAGCGATAGCCGGTTTCCCGAATGTAATCGGAGCGATCGACTGCACACACATTGCTATAAAGGCACCATCTGAGGAGGAATTTGCTTATGTGAATAGAAAACACTTTCATTCCATAAACGTGCAAATAATCTGTGATGCAAAAATGTGCCTTACTAATGTAGTGGCATGGTGGCCTGGATCAACACATGATTCGTACATCCTTACAAACAGCATGGTTGGGATAAGATTACAAGCTGGCAGAGTGCGTGATGGGTGGCTTCTTGGTAAACAACAAATTTAAAGCATTTGACATTGCCAGCTTAGAATAATTAATTTAAAACATGGGTAATTGTTAAATTACTTAGGAGACAGCGGCTATGCGCTCAAGACGTGGCTGATGACCCCCACAGCAATCCACAGCGTTCCAAACAAACATTTTTTCCGTGTCTCTACTTCATTTAGGAGCGTCTCCACTTCACATTCGATGAAGTTTATCTTCTTTCCCCGTTTTGACATGCTTTGTGATAGATCAAAGAGAAAACTCCTCCGGTGCAGGACATATTTAAATTAATTTGCATATTTATAGGGGGCGTGTCTCTCATGTGCGCTAAACTCCACTTTGATTGGGATGTACAAAAGAAACGTGCGTGGATTACGGCGTAAGCACGGTTTGATACATCCGGATTTTTTTTTGCGTACGCCATTTTCTGGATTTGTCCGTACGCCAAGTTTCAGTAAGAAATCCACGCTTTACAAGTCTTTGTACATGAGGCCCCTGGTCATGTTATTTAGGATCTCTACCGTCCAACATGCCTGATGTCTGTTCCTTGTAACTGCGGTTAAGTTGGTTTCACGTTCGCATATTCAGAATTCTTTCTTCAATAACGTTAAAACACTATCAGCAGCGCTACAGCATTTAAGGCACCGTCTACAAATGACCTTAACATGGACGAAAGTGGCAGTCATAAAGGCCCCAGAGCACTCCGCACTCAGTTTTTCTGCAATAGTTTCAATAGCTTTTAAATGGTCCATCATAAGTCCATAAAACAAGTTGTATTACATAAAGTGCATCTTAATCAACAACCTACAACTCTTTGGTGTGTATTTATATCTCATTTATAAATTGCATCCTTAGAATCCTTAAGAGCTCATCCTTAGAATAAAGGGGACTACTTTTCCATAGGCAGGAATCTGTGTTGGGTAATTTAACAAAAACTGACCACCACAAATAAGAGGTATAAATATCAATTCAAGAGTTGTAGGTTGTTGTTTAGGATGCACTTAATATGTAACAACTTGTTTTATGGTCTTATGAAGGATCATTTTGTAACAACGGTGGAATTCAGCAGTGAAATCCACCACAGATTAGTGGAGAGCAAAAAACCCAAATGCCGAATATCACAAGCAGGAAACAAAAAACAACAGGAGAGGAGGAGAACCCAAAAACACAGTGGAGAACGGTGGGAGAAAAGGAAACGAAAAATAAGGAAACGCGGAAAAAGCTCAACGCGAAAAATAAAAGACTAGACCGTAAAAACCAACAGGAGAAAAAACAGGCAAAGCCAAACTGAAATAACAAGGAATACTCAACGCGAAAAATAAAAGACTCGACCGTGAAAACCAACAGGAGAAAAACCAGGCAAAGCCAAACAGAAATAACGCGGAATACTCAACGCGTAGACAAGCAAAGGAACAAAACACAAAACCAATAAACCAACAAAAGATGCCAGGGGAAGTCACTGGCAGGCAGGCGAACGCCGCAAAACAGAAAACCATTCCCAAATAAAACAACAAACGGATAGGAAATATAACAGCGTGGGGAAAACTTGAGATGGGCCAAGAAGCGGCGCAGGAGGCAAGTACTCGAATAAGTGAAAGGTAACAGGGGTAGAGTCTCCAAACAACAGGAGATACGAGAAACTGGCTGGCAAACAAGAGGCATGGAGACCTGTGGGCTCCTCCTATCGGCGGCCGGAGGAACCACACTGGAGCCAGCCCTGACACGTTTAAAAGCTATTGAAATTTTTAGACAAAAACAGACCCTACAACTTGGTGCAAGGTAGAAATACCCATTCAAGAGTTGTAGGTTTGTTTATGATGCAATACAATGTAACAGAACTTGTTTGGTGGTTTATCACCATTTTCAACAAGCTAACGCTTAGTGTTAAAGTTTCAGCTCAGCAACGCTGCTTTGCGAGTCACGCTGTTGATCGAATTCCTGCAAGCATGCATTCATTTGTTGATAAGCAGAGACGTCCATGTGAGTGGGAGCTAAAGTCTTTAGTCGCAGTCTGGAGCTCTGGTGTGTGTTATTGCTTTTGTGACTGTGTGTGTGTGTGTGTGTTAGTGTGTTATTGCTTTTGTGACTTTGTGTGTGTGTTAGTGCTCTGTGTGTGAAAGCACTTTGTGTGTGTGTGTTATTGCTTTTGTGACTGTGTGTTTGTGTGGTGTGTGTATGTGAGTATTCTGTGTTTGTGAGAGTAGTGTGTGTGGGGTGTGTGTATGTGAGTAGTCTGTCTGTGTAGTGTGTGTGTGTTTGTGTGAGTAGTCCGTGTGTGTGTGTAGCGTGTGTGTGTGTACACAACACTACTGTGTGTGTAGTGTGAGTAGTTTGTATGTGATCAGTCTGTGTGTGTGTAGTGTGTGTGTGTTTGTGTGAGTAGTCTGTGCGTGTGTGTGTGTGTGCTTGTGTGAGTTGTCTGTGTGCATGTGTAGTGTGTTTGTGTTAGTAGTGTGTTTGTGTGAGTGTGTTAGCACTGTGCTGACTGAGCTGAGTGAGTTATTCATGAGGCCTCCTCCTCCTGCTTTAATAATTCACACAGCATGCATGCACACACACACACACACACACACACACACTCCCTTGAGCCTACTCAACCATGCTGCAGGGCTCGGCCATTCATCAAACCCTCTCTCTCCTTTCCTCTCTTCTTCTTCTTCTTCTTCTCTCCCTCTCTCTTTCTCTCCCTCACTGTCTCCCTCTGCCTCTCTGACTAACACTGACATGGCTTTATGTCTCCATCCCCCCTTCTACACATAATTTATGGTGGTATCAGATCTGAACAGTATGAATCCATGTGTCACTAAAAGCCCTCAGAGTATAAACTACACCCACCCCCACTTGCAGCCTTCAGAGTGAAAGCTACACCCTAACCCCACCTGCAGCCTTCAGAGTGTAAGCTAAACCCTAACCCCACCTGCAGCCCTCAGACTGAGCTGCACCCTAACTCCGCCTACAACCCATGATGATTGAATCTAACCAATTATGGCATATTTACACTTCTGACACTGACAACATATTCTAGTAAAGATTATTTCTAAGATTTTGATGACAGTGACAACACATTACAAGGGACAAAAACATGGACACAAAAACAGGATACTTATACAAGCACCAAGGACCACACCTACATTACTCAACCAACAAGACCACACCTACATTACTCAAGCACACAGAAAAACACCTAAATTACTCAAACGAACAGGACCATACCTGTGTTATTCAGGCACACAGGACACCTACATTACTCAAATGAACAGGACCACACCTACGTTACTCAAATGAACAGGACCACACAAACATTACTCACACAAAGTGCACTGACAATGCAGTGAATTATAACTTTAATACTTAACAGTACATTAACACATTAGCTTGGCCACACCTACTATCTTCATATCACAAAGATGAATGTAATTATAGCCTTATCACTTGGGAATGGCAGTTGTGACTCTCATAAACACACACATGCACACACACATAAAAGCATTTTACCATAGCTGCTGGTGACCTTGGGTCCGCGTCTCCCTTTAACTACGCTGTGTGTTTGCGTGTGCAAGCACGGTGTGTGGGGACAGCGGTCTCTGAACACGCCCTCCTCATGCACTCGCCTCTCAGACCCCGCTGCACCCTATGCTGCCCAGACCTGAGGGAGAGGGAGAGGGAGGGGGGAGAGAATACTGATTAAGAGTCATTATATGATGATTCTGTTGTCAGCACTGATGCATTCTTTCAGGGCAACCCTAGTATTACATGCAGCACACACACACGATCATGGGGAAGTGGGTCGGCCCCGTCCTCAACAGGACTAAGCTCCACCCATCATGCAGGACCCTTTCCTGCCTCCCTTCATTCTCTGTGTCCTGGATTAGAGGCAATCTCTTCCTCCCATACACACACACCACAAGTGAAACAGACGGCTTTATTCTCTTTTGCTCACACACACACTGACCACTTTGAAAAAACTTAAGAAGAAAAAGCAACAAAGTCAAGCTCTGCTCTCCGTCTCTCTCTTTGCTCTGTCTATCCATCTCTCCCCCTCCTTTCCACTCTGCCACACTTTCATGACTTTGGTACTCTCTCTTTCTCTCTCCCTCTCTCTCTCTCCCTCTCCCACTCTCTCTCCCTCTCTCCCACTCTTTCTCTCTCTCTCCTTCTCTGATCCAATATTCCTGCCACTATTCCTACATAATCTTTCCCTCGGTACTGAGTAGCTCCAGTGTGATCAGAACTCTAGTGTGTGTGTGTGTATGTGTGTGTCTGTATTTGTGTGTGTCTGTGGGTATGTGTGTGTATTTGTGTTTGTCTGTGGGTTATGTGTGTAGGGCAGGCTGCAGGGCCTGTGTGTGTGTGTATGTGTGTGTATGTGGGGGGGTCTGAAGGAGGACACTCCTGGACTTTAGGTTCATAATACAGCACACAGCTGCAAACCAGCTATCATCATGGGAGACGGGAGGAAGTTCAATTGTGATGTGAAGTGATGCAATTAACCTGACGTTTTCAGCATTAGACCTCTGATACACACATCCACACACACACCCATGTACACACACACACACACACACACACAGATGCAGCAATTTGGCTCCGATCACCTGGATTTAAGCATGAGTGAGAGATGAGGACCAGACTGAGAGATGAGGACCAGACTGAGAGATCAGGACCAGACTGAGACTGTGTGTGAATATCAGTGACTGTGTGAGTATCTGTGAGTGTGTGTGAGTAACAGTGTTTGTATGTATCTGTGAGTGTGTTTGATTGAGACAGTCAGTCAGTATAACATCATGGTTCTGATGGTCAGACATTTACCAAATGGAAGATGGTTCAAGGCCTGAAGTTAGTATTGCGTGTTTTTCCCCCATGCTCTGTGTGGTTACTGGTCAGTACACACACACACACACACGCACACATCTTTATACAGCCACATACACACATGTGTATACAGACCAACTAGTGTACAAAATGTTTCTTTTTCAGAAATAAAATTAGAACAAAGGAGCAGCTGTGATTAAGAAGTAGCACAGATCCTCCTGTGTTACATTAATACCTTAAAACAGAACTGAACCCACACAACCCCATTAGGAGGTGGGGGGAAAGAAGGTCATGGAGAGTGTGGTGTACACACACACACACACAGACTCACACACACACACACACAGACTCACACACACATACAAACACACACAAACAGACTCACACACACACACACACACCAGAGATGAGTCGAAGTTGCACTTAAGTTGCTTCAGACTTCAGACTTGACTTGAGACTCGTCCAAAATGACTTATGAACAATAAGAGTCAGTCCGTTATGCAGGCACTGTGTGCGTGTGCATTCATTTTGCCATTATTTCTTACGTTTATTTCGGTGATTTGGGACGCAGCTCCTTTTCTTGTGACGTATCACAACATGAGAGCGGGAAATAGGAAACAAGCGTCAAATGTAAACAAACGAGGTTGCCATGGCAACATCTGTCACGGTGGCTCGGAGGGGAGGCCACCAGAGGGCGCATGAAAGGACGCGTAACCATGGCAACGCTACTCACACGCCCCCTAGCAACACACCACTCCCTCGCTCACAATCACCACAGTACTAGCACCTGTCATTCATTATCTGTTGTAGCACTTAAGCCCACAGGTCTCGTCATCCACTGCTGCACATTCAAACGCCTGCGACTACCTGAAGCACTGGAGCACTACTGCCTCAGAGGACTACTTCGTTGTGGTGATCTGTTTGCCGAATACCGTTATATATCTTCTGCATTTCTCTAAGTTTGCCTTTTGGCCTGAGCCTTTCTGTTGTCGTTCACTATGGATAATAAATCCTTTTGCCCGCAACCCCTGTCTCCTGCTGTCCCTGACCAACCGTTACAACATCTGGAGTACCGTACGTGGAGCCTTTGGCTGTAGGGAGTTTAAAATCCTTGGACACAACCGAAGAAACGTGTAAAGAATGAAACAAATTAAAGACACTGGACGACCACATCAAACTTCATAAGGCACCCCAAAATACACCCGGATATTTTAGTTTACATTGGCCACTTAGCTGTCATTACAGCTAGCATAGTAGTCCAAATTAGCATAGTAGTCACTTGTGAACAAAGATCAAACAACCATCGACATGTTAAGTATATGAGTATAATTAAGTATAACTGTCGCGGAACGGAAATGAGTGGTGCATTCTATACAGTTTTGAGCACACAGTGTTTTCAGATGTGATTTTTAGCTTAAATGTCTTTTTTATCTCCTATCCCTAAGAGCTTGTGACTTCACTTGGACTTGTATTTTGCGACTTTTGAACATCTCTGACACACACACAGACTCACACACACATACTCACACACACATACAGACTCATCCTCGCATGCTCTTTTTAAATTGAACCTGAAAATAAAAAAAAAGAGTGGGGTTGCTAAGCCCCACCACTACCGCTCTCACAGGGGGTGCGCAAGTCTGCCTGCCACCAGCTTCCACACAGGTTGCCAGATCAGCAGTGCACTTCTCGTGCCTGCATTGACAGAATCCCTCCTTTAATGAATAGCACTAGAGGCAACCCAGTAGCTGCTGAGCAAGGCCCTCACCACATCCTGAGACAGCACTGCTATTTCCGCAGTGGTAATGGTGATGAGCTATGCCTTCACTGCAGTGACGACATGTGGGGTATTTGGTGGGATAATTTAGACAGCTGTTCCTGACCTCCACATTTACGAACACTCAAACACTTCCACCTTTGAGGATGTGTTGATGTGTATCATAAAAAAGCAAAATGCAGTAACAAGGTCCACCTTTGTGTATCAAACATCCTAAAACATTCATTATCCGTACCGCTTATTCCCGCTAGTCGGGGTCACGGGGGGGCTGGAGCCAATCCCAGCATCTACGGGCGAAGGCAGGGTACACCATGGGCAGTTCGCCAGTCCACCACATGGCCAACACGCACACACACACCTACGGGCAATCTAGAGTGACCAATCAACCTAGGATGCATGTCTTTGGACTGTGGGAGGAAACCGGAGTACCCGGAGAAAACCCACGCAGGCACAGGGAGAACATGCAAACTCCACACAGAGCAGCCCAGACCGTGAATCGAACCCAGACCGCCTTGCTGTGAGGCGACAGTGCTAACCACCACACCACACCACCATGCCTCCCCATTCTAAAACATCCACTTTTAAATCAGTATTATATAGTATTAAACACCAACCACTCTAAATCAGTATTATATAGTATTAAACACCAACCATCCTAAATCAGTGTTATATGGTATTAAACATCAACCCTGCACCTACACATGCAAGCCCACAGGCAATTATAGGTCTCCATCATTATTAATGATGCACTACTGCTTGGCAGCTCTTTTCATTTACAAGGGTTTCTCATTTGGTGTATACACACACACAAACATACACAACAGGGCTTTGTCATGAAGCTGTGTTGAAGTGTTTCCTAATGTACTGAATCAGATGAAGCTCTACAAGAATGAGCTGCACACACATCAGTGCTGGAAGAGGGGAGTGGAGGGGAGAGAGGGGAGTGGAGGGGAGGGCAGTGGAGGGGAGTGGAGGAGAGGCGAGGGGAGGAGAGAGCCCTGCATCTGTTTATACATCACATCCACGCTGGACGACCTAGGGGCTCCCTAGGGGCACCATCCTGAGACTCTGACTCCTTTCACACCATCCTGAGACTCTGACTCCTCCCACACCACCCTCTGACCAAGAGGTGGTACATTTCTCGCTCGTATATAATACAGGCAAACTATTCAGTCAGATACCTATTTGTTGTGACACTAAATACAAACAATTACAATTTCAATCATCCCAGCAATTTTCAAACCTGGAAAATGTTAAAATTCAAGCATTTTTAAGGATTTCAAGCATCTGTGTGAACCCATATGAACACCATGATGTGTTCCTTGCACCGCTGCTCTTTTCAACCACAGCGACACGTCTTCCATGCTGCAGCAGCACCTCCGAACACACAGAATGGACAGGACCCGAGACGAGGTTAAATTAACGCAGCACAAATCAATGAGATTAACATTAATGTGCCTTACTAATGTAACTTTAGCCCTACGGAGGGCTAGGTTTCTGTTAATTATGACTTCTGTCAAATGTGTGTCTAGTTTATTATGATAGTGATAAATATGCCCTTAAGGTTAACTTGATTACTTTAAATCGGATACAGCGCTGTGGAGTTAAGATGAGAAATAAAAAAAATGTAAAAAGCTCAGCAGTTGTCAAATTTAGTTCACTAATCAGTAGCCGGTCACTTCTAGCAAACACTGTGTGGTCAGAGATTAACACCCGCAAAATCAACAACGCTTATATTACATATATTTTGTGTTTTATTCATGTTTGTGTTTGCAATTCTAGAAAAAGAAAATACACTGCTCAAAAAAATAAAGGGAACACTTAAACAACACAACAACACAAGTCAACCACACTTGTGTGAAACCAACCTGATCAGTTAGGAAGCAACACTGATTGTGAATCAATTTCACAAGCTGTTGTGCAAATGGAACAGACAACAGGTAGAAATGAGAGGCAATTAGCAAGACACCCCCTACAAAGGAGTGGTTCTGCAGGAGGTGACCACAGACCTTTTCTCTGTTCTCATCCTTTCTGGCTGATGTTTTGGTCGCTTTGGCATGACTATGGTCAGTTCTCTCACCATAGAGGTAGCATGAGGCGGTGTCTACAACCCACAGAGGTTGCTCTGGTAGTTGCCAGAGCATGGAGCAGATACCAGGAGACAGGCCAGTACACCAGGAGACATGGAGGGGACCGTAGAAGGGCAACAACCCAGCAGCAGGACCGCTACCTCCTCTGTGCAGGCAGAGTTTTAAACTTACGGCATGTTTTAACAGTAGAACAACACTGTATTTTAACAAGTTGGTCTTTTTCAAGATTGATCACAGAGCAAAAAAATGGTGGTGAGGTTAAACAGTCAGTGGTGTGTTTTAGCCTCGTAAAGCAAGAATCTGTTAGCGGGTCAGTGACAAATAAGGGTTGGTATGACGTCCAAATCAATAATCCAAATCATAATCAAAATATGCTTTAAACATGTTAAAACAACATGCTAGATGTTTGTTTAGATGTATAGCTTGCATTTCTGTTGGTGCCATAGCATTTACAAGACATTTCTACCATTTTTAACCAATTAAAGAATCACAGTCACATTAAATTGTCAAACGGTGTAACCACAAAAGCATGATAAATATTAAATAATTCTAATTCTAAATAAGTCTTCTAGAAGTTATGTAAGTGTACTGATGAAAATAAGTGATTTATTATGAAATATCATTTCAAATTATATTTAAAATATTTTATTTCTAAACTAAGATAACATGGGTTTTTGGTGTACTGAGGAAGTCAATATGCCATAGACATTAATGTTTTCTCTCTAATCTTGGGTCAGTTGGTTTAAAATAATGTTAAATTAAATTTTTACAGTAGTAGTACAGTGCTGAAATCATATTCATAGTAACTTTTTGTGCAATATTAGATTTTTATGAGAAACATTGGTTACGCCAATTGACATTTATTGGTTATACCAACTGACGACAAGCAAACAACAAGCAATTGACAATTAAAGTTCAATAAAAAGTCATAAAGTTAAGTGATTTAGGTGTTTTAATAAATGTGATCACTATCTAATAGATTTTTTAATACCATATAAAACAATACTTTTAACAATGAAGAAATGGGTTGATCTCTGATTTAAGTACAGTAAGAACAATTCATACACCTTATTTATCATATTACATTAAGAACAATCAAATGTAAGTTAAGTCAAGCCACATTGTCAATTGTGATTTTCACCTCAATTGAAATTTGTCCTCCGCATTTACCCATCTGTGCAGTCAGAACACACACACACACACACTAGTGATAACTAGGGGGCTGTGGTGCACACTAGCCCGGCGCCCGGGGAGCAGTTGGGGTTAGGTTCCTTGCTCAAGGGCACCTCAGTCATGGCCTCAGGCCTGGGAATCGAACCCACGACCCTCCGGTCACAAGACTGGTTCCCTAACCACCAGACCATGACTGCCCCCGTAAGACGATATCTAGCAGACAGTGCATACATTGTTCATGAGATGTTTTGAACATTCCAAACATCCATATCTCAGTGAGAAAGGTGACAACCCTCTCCTTTTTCTCCTCTGCAATTTTATTTTTGTCTCTCTTCTTGTTTCTCACACGCACTTTCATTCTTTTCTTTGAGTTCATCAAATTTCAGTTGCAGCTTTTTTGCCTTCATTCTTTCACTCAAGTTCCTTATTTTTATGAACCTTAGCTTCTCCTTTTCCTTCAGCACTGCTCTATGTTTGCTGGTACTTTTCTGCACTGCTCTCACATGAGTGGCGGGTGCCTGTGGTCTCTTTAAACTTGGCTGCACATAGTCATGATCAGCAACATACACCATGGGCTCTGGAGGGCCATTAAAAGCTGCTCATCTGCTGTTGAATTCAGTGATAGAGGAGTAAAGTTCAAAACTTCAGCAAGCACCCTTTTCTTCTTCTCTTCTCTCTGTACTGCCTCTGATACTGCTTCAACTCTTCCCTCATATGCACCTGTGTTTCCCTGGGCAGATCTGTGACTGTATGTTTGTGATCTTTCCCTGTCTCTTTCTCTTTTATAGCTAAAGTACAAATGACTGAAACTGTTAGTCTAATTTCCAGGGCCTTAATTTGTCTTCCATTTTGACTTCAAGCCTCTCAATAAAACTACCCTTTTAGGAGACCTACATCACTGATTTTACTTTCTCATGAAACACTAGCATGTGTATGTAGTGTATCTTTGCCTTATTTTAGCCAGGTAATTTGCCCTTGCAGCAGAATCCGCATTAACACCACTTTTTCTTTACTTGTAAGAGGCATCTATTAGAAGAGGAGTTTGTTGTTTGCATACACAGGTTTCCACCTACATACTTCTTGTTTATGTGCACTATCCTATAGAATTGTGAAATTAAAAACAGATTTAATTTAGAGATTTTATAATTCTTTTTAGACTACATTTCAAGCTGCATATTATGGTATATTATCATTTTAATACGAACAAAAAAAAACTACAAAAGTTGAAATATTGTCCATAAATTGATCAACTTTGTCTCATAAAGGAAATGGTGCAATGGTGTAACCCAGTTACTCCACAGGACATTTCAAATTGAAACCAAATTTTGCATGCATTATTGTGGATGACTATGTAAACACTTGACCTTGGTTTCATTATTTCAAACTATTTTTCATATTAACTTGAATATTTTATGATGAGTTATGTTTATTAACATTTTACTGAGGTCATACCATTTGACATGTATTCTAATCATACCTGACCACGACCTGAATCTGCTTTATTTTGTCAAATTTTACAGAGAGTTACTAATCTTGACTTGTGGTAGTTGGGGTCTTCAGAGGTCCTTCTGTTTGACAGCACATTCTGTTACATGATCTTCTGGCTCAAAATGTTCAAATGGCTCCAAAAAGGGTGGTTACACCAGAAGACATACCAGACGTTTGACAGATGATTCCCCATGTTAATGGAAATATTCAGAATCGCCATGTTTCTCTATTATTGTGTGATATTAAAAATACTTGTTTAAGATTATGCCAGTGTATTTCAGAGGCTGTTTAGAACATCATTACACATTTTTTCAACAACTTATATTCTTGGTGCTGCATTTTTATGGACAATTTTGCCCTTTTTCTCTCAATATTATCTCAGAACGTAATAAAACCAGGCATGTCAAGATAGGGGCCCAAAGAAAAATATATTTCAAAGTAAATTATAGCTTTATTTTGAAATAATCACATTCAAACTTCAGATACGTCTTTCACCCTAGCAGAGAGTTCAAATGCAAAGGTGAAAGGTTCAGTGTGAATTCAGTTTGTACAAATCTTAAGTTTACAATATCTAAACAAATATTGTTTGAACCAAACTCAAGTCTGCATTCACCTCCGTCCCGATACTGCAGTAGCCAGACCCCAAACATCCTTCCTTGTCAAGGAAGACACCTCCAATGTGGGAGCTGAGACAACAAGTGAGACGAGTAAGACACTCACTCCTACCGAACGCAAATATGGAGTTGGCCATGAAGCTTGCCTTTCAGGAGTGGAGGCATTAAGGGAGTGCAGCACCCATTCGTGGTGATCACTGACCACAAATGATCACTGACCACAAATGATCACTGGCCGGCGATGCACAGGGACATTTTCCATCATGTCGCCTACTGCGTGTGCAGTAAAGTGTCATAAGTGCTAACCTTTGTAGAATGGGAAACCAGACAAAACAAACGTCTCTTCATGAAGGGTATTCAAACACCTAGGTGTCATATGCTACTGATCACATCCCATTTTCCTTCTTTGATGTAAACCTGCATTGTGCATTGCTGGTGGTGCCACCTGCTGGTCTGCATGAGTACAGATGACTTAAGGTGGTAACACACCAAGTGTAAAACACCAAGTGCAACATTTTCTATGGCTAATTTTGATCACACACACATGCACACTCTCTCAAACACACAGACACTCACATAGATGCACACACTCACACACACTTTGTAGTTAACTTGAAAAATTCAATGAGACACACTTTGCACAGTCAAATGGGTTATGAATTTGACAACATCCCACAATGATCACAGTGGGAAGGTCATGCACAGAGCCAACTGTTGGCCATGTTCCATTCTCACCTTTGTGCTAAATATTTCACATGCATAGATCTTCACAGACACACACACACACATACAGACTTTAATGAGTCGTTTCAGAAAGGGTTGGCCAATAAATGCATCAACCTCGTCTATGCAAAAAAGACATTTCCCTAAACTATACATTAAATGATGCACAACATTTACAATACTCTCTTTCTCTCTGGGGTTAGTTGCTATTACTCAGAACATTGTCTGTAAGGTAGAGTGCAGCTCTTTATGCTGACCTATCAGAGTGAGTCTAGACAAGTTGGAGGGACCAGTCTCTTGAGGTGTTCTGTTGATTGACAGCACTCTGTGACATACACGGTGAACATGGCCAGCTCCTTCATTAGTGTTCAGGGCTGTGAAGGTTCTGGGAATCCTTTCAGCATGTTCTTCCTCCACCAGGACACCAAAGTACATCCTGCTCTCCGTCACCAGGATTCTCCTGAGCTCGGCTTATGTTCGATTGTGTGTTTATGGTAATGTGTGTGCGTTTTGAGCTGGTCTTTCTCCATGTGGTTGATGACATGATGTCACCATCTTTTCTCAGGTTAGCATGTCTCTGGCGGATGCTGTCTATTGGCTCGTAGAGCATTATGTCTCAAATATGCCCAAAGGAAGGAGGGAGAGGAAGGAGAGGAAGAGAAACTGTGTTTGTGTGTCTGTGTGTGTAAGAGAGAGAGCATAGCCCATCACATAGTAAATCAATGAGGATAATTGGAAGGATAAAGCACCCAGCCCTACACACACACACTCTTTCTCTCTAGCATTCATGCCATAACTCAGTGGGAGGCCCTGGATATGGGCGGGGTTAGCATGGGTCGGGGTGGAGTTAGCACAGGCAGCCATGGTCCACAACCCTCAGCACCATCTGTTTCTGCAACATCCACCCAGACTGCCCTGCAGCACTGCACCTCTTAACACTGCAGCTATCTGTATCTGTGTATGGCTGTGTGTGAGTGTGTGGGTCAGATCACTGAGCCCATCTGTGGACGTGTAGGTAGAGGGACCCATGTGTAAGGAGCTAGGAGTGTGTGTGTGTGTGTGTGTGTGACAGAAAGAGAGAGAAAGTATGTGTGTGTGTGTCTGTGTGTGAGAGAGAGAGAGAGAGAGCATAGCTCATCAACACAGTATTCACCAGTAAATCAAGGAGGACCATGGAGGGACCCACGTATCAGGAGCTATCCCGCAGTGTGTGTGTGTGTGTGTGTGTGTGTGTGTGTGTGTGTGTGCGTGTGTGCGCGCATGTGTGTGAGTCAGATCACTGAACCCATCTGTTGACGTGTTGGTGGAGGGACCCATGTCTAAGGACCTATCCTGCAGCCTCAGATCCAACAGCTGCTTCTGCAGGCCATCAAACTCAACTCAGCCCTACATGATGGAAGCCAGTCATAGTGCTTAGAGGTCAGTGTTAGGCTAGGGACACATTAACTGCTGGATGGTGTCAGTGGTGGTCTGGTGCCTGTACTTTGTGGTTGTACTATGTGCTCTGTCAGGTCCTTGTCACTACTGTTATGAGCAATTGTAAATGTAGAATTAGTGTCGTGATGAGCTGTGAGGGAGTTTTCTGATTAGCTTTTCAGTCTAAAATACCTCAAAATCAGATAATAGTTGTGCAGTAGTACAATAGTACAGTTGTGAGTATACAGTTGTGATTGTACAGTTGTGAGCATACAGCTTTGAGTTTGTGTGTGCGCACTTTGGGTTAACACAAAAAAATTTCAATGCACCCCTCCCCTTCTAGCGATCGGGTAAAAAAGTTTTTTTTTATCACCAAAGCTGTTTCAAATGGACCATTTCAGAGGTCAAATGTCCTTGAACATCAGATCCTCTGGTGTTCCATTCTGCTGATAAAATAACCAACAAGGCAGGCAGACTCCTGCATTCCAATTATTGAAACAACACAATATTAACAGTCACTTTCTGACACTAGTTAAGCTCCAGCCACAAAAACATAATCTCTGTTTATAAACAGACATGGTGCATAACAGCATAATTAGTGTGTGTGTGTGTGTGTGTATGTGATGTGTCTGTGTGTGTTTATAAACACTAACATGGTGCATAACAGCATAATCAGATGCAGCAGTAACAGTGGTGAGCAATCATTTGTAGTTTTTCTCCATATGAGAAAACACTGAATCTTAACTCTGACCCTAACCCCTGACGCCTAACTCTAACCCTAACCCTAACACTAGTGCTCTCGAGCATCTGGTGGTTATGCTGGATAATGTGCAGAGAGTCCCGCATAGACTGCACAGACTGTGTGTGTGTGTGTGTGTGTGGAGAGTCCTGAGTGGGCTGCACAGAGTGTGTGTGTGTGTGTTGGAGGTTTGCACAGTGTGTGTGTGTGGAGAGTCATGAGTGGGCTGCACTGAGCGTGTGTGGATAGTTCTGTGTGGGTTGCACAGGGTGTGTGTGTGTGTGTGTGTGTGTGTGTGTGTGTGTGGAGAGTCCTGAGTGGGTTGCACAGGGTGTGTGTGTGGAGAGTCCTGAGTGGGTTGCACAGGGTGTGTGTGTGGATAGTCCTGTGTGTGTTGCACAGGGTGTGTGTGGAGAGTCCTGAGTGGGTTGCACAGGGTGTGTATGTGTGTATGTTTGTGTAAGATGTATCTGTGAGATGTATGTTTGCGCAGTTCACACACGCATTCACACACCCACAGACACCCAGAATACACACACATGCGCTCATAGCAATTAATAGGCCTGTAATGATGTGGACGCTTTTGGGCAAGGGCGAGTGTCCGTGTGTGTGTGTGTGTTTGCGCACATACGCACAAGTGTGTAATACAGAGAGAAAAAGGAAATGAAGAATGTGCATGCATGTATATATCTGTGTGTCATCACGTATGGGTGAGTGTGTATGGGTAGGTGTGAGTGTGTGTGTTTGTGTGAGTGAACATATGTGTGAATCTGTGTGTCTGAGTGAGTGTGTGCACATATACACAGGAAGTGAAGCAACTT
This sequence comes from Brachyhypopomus occidentalis, assembly GCA_020368025.1. Lineage (NCBI taxonomy): Eukaryota > Metazoa > Chordata > Actinopteri > Gymnotiformes > Hypopomidae > Brachyhypopomus > Brachyhypopomus occidentalis. The sequence goes on along the minus strand of JAGXOD010000011.1, from coordinate 93,774 downwards.
ATAGTAAATATAAAGCTATGACTTATAAACATATAAATATAAACTAGACTTATATAAATATAAACTAGAATAATATAAATGTGAACTGTACGTCATTACTCATTTGGAGTTTCAACCAGAGAGAGAGAAAGCATAGAGAGGAGAGAGAGACAGAGAAAGAGAGAGAGAGGAAACAGACATTTCTATTGTGAGAAAAAGAGAGTGGGAGGAGTCTGAATGCTTGGAGAATTCTGTGACAGTGTGTACTGGCAAAGCAAACAGAGACCTCCACCAATGTCCTGCTCTCTCCCTCTCTCTCTGTCCTTTCTTATCCTGTATTTGTACTTTGGAGTAGAAAAATGGAGGGAGAATAATGTCTCAGTAACGTTAGAATTGCTAACATGGCTGAGTGATGTCAGAGTTGCTAACTGGGTTGGGTGATGTCAGAGGCCCCCATACACTGTGGAACTGGTGGTGGGCCTTTCAGCATTCCCCATTAAAACCACTCCGGCCTGGCTGTGGGATGGGCATTTGAACACAGCGCAGCTTCCTGTATGCGTTTAGGGAAACTCACTCTGGTACATTAGATAATGTTGAGTCAGGCTCAAAAGCTCCCCCCAAGCCCCACCCACCCACCATGTCATCTGTTCTTACTTCCTTCCTTCTTGAAAGTACAAGAATCCTCACCCCAAAACAAAGGGGTGGGGGAGGGAGAGATGGATGGAGAGATGGAGGGAGAGTACTACAGTAAGGCTCAGTCTCCATGCTGGGTTATCCATTGGGAATTGTTGTCATGGCTACATCCTCTCAACAGCACACAAAATCCCTGTGGTGCCAGAAAGAAGACAAGGATATAGGAAGGAGAAAAGAGTGCAGTGAAAGGGAAGAGAGGCAGAGTGATAGAGGAGTGAGGGAGAGAGATATAGTGATAGAGGAGTGAGGGAAGAGAGACAGGGATGAGTTCAGCGCTGGAGGGAAACAGAGAAAACCCAAACTGTCAAAGACATCCCTACCCCTACTGCATGCACACACAGGGTCTGATTTACATGGGGGGAGGGACTGCACTTACTGGTGTGTGAGTGTGTGTGTGTGTGTGCTTACAGAACAGACGGAGGTCTGCAAAGCGTCTGAGGATCCACATGAATATCCCAATATTAATATTCCTATATCATGAAGGCAGGCAAGAAGGAGCACATCCCCATGTGAGCAGAGTCTCTGTTTGCACAAAACCACAGAGTGGAGCCCCAGACCCTTGCGGTGCCCACAGCAGCCCAGGCACAAGGCCGCGGCCTGGGCTTTGCCTCGTGCTCAGCAGCCCGGGGTTTACAGATGCCTTCCACGGAGCTGTCTGCTCAAATCATGCCAGTCCTGACACCAGCCAACACACACCAGGAAAACCGAAAAACAGAAAGCAGATATGAATGAGGGGGCAGGGGAGAAAGAGGGAGGGACAGCGAGATGGGGAGAGAGAGAGGAGAGGGGGGAATGAAGAGGTAAAGAGAGGGAGGGAGGGAGAGAGAGAGTGAGAGAGAGAGTGAGAGTGGGTGTGGGTGACAGACGGCAGGAAGAGTGAATGTGTGGCAATAATAAAATTTGTACACCACCAGGAAAAGAATCCACGAAACACACATACACACACACACACACACACATGCACGCACATACACACACATACACACAGGCAAGCTCAACCGCTCTCCCTCTCATCCATGGATAAAGCACTCAACAGAATGAGGAGCTATATGTTTCGCAGGGGGGCTGCACTGGGGGATGTGGCCTTTATAGAAGACCCAGCGGCACTTAGAGGGATATATGCTTACAGATTCACTCTGGCCACAACTGACCTCACCTGCATGAATATTTCATATACAGCAGGGCCGCAACACTGATCAGAACCAACTGCAACTCAATACAGCCATACAAGAGACAGAACGACTCTGAAAGATTCACCCCAGTTAAAGCTAAGCGATTCCTTCTCTACAGGAAATACATGAGAGAGAGGTGAGAAAAGGCACAGAGAGGAAGAGAGAGGGGGAAGGGAAGGAGAGAGAGGAAGGGAGGGAAAGAGGGAGAGAGGGAGAGGGTGTGTGTAAGTGAAAGAGTCAGAGAAATGAAGCTAGCTGCCAAAGTCACTGGCTTGTCAAGGACACTGCGGCATGTGAGGTGTGTGTGTACAATCGTGAGATAGAAGAGCAGGCAGGAATATGACTATGGGAACACACTCGGTGAGTGTGGTAGGTGAGTGTGTTGTGTGTGTGAGAGTTTGGCTGTGTAGTCATGTAGCTCAGAGAGAAACCCTCACCCTAACACTAAATCCAACCCTAAATCTTACCCCAACCCTAAACAAACCCGAAATCCAACCCTAACCCTGCATACACTCAAAAAGTACAAAGGACCCAAAGCAGGAATTCTGAACTGAGTACACAAGTGTTGTCCAATTAACCTAGTTGCATTACAAGGTTTTAAATTTTGCTTTGAACATCAGAAGGTTCTCCATTTTGGAGCGGTGGGTTGTATCTGTGTGCATGTCTGCATCATGGCTCTACAGTGAAAAGAACTGACAGACCTGTTGAAAAACCTTGAAACTTTACAAAGATTGAAAAGGACAAAATATCACAAGGACAACATGTCACAACATAGTCCCAACAGTAACCAGGAGGTATAGAACAAACCACAGTACCACTAAGCAGAACTGTACTGTCCTCATAAAATGGCACCACAGTCTAGCTCAGAGGGGAAAATGCTTGGCAGAAGGAGTCTCAAAAAAACGTTTATGTGACAGCTAAGACAGTGCGAAGGACAAACCTCTAAAGGTTATGGTTTAGGGGTAGGCATTCAAGAACAAAAAAACCTTGCTTGCGCTTTGGCACAAAACTGCAAGATTCAACTTTATATGAAACATGAGCATGGTGAGAAGCCTGATGAATATTGGGAACATATTCCTTAGTCAGATGAGACCAAGATAAATCTGGTTCAGATGGGGTCCTGCATGTTTGGTGTAAACATGGACTACCAGACTTCAATTCAATTCAATTTTATTTATATAGCGCTTTTTACAACACATGTTGTCACAAAGCAGCTTTACAAATTGCGTGGGTCCAGATCCCTAATGAGCAAGCCAAAGGCGACAGTGGCAAGGAAAAACTCCCTAAGATGCTAAGCTAACTTAATTCACAGTCCAGTGAAGGACGGGGGAGTGGGATGTTACAAGTGCAGAAGGTGGTGGGAAGATGACACTTAAAGATGGCACCAAGAATGCCTGTGGATGTACCAGAATACCGGCTGACCTGATGGCCCCGTTGCCAGACTGTTGGCAGAGAGGAATATACCAGCACGATGATCCAAAGCTCACTGCCAAAACCACACGAGTTTAAAAAGAAGAAAAATAGAAATGCAAAGTTTTCAAAAATTAAAGATTTGAATGTCAGTAACAAAGGGTGCACTGACTTGTAATGAGTTCCTGTGTGTGTTTTAAAGTAGTAAATCTGAACTGGTATTTTGTCATTTACATAAGAACAAATACCCAACTGTTCAACTAATGCAATTAGTGTAAAGTCATCCAATTTGGCCTAATTTAACATGTAAGTAATATTGCACAAGGGTATACTCACTTTTGTTGTATATGGTGCATGCACTATATAGCCACACATACACTTTATTAGGTACACCTTGCTCGTATGGGGTTGGACCTCCCTAGCCTTCAGAGCTGACTTAATTCTTTGCATCATACAGTATATTCAACAAGGTGCTGTAATTATTCCTGGGAGACTTTGGTCACATTACAGCATCATGAAGTAATGACCTACTGGGTTAGGGTCTGGTGACACATCCATGGTGATCTACTGGGTTAGGGTCTGGTGACACATCCATGATAACCTACTGGGTTAAGGTCTGATGACACATCCATGGTGATCTACTGGGTTAGGGTCTAGTGCAAGACGACAGCCAGAGATAGAGCCTCCTCCTTTAGACACCCTCAGTCATTAAACAGTCTTCAGTCTTCCAGCTCCAATTTGAGATTCACACTTCCAATCTTTAAATCTAGGCTTAAGACCCACCTATTTAATCAAGCCTTCAGTTAAAGTGCTACATATGAAGGTGTGGAGCTTGGGGGACCCCAGTCATTGAGCCTTCTCATAATCTGAGATGCTGATGCTATCATCCAGCCCTGTCATACATCCACTCTAGTTTGTGACAATGATTTGGGTGGAAAGCAATGGCCCAGTGAGCCCTCATCACTGTGGTCACCTCCAGGCCCCTCCCTTTAGTTATGCTGCTATAGATTAGCCTGCTGGAGCCACATGCTAATCACTTGCTTGTGTGCTATATATATATATATATATATATGGATGTTTAATTTGATGTTTACGTATTTAACCTGCATTTTGTATCTTGGTTACATGCTTCTACACAGACAATTCCATAAACGCACCTAGAAAATGTTGTGGCTAGCCAGTGGATGTGCTGTGAATGAATGTGCTGAGCACCAATGATGCCAGCGGATGCACCAATGATGCCAGTGGACGTGCCGATGCTGTCACCTACCTGAGGCTCAAAATCCACATTGGAGGGATTGAGACTGCTCGGCACTATATATAGAACTATAAATATGGACTTCTCCTAGCTGGGCCACCCAATGGAGCATAGGTTCCCTTTTGAGTCTTGGGCCTCCCAAAGTTTCTTCCTAATCCCCACTTAGGGAGTTTTGCCTTGCCACTGTCGCCCCTGTCTTACTCATTAGGGATCTGGTCCAATGTGATTGTAAAGCTGCTTTTTGTGGCGACATCTGTTGTAAAATATGCTATACAGTGAACCCTCGCCACTTCGCGCTTCAGTTTTTGCGGCTTCACTCTTTTGTGGATTTTTATAAGATATTGATGGGAAAAATAATCGGTGGAAAATATATATTTTTTTACATGAAGAAATCCCAAAATGTATACAAATATATTATATATTTTATATATTTATATAATATATAAAATAGTACGAATTACAGTAAATAGTGCATATTTACTCTCGGAAACGAGAACCAGCATCGCTTGTCTGAGACGCTACTCGATCGCACGCCGAAAGTTTTTTGTCTGCGGTGTTGTGATTTTGTTTTGTGGTTTTCTCGTTGAATACTGCAGTTAATTCAACCCCTACCATGCCACCCAAACATCTTGCAAGTTCTATGTACAGTACCTACGTTTTTTTAGGAATTCAAAATATTTTACAGTACAGTAAAATAAGTGTAAAGGTACAATACATGCATAGAACAGTGTGGGAATGGTTATTAAGGGAATGGGAAAGGTTTATGTAGTGTAAAAGTGTGGAGGAGGGTTTATAAAGCTTTAATATAGTGTATAAATACTTAAATAAATATACCGTTTCTACTTTGCAGATTTTCGGTTATCGCGGGTAGTTCTAGAACATATCTCCCGCGATAAACTAGGTTTTACTGTATAAATAAAATTGACTTGACACATCCATGACGTGTTCCATACTGGGTTAGGGTTTGGTGACTGGAGAGGACATTTGAGTACAGTGAACTCAATTTCATGTTCAAGAAACCAGTTGAAGTGGGCATTGTGACATGGTGTGTTATCCTACTGTAAGTAGTCATCAGTAGACGGGTACACTGATCATAAAAGGATGGACATGGTCAACAACAATACTTAGATTGCCTGTGGTGTTTAAACGATGCTCAGTTCATATCAAGGAGTTCAAAGTGTGTCATGAAAATACCCCCCACCCCCCATTACACCACCACCACCACCAAGACCACCAGCCTAAACCACTGATACAAGACAGGATGGATCTTTGCTTTCAAGTTGTTTACACCAAATTCTGACCCTACCGTTTGAACGTCAGAGGTGAAATCGAGACTCATCATGATCATCTTCCATTGTCCAGTTTTGGTGAGCCTGTGTAAACTGTGTAAAAAGCCTCAGTTGTCTGTTATTAGGTGACAGGAGTGGCAGTGTGGCCTTCTGCTGCTTCAGCAGGTCATCTTGACCATGTCTACATACCTAAATATTATGGGCTGATTAGATATTTGCGTTAATGAGCAGATGGAGAAGTGTACCTAATAAAATTGCCATACCCCCTACACAAACACGCTGACTCACACACACACAGACACACACACACTCACACACACATACAGACACACACTCACACACACACATACTCAATGATAAGAGATGTAGAAGAAAGTTCACACCAACTCTGTGCTATTGTCTTCGTCCTCTCCTCCTCCTCTTCCTCCCAGCTAGATGGAGGGCAGTTATCTGGAAAAGACAGGGATTAACCTGTCATTTTGTTGCAGCTAACATGCAGAACTTACTGCAGTAACCCCTGGACCATCCAGCAGTCTTGCCGGTGGGCACTCAGACACCCACACAGCACTCAACAATTATATGGTTAATGTTAAACTGAACTATGTCGGTAATGTCTGCTAAATGACTTATATTTGACTACACAAGCATAGTTGAATGAACTCCTTCCATGTTTGACAATTCCCAATATTCTAGTCCAGCAATCTATAGTACAAATTAATGTCACAACAAATGTCCTCCCAGGCCAGATTTCTTAATGTTGTCCACAACTGTTTGTAAACTATGCGCTAAATATTTAGAACTACTGTGCTCACACTGCAGAAATCAGCATGTCCAGAGCACCTGGCTGAACTCGTCTGCAAGAGCTCGAGGGTTCGCTCAGTGGTGACCAGCAGAGGCCTTAATGCAGGGATAGAGGTGTGATGTGTGTGTGTGTGCAGCCTAGGCTTTTTACACATCATTGCAGGTTTCCACAATCATCTGTGACGTGACTGGTCTACACTCACCACTCAGTGGCATAAATGGTTAGTGGCATAAATGGTTGTTATAAATGGGCTGGGGTAATAAACATTTGGGTTAGGACTAGGGTAGTAAATGCTGGGGATAGGGATAGGTGGTAAACACTGGGGTTAGGGCTAGGGTAGTAAACACTGTGAGTGTTTACCCCACCCATGTGAGTGCGTGCTAACTAATAACTATTGTGGCGGTGCTACATCGAAGGGTGAGAACAAAGCAGAGAAAAGAACCACAGAAACAAGGAGAGAGAGTAACCCCTGAGAAACCCATGAGAACCCCCCGAGTAACCCCTTGAGTAATGGTAGCAACCCTGCTGATGCATGTCGGGTGAGCAGCACGAAAACAGCAGAAAAACCAACAAGAAACCAACCCGCCCTTTTCTTCCTCTGTAGTTCCACTTTCAAAGCCCCAAAACAAGCTCACTCAGAGCATTAGATGTGGCCAACCAGCTCAGTGTCTCGACTACCCGGCTGGGTAAACCTTTGCCACCAGCACCACTTTACAGTTCGGGGAAAGGAGGCAGGACCTGCTAGTTAAAGGATTGGAAGACAAGGCAAGAAAATATAGGCATGCAATGACGTCTAAACATAAAGCCCTCATTCATTATTATATTTTCACAATGTACAGTAAGAATGTACATTGCTGTGCTCCAAGCTGTGCTGTTAAAGCCTAATCGACTCCGACCCCCAGCCCTGGTGCCACACATCGATCATGGCACTAAAACCGCATTACCAGCAATGTCATCAATACTCAGTACTTTGATTCAGTATTTAATAACCAAGCTTTTCACACAAGCTATTATGTGTAATGAAGCAAACGTCAACTGTCAAACTCCTAAACAAAAATAAATAAATAAAATGAACTGTAATGCCAGATGAAGCCAAGGAACATCATTGTTAATAATGTTAATAATGACATCACACATGTTAATAATTAGTAAATTAAATTTCTCTTATAATGCCTATCTAAAGCCTGTAAACAGACAGACAATACTGTAAGTAATGCACTGCAGCCTGATTCACTCGGTCCTCTGTGGCATGACTGACCAGAGCATCCATGGTTTTGGATGGAATCCTTCTAAGAGGACCCGGAAAAGATTGTGTCGTTGTGTGGGTGATTAGTGTGTTGTCTGGGGGATTGGTGCGCCGATGTCTGGGGGATTAGTGATTCGTTGTCTGGAGGATTTGTGTGTCGTTGTCTGGGGGATTTGTGTGTCGTTGTCAGGGGGATTAGTCTGTCGTTGTCTAGGGGATTAGTGTGGTCTACAACTAAAATGATCCTGAAGTAAAGAAAGCAAAGAGTAGACATCAGGATGGAACCAGATGTAGCAGCATTACATTTACATTTACATTTACGGCATTTAGCAGACGCCCTTATCCAGAGCGACTTACAAAAAGAAGTTTTGGCATTCAGGGGCCAGAGTGCAGAACTCACAAGTGCGTATTCAAATACAGTCATAATGCACTGCGTCATCACACGTACTGCAGGGTGCTGTAGATAGGCTGGTAATCAGGCTTAAATCGCTCTCATTTGGTCATTGGGCCTAATTGCCTCACTACGACAGCTACGAGACTCGCTCCATTGTCTGAAAAGCAACACGTGCAGATCATTGAAAGCGGAATTCAATTATCCTTCCCAGACAGCCCCTCTCCCACCACTCTCGTGAGCTCAGAATAGCTCCACCGTAGGCCGCATGTCTAATAGCCTGCTGCTACATCAAACTGCTCATGATGTCAGAGCCCAGGCGTAAGATCCTCTGTGATCATGTCTAGACAAGCAAGGCGGTCCACACGTCATTATCCAGGAAATGGTGCTCTCCCTGTTTATCTATAGAGTATAAAAACATTCAAAGTCTCATTTACCAGGCTGACGCAGGATGTGAAGGCGATACGGGCGCTACTCGCACAGAGGAAGGCCGCAGACGTGCTGGATTTGAGAGGTGCTAAAACATCTATGCTGCGAGAAAACACCTTCAAAGCCCATTGTGACGTTACACCTCAGCTTGATCATGGCGGACAGGTCGGACCTCTTGACTGGCCCGTGGCGGACAGCAGTGATGCAGAGGCAGGAAAACTCAGAAGCCTGTAAAAGCTCACAGAGCTGACAGAGCAAGTGACTGAGCCTGGAGAGCCCCAATTAACAGCCTCACAGCCAGCTGTGTTTCCACAAAGAGCTGTAAATGAAGAGAGAAATGGGGAAGAAGGAGAAGCCTGAGAGAGCTGGGCGGGGGGTGGGGGGGGGGTGGCATAACCTAGCTCATACTGCTGAGAAACACACTAACAAAAAACTTCAAAGCAGAACCAAGATAACTTAAAACTACACAATACTCCTTAATCAGAACTCTACAATACACCAGCGAGTGTCCTACAGGACTGCAGTGATGTAATGTGATGTACCCATTCACTGTCACAGCGAGAGCAGAGTGATAACATACTATTAGGCCAAACCCACCAAAATGTTTGTAAGCTTGGAAAGTTTTTAAGTTTTACATTTTAGCCTTTGTTTCCCCTCACAGGCATATGAAACAAGGACTTCTCACTTTTTTCTCAAACGCTCAGCACTAAATATATCGTGGCTCCACAGGAACGTGTTTCTATTTTGGACAGAAGGTGTGCAGGTGGGCGTAGCGGTTATTGGACGGATGCGCGTCGTGCCAGGAAAGGTTGAATTCGTGCCTGTGCTCTGAGCTGAACATCACGCTGTGTCAATAATGACCAAAATTTTCCCAACATAAAAGACATGTTTGTTGTGCTTCTACAACAGTGCTATTATCCAGGGTGGAGGGGGAGCTCAATGTGTGTTGTGCTATGAGCTGAATCATTGAGATTATCTGTCATTGAGAGAGAATAGAAATAAATGGAGTGTTTAGGTCCGATCGTTGTTATCAGGGGCTTTTGACCTCAGCTTGCCCTCTGAATTGACTATTTGTTGAGGAGTAACTCCAGTAAGTAGTCAGTTTGTTCAATGCATGCTTATATGCTGTGGATGCCACAATGAGGCTGCCTACCAGCATCCGGATAGCCTGAGTGATGCTGCTATGAATGAGGAATCCAGGGGGAAGAAAAGTCCAGGGGGAAGAGGGGTCCAGGGGGTACGGGAGTGCAGGGGGAAGAGGACCCCCAGGGGGAAGAGGGGTCCAGGGGGTAGGGGAGTCCAGGGGGAAGAGGACCCCCAGGGGGAAGAGGACTCCAGGGGGAAAGGGTAGAAGGATTAGACAGCTCAAGCCCTCTGGATGGAACCATTTATCTCGCCAAACTACCACTGACATTCAACCATTCAGACTGTATTCATGATTTTTCCGGGAAGCAAAACAAAAGCCCACTCTCCTAAAAGGTCCTGTAGGAACATACACCTGGGCTAGGAGAGTGGTCTGTGTCTTTATCCACTGTATTCGCAGAAAGCCTTATGGTACTGTCCATTGGATTATGGACTGTAAGACAATCACAACTGCATCTTAAAAACTCCAAGTTGTGAGATGTGAGGGTTGAAATTTCAGCCCATTCCCATATTAACAGTAGCTACTCAGTTCATCCCCAGCAACCTGGTGGTACTGGAGAGAGTTCAGCTGAACAGAAGGTTTAACCTCACATCGCGACTGGCTACAACCAGGTGGGTGTAACCCACCAATGTCTGGCCGCAACCACTCACTGGCCACACCAACAGCGACTGGCCATGTCCACAGTGACTGGCCACGCCCATGAGCCAGCACTACCAACTCACAAAGATGGTTTTGCCAGTCCCAAAACCAGTGTTGTTATCGTACAAAATCAGGGTCATTATCATACAAAACCAGGGTGGTTATTGTACAAAAACACTGATAGTCAGCAGTGAAAAAAATTTACTCAATATCTGAAATAAAAATAGCATTGCCCTTCCTGCCCGCCCATCGTGCATCTCTGCTGAGTGACGTGAGGCCTGGGTGGGAGGAGCTTGGCATGGGGGAGGTCAGGGTGGGAGGAGCTGTGCGTGAGGGAGGTCAGGGTGGGAGGAGCTGTGCATGAGGGAGGTCAGGGTGGGAGGAGCTGTGCGTGAGGGAGGTCAGGGTGGGAGGAGCTGTGCGTGAGGGAGGTCAGGGTGGGAGAAGCTTGGCGTGGGGGAGGTCAGGGTGGGAGGAGCTTGGCGTGAGGGAGGTCAGGGTGGGAGAAGCTTGGCGTGGGGGAGGTCAGGGCAGGAGCAGGGCGTGGGGGAGGTCAGGGTGGGAAGAGCTTGGAGTGAGAGAGGTCAAGCAGACAGTGCTTCACCTGCTCAGAAACCACAGTCCACACCCTTCCCTGCCCCACTGTTATACAAACACACACACACACAGGCACGTGCTCAGAAAACGCTGTTACCCTCACCTTCTCCACTGTGGTACAAATACACACACACACACACACACACATGCATACACACACATACACACTCTTTTCTCTTTTCTGAAACATCACTCATTGCCCGAACTGGGCCATGCCCAATTATTTTGGTTACCATAGTGATGGGTGTCAAGGGACACACACGATGGAAAAGGCATGCAACGGGAATGTTACAGCACAGTACGGTGTAAGGGTGTGTAACGGGAGTGTTACAGCACAGTACGGTGTAAGGGTGTGTAACGGGAGTGTTACAGCACAGTACGGTGTAGGGGTGTGTAACGGCAGTGTTACAGCACAGTACGGTGTAGGGGTGTGTAACGGGAGTGTTACAGCACAGTACGGTGTAAGGGTGTGTAACGGGAGTGTTACAGCACAGTACGGTGTAAGGGTGTGTAACGGGAGTGTTACAGCACAGTACGGTGTAGGGGTGTGTAACGGGAGTGTTACAGCACAGTACGGTGTAAGGGTGTGTAACGGAGTGTTACAGCACAGTACGGTGTAGGGGTGTGTAACGGGAGTGTTACAGCACAGTACGGTGTAAAGGTGTGTAACGGGAGTGTTACAGCACAGTACGGTGTAGGGGTGTGTAACGGGAGTGTTACAGCACAGTACGGTGTAAGGGTGTGTAACGGGAGTGTTACAGCACAGTACGGTGTAAGGGTGTGTAACGGAGTGTTACAGCACAGTACGGTGTAGGGGTGTGTAACGGGAGTGTTACAGCACAGTACGGTGTAAGGGTGTGTAACGGGAGTGTTACAGCACAGTACGGTGTAGGGGTGTGTGCACACATGTACACAATACTAATTTTTCCACATTTTGTAAATAATACAAACATCTGTAAATACCGACACAGCCATGGTTGTAACCGTTCTCATATCAGTATTTGCATTATATTGCCAGATGGTTATTTTGTACACTAGCAGCAACAAGACACTAGTTGGGCACAGTATTGCCCGCGAAATACTAAGACGAGGAGAGACAAGCCTTCTCTGCTATCCACCCTAGGCCAGTCACCTCCTGCCTAACCAGCTATGGATGAAGGATCAACCCACTGCCCTGGCCCCTGAATTCTCCCCTGCTATGGCTGTATCTCCACGGCTCTGGACTCTTAAGAATAAGAATTGCATAGAGAACACATGTATATAAATACACATAAAGATCCATCCATCCATCCATTATCCTTACCGCTTAATCCTGCTAGTCGGGGTCATGGGGAGGCTGGAGCCAATCCTAGCATCAATCGGCGAAGGCAGGATACACCACGGGCAGGTCGCCAGTCCACCACATTACACATAAAGATGAGAATTATTTATCATTCCCATCACTTCTTTGTTTATGTATCTCTCTAATTATTGTTGTTATGGTGACTGGCGTCGGCCAGAGGAGGATGGGTTCCCCCACTGAGTCTTGGTTCCTCTCAAGGTTTCTTCCTCATGCTCATAGGGAGTTTTTCCTTGCCACTGTCGCCCTTGGCTTGCTCACTGGGGGGTTTGGACTCGGACCCCCGTATAGCTGCTTCGTGACAACAACTGTTGTAAAAGCACTATATAAATACATTTTGATTGATTGATTGATTGAGTTTTAATAGCACATAACCTCCCAATTCCTACAGTTGGCTGTGCATCCTGAACTGCTGACCAGGACTGGTGGGAGTCCTGAGATTAGGAGCTTCTGCATTAGCAGTGCACAGCACTAAGCATGGTATTAACAAGCACTGACAGGACCAGAGCACAGCACTGACAGGACACTACCAGAGCACAGCACTGACAATAGCAGGATTAAGGTGTCAATGGATGATGCCAGGGTAGTCAGGGGTAGTCAAGGATAGTTGGGGGTATTTAGGAGTAGTTGGGGATGGTCAGGGGTAGCCTTAGAAAGGTATTGTACAACCTTTTCCAATAACTATTCAAGCAATTTATACATTTATATATTTTGATTAATTAAAACATGGCCTTGCAAGAATTGTTTGGGTTTGTTTTGTAAAAATCAGTGAAACTTGACATTGACATTGACTTATGTCCTCTATTTAATAATCACCTTTTCTGTTTATTAGACAATGGTCTTCATTTTAAACGCACTCATGCGGAGTTTCTCTCCACGTCTGAACTGTTTTGGGTGCTATAGAGAAATGTTCTACCAAATAACAACAGTAATAATAAGCACTGTTGTATTGTTTTTCAAGCTTCCATGAATGAAGAAAGACAAATATAGGCTAAATGATATTTTAGCATGTTAATGTGAAGCGCTTAGGCGTTAATGTGATCAGGCATTTCCAGTGGGAGTTACAGCAGACAACGCTGGAGGAGAGAAAAATACAAACAGGAATCAAATGATCACCAGCATAGCAACTCACAAACCACCACGGCAACAATCACAGATGCTAACGAAGCAAAAGGACACACATCAACACACCAACACTGAAACTGAAATAAAGAGTTAAACATAAATATGGGAAGGAGCATAGATACTCCTTATACTCTTATCAGTTCTGTGCTTGATCTTTGTGTAAACAAGTGAGTAATTTGTTTTCTACATTTTAGCAGAGACACAGGAATTAAAGCAGGCAGGGTGTAGCCATGGTGGTGAAGCATCACGATGGCTCAGAATCGTGATATATGGTATATCAGCCCAGTACTAAGCAGGAAACCACAGTAATGGGGCATTAGGGCATTATCTTATAAGATATAAATGTATCTGTACAAGGTATAAGTGTATCTGTATAAGGTGTAAGTGTATCTGTATAAGATATAAGTGTATTATAACAGCTAGAAAACATGCTTTAACATTCTCTGATGTAGTTGACCTAAACATAGGACATGTACACATTTACATTCTGAACTCTACTCAGGTGTCTGAAATCAGGGAGTGTCAGTAAGGATCCGTTTAACAAACCAAGAGGAAGGATTAACATCCAAGATAGAGGCATGTCTGTTAAAGCTAAAATGCTAAATCTAGTTTTTTATTTTGTTTTTGTTGGTCTGCTATATTTAAAGACTTTATTATCTATCTCATAAACAATTATTTTTTTGTTTTTAGAATTGTATATCCATGACATCTTTAAACTGCTTATATAGGCTAATAAATCTCACACAATTCCCCCAAACTACTAAACTACAGCTCCACTGTGGTTTTAATGAAACAATACCAGATCAGTATTGATATCAGGTAATATTCAAATGCAAGATATCAGTATCATATCAGAACCAGAAAAATGGTATTGCACCATCTCTACTACAACTTATATAGCTTAACAAACACACTAGAACTGCAGTAAAGCCCCTCCAGTGTAGCTGCACCACGCACCTGAGTGAGATCTGCAGGGCAAACGCAGCACAAATGCACTGATCAGGAAGCTTAAATAAGTGTTGGAAGCATGATTGTGAAGTGGTGGTTAAACAGTTTGGTTTCTGCAGGCTGAGTCAGAAGCAGGCCTCAGGAGACTGCAGCATCCTCTACAAACAGTGCTGAGAGCACAGCTCACTGACGCCAACAGAGAGAGAGAGAGAGAGGATATAAGAACAAGGAAAAGAGAAGGAGTATATGTGGCAACAAGACGGTGTGAAAAAGAAGCTGCACTGCAGGAGGTGTGTGTACAGCTCCCTGTCACGGTGTCCCACTCGGGAATTCAAGTGAAATGTCGCTCTTGACACGCTTGTCTCCAGCAAGATGGCTGACAAGATGGCTGACATCTCCTGGCCCAGACATATGCTGCAGGCCCTGTTCCTGCCCCAGCAACCATTCACTCCCTCTCCTCCCGTGCTCCCTCCCCTCCTCCCTCCCCACCCTCTCTTCCCACACCTCCCCTCCTCCCACCCCACACCTTCCCTCCCCTCCTCCCTCTGTGCAGTGGGAGGGTGAGCAGGAGCAGGCCAGCAGACAGACATCTATGGGCTTCTTGTTCTCCAAAAATGTAAAAATAACTCCAGCTGAAAGCAAAGTAGGTCAGCCAATTCCCAGAGAGGCAGCCACTCGCATCGCTACGGCAACAGAGCACTGCAGCTTAGCTCTGCTATAGGGTACATCCCACAGACAAGAGACCCAGATCCTCTCCTCTCCTTCTCTCTCTCCTGTCTCATCTCCTTCTCTTTGTCTCTCTCCTCTTCTCCTCTCTCCCCTCCTCCTCTCCTTCTGATCCTCCTATCTCCTCTCCTCCGCTCTCCTCTCTTCTCTCCTCTCTGTCTCCTCTCCTCCTCCCCTCTCTATAAGGAATGAGCACTGTGCATCACAGCAGCTGAGCACCAAACTAAGACACCTGACCTGTGCTCAGGTTCACTGGCCCAGTAACTGTGTTCATTTGGCTGTGTAAAGCTCTTGCTCAGTGGCATGTGAGATAAATAAGGGCACAGGCTTGGAGTCATGCCAAATCTCCACAAAACACCACCCCTTTTCAACAACTGTCACTTCCTCAAAATTATATCCTCAGAATTTGACGTTTTAATTTTCATTATATATTACATATACATTACATATACTTACAAAAATACATTAATTTGTTTTATAAACAGTCTACCAGGTGTCTCAAGCCCTTTCCTACATGAGTGCTGTTACCAGTCCCAGGCCAGCAGGTCCCGCACTCCAGGGCACACCCCTGAGCATCACTGAGCATGCTCACCAAGCAGGGCCCCGTTTCCCGGGAAACCCCTTCCGTATGACGCAAGTTTGTTTATTGCTCTAGCAGGATAGTGGGGGCCAAGGCCTTGGCCTTTAAATAGACCAGAAGGGGGGAGAGAGAGCTTGATCAAGAAGAGAGCAGGAGAAGGAGTGGGGGAGTTGGGAAGAGGAGGAGTGGGGGGGAGCAGAAATAGAACTAGCTGACAGCTATCCTGTACCATGACGCAACTGTACCCCAGACTCTCGAGAAGCTTCAGTGAGACCTGCGAGGCTGTCTGAGTTCAGCCCTCCAGGTGACTTATAGCTACTAACTCTCACAGCTCCTGCTAAGCCCCAGGCTGACCACTAACAAGGAGGGAGTGATGCAATCTAGCTGGGAGCCAGAGCGTCCACACGCGACTCCGTCTCCTCCCAGAACACGCGTCTCCGTCTCCTCCCAGAACACACGTCTCCCTCTACTACCACAC
Organism: Brachyhypopomus occidentalis; assembly: GCA_020368025.1. Classification (NCBI taxonomy): domain Eukaryota; kingdom Metazoa; phylum Chordata; class Actinopteri; order Gymnotiformes; family Hypopomidae; genus Brachyhypopomus; species Brachyhypopomus occidentalis. The sequence goes on along the minus strand of JAGXOD010000011.1, from coordinate 77,529 downwards.
ACATACACACAAGACCAATCAAATCAACTTCCACTTCAAAAATACTTCTTCCAAAATTGAGTGAAACTGAAATTGTCCTAACCCATAATCTTTATCAAAGGATGACATGTATACAGTGTCAGTGTAGCTTTACACATGGAGATCACACAGCAGACATGAATACAGTGAAGGTGTAGCTTTAGACAGAGAGGGCCCAGTAGAGTCTTGGGAAATACAGATGTATAGTAAGTACCTTTACAGATGGTTCAATACCAGTCCACTGTCACACTCTCATGTATGTGCATGTACACACACACACACACATATATACACACGCACACGTGCAGGCACACACACACATGCACATGCACACTCCCCATCAGTTTATGCTCCACTGCTGTTTTTGTTGCTTGCTGCTGTCCTGTAGAATGCCTGTTCACCTTGGCCTGGAAACATCACCGCATTCCCAGACTGTGTGTGTGTGTGTGTGTGTGTCTCCATGCAGGGGATGGTTTCTGAGCTGCACAGTTTCCAATTACCCAAAGCTATAAGTGAGATAATGAAGAGGTGTGGACGTCAGATGTGTACAACACAAACATTACAGTGATGTGTGCCTGATCTGATACTGCAATCAAAATAAGGCAGTGGTCATGGGCAGAGAGGCCAGGGAAGGTGTGGGTAGTCCAGCACTGGACGGCCCTGACTCAGTAGCTGCCCGAGCGGAGAGAGTGAGGATGTGCAGAGGGACACACCACTGTGACCATGCTGACTCTGACTCCAACACCAACAGACACTCACTCTGACACCAACACCGTCTATGACACTCACTCTGACTCTGACACAAACACCGTCTATGACACTCACTCTGACTCTGACACCAACACCGACTATGACAGTCACTCTGACTCTGAGACTGACGCTGGCCTTCATGCCCACTCTAATAGGTAACAGCATATTCATAACAGAATTGTGGGTAATAGTGTATTCGTAATGGAATTGTGGGTAATAGTGTATTCATAATGGGACTGTGGGATAATTGCTTTTGAATCACAGAGATTAGGGTTAGGGTTAGGGCTGTGCGTGCAAGACTAATAAAACTTGCAGGAGTGAGACAGACACACACACACACACACACTCTTCCTACAGCATGCACACACACACACATCATACAGTGCACACACATGCACGCACACTTCAGAGAGCGTACACATAAATGTATCAGTTCTAATATTCAACACTGTGGACAAAATCTACATCATGATTATATTTATTTGTGACTAATTAGTTTCTGAGCACAAAGCTCACTGACAGATCATCATCTGTGACTGCTAATTCTTTTAGATTCACTGACCAAATAGAGCAACATCGATACCAGTGTACATACATTTCATGCAATGCTCAGCCATTCTATAAAGCATATCAACAACCTCCTCAACACACACAATCGGAGCACAAGTCACCTCAGAACAGCCTGTCAAGTGCTTCAGCTGGTACACACTGTACTACAGATGCATATGACAGGACAGAGATCTAGAGACATACGATAGAACAGATCTACATACAATAAAACAGATCTACGGTTACATACAATAGAACAGATCTACAGAGACATACAATAGAACAGATCTACAGAGACATATGATAGAACAGATCTACTGATACATACAGTAGAACAAATCTACAGAGACTTAAGATAGAACAGATCTACGTATACATACAATAGAACAGATCTACAGAGACATGATAGGACAGATATACAGAGACATGATAGGACAGATATACAGACATGTGATAGAACAGATCTACAGAGACATACAATAGAACTTAGATCTACAGAGTAATATGAAACAACAGCGAAAATACGATGAAGAACAGAGAAATACTATAGAACAGATATACAGACATTCAATAGAACAGATATAAAGACATACCATAGCACAGATATACAGAGAAATATGACAATGCCACAGCCATGAAATCAGCTGCAATACCCCTCAGAAACAGTTACATTAATAAAGCTCCTCACCATATGCTTGCACACATTTAAACATTTTAAGATACTTGTTTAAATCTTTCTGATTCATAAATTTAGTGATCAAGGAAAAATTTGAGAAATGAAAAAGCTGTGTAAACGCAGTGATCAACTAAGGCCTTCTGCTTGCTAGCAGCCAGCAGGGCTCCTGAACAGATGGCTGATGGCTTCCACTGCAGAGTGCTCTGACTCCCCATCCAGGCGTCGTCCGCACAGAATACATTTGTGTTGATTTAAGATAAAGATTGCCCTGACCAAGGTGGAGGTACAAATAAATCTCATCCAAACTCATCCAAACCTCTTATTCATTCTCCCCCCTCCCTCCCATCACTGCCCCCCCTAGCTCATCTATGAAGGAAGTCAGACCCAGTGATAGCAGTGTGCTGGAAAACTTCTTTATTAAATTATGGACTCCGTCTGATAGGGAAGCACAGTCTCTCTGGCTATAATGAATATCCATAACAACAATTACAGACATAGACGGCAAATAGGGATTAATTGCTACACATGACACTGGTCAAGTAAGCTATATCCAATACACACTCACATTCACTCTCTCTCACTCTCACACATTTCCTGAATTATGGGTGTGTTTCTGGCCCCATCACAGGAACACTGAACCGCACAGATGTTATCAGGCAACAGCAGTCTGGCGCCACCACTGAAACCCCCAGCATGTCAGTAAGTGCACATCATGGAGATATTTCAGTGCAAGAGAGTGGTGTTTCCAGGGCCATGTAGACAGAGACAGGTATGTAGCATTAGAGACCTCTCTGTGAGCCCAGAAGCTCAGCTCTGCACAGGAGTTTGCATAAACAAATCCATCACCTCCCCGAGGAACGTTCCCTTCATCTCACCAAGCAGGGTGTGGCCACTCTACTGTTGGGACACCGCTATCCAAACAGGTATCAGACATTGACAATGGCTCTAGTGCACACACATTTGGTTGTATTTAGGACAGATCTAATAAACTCACAGTTTGGCTGTATTTAAGACAGGTCTAATGCACACACAGTTTGGCTGTATTTAGGACAGGTCTAATAAACTCTCAGTTTGGCTGTATTTAGGACAGGTCTAATGCACACAGTTTGGCTGTATTTAGGACAGGTCTAATGCACACACAGTTTGGCTGTATTTAAGACAGGTCTAATGCACACACAGTTTGGCTGTATTTAGGACAGGTCTAATAAACTCTCAGTTTGGCTGTATTTAAGACAGGTCTAATGCACACACAGTTTGGCTGTATTTAAGACAGGTTAATGGTTTGGCTGTATTTAAGACAGGTCTAATAAACTCTCAGTTTGGCTGTATTTAAGACAGGTCTAATGCACACACAGTTTGGCTGTATTTAGGACAGGTCTAATGCACACACAGTTTGGTTGTATTTAGGACAGGTCTAATAAACTCTCAGTTTGGCTGTATTTAAGACAGGTCTAATGCACACACAGTTTGGCTGTATTTAGGACAGGTCTAATAAACTCTCAGTTTGGCTGTATTTAGGACAGGTCTAATGCACACACAGTTTGGCTGTATTTAGGACAGGTCTAATAAACTCTCAGTTTGGCTGTATTTAGGACAGGTAAGCATTTTTGCAAATCTAGCTGCTCAGGCTTTGAAGGATATACAGCGACTGCTTCCTCGCAGTGAAGACTGCTGGATTATGGGGAAAGTATTAATGACCATTAAAAAAAACAAATGATGTCCAAATAAAAATGTAAGATAGCAGAACACCCTCCCCCCATCTGGAATCCCAGATTCCATCATCTTTGGGCTGGCTGATTTAAACTTATATTGCTATAATGTGGATCTGAAATGCCATATCCAAAAGCTTTGAGCTCGATAGTGAAGTGAGTTCTGTCAGTGCTGACTTATGCATCTATACGACTATGATGTACCTACACATCTGGCCCATGTTAGTGAAGTGATTTCTGTCAGTGCTATGGTGAAGCCTCCTCTGCTCACTCCGTTTCCCTCCTCTCACCTTAACCCTCTCAGCTCTACAATGGGCCCATGTTCTCAAACCTACACCAGCTGATTTCCCCTACTGCGTTTTTAGTCAGATCTGTCCTGATAAAGGCGTCGGTTCTGCTGACCAGCCCTGGGCTGTGTTCGAAATAGCCTACTACATACTACTGGCGTACTGCTTGGGCCCCAAATCAGTTTGCAGTATGCAGTATGCGAATAAAAAGATTTTTTCCAGTACGTGAAACATCCCCGGATGACATACTACTTCCGCAAAATATTACAGTACGCGAATAGAGCCATCTTCGTGGTGTACTGCATCCCATCATGCAACGCTACGTTCACGTGACCCTGTAGTATGCTTTGCTTTTGTCGCATACTGGAAACTGTACTGCATACTACTACAAGGACCAGTATGCAGTATCCAGTATATACGGAGTGCAGTATGCCGTATGTAGTAGGCTATTTCGCACAGAGCCCTGGTCTCCGGCTGCCTCATTAGCACTTCCTGGGTCAACCCCCTTTGTGGGTTCACTTCATTAACTGCTCAGGGGGAAGGAGCAGAGCAGTGAGGCCCGTGACACACACCATTCCCCAGGGGCCACACGAGAAGCTTCAAAACACTTCCCAACACCACCTCTGTTTTCACACTTCTTGACTAACCCTGCCCTGTGGAGGAAAGAGAATCTGCTGCAAAAGGACAGCTCTGCTGCATGGCGTAACCCCACGGGGTTATTAAGGGGGCTGACATTTTGTGCCGAGATGTATCTCCTGTACACTCTCCATGCACACAGTGTTTTTAATCCTGATGTTTCTATGCACAGCTGTTGCCATGAGGAGTGGGTGGTTGTACGTGTGTATCCACAGAGCACTGTGACCTACAGCGTACATCTCTGCTGCACTCAGATGCCTTACAAGGCTATTCGTGCTCTGTGCACACTCATGGGCTAGTGTCTCATCTCTGGATCTGTTTCCGCTGTTAGGTGCCTTTCTCTCTCTCTCTCACACACACACACACACACACACACACACACACACACACACACACACACTCTGTTGACATAGTCCCGGGCACGTTCCCCTGCCTTCCTCAATGCAGCGTGTCCCCATAACTTCATAGCTGAGTGTGTACTTGAACACTTACTCCCTCTACTTCCTCGCTTTCTCCCTTGCTTGCTGGGCTACTAGGTCCAGAGGGGTCTTGGGGTCGCTCCCTTTTTCAGAGACAAAGCAGGCCTTGTTGCCAATGTGAAAGGATCTAGTGCAAACACAGACAGTCCTCAGTTCCTCTTAGTCACTTAACTGGCCTCTTTATACTTAGTCTGGGTCTATGACTGTACCACTTTAACATTCTCTGTGTGGCTTTTAGTCAGAACAAATGTAGAACACTGTTTCTTTAGCAGCATATGGCTGCTGGCTAGCCTGCTTGGTGACATTTTTGTGGCTGCTCAACCAGTCTCTGCTCCAGCATGTTCTATAGGCTGACAATCCCAATCCCAACCCCACAAGAGTGAACTCCAGCAGAATTAACCCCAGCTGAGTGAATCCCAGCAGAGGGAACCCCATCAGAGTGAACCCTAACACCAGGCTGCAGTGGAAGAGCCGTCCCTGGACCGCCAGAACCCGAAGGGCCAGAACTTGGAGGGCCAGAACTGGGAGAGCCAGGCATGGTGAGGGAGGGGCTCCTGCAGAGAGAGGCCTATTTCAGCCATAAAAGGTGAGGTATAAACACCCACACACTTCCTCACAAAAACAAAGTGGGCAGAGTGTGTTTGTTTGTTATTGGGGAAGAGGGGGAGGACGGTGGAGCCTCATGGATTGAGCCATCCTCCCCTGTTATACTGGGAGACCGCAAGACACACACAGGGAAAATGAGAGACACACAGACGGCGACCCTGAGGTGAGACACAAACACAGGGCAGGGGGGAAGAGACACACAGGGTGGGGAGGGTAAAGAGATACAGAGGGTTGAGGGGTGGTTCACACACAGGGCCGGGGGTGAGATACACACAGGGTGGAGGGGTGAGACACACACAGGGCCACGGGTAGGCAGAGTGCTCTTCAGACTCTCAGCTGAGATGAAAGTCTGTGCTTTCAGTTCACCAAAAATATGCCTCAGCCCACTCCACCCCTCCCAGAGCACGTCAGAAAATTGCTTTGCAAACGAATCCATCCGCTGCACTAAAAATACTGTGGGAAATGTGTGAGTACATTTCGTTGTTCAAAATGGATTCGTAATTGGAATGTTAATGCTGGAAATTATCATCATTAAACGCAAATTAGATATATTCAGATGTAGCCTACACGTATCAAATTACCTGACACTTGACTGTGCATCCAGGAATATTGAGAGCAATTCACATAAAGCCAAACACACAGGTCCGTTGTGTGCACTTTTCACAGAGCTGTCTCCTGGTATGGCGGCATCTTTCCAAAGTGAAATTCTGCACCCAACAGTGAGACCTCAGTAATGGGTCAAGAACTACATTTCAACAACAGTCGGTCTGTCCGAATCTACCCAGACTTTCCCAGCATGGAGAAGTGTGGTCTTCAGGTGCTAGACTGGAGAACAACCCCCCACTCCTCCCATTAACCTCTCTCCTTTGACCCCTTTTTCACACTCTATTCAGGGTGAGGTACAGGTCGGTCATTTTCAGCACACTCTGCCCAACATGCAGACTCTTCTGAATTAATATTTACAACAAAATGTCCTAATACCAGCCAGTACAGACAGCACTGTCACAATATTTTAAGCCAGCCAGTGAATTTTCTCATGGAAAGTATTTGTCTAAAATATTAAAAAATTCTTAATGGTAATCCAGACACTACAAACATAAAGAAATCATACCATAATAGTATGCATGCTGACCTCGTGATGACACAGCCGAGGCCGGTGTTAAAACAAATGAAAAATAAGTAGGTCTTTTGTGTGGGAATCAACTTTGACCTCGCTGCTGATTCTTTCGGTAAAACTCAGTCTATACAAGGAGCGAAATCATAAAGCTTTCAAGCTGAGGCGATTAGATTTGCTCACAAGATGCTTCCACTCAATGTACAAATCAATTTCCTTAGTACTTCAATTTCCTTAATTCTTGAGTTTCCTTAGTACTTCAACTGCTCTCTAAACGGGGACCGGCCGACAGGGGCAGAGCAGGCGCAAACTCAACACAGTAGAAAAACACGCCTCGCAGGTTGGTTCTTTGTTCTTGTTGTTTCGGCTCCTGCGGCATCCAGATATCGCAGAAATAAACAGGAACGCAAACAGTAACAACCATTAAACGAGAAGATGATATTTAAATATTGGATATTGCCTTTAAAAAACAGCCGAGGTAAATTTCTCCATGAGTGATCATAAATTAAATCATTCACTCAAACCCACAGCTGTAACTACTGTTACCGTAGTCACTGTTTTTTCTGGCGTTTCCTTGACTGCTGCGCTGATCTATGTCCCGAAGATGCAGCAGCTACAAACTCATCGTTGAACAACAAACATTGCAACAAAACATTGAAAGGAGTCAAACGAAGTCGAAGCAAAGACGCAAATCCTAAATTTCATCCAACTACTAGGCTTCGGGATTCAGGCACAGGTCGCCGCCTGCTATGAAAATCCTGGAACAAATTGGGTCTAAATGTCAAGCGACATTAGTTGTTTCAGCGTACATAATACAAGAACCGAACTCAAGCAGTACTGTTTACTACATCCAAAAACTACGGAAGTAAGACAGACACCTGCTGGGAGATGATACGCGTTTTAACCGTCACAACAGCTCAGCGTAACCAAGAGCTAAAATACACACAACAGTTAAGTCTACAGTAGACAAGCTGCAGAACTTGTAATTTATACAGTCCTGAATAATACGACGCATTCTCGGGTTCCTCCAAACGAAACTAAAGACAGAAAGGCTGGGGCTGACTGCTTGTTTAAACCAGAAGTGTTAGACCGGGCTTCAAACGACTGTACACCGACATTTATAACTATGGCAACCATGGAGGCCTAAATATTGTTCATAAGGTAAATGTGAAATACTAGCGGTTAAGAATTTGATGTTTTTCTATTTTCAACGATACAGTTAAAATGAAATAAGTCAGAGACCACGCGACGCGATAAAGGGACGGAATAACGTTAGCCTACTTACTGTCAAGAAGTTAAATCCAAAATACCGATATTGAATCAAAACCAACGTCCAGTCCTCAGAATGAACGGCACATAGTGTTCAACACATATTCCAGCTTGGGTTTGTATTTTTTTCATTTAAGGGCTGATTCGCAAGCACGAGACTCTGAGATGAATGAGGAGTGCGCATGCGTGGTAGGCTCAAACGCAATCTTCGCGCTGAGGACGCTGCTGTCCTGAGTTGACAGTGGGTGCAGCGACATGTGCTGGAAACATTCTAACATCATTATAGCAGACTACTTGGGCAGAATCACTTCCTCCAGCCAATGTGGCAGTAGGAACTATTTTAGGTTTAATTACCCCCGTTCCGTCGACAGTTCGAGCAGACTGCCCCATACTGTCATGCCATGTACAGTGAAACAAAATGATTTTTAAATAACCGAAAAGTTTGCCGAGTGAACGCTTTTCATTTTCCTGAATTAATATACCCATCTCCAAACGACGGGAGCATTTTTCTTTCAGACCTATCCTCTTGCCTAATAAATTATTCAAGCAGCCTACGGTTCCTGCAGCAGGGTGCCACAACCGAATGTTTTCAGGAAAGACCCATCAAAATATCACAGCCAAGTTAAATTAATGCGTCAAACGTAACTCGATTGCCTGCTTTGGTCGCAAAGGAAATGGCTCTATCCGATACATGGTTAGATTTGCAGGTAAACTATCAATAGCCCAGTGTCCGCTGGAGTTGTTCGGCTAGGCGCTGCTATTCCTTACCTAACAGCCGCGGCAGACGCGGGGAGACAGCGATATCCGACCAAAGGAGACTAATAGCCGCTTTGTTCATCGCACAAATATCAGCAAGACGCTGATCCCTTCTAGTCAATTCATCACCTTAGTGATAAACGTTAAACGATACATTACCTGGATCGAAATTCTTTAAATCTTCGACTGCAGATATATCCTCCAAGTATTCTTTCTGTCGCGCTCTCCCTGTTACAGAACTGCTTCAAGTATTTAGACCACGGCTTCGTTCACGTGATAATATGCGCTTCCCCTAATTGGATGACTCGCGGTCGGCGGAACTGTCCCCGCTACACCCGTCCGTGCACCTGTGTTAAGCTCTCGACTGGCGGAACACCAACGGGTAATTACATTATACGGGGACGCATCGTGCTTCAATAGAACCTTCTTCAGGTGTGGAGAGAGCTCGAGAGTATATACCGATCGGCCATTGGTAATCTAGTCACATAAGCTTTTATAGGCTATGAACGACCTCGTCATTATCCCGCGGGTTACATGTCAAACACTGCTTAGCTTGTAATAACACAATTGACTTCCGCAGCTTAATGTAGCAGGCCTAATTGTAAACATGGCCAGCATTAAGACTAGAATTGAGCGTGTATTGCTTTCTTTAGCATTAGTTGTCATATTTTGATAGAAAAAATGCCCCAAGTAAATATATCGAACCAAGTTAAATATTACAAATTAAGCAGCTCCAGATACAAACACTGTGGAAGACAATGCAGTCCTTTCCTGCTCTTACCCACCAGATGAGTGAGTCAACTAGGAGTGCTCGCCGATTTGTTTACAAAACCAGGTATGCCTGAAATGAAATCAAAGGCAATAGGATTTGTGGCATGCATGTTTTTTTGTTTTTTTTTTTGGGGGGGGGGGGTATGGTGGAAGCCATAAGACCTCTGCTGCTGTAACAGGCAGTAGCACTTGCTACAGAGAGGAATGTTTCAGACCTGGCTGTACTTCTTCTCCCGGTTGTTCCTGTCGAACAACATGCCATTGATACAGTCTCACACACACTAGTTACACTCACACTACAGGGTTTATTGTTCAAATATCAAAAAGAGGAAGTGGTTTTAGGTGCATGATGGGAAAACATGGGTTTGCAGACATATAAAGTGACGGGTTGTCCTTCTGGAGATATACAAGGGTGATCATTCTTTAAGTTCTGTATGTCTCTCTCTCTCTCTCTCTCTCTCTCTCTCTCTCTCTCTCTCACACACACACACACACACACAACTGGATGTGTCAAAATTGAACATGGCGTCATCCACACACCCGAAATCCAGAGACTCATATGCCCCTTGTCATCTGCATTAAAGGTGACATAATTTAATATAACTGCATATTTTCACATAAATGCATATATTACAGGGCTCAAGCTACAACATCCTAACACGATTAGCCTAACTCTGCCTTCTGTGATTTCACTTCTGCATCTGGGTCTGTGCTGCACTGTGAGGTTGTTATGGGACTGAGCTGGCCACCAGTACAGAGCTCCCATGTGGTCTGGATTGTTTATTATCTGCCTGCTTATTTTTGACCTTTATTAATTATCTTTAATAAGGGTCTACACTTTCCAGGGCTCTACACCCACAGAACACATCAAAGCTTCGGAACCCCAGTTTAATCACATGACACTTATGTCACCTGTGCTGTTGGAAGCTTGAGCTCAGAGAGCACTGACTGTTTGCTCTGTTGCCATTTTAGAGCTACTATTCATTTTATTGGGAAAGATCTTTCTGGACAAAAACAAGGATTTGTTTTTACAATATTCACATGGCATTACAATACACCAGCACATCATTCTCTTCGCTCTTTCAATTAGTCATCTATTACTGTAATTACAATATAATGTAACATTACAGCCCTGGACCCCTCCCTTTGGGCCTGTGTATACCTCATCTATGTCCATATATGTACTTTCTGTTGGTGTGATTGTTTGTGTATGTGTTCAAGTGTAATGTGTTACATACTGTGATTGTCACGTCTGGCTCCGCCCATCCCTCTACTAGCTGTCGTCTCTGTCGTCCTGTTCCGCATCCTGGACTTTCCATAGTCCCGCCCTGTTTCCAGGGTTTCCCCGTTGTCTGTCACGCCCCTGTACAGTTTCCCTGCCCCTTGATTATCGTTCCCACCTGTGTCTTGTTAAATCCCTAGCATTTCAGTGTTTGAGTCTAGTCTCCCTTGTCGGTCATTGTTTCTGGTTGCATTGTGTCTAAGTCGTTCTTGTGATCCTGCCTGTTCCACCCTCGGTTTCCCTCTCTTTATTTGTCTATCACGCTTACCTTATTCCTGGTTTGTTCTTGGCTCGTGTTGTCTTACGAAGATTGTCTGTTCGCTATCTGTGTATTTCCCTGTTCTACAGTAGTTTCCTTGGTTGCCTGTGTCTTTGTTTTATGGCTGCTGATTATCCGTTGTTTTCCCCACTGCCCATGTCTCCCAGTAGTAGTGTTTAGTTGCTCCCTGGTTCTTGTGTTAATCCCTTTCGTCTGTCCTCTATTCACGTTACGTTTGTAGTGTTTGATATCTGTTGCCGTGTGTGTTACTCGAAGTAAACTAGTCGTTCTGTTCCCTGTCGTGATTACCATGTCTTCGCTTATAAACCCGTAGTGTGTTCCCGCTTGCGTAGTTCTTCTATCCTGTTTAGTTGTTTGTCTTGTTTATTTAATAAATATTAAAATTTTAATCTTTTAAATATTAAATATTAATCTTTCTGTGGCCTCTGCGTCAGTTTCCAGCCCGCTCTGTTCCTCCTCTCTACCCAAAGTCCTGGCCTCTGAGGAGGAGGCATCCAAATAATTTTTTTTTGGGGGGGGACTATAGGTACAAGTGCCGACCCCATCAGCTATGTGGGGAGGCTTAGGGGCTCGAGGGTTAGCTCCAAGGGTGCTGTACTCCCTAGAGGCGACTCGTCGGCTGCAGCATCTCATGTGCTCCCCGGCGCCTCCTCGTCTGCAACGTCTCCCACGACTCACAGCGCCTCCTCACCTGCAGCGTCTCCCGCGCTGCCCGGCGGCTCCTCGGCTGCAGCGCTCCCCAGCGTCTCCGCGGCTGCAGTGCTCCCCCACGGCTGCAGTGCTCCCCAGCTCCTCCGCGGCTGCAGTGCTCCCCAACGTTTCCATGGCTGCCACCGCACCTCCCAATGACGTCTCCTTGGCTACTGCCGTGCCCAGACAACGTGTCCTCAGCTGTCGCTCCTGTTCCCGCGACCCGGAAGGGGTCACCTGCCGTTCGTGTTCCTGCGACCCGGAAGGAGTCACCTGCCTTTCCTGTTCCCGCGACCCGAAAGGGATCACCTCCTGTAACTGCCATTCCTGTTCCCGTGACCCGGAAGGGGTAACCTGCTGTTCCTGTTCCTGCGACCCGGAAGGAGCCACCTGCCGTTCTTGTTTCCATGACCCAGAAGGGCTCACCTCCCGCTTCTGTTCCCGCAAACCGGCAAGGGCCAACATCCATCCCCGCGGCCCGCCAGCGGCCTTCTCCTGTCCCCATGGGCTGCCAGTGGACTTCTCCTGTCACCGTAACCTGCCTGGAGCCTGGCCTCGCCCAGCAAAACCCACCTGAGTCTGTTCCCTGCTTCACTAGGCCTTCAGGGGCCCACAGAGACTGCCCCACCGCCTTGGGTTTGACATTAAGACTGTTTTTGGCCCCCCTAAAGGTTGTTCATCTGCCGTGCCTGTATTCCCTTTGTTGCCCTGTTTGGTCCCTGGTTTTCTGTTGGAACCCTGTTCCTGTTACCACTCGTGTCCACGTACCTGTCCCCGTTTCGGGAATTGTTCCTGTTCCGGTCCCCATGTCTGTCCCCAGACTCGTGACCCATTTTGCATCCTCTTTCCCTGTGGCTCCAGTGTGCCGCAGTCCTATCCCATCTCCTAGTGTCACATCCCCACCTGTCTCCTTGCCCATCTCCGTTCCTCTCCCCTCGATTGTGCCCCTTGTCCCACGTCTTGCCTCTCCCGCTGTTTCCTGGCTCCGCTGTCCCTACGGGTTCTCCCAGTCCTGTATCTCCGTCCTGTCCTATGTCCACTGTCCCCATCCCTCACCGCACCCCTAGGTTCCCTGCTGTGTCCTAGTTCTCTGTATTCCCCTGGCCTGTCCTCTGTTTTGTCTGTTTTGCCCGGAGTGGCACGCTTAGAGGGGGGGTTCTGTCATGTCACGTCTGGCTTTGCCCCTCCCTCTACTAGCTGTTGTCTCTGTCGTCCTGGTCTGAGTGCAGTGTTTTCCTTTCCCTAGTCCTGCCATGTTTCCATGGTTTCCCCGTTGTCTGTCAAGCCCCTGTACCATGTTTCCCTTGATTATTGTTCCCACCTCCGGACCGTACCCCTCCCAGTCCACGAGATATTGAAGGCCTTTACCGCGGTACCTGGAATCCAGGAGCATCCGGACTCTGTAGGCCGGTCCGTCAAAGCAGAAGGGGTGGTGGCGGCGAGGTCTCTCCAGCCCTCCCGAGCGTCTCCTCCCTGTAAGGCTTCAAGGCGGAAGCATGAAAGGCCCTAGACACACGCCTATCCCCAGGGAGACCTACTCTGAAGGTGACACGGTTGATGCGCCTCGTGATCACATACGGCCCCACATACCGATCACTGAGCTTGCCCTGTGAGCCCAGTCTGCTGTCGCTGGTGGACACCCGTCCTGAGCCGCTGGTGCGTGTCCGCCCACACCTGTTCACTACGCTTGCACCAAGCCTCCACTGCTTTCTGGTCAGACGCGGCTGCATTCCAGGGATAGAGGGGCGGCTGCACACATTCAAACGGGGTCTTCCCCGTGCTGCTTTGGGTGAGGGAGTTTTGAGCATACTCCGCCCAGGATAGTGACGCACACCATGTCTCCTGGTGTTCACTACAGTAAGCCCGTAGAAACCTACCCAGCTCCTTGTTAACGCGTTCCACCTGCCCGTTGGCCTGGGGGTGGTAGCCTGACGTGAGGCTGACTGTGATATTCAGCTTCGACACGAACTCACGCCAGACCCGCAATGTAAACTGCGGACCCCTGTCAGACACGATGTCCTCAGGCAGACCGAACTGCCTGAATACGTGCCTGAACAGGAGATCCGCAGTCTCCCAGGTAGGGGCAGGAAACGCACCATCTTTGAAAATCTGTCAACGACCACCAGTATGGTGGTGTTCCCCTCGGACACAGGCAGGTCTGTGACAAAGTCAATAGCAATATGTGTCCAAGGTTGTTTAGGCACCGGCAGCGGCAGCAGCTTACAAGCAGGTGGCGTCTTCGGCACTTTGCTCCGCGCGCACACGGGACATGCGCTGATGTAATGCAAGATGTCGCTGTGCATCCCCGGCCACCAGTAACGCGCCCCCAGCAGTTGTGATGTCCTGGTGGATCCGGGGTGTCCCGTGCCTAGTGAAGTGTGGGCCCAGTTAATTAAAGAGCTGCGTTGCGCAAGAGGCACGTACCTGCGATGAGGAGGGCAGCGAGGGTGCGGGATGGCGGTCTCGATAGCGCGATCAATCTCCCATTCAACACTCCCCACAAAACAAGCAGGCGATAACACCGGCTCATCTTGCACGCTCTCCACACTCTCCGGGAAGGATCGGGAAAGCGCATCAGCGCGAGCATTCTACTCTCCTGGGCGATAGGTGACCTGAAAGCGAAACCGCGAGAAGAAGAGAGACCACCTTGCCTGCCTGGCGTTCATGCGTTTGGTGCTACGCAGATACTCCAGGTTCTTATGATCCGTAAGAACCAAAAAAGGGTGTTTTGAAACCTCTAACCAATGTCTCCACTCTTCAAACGCTAGTCTCATGGCGAGCAACTCACGGTCTCCCACCCCGTAGTTGCTCTCGGCTGGACTAAGCTTATGAGAGTAGAATGCAATAGGTTTTAGTGGGCTGTGCTTTTTCAGTCTCTGGGACAGCACCGCCCCCACCGCAACGTTGGAAGCGTCTACCTCTACCACGAAAGGTTTGGATGGGTCAGGTTGATGTAGAACCGGTGCTGTAACGAACGCTTCCTTGAGCGCCTCGAATGCTCTCTTTGCTTCCTCATTCCACTCTAGTCGCTTTGCGCCACAGTTAGTGGCCTCGCGATAGAGCTAAATTCCCGGATGAACCGCCGGTAGAAATTCGCGAAGCCTAGAAACCTCTGTAGCTCATGCCGTGTGTGCGGGCGGGTCCATCTGGTCACCGCCTCCACCTTGCCCGACTGCATGTGTACCGAGCCTGGCTTGATGGTATAGCCAAGGAAGTTAATCCTCCGCAGATGGAATTCGCACTTCTCAAGCTTGCAATAAAGGCTATTGCGCAAGAGAGTGCTCAGCACGGCTCGTACATCACGCATATGTTGGCTCCGAGAACGCGAGTAAACGAGGATGTCATCGATGTAAGTGACGACACATTTACCCAGATATTCACGGAGTACCTTGTTAATAAATGCCTGAAAAAACGACGGAGCCGAAGCCAAGCCGTACGGCAAAACCCGATAATCATAGTGGCCCGAAGACGTACTAAACGCCATTTTCCACTCATCCCCTGCTCTCACACGGATGAGATTGTAGGCGCTGCGTAGATCAAGCTTAGTGAAAAACTGCCTCCCTCAGCTGCTCTAGCGCCGAGGGCACCAGAGGCAGCGGGTAAGCGTAGCCCACTAAGAGGGAATTGAGCCATCGATAATCTACGCATGGCCTCAGACCCCCGTCCTTCTTCACGAAGAAGACGCTGGCTGAGGCTGGCAAGGTGGAGGGAGTAATATAGCCCTGCGCTAACGCCTCTCTAACGTACTGCTGCATGGCGCGCTCCTCTTCTTGGGAAAGAGGATACACTCTTCCACGGGGCGGTACGCTCCCCTCCTTTAATGTGATAGTACAATCCCAGGGGCGATGCGGCGGGAGTTGGGAAGCCTTCACAGGGCTAAAAACCTCCGCGAGATCTCGGTACGGCGGAGGGATCTCCTGAGGACTAGCTACGTTCGGGCTCTCCACGGTGGTGGAGTACACCTTCACGGTGGCACGAGGGAGCCTAGCAACGGAGGGCGTGGCCCAGCTGGTAATGTTACCTATATGCCAACTGATCCACAGCTCTCGCAGTGGAATCCTCATTCTTCTGGCCAGGGCTGGCCCCATCAGGTTCCCCGACGCTCCCGAGTCCACTAGGGCAGAGACCCCCAAAGACAGGCGTTGGTATGAGAGAGTTGCATGAATGGTTAGTAATTTGTCCACCAAGGAGCTACTCACCCGAACTCTGCCACCGCTCGGGTGAGCGGGCTCCTTAGGTGGATCTGTTCCACCTAGCTGCATCGGCTCAGCAGTCGCTCTCTCTAACGTCATCTCGGGCAGGAGCACACTTGACAGAGGACGCCCTCGACTGCCCTGCTCCTGTAGGAGTCTATCATAAGTGATCGCCAAGCCGTAAAGTGTGGGAGTCACCTCGCTCTTAAAGTGGTACTAGGGAGTCCTGGCGGCAGGCTAGTTCCGCCCTGCTGCTCCCCAGGTTAGTGCTCTCCCCGTTAGTCATGATATAATATATGACACCGTAGCTCGTTCGCTAACGCATTGTCTGTCCGCAAAATAGATCTTGCACTGTACCAGGAAGCCCTCTCACTTCTCCAGATCCCCGTCTTAAGGTTCGGGGGGTGCGAGCGGCAGCCTCGCTCCCTCTACGGGCGCAATCGATGACGCTTGTGCCTGGGTAGAGAGAGCTTGCACACAGCAGGTGAGTGCCTGCATTAAGGACTTGAGTTCGCCAATTTCGTGTTGCTGTTGACCCAGCAACCTACCTTGCGCAGATAGTACCTCCAGAGGCGTGGGTTCACTGCCTCCTGCTGATCCAGGCTGCACATTCTGTAACGGTGGATGGATGTCAGCAGGAGGCAAGGGTGTCGAACTCAAATCTTTATTCTCCATAGTAAAACGGTCAACAGAAAGGCTCAGGCACTGATGCAAAAGGAATAATAACAATACAAAAAGACGTCTTTAGTAGTGACGAGAGTCATTCAGGGCGGCACATAGGATGCGTGTCGACGAACAGGGGCTTCCACTCGGAGCTTGGTATCAGAGAATGTGCAGCACTGAATGACACAACCTGTGGGCTTAAGAGAGTAAGTGCACAAAGGAAAACAGGTGTTCAATATGATGGTGATTGTGACCGAGGGAGTGGTATGGCTCTAGAGGGTGTGGTGGTGCGTGACGTGTGATCCTGCCGGGTTCTCCCAGGCTGGGCACGCGCCAAAAATTTTAAGGATTTTTTGTAAGGGGTACTGTGACGGGCGGGGAGTGTATATATACACACTCACAGACAAACAATCCTCAGTTGTCGAGTATGGTAATGGGCCCCGCCCACCTGAAGGACGAACACAACACAACAACAACAGGACAACATGAAATACTGCTGCTGCAGACGGAGGCGGCCGGCTGGGGGCCTTGACAGGTACACCATGCTACTAGTGTTTTACAAAATAACGAAAGTATAGCAACATAGAAAGTATATTAACATAAAACCTTTCTTTTGAAAAAAAAAACATGATGATCATAATCAGAGAACAGCAATGACTGTAGCACAGACTAAAGGCCGATTCACACAGAACGTGAAAATACGAAATATTCAGATGCAATTTCTTCAGAACTAAAAACTATTCCTCAAAACTATTCACACCAATTCAAACCAAACGTGACGCAAATTGAGTTTTGGTATTTCACCGCCAGCTAATTTTTGCGGAAAAAATGACAAAATGAATAAAATGTCTTCATCAAGTTTTTTACTGTACACCCAATTTTAGAAAAATGAAAGGAGCACGGATAGTTTCACAGTCTCAAAAAAGAGCTGGAACTTTATAACAAGTGCTTTGGTAGCTACTTTAGGATGTCCTTATTCCGGTTTGAATCACTGTGGGAGATGCTAGCCCCACATTTAACCAAGCAGAGGACAAACTACAGGGAGCCTGCAAATCCAGAGCAGCGATTAGCAGTGTGTTTTAGGTAAGAATAAAAGTATGCGATGGTGATGGTCAGTGAGATTTTGTCACTGGTGAAATTTCCAAAAAAAATGGAACAGAGGGCGAATAAAATTGTCGCATTTTCGCTGTCAGAACAATTGTTTTTTGTGTGGAAAATACTGTAATTACACAAGTGAAAAAATCGCACGAAAAAATCGCATTCGGTTTGAAACAGCCTCAAGACAACAAAATTTTCTAAAGGTTACAACAATCAGTAATCAGTAGGAAATGTACATATGCAAATGGCCTTTGCTTTGAATGACCAGAACATCTACAGCCACAGGACATCACTAGTCTCTCACACTGGTCTGGTGTGATTTTGGTCCACTCTTCCAGTCTCTTCCACAGTTCTGTGACTGTTGTGGGTTTATTGGCCATAACTTTGTCACCATTGTCCTCCATGAAAATTGCTGGCTGATTGTGTGATGAACGCAAGGAAGGAACCACGTGTTGTTGAAGAAGGTTCTGATGCACACTTGCATTCACTCTGCCGTGTTGGGGTATGAGAGGTCCAACTCCTGCTGCTGAAAACATTCCCCAAACCATGGTATTTCCTCCTCCACCTTTCACTGACTTCCTTACACACTTCGTTCCCCAGTTTGTCCACGCACATAATGTTTAATGAAATTTAGAACATTGAAATTAAATTTAGTGATTGCTTTCATTACTAAAATGGACTCTGGACCACTTCTGTCCACACAACATGCTCCTCAGCAAAGGTGAGTCTAGCTTTTTGATTCTTCATGCTAATGAGAGGTTTGGTCACTGCAGAGTGGGGTTTCAGTCCAAATGCTCTTAAATGTCGAGACACTGTATGACAAGACAGATCCATACCCTGTTCAGTGCTCAATTGGGTAAAGGAAGCTAGACTTCATTACCGCACTAATTTGACTTTCTAATTTAAATTCACTGTGCATTATAAAGCCCAGATTTCTGACGCATAGCTACTGGGTCTTAGTAAAACTTCAGTCTTCTTTTCATTAAAGTTTAAGAAATTTAGGGCCATCCAATCCTTAACGTCTTCAAGACATGTAAGAATAGGTGTCAGTGAAAATCCACCACTGCGCTTTAATGGCACATAAATCTGTCATCAGCATAGCAGTGGAAGGAAATTCTATGCTTTCTAAAGATGGATCCCAGTGGTGGCAGGTAAATTGAGAAGAGCATGGGCCCTAAGATTGATCCCTGTGGAATTCCACATAAAAGGGGGGCAGAGGAGGATTCAGAGCCAGCAATACTGACAGAAACAGTTCTGCCAGATAAATAAGACTTTACCCACTCCAGAGCTGTGCCTCGAGTACCTACAAGATCCTGTAGGCGAGAGATCAGGGTATTGTGGTCAACAGGCATGGTGTCGTGGAAATTTCTGAAATATGAGTACTCTGACGTGGGTAAAAGCGAAATTTATTAAATAGTAAAAATAAGCATGAGAGTTCCGTCTAGAACAGAAGCTCAGAGGAGAAAGGGCAGCCCTCTAGTTTATACCCGCGTGCAGGCGGGACTTTTATCAGATGTTTACCTTAAGTACAGCATGTTTGGGTACACTGAGAAACTGAGGAGGGAGAATGCGCAGTGGACAGTCTTTTCCTTACATGAGCATTCTCTTTGAATAGTAGTTTTCCTGTTTTAGCCTAAGCAGCTGACGTGCCAGTTAAGCACAGAGACAGCTGATATGTCCACAGGTCAAGAAGATAGCATTTTCTACCTCTGCGCATCCCTTGTTGCTGTGGGTCACAATACACACGTACACATGAGCTCATGATTACATCCTGAATCATACAATTTTCTTATTATCAGAATAACATGTATTAAATCATACTGTTCATAGTTCTTTTGTATTCTTTTGTATATGACGTAATTTCCTCCATAGCGGTTAGATCAAGGAGAAAAATAATTACATCATCACCAGAATCAGATGCCAGGAGAATATTCAATTCAATTTTATTTATAAAATTTTACAACACATGTTGTCACAAAGCAGCTTTACAAATTGCGTGGGTCCAGATCCCTAATGAGCAAGCCAAAGGCGACAGTGGCAAGGAAAAACTCCCTAAGATGGCAGGAATTTAGGAAGAAACCTTGGGAGGACCAATGTCACGGCCTAGTGCCAAGGAGGCGTGACGCAGGCGCAGGAGCGCAAAGGTATTTGCATAAACTAAAAAACTATAACGGAGACTCAAACGTACCTGAGAGAAACATGAATACCAACGTTTAATAAATATTACAAAAGCACGAACTGACAATACACAGAGCACAACTAACAACAGGAACAAAGACGATGAACAATAACTATGGATATGAATACTACACAGGGGCGAACACAACTAGTAACGAGAACTAAGACGACTGGATCACAACTATATCACTGAACAATACACAGGACGAACACAGTTAACAACGAGAACTAAGACGACTTGATCACAAACATTTAAATGACTAACTCACTGGAACGAACACAACTAATAGCAATACGATATACAACGAGCATTAACAACAATACAATATAACTACGGGCATTCGGACGACAGAACAAGAGCTATGAATAAACAAGACAGACAGGTTGACCGAGAACGAGTAACTTATAAACTAACCAGACGGGTGAACCATAAACGAAATAACTGACATGCAAACGACTAAATACAGTAACGGGCGAACACAGGTAGGCGTAACGGAGACACTAACACGGAAACACTTGAACACAAGAACGGAGCTGAACCTAAACGACTGTCACACTTCACAACCCTAGTTGTTACCTCAACAAGCGTACATAGAGACCGGGACATGGAACAACGTGACATACGACAATAACCCTCAAAAGACAAGAGACAACCAGGAGATATAAATACACACAATGAAACGAGACACAGCTGACGAAGATTACGCAATACGGAAACACAGAAGGGAAACCATGACAATGGAAGACAGGGCGTGAACACAAAACCAAAACTGGGGTGGGGGGCGGAGCCCATCGTTACAACCAAGACTCAAAAGGGAACCCATCCACCATTGGGCAGCCCGCTAGCAATGTCCGCATTCACAGTTCAGGTATAGTCCAGATATAGTCCTGTAGTTATGATTCTAATTCCAGGCCGAGTAGTCACAGTCCCTTCAGACTAGATGAGCCTCAGGTGGGAGTTGGCATCAGCGCTTCCTCTTGCGACAATGGCACATCCAACCACAGCATCGGCACATCCACTGGCAAGCCAGACCATCTCCTAGATGCTTGTATGGGGTGGGTAACGGGAAAGGCTTGTCTCTCCTTGTCCCGGTATTTCTCGGGCAGCCATTGGGAAAAAAGAGGACAATTAGTTCTGTATGGAATATGTTAGACAAAGGAAATGTAAACATTTCTGGAGTGTGGCAGCGACTCTGGCAATTAAATTATTACAGCCTAGCTAAAGGGCAGAACCAGAAGGTAACACAGACTTGGGAGCATCCTGAGACACTGGCATCCAGCCACTACACCTTCGACAAACGTGACCGCGTGTAGTGATAGGATGACAGCGCCCCAGTTTGCCATAAAACCCTTTGCCCATTAACCCCTGGATCTGTTACCTTATCTAAAGGGGCACATTAATTACCAAAGGCTAGATCAAACAAGTTTCTAGATCAAAGATTGAGACTGTGCCAGAGTCCCGGACACATTCTGGAAGACTATTCCATAGTTGGGGGGCCTTATAAGAAAAGGCTCTTCCCCCTGCTGTTACCTTATTAATTGATGGAACTAATAAGAGGCCAGCACCTTGGGATCGTAGTGGTCGCGGGGGTTCATAATAAGAGATAAGCTCTTGGAGGTAGTCAGGAGCAAGTCCATGCAGTGCTTTATAAGTCAATAGAATAATTTTAAAATCAATACGGAATTTTACTGGGAGCCAGTGCAGGGCCGATAAGACTGGGCTGATATGTTCAAATTTCCTAGTTCTAGTTAGAACTCTGGCTGCGGCATTTTGAACTACTTGAAGTTTATTTATATTCCTATTTGAACATCCTGACAGTAACGAGTTACAATAATCTAATCTGGAGCTAACAAAGGCGTGTACTAGTTTTTCTGCATCATGCTGGGATAATGCATTTCTTAACTTGGCAATGTTACGGAGATGTAGAAAAGCTATCCTGGTAGTATTATCTATGTATTTATCAAATGATAGGTCAGAGTCGAATAAGACGCCGAGATTTTTGGCTACCGAGCCAGGAGTAATGGGGTAATCTACGAGATTTAACATTAGATCTGATATTTTCTGTCTTGTGGCCTTTGGGCCCAGAAGGAGAACCTCTGTTTTAAGGTGGTAAACTTCCTCACCATTAAGGTGGAGGAAGTTTAGCGACATCCAACATTTAATATCACTTACGCAGGCCTCAATTTTTCCTAATCTGGATTTGTCATCAGGTTTGGCTGATATATAAAGTTGGGTGTCATCTGCATAGCAGTGAAAGTTGACACCATGTTTATTTATAACTATTCCTAATGGTAACATATATAATGTAAATAATAGTGGTCCTAGGATGGAGCCTTGCGGGACTCCATATTTCACTTCTGAGTGTTTGGAGGGAATATTATCGAGCTCTACAAACTGATAGCGATTGGTTAAGTAAGAATTAAACCATGAAAGGGCTGTACCCAAGATTCCAACCCAGTTTTCTAACCTTTCTAGCAGGATCTTGTGATCTATTGTGTCGAAGGCTGCACTAAGATCGAGAAGCACTAATAGAGATACATAACCTTGATCAGAGGCAAGAAGGAGATCATTTGTTACTTTAACTAGTGCTGTTTCAGTGCTGTGGTGGGGCCTAAATCCAGATTGGAATTTTTCAAATATGTGGTTCCTGTGCAGATATAAGCATAACTGTTTGGCCACAGCTTTTTCTATGATCTTGGATATAAATGATAGGTTCGAGATGGGTCTGTAGGTAGATAGTACATTAGGATCAAGATTTGGTTTCTTGATCAGGGGTTTAATGACTGCTAGTTTACAGGATCTGGGCATGTGACCCATTGTGATGGATGAGTTTACTATATTTAAAAGAGGTTCGATTACAACTGGTAAAACCTCTTTGAGTAATTTAGAGGGAATCGAGTCTAATGTGCAAGTAGTAGAATTTAACAATGAAATTATTTTCTCCAATTCTAGTTGTGGGAGTGGATGAAAAGCTTCAAGCTTTTCTTCTAATGCTAGATTTTGTTCAATATCAGCCAATCCAGATGACAAACCAGATGAATTACCTATAAAAGGATTTATATTTAGTCTAATATTCTCTATTTTATTATCAAAGAAATCCATAAATACATTACTAGTTAGGTTCCCTGGAATCTGATGTTCAGCGCTGGTTTGATTTTTTGTAAGTTTAGAAATAGTACTGAAAAGAAATCTAGGATTATTTTTATTTTTTTCGATCAGTGAGGCTAGGTATGTTGACCGTGCTTTAGTAAGTGCCCCTTTGTATTCAATAAGGCTATCCTTCCAGGCACAGTGGAATACTTCCAGCTTAGTAGAGCGCCAGTTCCGCTCTAATTTACGTGCTATTTGTTTTAAATTATGAGTTTGGTCGGTGTACCACGGGGAGAGCTTTTTAAATCTGACCTAAAGCTTTTTAAATCTGAGCTTTTTAAATCTCTAGAAGATTTATTGAGTACCCTTCAATAAATCTTGCTCTCCTCAGCGTTTGTGTCCACCCTTTTCCTCCACGCCGATACCAGCGTTACAGAATGTCGTACAAGGACACAGCGAAGGAGCGAGGCTCTGGTAAGTTCCGGCGCTGTAACGATATCTTCGCTGCTTCCGTGAAGTTTCAGTTTCCTGTGTTACAGAGTGAACTAACCAGAGACAAATCCCCCGGAGCTCTGGGGACAAGGGAGTATCGTTGCTCTCGAGGTAAAGTACAGTCACTCCTCGTTCCGACTGTCTTTGCGGTGAGCTCCCAAATAAGCGCTTTGTGTCTGCCCATCTTGGTGAACACTGCAGGGAGGAGTAACCTGTAGTTCAAGATTCAGGCAGACGGAATGAATATTCAGACGAGCGTTGGCTCGGCTCTTGGTTGGCTCGGCTCTTGGTTGGCTCTCAAAAGCCACTGCGAGCTCCCGGTGCCTCGGGTGAGGCGGGGCCGTCTGGGATATGTAATGATTTGTTGTCTGTAACCTTTTGTGTCAGAATTTATTCTAGTTTCTGGGACCTTAATTTTTTTTCTGAACAGATTGAGAATTATTCAGAATTCATGAAATCAACTTTCACAATAAACATCTGTGTTCCTTATTCATGATTTTAGACAAATATATAGGGGTGGAACATGAGGGTGGATAGGAATGTGGAGTAAACGTATGAAGGACATGAACCACGACAAACAATAAACCAACCCGGTAGAATCTAAACAAAGTTTACCTGAAACTTAAGAACAATACGTAGGAAACTGCAACATGAACGAAGTTTAAACCTGATTAACATACACTATTCGAAAATAACAACAGAAGGAACATAAACCCATGCAGGAAACAAATCACCGCAGTGGTACAAGCATTTCCATTACCAACCGAACATGCGAACATTACCATATGAACACAATCCTAACAATTTGACGATAACCATAAGAATCTGAATATAACCATGAGAACACTGAACCATGAACAATCAAACATTAACCTACAAGCACAAACTCAAAATTAAGAGACTAAATACACACACTGAGTAACCAAACTAAACAAGGAACAGTACTTCCAAGGGGCAGGGTTACAAAAGAGGTGTTATCAAAACAAAAACAAAACGTAGACATGCATGACACTAGGGGTGGAGCCAAACATGACACCATCAAATCTAAACCTTTTTGTAGAAACATTATTCACTCCCCGGAGCAGCATATATGTTTACAAATGTGACTACGGATCCCTCTTTTCTGCCTGTAATCATTATAAATCTCTCCTTCTCATCTATAATATCAGAATCAGGCTTATTTTACCAAGTATGTTTACACACACACAAGGAATTAGGTTCCGGTAGTTGGAACAATGATGTAAACAATGGTGCAAACAGTAATGTCCAACATGTCAGGAATGATTTAAGGGGTTTATCAGTTATTTATGAGAGTGATGGAACTAGGAAAGAAGCTGTTTTAGTGTTGTATGGATCTGTAGCGCCTGCCAGAGGGGAGAAGTTGGAAAAGGTAGTGTGCCGGGTGAGAGGAATCTGTCATGATTTTCTCAGTCAGTTTCCGGATTCTTAAGGTGAATAAGTCCTGAAGGCTGGGCAGAGGGCACCAGTGATCTAACATATCTAATGTGTTCATGTAGTAATGTATTTGAGTTCAATTATCTAATATATATAACAAGTGCATATAGTAGTGTCAGTAGGCTAATCATGATATCTTGGTGCTGTTGACGTGGGGGCCCTAAGCAGCTGCGTAAGTTGAGAATGCATTGGGCCGGCCCTGAATAGTGTATGAATAGGAGTCCAATGATCTAACATATCTAATGTGTTCATATAGTTGAGTATAGTTATTGAGTTCAAAATTGCTACTCCTCTTCTATGCCTCACTTTATACAAGGAAAAATAAAAGTGCCAGAAACTCATTGCGTTGCTTAAGTGAGTTTCTTGAAGGAATACTATGTGCATCAGTTTGGAGAAAATGTTGCATCTCTAATTGGATTTAGGACCCCATTGACATTAAAAGAAATTATTTTACCTTTACACAGAAAAAGACAAGCAAATAAACAGCGCTCACCCGTTCTCCTCTGAAAAGCATAATTAGCACCTTGACAATAAGAACAGACATACAGGGGTTGGACAATGAAACTGAAACACCTGGTTTTAGATCACAATAATTTATTAGTATGGTGTAGGGCCTCCTTTTGCGGCCAATACAGCATCAATTTGTCTTGGGAATGACATATACAAGTCCTGCACAGTGGTCAGATTTTAAGCCATTCTTCTTGCAGGATAGTGGCCAGGTCACTACGTGATGCTGGTGGAGGAAAACTTTTCCTGACTCGCTCCTCCAAAACACCCCAAAGTAGCTCAATAATATTTAGATCTGGTGACTGTGCAGGCCATGGAAGATGTTCAACTTCACTTTCATGTTCATCAAACCAATCTTTCACCAGTCTTACTGTGTGTATTGGTGCATTGTCATCCTGATGAACACCACCGTCTTCAGGATACAATATTTGAACCATTGGATGCACATGGTATTGGGCTAAGGGAATGCCATGACATGGTAGCCCAAACCGTCACTGATCCACCCCCATGCTTCACTCTGGGCATGCAACAGTCTGGCTGGTATGCTTCTCCACACCGTAACTCTCCCGGATGTGGGGAAAACAGTAAAGGTGGACTCCTCATGTTTCACATTGTCCACAGCCCAAGATTTGCGCTCCTTGCACCTGTCACGTTTAGCCCTCCTCCTCCTGTCGTCCTCGTGCTTGTTTTGTTGTTGCAGCCATGTGCGTCTTAGCCCTGCCCCTCGTTATCCTTGTCAGGTGTCCTGTATTAGTTCTGTCTATTTAAACCCTGTGTTTTGTCTGCCTTGTTACCGGTTGTTTTGTCTATCCATTCTGTCATTTGAATCCTGCCCTAGTCTCCGTGTACTTCCGTGTTTTCCCAGCCCTGTATTTCGTTCGTGTTCTAGTCTGTATTTTGTTCTGTTTATTAGTTCTTACTTAGTATGTCTCTCCGTGTAGGTTATGTTTCTTTGTCGGACTCCCTGCCTGTTATGACCCATGCCCGTGTAAACGACTCTGCTTATGGATTGCCCTTTAATAAATCTCGCTCATCTCAGCATTTGTGTCCACAAACGACTTCTCCGCCGATCGCGGCGTTACATAACAACCGGTCTTACAAGGACACAGCGAGAGAGCGAGTCTCTGGTAAGTTCAGTTGCGGTAATGAGATGTTGGCTGCTTCCGCGCAGTCCAAATCTCCGATATTACAGCGCGAACTAACCAGAGACAGGAATTCCCTGGCGTTGTGGGAACAAGGGGATCTCGTCGCTCAAGGAAAAAAGGTAACTTTACTCCAAATTCTTACTGGTTTCCGCGACGAGACCCCTGATAAACGCTGCGATTCAGCCCGTTTTGATAAACACTACAGGGAGGAGCGACCTGTAGTGCAAGACGTGGCTGAATGGGATGAATGTGCAGACGAGCATCTGCTCAGCCCTTGGTTGGCTTTCAAACGCCACTGCGAGCTCCCGATACCTCGGGTGAGGTGGAGCCATCGCAGAGAAAGCAACCGAGAGGCAGCTGTGTCTGTATGTTCTCCCAGGCTCGTTCAAGCTCCAGTGGGGAAAGCCACGCCCCCAGGAACGAGCCCGGCTGCCGCAGCGCCCCCAATGGTCATCCCGCACGGCAGCTACCCCAAAGAATTTTTTGGGGGGAGTAGTGGCCGAACTCGAGGCCGGAGGCCCCCGAGGAGGCCCCAGCCCGAGTGCCAGAGGCCCAGGAGAGGCCGGCCCGAGTGCCAGAGGCCCAGGAGAGGCCGGCCCGAGTGCCGGAGGCCCAGGAGAGGCCGGCCCGAGTGCCGGAGGCCCAGGAGAGGCCAGCTATAGTGCCGGAAGCCCAGGAGAGCCCGGCTCGAGTGCCGGAGGCCCAGGAGAGGCCTACCCGAAGGCTAGAGGTCCAGGAGAGGCCAGCTCGAGTGCCGGAGGCCCAGGAGAGGCCGACTATAGTGCCGGAGGCTCAGGACAGGCTAGCTATAGCACCGGAGGTCCAGGAGTCACCACCACCTGTTATCGCTATCCAGACGGAGTCACCCTCGCCGCCAGTCCCCGCGCCCCGGATGGGGTCGCCGCCTGTTCCCGCGTCCCGGAGAGGGTCGCCGCCTGTTCCCGCGTCCCGGATGGGACCGCCGCCTGTTCCCGCGACCGGGACCGGGGTCGTCCCGCCTGAAGGGGTCCCGCCTGTTCCGGAAGGGGTCATCTTCACAGCCTGTTCCTGCGACTCAGGAGGGGTCGTCACCGCAGCTGGCGGTCACCGCAGCTGGCGGTCACCGCAGCTGGCGGTCACCGCAGCGCCACCTGTGGACCTGGGACTGCTTGTGCGCCTTGCTGCGCCTCGGACCCCGCCCTGCGAAGTTCCCCGTGCCCCGCCCGTCCCGCCCTGCGAAGTTCCCCGTGCCCCGCCCATCCCGCCCTGCGAAGTGCCTCAGGCCCCGCCCGTCCCGCCCTGTTTTGAATCTCCTGTCTCTCCCTGTTTCCCGCCCTCCCCGCCCTCGTATATGAGTTCTGATTTATCATTTCTGCCTTCTGTGGTTCCTGGTTTTGTCTTTGCCCGTGTCATGGTGTCTGTTTCTGTTCCTGTGTCTGTTCCTGTGCCTGTCCCGTTTTTGTCTGCCCCTGTGCCCATTTCAGTGTCTGTCCCGGTGTCTGTTCCTGTGTTTGTGCCAGTTCCCCTGTCGTTTGCCTGGTCTGTGTTAGGTCTTCGTCTTCCTCGTCCTCCTGTTGTGCCTTCCCCTGGTCATCGTCGCCCTTCTTGTAATGTTGCTCCTCCCCCCTCGAGTCAGCCTGTTCGTCGTCCTCAGTCTAGTGTCTCTGCCTGTTCTGGTTTTGTTCCTTCGTCTGTCTCCACTCCCGTGTCTGTCCCCGGCCCTACCCTAGCATCTCGCCCTGTTTTTGATTTTTCCCCTGGTTCTCCTTCCCTTCCGGCGTCATCAGTTCCTGGTTTGTGTCCGTTGTCTGTCCCAGGTGTGCCCGCATTGTCTGTCCCCGGTTTCCCTTGTGTCCTTAGTTCGTGTCCTGCTTGTGGTTTTTGTTCGCGCACCCCGGGTGTTGTGCGCTTATGAGGGGGGTACTGTCACGTTTAGCCCTCCTCCTCCTGTCGTCCTTTAGTTCTGTCTATTTAAACCCTGTGTTTTGTCTGCCTTGTTACCGGTTGTTTTGTCTATCCATTCTGTCATTTGAATCCTGCCCTAGTCTCCGTGTACTTCCGTGTTTTCCCAGCCCTGTATTTCGTTCGTGTTCTAGTCTGTATTTTGTTCTGTTTATTAGTTCTTACTTAGTATGTCTCTCCGTGTAGGTTATGTTTCTTTGTCGGACTCCCTGCCTGTTATGACCCATGCCCGTGTAAACGACTCTGCTTATGGATTGCCCTTTAATAAATCTCGCTCATCTCAGCGTTTGTGTCCGCAAACTACTTCTCCGCCGATCGCGGCGTTACAGCACCATTGAAACCAACGTTTGGCATTGACACGAGTGACCAAAGATTTGGCTATAGCAGCCGGGCCATGTATATTGACCCTGTAGGATCTCCTGACGGACAGTTTTGGTGGAAACAGGAAAGTTGAGGTGCACATTTAATTCTGCCGTGATTTGGGCAGCCGTGGTTTTATGTTTTTTGGATACAATCTGGGTTAGCACCCGAACATCCCTTTCAGACAGCTTCCTCTTGCGTCCACAGGTAATCCTGTTGGATGTGGTTCGTCCTTCTTGGAGGTATGCTGATATTACCATGGATACTGTGGCTCTTGATACAGCACAAAGACTTGCTATCTTGGTCACAGATGCGCCAGCAAGACGTGCACCAACAATTTGTCCTCTTTTGAACTCTGGTATGTCACCCATAATGTTGTGTGCATTGCAATATTTTGAGCAAAACTGTGCTCTTACCCTGCTAATTGAACCTTCACACTCTGCTCTTACTGGTGCAATGTGCAATTAATGAAGATTGGCCACCAGGCTGGTCCAATTTAGCCATGAAACCTCCCAACTGAAAATGACAGGTGTTTCCAGTTTCATTGTCCAACCCCTGTATATCAACCATGAACAGGTGAAACAGCTCAAAACTATACACATCCAGAAATAATGGTAGTTCCAAAAGTGAGGTATCACTATAGGCCTTGAACATAGATCTTGAACAAATCAAGACCTCCGGAGGGAAAGCCTCCATAAATTGTCCTTTTTAGAGGGCCCTCCATCATTTGCCTTAGTGACAACAGCTATCAGACTTGACTAAATTGCTTTACTTTGTCAGACAAGGAAGGGACATTTGCCCTCTGTATTTCAAAAACAAACATTTCACCAGTTCACCTGACTGATCAAGTGATCTGCTTGAAGATGTTCAGTTTTTTCTCCCTCTGCATAAGCTACCCCGTCCAAGTCACCGCCTACTTGGCAGCCATGTTAGTCGTCATAGTTGATCCAGAAGCTTATCATGTTGGGCGATTACTGATACAGATAGACCCCAATCTGCCATATCTCACATTGCTTCTTCCACTGACTTGTAGGTTATTGTCCTATCATCATAAAAAACATTCAGCCTCACTGGATATAGAAATTGGAACTTTGTTGTTCTCTTTCAGAACTCTCTGTGCCCCCACATATTCCCATCGTTTGGTTAGTGTTCTGGATGCATAGCCATGGTCCAGACTTAAAAGCCTCTCTTTTCCTATGCTAGTTTCCTTCACTTTTTGTTTGTAGCTACTTTCTTGTGATGCCATTTGACTGATGACAAAAACCAGAACCCTCAGAGCAGTTTAATTTTTTCAGAGGTTTTGTCTCCGAATCGGACAGTGACGCACAGCAGGATGCCTTCCCTGGTCTGTGAGTGTAAATACAGAATCATGCCCTTTGCCCTGTCAACACTATACTTCTGTTAGGGTAACATATCCCATTCTTCTTCTTTGTTTTGTCTTTCTGAATCAATTTAATGATTTAGAAGGCATTCCATTTTGTGAACCTATACTTTAGTTTGTGTTGTGCAAGTTTGTATGTGTTGTGTTGCTTTGTGGTGCTATACTGTTGTGTTGTTGTGCTGTTGTTCATTCCAGTCCTTAATCTTGCATGTCTTGGGAGCTCCAGTGTGACAATCAGGTTCAGTTTCAATGATGGACATCTCTGCTGACCTTCTGAACTAGGACTGTTTTTTCATCTAACTTCAACCCTGTGAAAGACAAGCAGCCCAGACAACTCTGTCTGTCGCTCTCCGTCTGTCTGTCTCTCTCTTCTTTCTCATCCACTCACCCTCTCTTCATCCCTACAGCTTCAGGTGCATCACAATGAGCCAGCTATGTGACACCACCCAGGAGAGTTAGCTCTAAGCAGCGTGTTGTTCCAAGGGCCAGCATGAGCAGTGTGAAAGTCAGCAGAGCTGAGCTGGATACATCTTCCCACCCTAACCTGGCCAGCCCGGAGAGGCTTTAATTTAGACAGCATCCACCAGCCACTGTCCACTGCAAATGTGTGCTTGGTGTTGATAACAGCATACACCTGAAGGCAGTCTTTAATTGCCCTTGCTCTGTTTGACAGTGGTGTCCCAGTGGGAGAGGGGGCAGGATAGCAGCCTTTTGGGGGGTCCTCATTGTGTGAAGCCCGGTATGGAAATTTATCGTTTGAAAACTGAGACTGAGAAACTCAGAAAGGACTTTCTGAGCAGGCCTTTCCAGTGGACGAGGGGCCTGCGCAAGGAGCCTGGAGAGGACATGTCCTTGTTGCACTGCACCAAGGATGTCTAGAAACAAGGTGATTTATGACCCTGAGTAGAGTGAGGAGTAGGGTGGGACAGTAGGTTGAGAAGTACGGTGGGGGAGTAGGGTGAGGAGTAGGGCGGAGCAGTAGGCCCAGTCTATGATTCATTACATTTAGTTCAAGTAGGTACTTCAGTATAGGTATAGGAGTGTCAGCTACTCTGGTGGGTTTGGGGTAGGTGAGCTGTTTGTGAATAAAAACTGAATGCAATGATGTAGAGATGGCAAATGTCAATATCGTATTTGTAACAGAGCATAGATGACAGATCAAAGTTTAAACTGAGAATGTATCAATTTAAGGGAAAAATATGTTGTTTCAAAATTTCTTGGCGTCAACAAATCCCAAAAAAATTGGGACAAGGCCATTTTTACCACTATGTGGCATTCCCCCTTCTTCTTACAACACTCAACAGACGTCTGGGGAAAAAGGAGACCAGTTTCTCAAGTTTAGAAATAGGAATGCTCTCCCATTCATGTCTAATACAGGCCTCTAACTGTTCAATCGTCTTGGGCCTTCTTTGTTGCACCTTCCTCTTTATGATGCGCCAAATGTTCTCTATAGGTAAAAGATCTGGACTGCAGGCTGGCCATTTCAGTACCCGGATCCTTCTCCTAAGTAGCCATGATGTTGTGATTGCTGCAGAATGTGGTCTGGCATTATCTTGAAAAATGCAGGGTCTTTCCTGAAAGAGATGACATCTAGATGGGAGCATATGTTGTTCTAGAACCTGAACATTGTTCTCTGCGTTAATGGTGCCTTTCCAGACAGGCAAGCTGCCCATGCCACAAGCACTCATGCAACCCCATACCATCAGTGATGCAGGCTTCTGAATGGAGTGTTGATAACAACTTGGGTTATCCTTGTCCTCTCTGGTCCGGATGACATGGCATCTCAGTGTTCCATAAAGAACTTCAAATTTTGACTCATCTGACCACAATCCATTTTAAATTACCCCTGGCCCAGTGCAAACGAGTTTCAGCTGGCAACAGCGGATGGCACGGTGGATTGTGTTCACTGACAATGCATTCTGGAAGTATTCCTGAGCCCATTCTGTTATTTCCTTGACAGTGGCATTCCTGTTTGAGGTGCAATGACGTTAAAGGGCCCTGAGATCATGAGCATCCAGTAGAGTTTTACGGCCTTGACCCTTACGCACAGCAATTGTTCCAGATTCTCTGAATCTTTTGATGATGTTATGCACGGTTGATGATACTTACCTTTGCTAAGTCTTTGCTATTTTACGCTGGGTAACACCATTCTGGTTTCTTTCTTTCTGCGCAACAGTGGAATTGGTGATCCTCTTACCATCTTGGCTTCTGAGAGACACTGACACTCAGAGAAGCTCTTTTTATACCCAATCATGTTGTCAATTGACCTAATTAGTGTTAATTGGTCTTCCAGCTGTTCGTTATATGCTCACTTTCCTTTTTCCAGCCACTTATTGCTACTTGTTCCAACTTTTTTGGGATTTGTTAACACTGTGAAATTTTGAAGCAACATATTTTTCCTTTAAAATGTTACATGTACTCAGTTTAAACTTTTGATCTGAGATTTGTGTTCTGTGTTCTGCTGAAGCTGCTTCCTGCTGATGCTGCTGCAGAGTATTTTTTGCCTACTTTTTTTTCTATCTGTTTAATTACATCTGATACATCTACAAATATTTTGTGGACTTTGTGGACATATTTACTCATAACTCCGGCTGCAACAACCTCCACAAGCCATCGAAAGACATTCAATTTCATCTTAACCGAAGCTAAGTATCTTTAGTATTTCATCATGTCTGAGTCACCCTTCTTGGGAGTGTGCTGCTCTTATTTCCCGTAGCATATCTGATAGGCTTACTAGTGGTAGTGTAGGACTTGTTAATGGGGATTGACAAACCAGAGCCGGGGCCAGGCAGCAGACACACAGGCTAAACCAACTGTCTGCTAGCTGCAAAGAGACGTCACCTAGGTCACACTGGATTGAGACTGTGTCTGTTCCTCGAGTACCAAAAAATAACTCTCGCAAAGTTAGTAGACAAAATTTAATCAATGTTAAATTCTATTATGCTCCCTTAGAGAGTAGTTTAAATCTGAAACTAGGACTGCTAAATATTAGATCCCTGTCATCTAAAGCATTGTTTGTTAATGAAATGATTACCGATCATAATCTATGCATGCTCTGCTTGACGGAAACCTGGACCCGGCCAGACGACTATATGGCCCTAAACGAAGCTTCTCCCTCTGGCTATAGATATGTTCATAACCCCCGTCCAAATGGTCGAGGAGGTGGTGTCGCCACAATATATGACTCCGATATAGACATTTCTCAAAAATTTGGCTTTAAGTTTAATTCTTTTGAACATCTCATCCTCACTGTATCAAATGTATCAAATTTAACAACCAACAAAGCGTCGCAGTCGTTTATGTTAATTACTATTTACCGCCCCCCTGGTTCTTACTCTGAGTTCTTGCAGGAGTTTTCAGACTTCCTGTCTCATGTAGTGCTATCAGCCGATAACGTGATTATAGTTGGTGATTTTAACATCCATTTTGAGAATCTAGGTGACTCTTTCAACAACAATTTTCAAGAAATTCTTGATTCACTGGGTATCACTCAGAATGTGGTGGGTCCTGCACATAATTGTGGCCATATTTTAGACCTGGTCTTATCATTTGGTATTAACATATCCAGTTTAGCAATTTTCAGTTTAGCAAAATTCAGAGTGAGGCCGTTTCTGACCACAGCCTCATAACGTATGAGTTATGCTTGACTGACGGTATTCATCAGCTGCCCCGCTACCGAATGAAACGAACTATAGTACCTAGTACCATAGCCGCGCTCACTGATATTTTACCGGGTTTGCCAAAAATTGATACACCGTTTTACCAAGCACGTTGAGACTTCTCTTCGTACAGCTTTAGACAAGGTTGCACCATTACGCTATAAGAGAGCCACTGAGAAAAGAATAGCGCCATGGTACAACGAGCACGCGCGTAGTCGCTCTGGATAAGAGCGTCTGCTAAATGCCGTAAATGTAAATGTAGTCTCAAACGAGCCGCACGGATCCTGCAGCGTAAATAGCGAAATTCAAAGTTAGAAGTGTATAGACTATCATGGAAAAGCAGCCTTATTGAATATAAGCATGCCCTCCATACAGCAAAATCCTCATACTTATCGGCTTTAATAGAAAAACATAAAAACAATTCTGGACTCCTATTTAAAACTGTTTCCAGCCTAACGAGGAGCCATGAGCAAATGAACTCACTAATGCCACTAGAGTGTAGCAGTAACAATTTTATGAAATTCTTTAATGATAAGATTGATAAAATTAGGGAAAAAATTGGTTGTGCTATCTCAGAGCCTGTCAACATGCCATTGCACCTTGACAGCTGTCTGGTCAGCTCTGATGCCCTGTTAGAGTCCTTTTCCCCAATTGGTCGTGAGGAGCTTATTTCATTGGTGGAATCTGCTAAGCCCTCCACATGCATACTAGATGCCGTACCAACCCATTTACTTAAAAAATTACTACATAGCAATGTAGAACCTTTACTTACTATAATAAACTATTCTCTGAGCCTGGGCTATATTCCCAGTTCATTTAAACTTGCAGTCATCAAGCCGCTAATTAAAAACCTGGTCTTAACCCCCAGGAAATGTCCAACTATAGGCCAGTCTCTAATTTGTCATTCATATAAAAAATTTTAGAGAAAGTAGTTTCTTCACAACTCTCTTCCTTCTTACAGACAGAACATGCCTTAGAATTATTTCAGTCTGGATTTTGACCCCACCACAGCACTGAAACTGCATTTACTAAAGTACTGAACGATCTCTTAATATCCTCTGATAAAGGACACATTTCTTTTCTCATACTGCTCGACCTCAGTGCTGCTTTTGACACCATTGATCATAATATTCTACTTAATAGGCTGGAGACACTCATTGGTATAAGAGGTCAAGCACTCTCCTGGTTCAGGTCCTACCTGACAGATCATTACCAATTTGTACTAGTAAACAATGAATGTTCAGAGCGTTCTAAGGTAAAATATGGTGTCCCACAAGGATCTGTACTGGGCCCCATATTATTTTCATTATATATGCTTCCACTGGGCACTATCATCCGTAGGCATGGTATTAGCTTCCATTGCTACGCAGATGATACTCAGTTGTATATATCTTCCAATCCGGATGATATCAGCACTACTCTCAAGATTGAGAACCTTGTCCAGGACATTAAAAATTGGATGGCGTCTAATTTTCTTCAACTAAATTCTGATAAGACTGAGGTGCTGATTCTTGGGCTTAAAGCTGCTAGATATTCCCCTTACCCCAGATGGGTTTTCAGTAACACCTAAATCTCCCACAAAAAGCTTAGGTGTGACTATTAATTCGGATCTTTTATTTGACACACATATATGCAATGTCACTAAGACTGCCTTTTTCCATTTACGTAATATCGCCAAGATGAGACACTTACTTTCATTAGCTGATGCAGAGAAGCTGGTCTATGCTTTTGTCTCATCAAGATTGGACTGCTGTAATGGTATTCTAATTGGATGCTCTAAACAGTCCATAAAGAAGCTACAACTTGTACAAAATGCTGCAGCTAGAGTCCTAACTAAGGCTAGAAAATTCGATCACATTAGTCCCATTCTCGCGGCATTTCATTGGCTTCTGATAAATATCGAATTGAATTTAAAATTCTTCTCTTAACCTATAAGGCGTTAAATGGTCTTGCCCCACAATATCTGAGTCACCCCAGTGCTTACTACAACCCATCTCACCCTTTACGCTCCCAAAATGCTGGATTTCTCCTAGTTCCAAAAATTTGTAAGACTACAACCAGAGGCAGAGCTTTCTCCTTTATAGCCCCTCAATTATGGAATAGCCTTCCAGCTCCAATCCGAGATTCTGACACAGTTCCAATCTTTAAATCTAGACTTAAGACTCGCCTATTTAATCAAGCCTTCAGTTAATATTCCCCTAGTAAGGTGTGGGGCTCGGGGGCCCCCAGACATTGAGATTTCTGGTAATCTGAGATGTTGATGCGGTCATCCAGCTGTGTCATGGCATCACTCTAGTTGTGACTGACTTGACTGGAAAGCAATGTCTCAGTGAGCCCTCATGACTGTGGTCACCTCTGGACCCCTCCCTTTAGTTAAGCTGCTATAGATTAGCCTGCCGGAGCTACATGCTAATCACTGGCACATGAGCTATGTACATTTAAATCAATGGTGGTTAAACTGACATCCTCACACTCAGTCTGTATTGTCCATCTTTTTGCATGCTTCTACCCAAGACGACTGCATGCAAGCACCTACAAGCACCTGGGAGATGGTCTGGCTCGCCGGTGGATGTACTGATGCCGGGGTTGGATGTGCCATTGCCGTAAGGGGATGTGCTGATGCTGGCTCCTACCTGAGGCTCACCATCTGCACCGAAGGGACTGTGACTACTTGGCCGGGGAACAAGAACTTTAAGCTATAACTGTAGAACCACCTTTTGTTCACAAATACGGACTGGTGCTAACGGGTCTCCCAATGGAGGATGGGTTCCCTTTTGAGTCTTGGTCCTCCCAAGGTTTCTTCCTATTTCCCCGCCATCTTAGGGAGTTTTTCCTTGCCACTGTCGCCTTTGGCTTGCTTATTAGGGATCTGGACCCATACAATTTGTAAAGCTGATTTGAGACAACATGTGTTGTAAAAAGCGCTATATAAATAAAATTGACTTGATTTGACTATTCTGGATAAAATATTAGATGTTGGCACCTCCACATCATTGCATTCATTTTTTATTCACAATTTGTTTAGTGTCCCAACTTTTTTGGAATCCGGTTTGTACACAAAGACAAATAACCAAATTACTGTCTCGGAACTAAAATGAATGATGGGTCCAAACTTTTTTGAGCATGCAAAAGTTTACATGTCATTCTAAGGGGGCAGTTATGGTGTGGTGGTCAACTTCAACTTTATTTATATAGCACTTTAAAATAGCTTCAGTTGGCCCAAAGTGCTGCAGAGAGAATATGTTAAATAAAAACAATAAAACAGTAGGAAAAATAAATAAAAACAGTTAGTACACCACCAATATAAAAGTAATAGAAATAAAAAATAAGGTCAAAATAGAAAGTAAACACTAAAAAACAGGTCTCATGCAGAGTTAAAAGCCAAGGAATAACAATCGGTTTTAAGACATGTTTTAAAAATGGAGAAAGCTCGATGAGCTTTCACTTTGGCACCTTCAGGAGCAGCTGATCAGCTGACCTGAGGCACCGAGTGGGAGCGTGTCGATGGAGGAGCTCAGAGAGGTAAGGTGGTTATTAAATTATTCACAAATAAAAGAATCTTAAAATGAATTCTAAAATGCATGGGCAGTCAGTGGAGGGAAGCCAGAATTGGAGTTATGTGAAGTTATTTATCTCCAGTTAAAAGCCTGGCAGCAGCATTCTGTACCAACTGGAGAGATTTGAGGCAGGACAGGCTGATTCCAAGATAAAGTGCATTACAGTAATCCAGCCGAGATGTAATGAAGACGTGGATTACTGTTTCAAAGTGCTCATTTGCAAGGATTGTCTTCACCTTAGCCAGTTGAAAAAAGCTGGACTTTACTACAGCTCCAATTTGTCGATCTAATTTAAAATCACTGTCCAATTTAAAACTCAAATTAGAAAGTGTTGACTTTACATATGATGTCAGGGGGCCAAAATCAACAGGCAGGGCTTCACAGGGACCACTGGGACTAAACAACATCACCTAAGTTATCTTTTCGTTAAAATTTAAAAAGAAAGTTTAAAGCCATCCAGGCTTTAATGTCATCAAGACATAAAAACAGTGATTTAAAAGAACATGCATCATTTCTCTTCAATGGTACATAAATCTGGCTGTCATCAGCATAGCAGTGAAAAGAGACATCATGTTATCTAAAAATGGAACCCAGTGGGAGCAAGTAAAGAGAAAAAAGGAGGTTTTCCAAAAATTGAGCCCTGAGGAACGCCATATAACAGGGGAGCTGAGGAAGATTCAGAGCCAGCAAAAGATATGCCCAGAATTCTGTCTGTCAGATATGACCTAATCCAGTCCAATGCACTACCACAAATGCCCACTGTGTGCTGCTGCTGAAAAATCAAAAGGTTGCGATCCACTGTATTGAATGCTTCAGTTAGGTCAAGCAAGACAAGAATCACATGATCACCTGAGTCAGTGGCTAGAAGGATGTCATTAAAAACCCTAAGCAATGCTGTCTACGCACTATCCATGGTTTTAAATATTGTGCTCATCCAGGAAAGACATTAACTCAGTGTAAACAATTTTCTCTAATTCTAAGATAATTTTTTTAAATAAAAGGCAACTTTGAAATAGGCCTGTAAATTGCCAATATGTTGTGATCAAGGCACGGTTTCTTGAGCAAAGATTGCACTGCATGTTTAAAACTCACAGGAACAACACCGGAGGTCAAACTGCTGTTTATAATGGCCAATACCTGCAGCCCTATACTCGGGAAAAACCTTTTTAAAAAAGCAAGGAGGCACAGCATCACAAAAAGAGCCTGAGGGCTTTATAAGGCCCACCACATGCTCCAAGTGTGACAGCATCACAGGCTCAAACCTATCAAATACAGCCAGACAAGATGCAGAGTCAGATGGGTCAGAAGCAGGAGCTGTGATGAGAGCTCTTGCAGTGACAATCTTATCAATAAACAAGTGCAGAAAATGTTCACATTTCAGGGTATGGGG
Organism: Brachyhypopomus occidentalis; assembly: GCA_020368025.1. Classification (NCBI taxonomy): domain Eukaryota; kingdom Metazoa; phylum Chordata; class Actinopteri; order Gymnotiformes; family Hypopomidae; genus Brachyhypopomus; species Brachyhypopomus occidentalis. Next base: position 38,547 of record JAGXOD010000011.1, on the reverse strand, counting down.
TGAGGGGGCTTAAGAACAGAGTCAATAGTTTTATGTTGGTTTTTCATAATGATGTTTGCCAAGGGTGTTCTCTCTTGGCTTCTTTTATGATGTTCTGATAACAGCACCAAGAAAGCTTTTAAAATCTGAAATGAAATCTGAATAATCAATGATATTTAAAAAAGTCCTTCACTGGCGGTTTCTCAGAACAGCACACATGATAAAATCCCAGACAATAAGGACGCTATCGTATTTTGTAAGAAAATCAAAAAAATCATTCACAAAGTCCTGTTGTATAAACAACAGCACACAGAACAGCACACAGAGCAACTCACCTCAAACAAAGTTGCTTCAGCGCGTTGTTTGCATTTAAAGTTATTTTTATATACAGTCGCTGTTCCTCCTCCATGGCCAGACGTCCGCAGGGAATTTGCATCCAGACGGTAAAAGTTCTGTGAGAGCACTGTACTCGTCGGCACCGATCCAGGTCTACACAGAGAAAATCCAGGCTTAGGGAGCTGAAAAATCCCTCAGGATAAAAGTTTTGGTTTGCCAGTGATCTGGTGTTTACCAGACTGATCCTGGGAGGAACTGGGGCCTGTGGTTCAGAGAATTCGGTGGCCCGGAGCAGCGCCCTCAGGTTACAGGGATTCACGCCACACTGGCGGAGCCGAGGTGGCGGGGTTAGAGATCCTCATCCAGGCCGGTGACAAGTACCAGACTGGAGTTGATGGGCTCCAGAAATTGCTAGGACGTGACGAATGGAAGAGTTAATCCATGACCTATCCAGGAGATGGATGTAGAATGTGCCAGGCAGATCTTCAGCTTTACTAGTTGAACGCTAGTTTACCACATCAGAGCGGTGCTTACACTGGGAAATTTGAGCCAAAAACCAAAGCAGGTGAGTCGGGATTCCCAATAGGAGTGGAGGTAGGGTCTTCTCCACCATCACTGAAAATACCAAGATCACCAGCATTATGTCTAAGATCCAGGAGAGCTTGGCGATCATACACCAGCAGAGACTTAATTTGTAAGATACTAAAATTTAACAAAAGTAGTAACACACACACCGGTGCCATCATCCCATCAACTGGTTAGGGAACTTGTGTGTGTGTGTTTTCACACGTCATAGATGGGTAAATGCGGAGGACTAAAATAGTTATTTTCCATCTCCTATCCCTAAGCGTATCCTGGTATTGACTCATGACTTAACTTGGACTCCATCCTAAAGACTTGTGACTTGACTTAGAAGAGCCTAAAGCCTCGTATTTTGGACTTGTATTTTGCGACTTTTGAACATCTCTGGAATTAGCTCATCTATTGGCAGCAATTGGACAATTCTTTGTCTCTGATGAGCAGGTCTTGTGCAGTGTTGGCATTAAATCTGCAGTAACATGCAAATAAATATGTTGTCATTCATCATATGAACAACATATGAGCAGTCTACATACAGTAGATGTGCCAGTCAGCATGCATTTCTGGCAGGTTTATCTGTAGCAGCAGAACTGACAAGAAGGGGGAGAGGGGGACCACAGTCCTCATAGCTCTCTGAAACATCACATTCCACCCACACCATCTCCATAAACCCCAGGGAATGCATGAAATGGCTGGACAACAGAGTCAACATCTCAGATTACCAGAAAACTCTATGAGCTCCAGGCTCTGAACATTTATATACAGTTAAGTTAAGTCAAGCCACATTGTCAATTGTGATTTTCACCCCAATCGAAATTTGTCCTCCGCATTTACCCATCTGTGCAGTCCGAACACACACAGAACACACTAGTGATAACTAGGGGGCTGTGGTGCACACGTGCCCAGAGCGGTGGGCAGCCCTAGCCCGGCACCCGGGGAGCAGTTGGGGTTAGGTGCCTTGCTCAAGGGCACCTCAGTCATGGCCTCAGGCCTGGGAATCGAACCCACCCTGTACCCTGTACTCCCTGTATATATATATGGGGCAGTCATGGTCTGGTGGTTAGGGAACCAGTCTTGTGACCCACCCTCCGGTCACAAGACTGGTTCCCTAACCACCAGACCATGACTGCCCCATATATATATACAGGGAGTTACCCATAAGCTTGAGTAAGTTATTAAGTCTTTAACCTGGATTTAAAAATTACACAATTAAAGCTGGATTGCTGTCCCATAACTGAGGGGCTTCATAGGAGAAGGCTCTAGGGAGTAACATATATCTGACCCGGTACTAGCAAGGTGTACCTATTAAAGTGGCCAGTGAGTGTGTGTGTGTTTGTTTGTGTGTATATATATATATATATATATATATATATATATATATATATATATATATATATATATAAAAACTTTATATAAACTTAAAACTTATAAGGTTTGCTTATTTCTTTCTTTGTTTGCATGTTCTTCACCTGTGTAACACTATAATTTACTTCTGTGAGCTCAGAGCATACATTAAATATAGGGACAAATTAATAGTGAGTGATCTGTCAAATAAGATGTAAAGGAGTAAAGTGCATGTCCTTTAATGCCAGTGAGTGTTTCCAGCTTATCCAGTATGAGATCGTCTATGGTATTATAGACCACAGTGCAGCACCAAGATCTAAAAGTATAAGTATTAAAGGATTGTTAAGTACCATTGTTAGTGGAGTTTCAGTGTTGGACTAAATCCAGGCTAAAATAACTCATGGACATAATTTGTCTGCAAAATGGAGCATAAAAGCAACAAAACTGCATTTTATAGTACTTTAGAAATAAAGGACAATTAATGATTGAAAGTTTGAATATTCTGTGAGGAGTTGTGTAAACAGTGAGAAGTCAAGAAAACATTAGGGCGAGGACTCGAGTGAACAGTAGGATGGGTTTTGTCTAGCCCTGAACCCACTGTCTGTGCTAAAGGAGGCATGGTGACACTTGGCAGATGGCAATGGCAGCATGGTCCTCACTGCAGCCAGCAAGCGGTACACAGGGCTGTCAGGTGTCACGTTGGAGACGAGGCATGGCGCAGCAGAGGGCAAGGTAGGGAGACAGGGAGAGAGGGAGACAGAAGGAGATGGTGGAGAGAAGACAGGCAGGAGGAGACAAGGAGAGAGAGAGGAAGACAGTGAGAAACAGAGAGTGAGACAGAGAAGGAGATAGGAAGACGGACAGAGGTAAACAGAGAGAGTGAAACAGAGAGGGAAATAGGGAGAGAGTGAGGTAGAAAGAGAGAGGGAGGGTGAGATAGAGAGTGAGATAGGGAGAGAGTGAGACAGAGCGAGGGAGATAGGAAGACGGGCATAGGGAGACAGGGAGAGAGAAAGACAGAGTGGGAGAGGGAAATATGAAATGAGTGAGACAGAGAAGGTTATGATGGAGGGGTCCATGAACTCTGGCCCTCAGCAGGGTTAGTGTGTGTGTGTGTGTGTGTGTGTGTGTGTGTGTGTGTGTGTAAATACACGATGACAGCAGGCTGGAACATTGTGCAGGCTTAGTGTGAGCAATGAGCTTGCCTTTCACCAGAGAGGAAGGACATGGGGTAGATGAATATGTTTGGTTATGAAAATGTGTGTGTGCTTTTGTGTGAGAATGCTAGAGTAAGAGAGACATTATGAACAGGTACCGAAAGACAAGATAGAGCAGGGGGAACAGATGTAGCCTCTCTGCCTGACTGTCGCTCACACACACCTGTCAACTATCTCGATGTGGTCTGGTTGCTGAGCAAGCCGTGCTAATGAACATCTGTTAATGGGTTAGAGCAAGGTGAAAGAGATCAGACTGGCCCATTTTCCTCTCTCTCTCTCTACCCTTCTCTTTCTCTCTCTCTACCCTTCTCTGCCCTACATACATATATAGCCTTCTTTGCTAGGCATTATCTACCTATACATGTTACTCATCAGAAAATGACACTAATATCTTTAACATTATACAGTATTAATATAACATTTTATATAATCATATTTAACATGTTTCTAGTCAGCCCAGGTCCTGCTGATGGTTCTGGATAGACAGGTTAAGCCTGAGACTCCATCTCTCCTACTGTCTCCCACTGTCTTTCCCACTGTCAGTTGGCCCTAGACTCCTGCCCTTGCCCCTCCTCCACCCTCAGCTGATGCCAAAACCCACCATGAAGCCCCCTCCCCCCTCAAACAGCTTTCATCACTTTCCTCACTTATTCCCACTCTCTCTCAGCAGACTCCATGGTCCTCAAGCTCAGATCACTTCAAAGGATGAGAGAGAAAAAACAGAGAGAGAAAGAGTCAGAGAGAGATAGAGAGTGAGTTAGAGAGAGAGGTTGCTCTAAGGCAATAGAGGAAACTAGTAATATTTGTCTACAGCCGCTTTATCCTATGAACAATGCCATCTGGCATTATCAATCACACATTATCAATCACATATCCAAAGCAAAGCACACAGCAATCTATAAAATTCAAATCACAAAATCTAACATAAACAAATTCACCAAACAAATTCTTTAAACTGCCATGTTGGCGGGGCTGGGGGGGGCAGATTGAAATGCTGTGCTTTACTTTGTCACCATCTGTCTGTCCAGCTTTGGCTCTGCCCCACTACTCCTATCACCCTCCCTGATTATGCAAAACATATTCACATTTATCCCATCCCATTAGTTTTTTTTTTCTGCATTCTTCTGTATCCCATTAGTTTTTCTCTTTTCTTTCTATTCCTAAGTGTTGTTATTATTGTCAAATTCTGTTATTATTTATTATATTATGTATTATATAGAATGAAATATTTACTTTGACATTTTCATGCTTGTTTTGCAGTTTTTATTATTTTGATTGGTTTGTTTGTTTTGAGATGTTGCTTTTGTTAATGTGTTAGTTACCTAACCCTTAACTTTTTTGCAACAGCCCAAATAAAGACAATGTTACACTTACCTTCCCTACTGTGATCTCCCATATTTTCTCTCTGGTACACACACAGAGGCTGTCTGTAACGCCTGGAGCGGCGTCGAGGAAAATGGTGGACACAATTGCTGAGAGGAGCGAGATTTATTAAAGGGCAATCCATATTCAGGGTCGAACAAACAGGCATTCGTCAGGTCCGTGAGAGAGTCAGAACATGAAACATAACCGATACGTAAAGACATACTGAATACAAGAACAAACTAGAGTTTAAGACAGAACGAAACACTGAAGCACAATTGCTAAACAGGCTGTAAGCAAAACACAATGTACCAGACCAAACTTAGGATATAAATAGACCATAGCAAACATGAAACAGCTGAATACGAAGGGAAGGGTAACAAAACACAAGGAGGGACTATGAAACGCACATGGCTACCAAAACAAAACAGGAATGATTGACAGGAGGAGGAGGGGCTAATCGTGACAGTACCCCCGCCAAAAGCGCACCAAACCTGAGGTGCGCAAACCAAACACATGACCAGAACACCAAGGAACATCAATCAAAAACTCAAGGAAAACCAGAAACAGACCAACCAGACATACCAGGAACAGACAACAGAGGCAAACCAGAAATGGATGACACCAGAAGAGAAGGAGAACCAGGAGAAAAACCAGAAGCAGAGCGAGAAACTGAAGGAAAACCAGGGACAGACACGGGAGCACAAGTGGATGAAGGAACAAAACCGGAACACGCAGGGACACAAGACTGAGGATGACGAACAGGCTGACAAGAGTGGCGAGGAGTGACCTCACAAAAAGGGCGACAACATCCGGGAGGAGGCACCACAGGAGGACAAGGAAAACGAAAACCCAAAACAGACCATGCAACAGACAGGGGAACTGGCACAAACTGGAACAGACATAGAAACAGGCACAGACAAAAATGGAGACAGCGGAACAGGAACAGACACAGGAACTGAAACAGACACCATAACACGGGCAAAGACAACACCAGGAACAGCAGAAGGCAAAAACAATGAATCAGAACACAGAAAAGAGGGCGGGGAGAGCGGGAAACAAGGAGCAACAAGAGGCACAGAGCAGGGTGGAATGGGCGGGGGCCGAGGCGCAGCAGGACGCGTAGGCGGGCCTGGGTCCATAGGGGGCGCTGCGGGGAAGTCTAGCGGTGGCGGGTCCAGATTCACCAGAGGCGCAGCAGCAACAATCAGCTGCGGCAGGCTCGTGGTTACCGGGGGCGTAGCGTCTGGCTTCGGTGGTGACCCACTCAGGGTCACAGGAGCCGTGGAAGACCCACTCAGGGTCACAGGAGGCAAAGCAGACATAGACTTCTTCACGGGAACAGGAGGACATGACCTTTTCCGGGGTGCAGGGATGGGCGCAGCATCCGTGATGGCCACCAGGGGCGCAGCTGCTGACGTGGTGAGATCCTTGGGTGCTGTAGTGCCGTGTACGTCCGCTAGGGGCGCAGCTGCGGCTGTGGTGGCATCCATGGGTGCCGTAGTGCCAGGGACGACGCTCCAGAGGTTCTCAATGGGGTGGAGGTCAGGGGAGCATGGGGGCCACACTATAAGTTTGTCCCCTTTTAAGCTCATAGCAGCCAGAGATGCAGATGTGTTCTTTGCAGCATAAGACAGTGCATTATCATGCATGATGGTCCAGATGGATGGAGTGGAGGATGGCTGGTTGATGGACACCCCATGCAAACAAGTCTACGGTGCCAACAAGGAGGAGGTGGAGTAATGTTTTGGGCTGGAATCATGGGGAGAGAGATTGTCGGCCCCTTTAGGATCCCTGAAGCGGTAAAGGTGACCTCCATAATGTATGTGGAGTTTCTCAAACATCACTTCCTGCCATGGTTCAAGAAGAAGAACCGTGCATTCCGCAGCAAGATCATTTTCATGCATGATAATGCACTGTATCATGCTGCAAAGAACACATCTGCATCTCTGGCTGCTATGGGCTTAAAAGGAGACAAACGTATGGTGTGGCCCCCATGCTCCCCTGACCTCAACCCCATTGAGAACCTCTGGAGCATCATCAAAAGGAGTGTCTATGATGGCGGGAGGCAGTTCACATCTAAGCAACAGCTCTGGGAGGGTATTCTGTCCTCATGTAAAACAACTGAAGCAGATACCATCCTAAACCTGACAAATTCAATGGACGAGAGAGTTCAGAAGCTCCTTTCGAACAAGGGGTCCTATGTGCAAATGTAACATCACCTAGAATAAAGTTTTGACTTGAAAACTGTTTGATTTCAGTTTATAATAACCTGCTAATGCTTATAATTTCACAAATGACCATTTTTTTTTGTTCTTTATAAAAAGGAAAAGGTTGAAAACTCTGCTGTGCATAATAATTTGGAACATGCATTTTGAGTGCATTTTGAGCATTTTTTTTAAATATACTGTTATCATTGGCAGTTTGATCAAAAACCTTTCAATTGTACTCTAATAGTTGATGACTGGAAAATAACAATGACTGCAATTCATATAGGTAATTTTGGAAATATTATTTGCATAATAATTTGGAACACAGTGTATTATAGTAAGAAACCAGGGCAGACTATTACCACAAGCACTGGACTAATTAATCGAAAGTTACATCAGACCCATGAATACAAACTAAACAGAGAAATAACCAGCAATGATAACAAGGGGATACAGAATGGGTCTCACGATTAGCCCCTCCTCCACCTGTCAATCATGTATGTTTTGTTTTGTTAGGCATGTGCATTTCTCAGTCCCGCCTCATGATTTGTAACCCTTCCCCTCGTTAGCGTATTCAGGTGTTTCATGTTTAGTATGGTCTATTTATATCGGTTTCCGGCAGGGAGGGGACCGCGCCCATATCTCCAGGACTCCTGCATACACCCCTGGACACCCCAGAGATTCTTTTGGTTGTCTTCCCCAAGTTGTTTCCTTAGACGCCACCACAGCTGGAGCTGCACCCCTAGAGTGTTCGTCCACAGCACTACAGCGCACATGGATGTCACCACGGCAGCAGCTGCACCCCTGGTGGCCATCACGGATGCTGCGTCCATCCCTGCACCCCGAACAAGGCATGTCCTCCTGTTCCCATGACCCAGAAGGGGTCTTCGTCTCCTGTGACCCTGAGTGGGTCTTCCTTGGCTGCTGTGACCCTGAGTGGATTTTACTCGGCCCTATACCCATCTGGGTTTTCTGGTTTTCCTTCGGTTTCTTGCTCTACTTCTGGTTTTCCTTCGGTTTTTCGCTCTGCTTCTAGTTTTTCTCCTGGTTCTCCTTCTCTTCCGTTCTCATCCGTTTCTGGTTTGTCTCCGTTGTCCGTTTCTGGTGTGCCTGGTATGTCTGTTTCTTGTTTTCCTTGTGTGTTTGGCTGATGTTCCTTATTGTTCTGGTCGTGTTTTGCTTTGTTTTGGGTTTTGTTCTCTGGTTTTTCAGGTTTTTGGTTTGCGCACTTCAGACCACACTTTAATGTGATTATGCATTTTTTTTACACATTTCTATTCTACTTTATTTAAATATTTCACTATTTTTGTGAACTAAGAATTTAGCAAACTCATTTCCAATACCAAAATAGTTTGTCAACATTAGTAAATGTATGTTTTTAAAAGAAATGCAAAATTTCTAAAAATTTGACCTCATATTTTCAGATTTAGGGCCATGTTTTTGGTTTATGCTGTAGTCTAGGTCAGATACAACCTCTTTATGATGAGAGCTCAGATTGTTGTGAACATTTTGATATGAAACATATGGGTATAATGCTATGAGTACGTATGTTTAGAGATAAATTTAGGAAAACGCGCCAAAGCAGAGAAAAGGTCCTTAGACCTCAGAGGGATTTAAGTACACGATGCTGACAAGGGATTAAACAAGGAACACATGAGACTGATAATGAGGGGTGGAGTTACACATTGGAAGGAGGGACAATAGGTACAGAAAAACACTAGCAAGAAAGGACAGCAGAGACTTGACAGCTAGTGGGGGGCAGAGCCAGGCGTGACAGAACTCCCCTCTAAGCGTGCTGACTAGGGAGCGGAGCGACTTATGGGGAACTAGAACACAATGGAAATCCATGAGGGCACAACTAAGGACAGGGATGGCAAGGAGACAAGGCAGGACAGGCGGGACTAGGAACTAGGGGCGTAACTGAGGGGAAAGACGCGGGGATGCGCAAGTAGAGGGACGGGGATACGACACTAGGAGACAGGAGAGGAGTGATTGTATAGAGGGTAGTGAGTGTAGAAGGTAGTGATTGTATAGAGGGTAGTGAGTTTGTAGAGTAGTGAGTGTAGACGGTAATGAGTGTACATCGTAGTGAGTTGAGTAGTGTGTGTGTAAGGTAGTGGGTTTGCAGGGTAGTGAGAGTGTAGAGTAGTCAGGGTACAGGGTAGTGAGTATAGACGGTAGTGATTGTATAGAGGGTAGTGGAGTGTGTAAAAACACTGACTGAAACATTACAATGATACAGTGAAAATGTGAAGGATAAAATTCTATCATCAGTTAATGAACTTGCGATTGTTCAGTTTTAATGTTAAAAAAAATAGCATCACTAGAGCTCCTCCATCTCAATTTTTTTTCCTTACCCATTATATAAAGATCAGTAACTGGGTTGTATCACCACAACTGCATGTATAAAGATCATTAACTGGGCTGTATCACCACAACTTCATGTATAAAGATCAGTAACTGGGCTGTATCATTACAACTCTCATCCAGAGCCAAGACAAAAATTTTCCAAATTCCCCTCAATCCGTTTTATTGCGGTTCACCTGAAGAGGGACACATTTGCAAACGCTTCCTTTTTCTCAGGACAAATTAGCACTGCAAAGACCACCAAACATCCTTGGACAAACTCCCCATCAGAGAATGTCTTACTGTTTCTTGCAATGTTGTGGGACATCACACAGCTGGTTCTGACTGCTGCATCCCTGGATGAGTGCAGCTCGGTAAAACATCCTTGCTGCCTTTGCAGGTTTGCTAGCAAATAGTCAGACGCCCATACCGGTTATGTATCAGTTAAGTTCTTTGCATTTCTCTGCATGTTTACTCTCATAATAGCGATTCAAACTGTAATCCTTAAACACAGCTAACTGTTCTTTGCAAACTATGCACACAGATTTACATTTTACTTCAGTAAATGAATATTTTAGAAGTCCATTCCTTGATAAAAACTGCATTGTGAATTAATCATTCTTTTTTACTGTTAGCTGACATGTAGAGCTAAGAGCTAATTTCTTGAAAGCTGTCCGACACATTTGCCAACACATTTGAGTGAAGGTGCATGAGTGAACTGACCGGACAGACAAAAATTTTATAACAAAAACAAAACAGCTGCCTTCAAAATAAACACAGTAAAGCTTTATTTCATGCACTTATCACAGTGTAATAGGTGTCATAGTCACACATTTACTTTGGACTTCTGACTCATCAATGATCTGGCAGACAGAGGAGGTGTTCTGTCTGTCTGAGGCAGGTTGTTACCATGGACAAACATCCCCCTTTGTCTGTCTGTGAAATCTAAGAGGCAAGACTGTTGGGAAGAGGGGAGTGATGGGTGAGGAGAGTTAGATGAGGAAATGTATGTTAGTCTACATACACACACACACACACATGACTCGACCCTGAGACCCTTAATGTTGGCTCAGACTTCAGATCCTTTGGACTTTGATGGAGATGAGTCTGTATATTTATATGGGCAGGATCATCCCAGTCTAACTCTGCCAGAACTGTAATTGTCTGGCTTTATTTAACTGTCTTCATACTCCACATTTCAACGTGGTAATTACAGCTGACTCTACAATGGCATGTGTCTATCCCCTACTAATGGAGGACAACTGAATGACAGAAGCATGTGTCGATTTTCACATGCACACATACACACAGGTGTGTGTGGGTGTTACCTGCAGGTCAAGCTCTGGTGTAATGTTTACTCATGTAAAATTGCTGGACCATATTAGTTTCAGTGTTTGTTATAGTGGTGTTTGAGATATGTATCTCTCTATCTTTGTCATAGTCTCCCTCTCATCCTTACTCTCTTGCTCATCCTGTGATCTGCAGGGCTTGTGCTGGCATCTGGTGACTAGGACTAGACCTCGGGACTAGGACTAGACCAAGCTATGCTTTAGTCCTGTGCCATCTGCCAAGTGCTTTAAAGCCCAGTGAGAGTTAATGCTCTGACATTAGTGAAGTGCATTCTGCCCCATACCTCTCCTCTCCTGCCCCTGCAAACACACACCAACAGGTACACACATGTGACAAGACACATGTGACTTTAGACAAGGTTGCACCATTACGCTATAAGAGAGCCACTGAGAGAAGAATAGTGCCATGGTACAACGAGCACACGAGTAGTCTCAAACGAGCCGCTCTAATGCCACTAGAGTGTAGCAGTAATAATTTCATGAAATTCTTTAATGATAAGATTGATAAAATTAGGGAAAAAATTGGTCGTGCTATATCAGAGCCTGTCAACATGCCAATGCACCTTGACAGCTGTCTGGTCAGCTCTGATGCCCTGTTAGAGTCCTTCTCCCCAATTGGTCGTGAGGAGCTTATTTCATTGGTGGAATCTGCTAAGCCCTCCACATACATACTAGATGCCGTACCAACCCATTTACTTAAAAAATTACTACATAGCAATGTAGAACCTTTACTTACTATAATAAACTATTCTCTGAGCCTGGGCTATATTCCCAGTTCATTTAAACTTGCAGTCATCAAGCCGCTAATTAAAAACCTGGTCTTAACCCCCAGGAAATGTCCAACTATAGGCCAGTCTCTAATTTGTCATTCATATCCAAAATTTTAGAGAAAGTAGTTTCTTCACAACTCTCTTCCTTCTTACAGACAGAACATGTCTTAGAATTATTTCAGTCTGGATTTATATCCCATCACAGCACTGAAACTACACTTACTAAAGTACTGAACGATCTCTTAATATCCTCTGATAAAGGACACATTTCTTTTCTTATACTGCTAGACCTCAGTGCTGCTTTTGACACCATTGATCATGATATTCTACTTAATACGCTGGAGACACTCATTGGCATAAGAGGTCAAGCACTCTCCTGGTTCAGGTCCTACCTGACAGATCGTTACCAATTTGTACTAGTAAACAACGAATGCTCAGAGCGTTCTAAGGTAAAATATGGTGTCTCACAAGGATCTGTACTGGGCCCCATGTTATTTTCATTATATATGCTTCCACTGGGCACTATCATCCGTAGGCATGGTATTAGCTTCCATTGCTACGCAGATGATACAGATGATATCACCACTACTCTCAAGATTGAGAACTGCGTCCAGGACATTAAAAATTGGATGGCGTCTAATTTTCTTCAACTAAATTCTGATAAGACTGAGGTGCTGATTCTTGGGCCTAAAGCTGCTAGAAGCAGCTGGGCTGATATTCCCCTTACCCTAGATGGGTTTTCAGTAACACCTAAATCTACCGCAAAAAGCTTAGGTGTCACTTTGATTCGGATCTTTTATTTGACACACATATATGCAATGTCACTAAGGCTGCCTTGTTCCATTTACGTAATATCGCCAAGCTGAGACACTTACTTTCATTAGCTGATGCAGAGAAGCTGGTCCATGCTTTTGTCTCGTCAAGATTGGACTACTGTAATGGTCTTCTAATTGGATGCTCTAAACAGTCCATAAAGAAGCTACAACTTGTACAAAATGCTGCAGCTAGAGTCCTAACTAAGGCTAGAAAATTCAATCATATTAGTCCCACTCTCGCGGCATTACATTGGCTTCCGATTAAATATCGAATTGAATTTAAAATTCTTCTCTTAACCTATAAGGCGTTAAATGGTCTTGCCCCACAATATCTAAGTGAACTCATTGCTTACTACAACCCATCTCACCCTTTACGCTCCCAAAATGCTGGTTTTCTCCTAGTTCCAAAAATTTGTAAGACTACAGCCGGAGGCAGAGCTTTCTCCTTTAAAGCCCCTCAGTTATGGAATAGCCTTCCAGCTCAAATCCGAGATTCTGACACAGTTCCAATCTTTAAATCTAGACTTAAGACTCACCTATTTAATCAAGCCTTCAGTTAATATTCGGTCCGCCCAATGGAGGATGGGTTCCCTTTTGAGTCTTGATCCTCCCAAGGTTTCTTCCTATTTCCCCGCCATCTTAGGGAGTTTTTCCTTGCCACTGTCGCCTTTGGTTTGCTCATTAGGGATCTGGACCCATACAATTTGTAAAGCTGCTTTGTGACAACATGTGTTGTAAAAAGCGCTATATAAACAAATTTGACTTTTGACATGTAGATACACACACCTGCAGATAGACGCAGCTGCAGAAGCACAAACATTCAGATATACACCTCCATATACACACAGCTGCAGATGCACAAACATTCATATATGCATACACACACCTACATACACACCACACCTGCATACACACCTGCAGATGCACAAACTTTCAAATAAATACCTGCATACACACGCCTACATGCACTCACCTTCAGATACACACCTACATACACACCTGCAGATACACACCCGCAGATACACAAATCTTCAGATACACACCCACGCATATACACAATGCAGACAGACACACCTGCAGATACACACATCTGCAGATACACACCTTTTAGAACATGCGTTCTAGTTTTTAATGCAATACTTCAGTTTGTGTGCACTGATGGTTTCCAGGACAGTGGCATCTGCAGTATACTCCTGGGAAAAGAAATGAGCCAAATCCCAAATTAAATGTAATGGTCCCAACAACAAATCATTGGTCAGAAAATTAGCACAAACTAAAACAAACACCCTTGGGAGACCTGTGCCACCATTTGCACGTGACTGCTCACTGCTGCAGTGAACTGTGGGGTAGAACCAGAGACATTTCTGTCATGTTGTGGACAGATAGAGAATCACTAAAGGATCAAAATGTTTGGATGTAAAATTCAAATTAACACATAAATGTTCAGAAGGTTTCAATTATCTGCAGATCATTAAAAGTTTTGATGCCACTCAGTTTTCAGCTGGGCCCATTGTTTTGCACAGGAGCCCTCTAGTCTGTGTTTTCATGTGGAGTCTCAAAACTCACTGTAATGGAAGTGAAGCGGTAGGAGTCCGCTTTAATTTTTTAGGAGTCTTTCATTTCCATAGCGAAGTTGATATTTACAGCTCACAAGCGATGTGAAAAACAACAGGGAATTCCAAAATTACTCGTTAAGTGTTCAAATAGTCAAAACTGGCACATAAAGGAAACTCAGGGCAGTCTCGTTTGTACTAGTGCTGACTCTCTCTGTCTCTCTCTCGGTGAGCTGGAGGAATACACAGCACTGAACGATGGGACCTGCAGGGCTTTTAAGGGAGAGAATAAATGAGGAACAGGTGTGTAGCAGAGGCTGTATCATTAGGCAGGTGACTATCAACAAGGAAGTATGTGAGAGGTGGAGCGTTGAACCACAGGACCGGCCTACTGTGACACTCACGTTACTGTTGTCATGTGGTGTGTCATGTCTCACGTCACTGTTGTCATGTGGTGTGTCATGTCTCAGTTGTAATGTCAAGTCTCACAACTCACGTTTGTTGTCATATGGTGTCTCATGTCTTATGTCTATGTTGTCATGTTGAGTCTTACGACTCATATATCTGTTGTATGGTGGCCCTGAAAGCACATTGCGCTGCAAAAGCAAAACGACGCATGCGCGACATTTTCGGAAACGCACTGCACATTCTGAAATGCTGCAAATCCAGCCACAACACAACGGAAGTGGCCCACAACACAACGGAAGTGTTTCTGGAGGAACTGTTATAAAGCAGCGCCATGAAAAGTAATTGATTACTGCGATATTATCACGGGTAAGCTAGCTATATGACAGAATGAAAAACTAGTTTATTCGTGCTCTCCATTCTTACTTGTGTATTTTTGCTATTGCTGTACATAGTGCAACATTTAAAACCCTGATAATCATATTTAACACAATGTAATTTCTGTCTAAATACCTAGCTAGCTACCTAGCTATGTACAAATAGTGTTACTATTTTACAGTGCCATTCAACTCTGCTTGTCTTCCAGTGTCCCTGGGTGGAATAAGGAAGTAACCTTGGGAGGACCAAGACTCAAGAGGGAGCCCATCCTCCTTGGGTGGTCCAACTTATAACCTGTCCAAGTTTTATCAAACTATATAGTATTTTGCATAATAGTGATGTGCCAAACTTTGTGAAATTATGGTTAAATCATACATTTTGTTCATTTTTAATCATTTTAAAATCACAATGTATTCAATCTGACATAGGAAAAAAATTAAGCCACACTTTATGCTTTATCTGTACATTAATGCACATAAGTTAGTTGCTTGATAGTACATGTACTGTATATATGTTAAGTGTTTTTCTTCAAAGATATAATTGTAGGTACCATGCCTCCACAGACCAAAGGGGGGGCGCTCTCCCGAGTGACACTGCTCAAGTCAGAACGGACATGTAACTACGTCACCAGACGAACCCCTTTAAAAGGGGGAATCCCCCTTTGTCTGGTCTCTCTACCTGGCTGCAACCCAGTAGCTACCTAGAGACGAAGAGCGCGCGCACACCTTCGAGAACAAAGCGGTATTAGTTCTGCACTTGGGCCCCGTGCAATAAACGACCGTCGTAAGGATAAATTAGTTCACTAGTTTATTTCTTTTGGCGGAGTTTGCCTACCTAACCGCTTATGCTAGCCATCTGGATCTAAGAACTGTTTTAACATTCGCGCGACGGCCGGACCTCCGCGAATTCCAGTTAAAAGTCGACTAAAAATCCTTCACGTGAAAACCCCTCTACGGAACGTCGAGGGACCGCCGATTGACCGGCTACCAGAACTTTTCCCCGGACGGAGCAACGCGATCCAGCGGAACTTTTCTCCATTAAAGCGCACGAAGGAGTCCTCCTCAAGAGGCTACCTGGCCTACTGCGCGGGCCGCGGACAGACGACACCAAGTAAGACTGTGCATCTTGGCAGACTTAATATAAAACTGTGCGTTTGTTGAACGTGAATGTTTTCCCCTGTGCTTATGCTTGGGTTAAATGTGTTAATGTCATATATGTTGTACTAAGCCAGTTGAACTGAGTACTAGCGCGCAAAAAAATCTAGTAAGCGTAATCAATTGTACGGTTTCCCCTACCATAGTTACGTTACTATAGTTACGCGTGAGTCTGGCTATACTCTCGCTGAGGTTGCCTAGTGACCAGCGATACCGTGTCGCCATAGGCTTAGTTTGGTTTTCGCGCCATTGGGTTTCTCTGTAAAACTTCCTCCCCCATCTATTGTCTTAGTCTTGTGTCCGGGGCTATAGAGGAGAGCTTGGTTTGGTTTTCGCGCCGCTGACTTTCTCTTTGTCTGAAAGACCTCCCCCCACGCGCACGTGCACCCGCACGTACCTGAATCCACATCCACCTACACGTACCCGAACACGCACGCACGCTCTCTCTCACACACACACACACATATACATACACATACACACACGCTAGACGATCCCCAGTCCCTTATTTGTTGTACTGTTTATTATGGAGTGTGTTTAATAAATGTTTTCTGTGTTAAACGCTGTTGTCTGAGTCGTTGTCTCTCCGTTATAACCTGAAGCCAGAACTATTATTCGAACTAAAAAACCTTCAGATTTAAAGTTTGTTTATCCAACTAATTGGGCTGCGGAAGTTGGCCAGACCTTAGATAGATCAAGTTTATATTAAATTAAGTAAAGCTAATGCTATCTGAGCTTCCGCCATTTCGTAGGTAATTTTATGAGACAGGTTACTTAATAAATTTGGCCCGCACCTACATAATTATAATGCATAGTCAGTAAAACTGTCCAACACCAGTTACCTGTCTTCTTCTGATTACACAACTGCCTCTGACTCCGAAGTGCTATCAATGACAATTGGTGCATAGATACATATGTACTCACTGTGAAGAGGAAAACAAATTTGTTTACAATGAAGATTAAATGAATTAGCAGTAACTACATTTGATTTATACAAATATATTTAAACATACTTATAGAAGCTGTCTGGGGTGGGCTGCTCTGGAGGGTCCATTTCTTATGCTCTAGTAGTATTGTCACGGTGGACTTAATTATTATTATTAATATTATAATTATTATTATTAATTATTATTATTATTAATGCCAAAAATAAATGAGCGACCGTGACGGAAGGAATGCACTTCTCTTTTTATTTATACGTTGATTCAGCGCTATTAGCGCTATACATAACAAAAGAACACACACGGCTCCACAGATATGACTCAACAAAGACGAGCACGGGACACTGCGCAAGCACACATTAAATAGACAAACCACGCTAACCCCTCGTGAAGACGAGACAAGCTACAGGTGCGACGAATGAACACACTCATCCCGACACACACACCCACGGAAATACACATAAGGACATCGACAACATAAACACACGCCCACAGGGGAGGGATCCGGGGCTGCCCGTGACAAGTATACGACAAACTATATAAATTAAAAAGTCTGAGAAGTTATCTGTGATTGGGCATCGAGAATATTGCATACTTCTTGGCCTGAAGACTGAGAGGTTGTAGCTGACCTGAAAATAAAAAGTTTAATTTGTGAAAAAAAGTATCAAGTAGTGGTACAAAGAAGCATGGTACAAAATAATGTACAAATCATTTGGACATTCATGACCCATTAATATGTCAAATATTTCACTGAAGTGATATTGTTTGTTGTTTACCATACCCATCTCCACTCTTTGGGGTACTACTTTCAGGATCTGTCCAAAGCTGTAAAGTAAAAACCACCAGACAACAGAAAAATATGTATATGCTCAGGATTCTGGAAAAAAACATTTGTAAAATTTAACTCAAAAAAGTACTCAATCTTAACTTACTACTAATAATGATAACCATGGGACTAGATAATGTATGGCCTTTTATTTACCAATAAATATGTCGCCAAGAGGACTAATGGCAAGCTCGAACACATAATTCCCTGAAATGCACCTACCACTGTGTCAGAGAGAGGGGACAATTACTAACAATTACTTCATCATCCTCCTCATCCTCAGCACCTGAACTGTCATCACCTTTCAGAGTTTTTTTAATATATACAGTATATACATAAAGACATACTTCCTCCCATCTTATGTACAATTACAGCTGTAGGTACCATGCCAAACCAGCAGGTGGCAGTGTCACTGGCATTACATCAAACAAGCTTGCTTCGATGGAAGAAAGGGTGGGTCTAAAGTACATGAAATTCAGGTGTTTAAATACCTTGATTAGCACCCATCTATCTCTCTCTCTGGTTTGACCTGCACCGAGGTTAGACCTATTTAAGAGAGGATCCGCCATATCTCTATGGTTTTCCTTATTGAGATCACGCAAACTTTTGTACGACTAACAGCAAACAGCTGAAAGTTGTATTTCTTAATTAACGAGCCCAAGCAACGGTGCAATCCAACAACCGACTGTTCAACATCGCCACAGCAACAGATTCACCGACCTACTTCTATCAAGCTTGCTAACGCGGCCACACAGACTGAAATAAAGCCATTAAACCATGGACGAGACTCACATTCCTGGACTCCGTATCCAGAAGGACTATTCCCAGGACACCTGGACGACGTCGCTTTTATCAACGAGGAACCTGTGGTGGCAATTCCCTCCTAATTCCAGGAGAATTCAGCGAGGATGACGAAACCACCCAAAATCCTCAACACATGAGAGTCTAGCCGCTGGGCATAGCTTCTCAAAGGGCATAGTTATTTGAACTGCAGACTTAACCAAGTTTCAGTTAAGATATGCTCAGTGTTTTCATGTTCAACTTTCTTTAATCAAGATTTGTTGATACAAAGTTCTGTGTTCTTCATGCGATCTCTGTCTGTCTGATTAATTGATAACTAATAGTCTTCCCCATTCTCGGACACACCACATTAATTTTTAGTTATTAAGCCAGCGCCATTACCCTTTGTTCTGACCACGTTAGAATAAACCAGCTGAGCTCATTAACATACAGCCACGCTGCTCTACTGTTTGGAGTTGGCGCCATTTAGTTGCTTAGTTCTCCTATGGAGACCAAGATTACAACTCCTGGCTCCTCACACGCCCAAGCGCGCGCACACATTTACACTCCTCTCCCTTCTACGCATTCATTCACACTAGATGCTGAGTCTTCACTGTAAATTTACTGATCCTTGTTGATGCCGTTTGTGTTTTGGAATAGTTGGTTTTAAATAAATGGATTAGTAGGTGAAACCCCTACACAGCCCAGTTCAAACAAATGCAAAGCACCAGCACAAAGAACTCATCAAACAATCTAGCATTTAAAATGCATTTTACGGTAGCTGTGTCTATAATTGTGACGGGCAGGGAGTGCAAACAAAAAGGAAACGATCACGCCAAGTCTCAGGGAAGAAGAAGGGTTTAATGTAGAACGTTTGCAAACCAAAAACCCCTGACGCGACCCGAATAAAGGATATAATAACCAGCAGTCAACTGGTACGTAGACAAGACATATATAGACAGACAAACGACTGTCAGGTGAGGGGGATCATAGGCCCCGCCCACCTGAGGGACGAACACAACGCCACAACAACAGGACAACTGCCGCTGTGATGGAGGCGACTGGCAGGGGGAGCCTCCCGTACCGTGACGACAATACTAATATTATTACAAATACGTACCTTTTTGCAAGAATGTATCGTGCAAATGTACAGCGTGATGCGTGATAAGCCTTCCCAACAGCCTCTTTGTATCAATCTGTTGTGAAAGGTGTTTCTGTCCCTGGTATGTCTTTTACCAGTGTTCCATCAGAATATAGCAGGACATAATCCCCATCATCCATGTCCTGATTGAAGTCTCTGAGTTTTTTGGTGGCAGCAAACAAAAGTTGCTCAGATGACCAGTTAGATTCAACATCTAAGGGCAATGATTTCCCTCTGACTGGTCTGAAGATGCGTTTTCCCTTGATCATGACTCCAACATGAATCTGGATTAGGGGAAAACCATAGAATTAGGAAAAAGATCAGTTTTAAGTGTTACCACTGATGTTTTTAGATTGTGTCCTTGGCCCAGCTAAATACAAATCTACCTTTACTGTTTTCTTTTTATTTCTTTTTTAATGATTCTTGAAAAATGCCCTCCTTTCTTTTTCTTTAACTTATCTGTATTTCATGAAGTTCTGCAGAGCTGAATTCTTGGGTACTGCACCTGTTTATTACATACAAACTCTGCTTTATTCTTTCAAAAAAAGACTACATAGTTTTTTTTTTTTTTTTTTTACAATTTGTTAAATAAAATCAGTGGTTTTATACAATGAAATAGCCTGCACAGACAATGATCTGTGAGAGTTTAGTCATTAGATCATTCAGGTGTGCTGCACAAAACAGAACATTTGATAATTGAATTTACATTTATTAGGCCTATTGTCACCATATAAGCCACCAGAGGGCACACACACGAACTAGGTCACAACAGCACACTCCTCCTTCGTCCACGTGCATGCCCCCTAATCCAACACCACTCCCTAGATCCCAATCACTGCACTATTAACACCTGACCACAATCACCCAGCACTGTTCATAAGCCCACAGGTCTTGCTGTTCAGTGCTGCACATTGTTGCGCCTGTGCTGGACTACGACTGCTCTGCGCCTACGAGGATTCTGCCGCCTGTGCGGGATCTCCTGCCTATTGTTATTGAGTACTTCCTTGTTCATCATTGCTGCCTATTGTGGCCTGAGTATTTCTGTTGCTTCTGATGGATAATAAACCTTTCAGTTTGCAGCCCCTGTCTGCTGCTGTCTCTAAACCCGCGTCACACCTATAGCTTACACATGTACTGTGAGAGGGTCCACAGTCTTCATCTGTACTCTACATGCAGGCAGTGCAGATTTGGCTTCTTCTAAAAATTGTACATTGTGCCCACAAGAGCTGCAAAACTTTGGCATTTGTTCAAATTTGAAACCACAGAGAGGGCAAAACATTTTGATCTGAAAAGAGAAAAAGAAGGGAAATATAACACTCAGCAAAGGTATGTAAGATTTAAGAATGTACACCGAAGAAACATTCTACAATTAACATGGACATTGTAAAGCTTACACTTTTACACTGTATTCTCTTGATTCAGGTTTGGTTATCTACTACAACGTCCAACCTGAACCGAGTTGTATATACAGGATTTCAATAGGCTGCCTTGCATTGTAAAGTAGTAACTAGCTAGCTAGACAGATAGTTAGCTATGTATTTTGACAGAAATTACGTTGTGTTAAATATGATTTTTATCAGGGTTTTAAATGTTGCGCTATGTACAGCATAGCAAAAAATACACAAGTAACAATGGACAGCACGAATAAACTAGTTTTTCATTCTGTGTCATATAGCTATCTTACCAGTGATAATATCGCAGTAATCACTTACTTTTCACGTCGCTGCTTTATCAGAATCAGAATCAGAATCACTTTTATTTCGCCAAGTATGTTGCACATACGAGGAACTTTTCTTGGTGAGAGCTCACATGTATGACATACACAAGCACACAAGACTGTTACAATAACACAGTAGAAATATGAGATACAATAAATATGTATTGGGTATGTATAAGAGCCTGTGTGTATTTGTTATCTATATGTATATATATATATATGAATATTATGTATATGTGAATAAGTGGCTGTAGATATTATTTACAATTTACTATTACAATAACTTACAATAACTTACTATACAGAAAGTGGGCAGCAGTGTTGGTCAGTGCAGTGAGTTCTGTGCATATTGAGGTTAGCAGTCAGAAATACAGTTCAGTTGAGGTGCAGGATGTCACTGTGGTGAGCACTGTTGTTGAGGAGAGCTACAGCTCTGGGGAAGAAGCTGTTGTCATGTCGTGTTGTGCTGGTTCTGATGGACCTGAGTCTTTTTACCAGAGGGGAGGGTTTTGAAGATGTGATGTCCAGGATGAGAGGGGTCAGCTCTGATTTTGCCAGCACGCTTCCTCACCCTGCTGGTGTAGATGTCCTGAAGCGTTGGCAGGTTACATCCGATGATCCTCTCTGCTGTCCTGATGATGCGCTGCAGTTTGGCTCGTTCCTGTGAGGTGGAGGAACCAAACCAGATGGTGATCGAGGATGTGAAGATGGATTCAATGATGGCTCTGTAGAACTGGATCATCAGAGACTGTGGCAGGTTGAATTTCTTCAGCTGTCTCAAGAAGAAAATTCTTTGCTGGGCTTTCTTTGCTATGGAGACCGTGTTCCTCTCCCACTTCAGGTCCTTGGATATGATGGTACCCAGGAACTTGAGTGATTCCACAGTGGAAACTGCAGAGCCATTGATGCTGAGGGGGGGAAGGTAGTGGGGGCTGCGTCTGAAGTCAACCTCCATCTCTACAGTCTTCTGTGTGTTGAGCAGCAGGTGGTTGCTGCTGCACCAGGAGACCAACTGTTCGACTTCCTGTCTGTAGGCAGACTCATCACCATTAGTTATGAGGCCTACCACAGTGAGATCGTCAGCAAACTTTAGGATCTTCACAGTTGGTTCCCTGGAGACACAGTCGTTGGTGTAGAGACTGAAGAGTAGGGGTGAGAGCACGCAGCCTTGCGGCACTCCAGTGCTGAGGGTCCGGAGGTCCGATGAGTGTTTTCCTAGCCGCACCTGCTGTCTCCTGTCTGTTAGAAAGTCCACAATCCACCTGCACATGGAATCTGGCACTGACAGCTGGGACAGCTTGGTTCCCAGGAGCTGCGGCATCACTGTGTTAAATGCCGAGCTGAAGTCCACAAACAGAACTCTAGCGTAGGTTCCAGGACTGTCGAGATGCTGCAGCGTGGCGTGCAGGGCCAAGTTAACTGCATCCTCGACAGATCTGTTAGCTCTGTATGCGAACTGCAGAGGGTCTAGCAGAGGGCCTGTAATGGCTTTCAGGTGGGATAGGACCAAGCGTTCAAAGACCTTCATGACTATGGAAGTCAGGGCTACTGGTCTGTAGTCATTAAGTCCGGAGATGGTGGATTTCTTGGGAATTGGAATGATGGTGGAGGTTTTGAAACAGGCGGGGAACAGAGCAGAGTTCCAGTGATCTGTTGAAGATCTTGGTGAAGACTGGTGCTAACTGGTTACTGCAGTGCTTTAGGGTGGATGGAGAGACTGAGTCAGGCCCTGGAGCTTTCCTCACCTTCTGTCTACTGAAGAGCCTTTGAACATCTTCCAGATTGATGGAGAAGTGTGCAGGGGGCAGAGGTGAGAGAGCCAGGGTGGGGGGGGGTGGGGTCTTTCTCACCTTGTGATTGGTGATCTGCTCCAGGGCTGTCCAGGCTGAAGATGGGCCATTAGCAGCAATGTGGCTTTTCAGCTGTTCAGAGTATCTGTGCTTTGCTGCTTTAATCCCTTTCTCCAGTCTGTATTTGGCCATTTTGAAAACAGTCCTGTCCCCACTCCTAAATGCCGCCTCCTTCTCCCCCCGACGCTGCCTGAGTTCAGCAGACAACCATGGCTTGTCATTGCTGTATTTCTTGTGTGATGTAGTAGAAATACAGCAGTCCTCACAGAAACTGATGTATGGCGTCACGATGTCCGTGTACTCGTCTAGTCCGTCTGCCGTCTCTTCGAACACACTCCAGTTTGTGGATTCGAAGCAGTCCTGGAGCTTCTCAATGTCTCCACTGGTCCACCTCTTCACTGTTGTAATGACAGGCTTATTGGTTTTAAGGTTTTGCCTGTATTTCGGGATGAGATGAACAAGGTGGTGATCGGAGTGCCGAGGGCTGCGCGTGTGATCGCGTGATAGGCGCCTTTAATAAGCGGTGTAACAGTGATCAAGAATGTTTTCCTCTCGTGGCGCAGGTGACGTGCTGTCTGTATTTGGGCAGTTCGTTCGTGAGTTTCAGCGCTGTTGAAGTCCCCATAATGATGAGCAGGGAGTCGGGTTCTCTCTCTCAATTTTTAATACCTGTTCAGCCAGCTGTTTCTGCTTGGCGTCGCTCGTGCGTGCGTTCGGCACGATGTACACGCCGGCCAGGATGAAGGAGCCGAACTCCCTGGGAGAGTAGAACGGTCTGCATTTGATGAAGAAAGATTCCAGATGAGGGGGCATGGCGTAGCAGTACCTTGTTGTCTGTACTCCAGCGCTCGCTAAGGTAGAAGCAGATTCCTCCTCCTTTGCTCTTGCCGCTTAGCTCTGCGTCTCTGTCCGCTCGATGCAGCTGGAAGCCGGGGATGTGCAGCGCTATCCGGGATCAGGTCGGAAGCCCAGGTTTCCGTAAAGCAGAGGGCAGAAAGCGTTCGCGAAGTCCTTGTTGGTCCGGTTGAGTAGGAGTATCTCTTCAGTTTTGTTGTGAAGAGAGCGCAGGTTTGAGAGGAATATTGATGGTAGGGGTCCGAAACCCCCCGCCGTCTCAACCGTCTGGCGCGCCTGCTCGTCTGCGTCTCTTGCGGGGCTTCCCCGTCTCCTCGCCAGGCCGAGCAGTGCTAACGCACCCGGTGTGAGAATTTCAAGAAAATTGGAAGGGTCTTGAAAAAGCTCCAGGGTAAAAACAGGTGAAACATTGTCCCTAAAGGTGTATAATTGTTCCTTGCTCCAACTTACTGAATTTGAGTTACAATAAACAACATTAACAAACAAAAACACACACAGGACTGAGGAGCTCGTCACCGAGGCAGCCATTCGCGGCGCCATCACGTAACCATAATTCAGAAACACTATAATAGTTCCTCCAGAAACACTTACGTTGTGTTGTGGCTGGATTTGCAGTGTTTCTGAATTTGCAGTGCGTTTCCGAAATGTAGCACACGCATCTTCATTTTGATACATTTGCTTTGCGTATTTGCAGCGCAATGGGCTTTCAGGGCCACCGTACTGTTGTCGTGTGGCGTCTCATGTGAGGAACGACCAAGATGCACCGGCAGGAGAGTCTTCTATGGAGCTTTTTCAGTGTCACCAGAACCTGAACCTGAAACCATTATTACTTACATTCAGGTTCGGGTTGAATTCAGGTTTGGGTCAAAATTCAGGTTCGGGTCGAAATTCAGGTTCAGGTTGAAATTCGGGTCGGGAAAGCATCCGCGGTACTTAGGATGAGCAAACAAACTCAGAGCTAATCGAACTGCATCTGGCATCACAAAACATCTCAGAGGTCATAGGGAAGCGCGTCTTTCTGCCAATTTTCTAAACGGACCGTTTGGAGAGAGGGGGTTCAGTCCCTGTTTGGCATGTGCCACAAAATACGTCACGGGGAAACGGCACCTAACGGCATGTGCCACAAAATCGTGGCACTTAGTGTGGCTTGTGCCACTCGATTGTGGCATCTGCTTTATGTTTGATGAACATAAAGTCGATAGCCGGCTAGCTAGCGCTAAATTATAAGTTTAGAATGTTGTTTGACGATATTTAGATTATAGTGTGCGTAGGCTACAATGGTAAACAGTTAACGAAGGCATTAAATATTAAAAGATTTATTATATTTATCAGTGAATGTTCATGGTATTCATGCCATCAGCGTAATATAAACCACTGCGAGCGAGTAGCACCGCTTGAACTCAATCGGCACCTGCCTCCACTACGCGTCACCCGCAATCGGCACATGCTGATTAGAAGTGGCAAGTGCCAACGTAACCGGCCACACTTACAGAAGTGGCACCGACCACCGCCAATGTCACCAGCCACTTGAAAGCCATTTGTGCAAACTAAGATTTATAACTTTTGTTTGTTAATTTATTTTGGGTGAACGAGTGTAGCTGACTGCCGGCTTGCCATCTATAACATGTCGAATGTACAATATAGGCTTAGGGTACAGTGGCAAGCTGTTAACTAAAGCAACAACAGCATTGTATTAATAATATTATTATAATTCTAACTATGGTGGCGTGGTGGTTAGCACTGTCGCCTCACAGCAAGGCGGTCTGGGTTCGATTCTCGGTCTGGGCTGCTCTGTGTGGAGTTTGCATGTTCTCCCTGTGCCTGCGTGGGTTTTCTCCGGGTACTCCGGTTTCCTCCCACAGTCCAAAGACATGCATGTTAGGTTGATTGGTCACTCTAGATTGCCCGTAGGTGTGAGTGTGCGTGTGCGTGTGCGTGTTGGCCATGTGGTGGACTGGCGAACTGCCCATGGTGTACCCTGCCTTCGCCCGGAGATGCTGGGATTTGCTCCAGCCCCCCCGTGACCCCGACTAGCGGGAATAAGCGGTACGGATAATGAATGAATGAATGAATAATTCTAACTAGCAAAGCACAATTACACCGTCTTCAACATAAACTACCTGTATAATTTTTACTCATTATATTTGTTTCATATAATAAAACATAGTTGTATAATATATTTTTGTTCTACAATATGAACAAAAACACAATTTGTACTGAGAGGGGTTCAAAATAACAATCGCTTATTCCTCACAATTATTAAGTGAATTTACCGTTTCAGATCAGTGTGCTGAAACCCTTGGAGTAAGTCTTGAAGATGTATATGAAAAAGTGCTATACAGATTAACTTGTTTTGCTTTGCCTGCGTCATGATAGGTAGGCCTATTTTAAGTATTGTACAAACTTTCTGTTAGTTTTGGAGTTGGTGATGTCAGTGCATTGTGTCATTATCAAGACAATATGCAGTGCAGGGAGTGGTCCACTTGAAGACTTGTATACCTTTAGTAATTCTAGTTCAATGGTCTATTAATGGCCCAACAGATTAAGACACTCTGGTAGGCCAAGTGTCAGGTGTTATCTGAATGCAGACATTAGCAAGTACAAAGAAGTCCTAATGTTACATTGGGTTTTTATACATTGGATGACGTTATTGAATAAAAAAAACTGGCGTGGTGTGGAAAGGCAGTAGAAAGCCCATGGTCAACGCGAACGCATTATGTCAGAAAGCGTAATCACACAAGATTAGACTTATACTAACACATAAAACACGAGGGCAGGGGCGTAGCACCAAATTTGGGGCCCCAGGAACAACCAGTACCTTGGACCCCCCCCCAGGAATTGCATTGCTTGATATATATTTTTTTGTTGTTTAATTTATTTATTCATAGCAATAGTAAAGGCATTACCACATTAAAGTGGGGACTCCTCTGAGCTTATTTACAAAAGCTTCTTTACAAAAAAGACAAATGGCAGTCTGATTTCTACACTCATGAAAAGTTTTTTTTTTTACGTCGGCAGCATTCAAAACGTAGACTAGGCTACTGGTGCCCCGTCAAAATCGCCATTAATTTTCCACACTTCAGCTATATAACGGGCGCTGTCAGATGGCCAGGGAAGGTCAAGAGCTTTACTATTGAGAGTGTTAAAAGCGACAGCAAATAAAAGCAGAGCAACGGTTCAAGATTGACAGCTGTTCGCACGGCCGCCTTGACATTGGCACCTGATGGACATGACGTAGATTAAAATTCATAACGTAACGAGGACAGAATCTGTAAATTTGATGACCATGGCAGGCAGCATCGCACCCCGGTTGAGAAACAGTGGTTTATCGTGTGCTTTTCCTGAAGATTACATTACAGCTAAAATAGGCTCACCTTCTCTCAAGTTGACACCACTTGCACCTGCTGCGGCAGGGGCATCATCACGTTCTGTGACATTTTCTGAAACTGAGTGGGATTCATTTTACAAATTAGCTTTGCTAACATTTGGAGAAATATTTGAACCAACATCGACCCTATGTTAGGCTTTTGGGACACTTGTATAGGCTAATAGTTAGGGCCTATTATGAAAATAAATACATTTAAGACAAATATGGCTTCTATATCACAATTATGTGGTATCCAACAAAATGAAAGATTATTTTTTAAGTATTTGACTTCGGCTGCTATCAGTGGTATGCAACGGAATGGGAATGGGATAACCAGTCACTGTAGGCTGTAATTTTGATATTTGGGCTCACTTTTCTTGGGAAAGAAATCAGTCAGCAGTTGCTTTCCTTCATCGTGTTTCCTCTGTCTCTCTTGCCTTTCTTTTCTTTTCTGATTCCGATTTTTTTACCACATCTTCAGTAAGGGTTCAATCCCTGTTTGGCATGTGGCAACAGGAAGTGACACCTAGTGGCACATGCCGATTAGCCAGTGGCAATCGCCAATGTAACCGGCTTCTCAGAAGCGGCACCGACCATCGCCAGTGTCACCAGCCACTTGAAATCCATTTGTTATGCTGGCCAAAGTACCGTTTTTATGTTTTGTGGAAATTAATTTTTGATTTAATTTTTAATTCATGTCGGGTGAACGATTCTAGCTGACAGCGGGCTTGCCATCTCTATATCATAACATGTCAAATCTACATTAATAGTAGGCTTAGGCTACAGTGGTAAACAGTTAACGAAAACATTGTATGTTGAAGGATTTATTATGTTTGAGTGTATGTTCGTGTTATTCATGCCGTCAGCGTAATATAAACCACTGCGATCGAGTAGCACCGCTTCGATACAATCTGCATCTGCCTCCACTAACTTCCATACTAATAAGCTTTGCGTTCGCGTTAATCATGTATTTGCTTACTGCCTCTTCTTTCTACACCATGCTACGGTGTTTTTTCTTTATTCAAAGAGGGAAAATTCCACTCACAAATGTCATCCAATGAGTAAAAATCCAGTGTAACATTAGGACTTGTACGTGCATGCTAATGTCTGCATTCAGACAACACCTCACACGAAACCAGTGTCTTAATCTGTTGGGCCATTAATAGACCATTGAACTAGAATTACTAAAGCCACGAATTTTTTCGTGAGGTATACAAGTCTTAAAGTGGACCACTCCCTGCACTGTATATTGTCTTGATAATGACACAATGCACTGAAATTACCAACTCCAAAACCAACAGAAAGTTTGTACAATACTTAAAATAGGCCTACCTATCATGACGCAGGCAAAGCAAAACAAGTTAATCTGTATAGCACTTTTTCATATACATCTTCAAGACTTACTCCAAGGGTTTCAGCACACTGATCTGAAACGGTAAATTCACTTAATAATTGTGAGGAATAAGCGATTGTTATTTTGAACCCCTCTCAGTACAAATTGTGTTTTTGTTCATATTGTAGAACAAAAATATATTATACAACTATGTTTTATTATATGAAACAAATATAATGAGTAAAACTTATACAGGTAGTTTATGTTGAAGATGGTGTAATTGTGCTTTGCTAGTTAGAATTATAATAATATTATTAATACAATGCTGTTGTTGCTTTCGTTAACAGCTTGCCACTGTACCCTAAGCCTATACATTCGACATGTTATAGATGGCAAGCTGGCAGTCAGCTACACTCGTTCACCCAACATAAATGAACAAAAGTTATACATTTTAGTTGCCACAAAACCTACAAACGGTACTTTGGCCAGCATAACAAGTTGATTTCAAGTGGCTGGTGACATTGGCGGTGGTCGGTGCCACTTCTGAGTGGCCGGTTACATTGGCTGTTGCCACTTCTAATCGGCATATGCCGATTGCGGGTGACGCGTAGTGGAGGCAGATGCCGATTGTATTCAAGCGGTGCTACTCGCTCACAGTGGTTTATATTATGCTGATGGAATGAATAACATGAACATTCATTGATAAAT
This sequence comes from Brachyhypopomus occidentalis, assembly GCA_020368025.1. NCBI lineage: Eukaryota > Metazoa > Chordata > Actinopteri > Gymnotiformes > Hypopomidae > Brachyhypopomus > Brachyhypopomus occidentalis. Next base: position 9,232 of record JAGXOD010000011.1, on the reverse strand, counting down.
ATAATAAATCTTTTAATATATAATGTCTTCGTTAACTGTTTACCATTGTAGCCTACGCACAATATAATCTAAATATCGTCAAACAAACATTCTAAACTCATAATTTAGAGCTAGCTAGCCGGCTATCGACTTTATGTTCACCAAACATAAAGCAGATGCCACAATCGAAGTGTGTGGTGTGTGCATGTCACAGGTATTGAAGCCAGCTGAGAGAGAAATACTCTTTCTTGACTCACACTATGCCCAAGTACCACGATCACAGGGATTCCGTGATCAGACATACAGTGGGATGCGAAAGTTTGGGCACCCTTGTTAATTTTCCTGATTTACCTTTATAAATCATTGAATGTTTGGATAAATATATCCAAATATATCATATAGGGGACAAACACAGTGATATTTTAGAAGTGAAATGAAGTTTATATGATTTACAGAAAGTGTGCAATATTTGGAGCCTTGACTTGAACTGTGCCTGTCTTCTTCCATTTTCTCACAATGTTTCTCACAGTGGAGACTGAAAGCCGAAATCTCTGAGATAGCTTTCTGTATCCTTCCCCTAAACCATGACGGTGAACAATCTTTGTTTTCAGGTCATTTGAAAGTTTTTTTGAGACTCCCATGCTGCGACTCTTCAGAGAAGATGCAAAGAGGAGAAAAAATTGCCACCCTTAACTACACTTTCTCATAATTGGAGTGACCTGCGTATGGAGGTCAAGGGTCACTGAACTTACCAAACCAAATTTGAGTTCCAATAATTAGTTCTAAAGGTTTTGAAATCAATAAAATGACAACAGTGCCCAAACTTATGCACCTGCCTATTTTTGTTTAGACAATTATTGCACACTTTCTGTAAATCATATAAACTTCATTTCACTTCTCAAATATCACTGTGTTTGTCCCCTATATGATATATTTAACTGAATGTTTTTATCCAAACATTCAATAATTTATAAAGGTAAATCAGGAAAATTAACAAGGGTGCCCAAACTTTCGCATCCCACTGTATAAGATGCTGTTGAGGTCACTTTAATAGCATGATGTTCTGTATTTTGGCCGGTTACGTTCTTTAACCTGCAGTATGGAGTAACGTGGAAGGGCCGTGTTCATGAGGCCTTAGTGTGTAGTGTGTGCATGTCACAGGTCATGTTACTATGTGACTGTCACGGTGGCACGGCAGGGAGTCCACCAGAGGGCACCCACTCGTGCACGGAGCACTAGACACACCCCCTTATTATTTAGGCGCACACCCTCTCATCTCACCGCACTACCCCGGTCGCAATCACCGGAGTACTAACACCTGTGCACTGTCCCTCACGCATATTTAAGCCTGCAGGTCTTGCCGTCCAGTGCTGCACATTCAAGAAGCCTGACGTAGATGCTGCTGTCCTGACGTCCCAACGCCTTCCATCTCTGAACGAGCAACACTGGAGCCATCGGACCTGCGTTCCTTCAAGGAGTTGCCTGTTCTAAGTTTCTGTTTTCATTTGCATAACTGCCTGAGTATTTAAGTTGAAGAATGAGTAATAAAGAGATGAACTCGAAACCCTCGCCTCCTGCTGTCCACCGTCAACCGTTACAGTGACCTTTTCTCTTGCTGTCTGCAACTCATTCAATTTTTAGGACCTTCTTTAATCTTACTTTGTTTGGTGTTTTTAGTGGACTTGCAAACCATTTAGTTCCAGGACACTTTAAAGGTCAATTTAAAGGTAAAGCTTAAAGTAATTTTCTTCATTATGTATTTATGTCACGCTGAGCGAGGTGTTTTCAGAAAGAGGCCGGAATCGCAGGCGTTGACAGACAAACGTATATTTATTTTCTAATTATATTCAGCGCATACGCGCAAGACATACACGGACCCACATATACACACGGTGACCCAAACAAAGACGAGCACGGGACACTGCGCAAGCACACATTAAATAGACGCACCACACTAACCCCTTGTGAAGACGAGACAAGCTACAGGTGCGACGAATGACCACACTCACATTCACCCACACCCACGGAAATACATATACGGACATCGACAACAGAAACACACGCCCACAGGGAGGGATCCGGGGCTGACCGTGACATAGCCCCCCCCAAGGGGCAACTCCGCCCGGAGGCCCAGTAAAAGCCGTGACGCCACGGTCCCACACCAATGGGCGGTCCCGTGGTCGCCGGGAACCGGCTTCCGAATGACGTCGTCATCCCTTCCCCAGGGGAGCAGCACAGTCACGCGCCTCAGACCAGCCTCCCTGGGAAGACAGGGGAAAACACGTTAGACCAACACGGCAATGGCACAAAGACAAAAACACACACAGGCACACTGACGAACATAGGCACAAAAGGAAGAAGGGGATTTGGGAGAAACACTGGGATCGACACTAACACTGGTATGGGAAGCTGAGGGAGAAAGGGAGGAAGCTGCGAGAGTAAGGGACCAGGCATCCCTGCCTGTTTTCCCCCAAATGCTGGGGATCTGATCGATGTTGCCGGTCTGCCCACTCCTGCTGTCGCGGCACCCGGGGCTCTTCTCCTCGCCCGGGAGGAAGTAGGGACTTGCGCCGGCTCCTGGCACTGGGTGGCGCGGTCTGCCTTCCTCCGTGGCGCTATCGGAGCTCGCTGGCCCTTGCATGGATTACGCCTAGGGGCTTCCTGCTCTATCCACGCTACCCGCGAGGAGGGAACCCCTCTAGGCTCCGCCCCTAAACTCCGGGGCGCTACCGGAGGTCGCTGGCCATTGCGTGACGGGCATCCTGAGGCTCCCTGCTCCGACCATCCCCTACCCGAGGAAGGGACGTTCTCCGGCTCCTCTCCCAGGCTCATCTCCTCTCTTGAAGAGCAGGCACTTCTCATGCTAGCGTCCTTACTTGCGCTGTCCTCCCGACAGTCCATCTCCTCGCCTTCTGACAGCGGCAGAGGCACTCCCTCCCCCCCGGGCACTCCGTAGTCCGTGTGTGCTGAGGAGGGGGGACGGTAGTCCTCCTCCTCCTGGCTCTCGAACTCCGTCTCGAACTCGGAGGGGGAGGGTCCGTCGTAGCCCCCCACGCAACGCTCCGTGCTCTGGGAGCACTCGGAGGGGGGACCCCTCTCCTCTTCCTCAGAGTCTACCTCCTTATACGCGGACTCATAATCCGTCTCGTACTGGGCGGAGGGAGAGCTGTCGTAGTCCCCCACGTAACGCTCCGTGCTCTGGGAGCACTCGGAGGGTGGACCCTTCTCCTCTTCCTCGGAGTCTACCTCTTCATGCGCATACTCAGACTCCGTCTCGTACTCGGCGGAAGGAGAGCTGTCGTAGCCCCCCACGTAACGCTCCGTGCTCTGGGAGCACTCGGAGGGGGGACCCCTCTCCTCTTCCTCAGAGTCTACCTCTTCATACGCGCACTCAGATTCCGTCTCGTATTCGTCGGGGGGAGAACTGTCGTAGTCCCCCACGTAACGCTCCTTGCTCTGGGAGCACTCAGAGGGGGAAGCCCTCTCCTCCTCCTCGGAGTCGTCTTCCCCAAACTCGTATTCCGGGGGTGTTTGTTTCACTTCCCCGGTGGCCACCCAGAGCTCGGCTCCGCTTCCCACTTCGCCTGTGTCCTCTTTCAGGGGGGCGTTCCCCGACCGGTGGCCCAGCCTCTCGGCCATGGTCCGGTCCGCCAGCTCGCGGAAAAACCGTCCCATCGCTTGGTCCTTGGCCTGGCGCTCACACCGGATCAGGTAATCCTGCAGCACCTCTGCTGCTGCCTCCTCCGAGTCACTACAGAGGTAGGCACCCCGGACCTCCTCCTCGCTCGTGGAGGTCCTACCCCTGGCTACACGGGACTGCCTGGGCAGGGAGGCGTGTTGATGCCTCCCCTTTCTTCTGCCAGCCTTGGCCTTCCTGTCCTTAACGTAGCCCGGCATCTTTCTCTTAGGCTCGTCTTTCTGTCACGCTGAGCGAGGTGTTTTCAGAAAGAGGCCGGAATCGCAGGCGTTGACAGACAAACGTATATTTATTTTCTAATTATATTCAGCGCATACGCGCAAGACATACACGGACCCACATATACACACGGTGACCCAAACAAAGACGGGACACTGCGCAAGCACACATTAAATAGACGCACCACACTAACCCCTTGTGAAGACGAGACAAGCTACAGGTGCGACGAATGAACACACTCACATTCACCCACACCCACGGAAATACATATACGGACATCGACAACAGAAACACACGCCCACAGGGAGGGATCCGGGGCTGACCGTGACAATTTAGTTGTGTTCGTATGACTTATATACTCTTTACAACATTTCAGGACCTTCCAAGACAACAGTTTGGCAATGACTGTGGCATATTCATGCTTATGGTAGGTCAACCACTACTTGTATCTGAAAAATTAAGCAGTTTTATATAAAAATAATACTTGATGTTTCTTTGTACAGTACGCCTTGTACATTGTCCTGGATGCACCCTTCTCAGTTGTAAGTAGTTTAAATCTATTTCAACTAAACCTTGTTTTTTATTGTAATTTAACACCAAGTTAACACACTAGTTTAACTTTTTCATTTAGAGTGACATGCCAGTGTTCCGGACATGTTGGTGTGTGCTGCTCATGGAGAATTACGCACTCGAAGGGTATACACAGTTATTCTCATCATGTAATAATTATAATAATAGTTATATTCATAATAATAGTTAATATTTACAGTAAATATAACAACAATCTTTTCATTCATTCATTCATTATCCATACCGCTTATTCCCACTAGTCGGGGTCACGGGGGGGCTGGAGCCAATCCCAGCATCTCCGGGCGAAGGCAGGGTACACCATGGGCAGTTCGCCAGTCCACCACATGGCCAACACGCACACACACACACTCACGGGCAATCTAGAGTGACCAATCAACCTAAGATGCATGTCTTTGGACTGTGGGAGGAAACCAGAGTACCCGGAGAAAACCCACGCAGGCACAGGGAGAACATGCAAACTCCACACAGAGCAGCCCAGACCGAGAATCGAACCCAGACCGCCTTGCTGTGAGGCGACAGTGCTAACCACCACACCACCATGCCGCCTAACAACAATCTTATGATTATATATTTTTTTGATTGTTTTTTTAGACATGGAAAATGCTTTGCACACTGGGCAGAGGAATCCAGAGCCCTCCTCAAAGATGAGTTGGAGTTTTTAGGCTAAAGAAGCACCATGACAACAAAAGTCTCCAGGTGAGTACTTAGGGTGTCCGTACAGGAAAGAATAACTTTGTGAGGGCAATGTTAACATGGGGTCTGTTATTTGTATTAGGAGTCTGCTGGTGTCACTAAGGAAGAAGGTCTCAACAAACTGGATCCTGCTGGGGTGTCTCAACATGAGGAACCATCTCAGAATAAGGTACAATCAGATAATACAACAGAATACATAATTGCATAATGCTTGTGTTCTAGTAGATTTGAAGGCGTGTATTTTTTAATGCATTTATTTTGCTAGTGATGGCTGCTAAAATATTTACTCATGCCTGTTTTTTCTGCTTGTATAAGGAGGTCATTAAGGACATGCAGGAGGCCATTTCTTGGCTCAGGTGTAGTCATGAGCTCTTCCAAGATGTTGTGCAAGCTCCTGATTTCCTGCTCTTGGGAGAAGATGAATCTCAAGAGGCCCTGACAAGATTGAGCTCAATGGACAGTGCGTTCATTGATGAAGATGAGAAGGATGACATCCTGTCCCCATTTACTTTCAAATTTGGAAATGGAATGGACATGGAGCTCTTTTTAAAAGAAATGGTTGATGCCAGGAAGCTGTCTATCTTTACCATATTGTTGGGTTAATAGCACTTAAGATTTAATGTAAATAGTTCAGTTTGTGTTTAAATAAAGATTTCCTTTTTTTTCCTTTTTGGGTCCTGACAGTTGCTGACAATTACTCGTATATAGATGCATATACTTCTTTTTTTTAAGTAAATGAAAGCATAATATGTATAGAATACCACAAACTCAACAGTACAAACCTAACCGGTGGAATAATTAGGTATGTAAAGTCAGTGTGTAAAATATGTAATGTATTTAGTCAGTACCACAAAAACACAAGACTCAAGTTCTTCATTTATTCAGCCTGCAGGTTCTGGTGACATTGAAAAAGCTCCATAGTCTTCACTCAAACAAAGTGATAACCATTAGAACAAGAAAGCCCAAAACATAACAAGCAAACAAAACTAAAAATGTAACCAGACACAAGCATAGAACGAACCAAGACGGACATCGAACAGGGTGTAACAAAGCATAACATGAATGCACATATAATGCACTGCTCAAAAACCCATGAAGAAGACACAGACAAAGGAAGACCAACCAGACATAGTCAAGTCTGAAAAAAAACAACAAATATTCAACAACAATAACACAAACATTTTAAAGTTTTATGTAAATAAATGAAATAACAACAGAAAACGGTACCACCATAGTGTTTACACGTAAAATGTTTAAATATGTCTGTCTCTCAATCTGTCTATCTCTCTGTCTCTCTCTTGCTGTCTCTCACATACACATGGGTCAGTGACAAATAAGGGTTGGTATGATGCCCAAATAAAAAATATGCTTTAAACTTGTTAAAACAACATGCTAGATGTTTGTTTAAATGTATAGTTTGCATTTATGTTGGTATCATAGTATTTTAAATGACACTTCTACCATTTTTAACCAATTAAAGAATCACAGTCCCATTATATTGTCAAATTGTGTAACCATGAAAGCATGACAAATATTACATAATTCAGCCTTCTAGAAGTTATGCAAGTGTACTGATTTATTATGAAATATAATTTCAAATTATATTTAAAATATTTTATTTCTAAACTAAGATAATATGGGTTTTTGGTGTACTGAGCAAGTCAATATGCCATAGACATTAATTTGTTCTCTCTAATCTTGGGTCAGTTGGTTTAAAATAATTTTTAATTTAATTTTTGCAGTAGTAGTACAGTGCTGAAATCATATTCATAGTAACTTTTTGTGCAATATTAGATTTTTATGAGAAACATTGGTTACGCCAATTGACATTTATCGGTTACACCAACTGACGACAAGCAAACGACAAGCAATTGACAATTAAAGTTGAATAAAAAGTCATGAAGTTAAGAGATTTAGGTGTTTTAATAAATGTGATCACTATCTAATAGATTTTTTAATACCATATAAAACAATACTTTTAACAATGAAGAAATGGATTGATCTCTGATTTCAGTACAGTAAGAACAATTCATACACCTCATTCATCATATTACATTAAAAACAATCAAATGTAAGATGATATCTAGCAGACAGAAGAAAATTCAAATTGAGCATATATTGTGCATATGAGATGTTTTGAACATTCCAAACATCCGTATCTCAGTGAGAAAGGTGACAACCCTCTCCTTTTTCTCCTCTGCAATTTTATTTTTGTCTCTCTTCTTGTTTCTCACACGCACTTTCATTCTTTTCTTTGAGTTCATCAAATTTCCGTTGCAGCTTTCCTTATTTTTATGAACCTTAGCTTCTCCTTTTCCTTCAGCACTGCTCTATGTTTGCTGGTACTTTTCTGCACTGCTCTCACATGAGTGGCGGGTGCCTGTGGTCTCTTTAAACTTGGCTGCACATAGTCATGATCAGCAACATACACTATGGGCTCTGGAGGGCCATTAGAAGCTGCTCATCTGCTGTTGAATTCAGTGATAGAGGAGTAAAGTTCAAAACTTCAGCAAGCACCCTTTTCTTCTTCTCTTCTCTCTGTACTGCCTCTGATACTGCTTCAACTCTTCCCTCATATGCACCTGTGTTTCCCTGGGCAGATCTGTGACTGTATGTTTGTGATCTTTCCCTGTCTCTTTCTCTTTGATAGCTAAAGTACAGATGACTGAAACTGTTAGTCTAATGTCCAGGGCCTTAATTTGTCTTCCATTTTGACTTCAAGCCTCAATAAAACTACCCTTTTAGGAGACCTACATCACTGATTTTACTTTCTCATGAAACACTAGCATATGTATTATAGTGTATCTTTGCCTTATTTTAGCCAGGAAATTTGCCCTTGCAGCAGGATCCGCATTAACACCACTTTTTCTTTACTTGTAAGAGGCATCTATTAGAAGAGGAGAGTTTGTTGATTGCATTTACAGGTTTCCTCCTACATACTTCTTGTTTATGTGCACTATCCTATAGAACTGTGAAATAATTGTCGTAACAGGAGGGCAGAGTCTGGGATGTACAGGAGGGCTAGGTGGGAGACGAGGTCTAGGACAGAAGCAGAGGTCAGAACACGGGAGATCACACAGGTAAATGAAACGCTCGGTATGCAACATGAGTCGGCAATACTTCGCAACCAGGAAGTGGCAAAGGGTGTGTATATATCAAAGACCGGAGGGGAGTGGCAATCAGGGACAGATGACTAGTGGGAGGAGAGGGAGGATAAGGTGTTGCTTCTTACAATATTTCAAACTATTTTTCATATTATCTTGAATATTTTATGATGATTTATGTTTATTAACATTTTACATGTATTCTAATCATACCTGACCTTGACCTGAATATGCTTTATTTTGTCAAATTTTAAAGAGTTACTAATCTTGACTTGTGGTAGTTGGGGTCTTCAGAGGTCCTTCTGTTTGACATCACATTCTGTTATATGACCTTCTGGCTCAAAATGTTCAAAATGGCTCCAAAAAGGTTACACCAGAAGATATACCAGAAGTTTGACTTGGCAAACATGATTCCCCATGTTAATGGAAATATTCAGAACTGCCATGTTTCTCTATTATTATTTGATATTAAAAAATACTTGTTTAAGATTATGCCAGTGTATTTCAGAGGCTGTTTAGAACATCATTACACATGTTTTCAACAATTTTTATTCTTGGGTGCTACATTTTTATGGTTACACCATTTAGACAATTTTGCTCTTTTTCTGTCAATATTATCTCAGAACATAATAGGCATGTCAAGATAGGGGCCCAAAGAAAAAGATAGTAAATCATAGCTTTATTTTGAAATTATCACATTTTTAAAGTTATTCAAACTTCAGAGACAGAAAAAATAGACAGAGTGAAGAAAGAAGAAGAAGAGAGTGAGGTGTATTTTCTTCTTTAGCAATGCTGTGATGATGAATGAAGAAGTCTCCGCTGACACTGTCTTAGTTGTCAATAATTTGTTATTATTACAGTTTTTTACTGTAATTAAGTTATTACAAAAAGAACAGCATCAAATCAAGCACCTAGGTATTGCTTGAGAGAGGTCTCAGGCCAATATGAA